>JABSTQ010009058.1:0-680000 GCA_013358835.2 Ixodes persulcatus
AGACACGAACTCTGTCAAGAGACACCACTAAATTCACTCTGACCGGAGGGATTAATTAGGCATCCAAATAAACTTTATTTGAACGAGAAAAAAAAAAAAAAATACACGTCGCTCCCAGGAATCGAACCCGTACTCCTCTCGTGGGAGGCAAACACGATAACCGCTAGGCCACGGCCGCGCTGGCTATTTCGCTAGCTGCGCGAGCGGCACTACCTCCTGGAGCTGAGCCCGTCACTTGGCCGGCGTGTTTTCGGAGGGGTACGGTCCACGGGCGTATAATGCAATTATCCAGCACCTCCACCAAAATGTCACAAAGAAACAACCAAGGAAACAAAGAATAACTGGGGGAAACTGAAACATTTAAGGGGGATTCAACCGCTCGTCACTCAATGGGCAAATTTCGCTACACAAACTTGAGTTTCAGGAATGCGCGATGGTATTCATTCTTTTGGGGGTTACTTATAAACTAATGAAGGTAGTACGGCCCTTGGATTTTTTTTTAGAGCGCTGGAGATTTTTAATAAAATTCAGAAATATGACCGTTTTGACTGTCTTTAGCGCGTTTTGAGGCATTTTTGAAAATACAATTATTTAGAAGACAAACGTGACAAAACGCTTGGCCGTACGTACTGGGGGTGCCTCTAATCTTAATTTTAAGACCATTACGAGAAAGCAAAATATTGTTGTATTTGCGTATTTGTGTAAATAAAATCACCCTGTTAATTTTATTTCCAACTTGTTAAACGAGATGGCGACACTAGTACTAAATGCCTCAAACCGGAGGTTTTCTTGCTGTTGCTGTTGTTGTTTTTCTCTCGAGCTTGAATTCTACCGCGATGTCTCGTCGCTCGTGGATCAGTAGCACGTGTAGCGAAAGCTCGCGCTGTAAAGCTCACTGATCGTGCATTCTAGAGCCACTAGTGCATTCAATCCACCGCCTCTGCCCGTTTCAATCTGGATGAGCATCATACCGGCGTGCTGTCATGTATCACTTTTGCGTGATGCACGCTAAACACGTCAGATAGGCAGCGGTATACTGCACTGTCTTTCATCTCCAACGAAGGCACCAGGTGCCCTCAGACCTGACTGACTACCCGCTGTATAAACATAGACACAACAGAATTACAATTGATGGCTCCGTTGGTTGGCACTTTTTGAACGCTGCAAAAAAAGTGTAACTAGTCATCAGCAGCAGAGCCGTATATGTAGAGAGTTTGGCCATTCGTTGGGAAGTAAAGGAGACAAATGAGGAGGCGCCATTGGCCGAAAGCGGGCTGGGCGTGTTCCAGGGCGTCTTCAGAAATTCGAATGTGACCAACCAGAAGCCGGAAATAATACCCTAGCGGTGGTCGCGAGAAACAAACCTGATAACTGCATTGAAGTAACTCTCGATGACTGAAAATATGGTACACGTGATGTTTCAATCACGCTCATCCAAAATGATGGTGGAAGAGTGCGACTAGCGGAACGATCGACATAATCCTTACGCCAAGCCCCGAGGGCCGGGAATCTGCCGTCCGAGCGGTCACAGACTGTCCGAGCAAAACAGAGTAGAGCGGCGCATTCGTTTCTTACAACTTTCTGCATGATCATGATCAAAACAACACGTGCACCCTATTTTCAACCACGAAGAGTCACTACACTTCACTCTTACGCGCTTATTAAAGCCATATACGAACATAGGCCTTTGATCAGACCTGTTTCTCGCTACCACCGCCAGGGGATTCTTTTCGGCTTCTGGTTGGTCAAGAGAGCATGCCAAGCTCTTTTTCCGAATCTGCCGCACGCTCTGGCTCTGCCCGCGCCTCCCATTGACCAAACTCTCTACATATACGGCTCTGATCAGCAGACTCCTATAGACCTTTCCAATGTTTACAAAATCACAGTCCAGCGTGCGATCTTCACAGCCCAGCACGTGCATGTTCGTCGCTTCGTAAAGCGAGGAAAGCACGCGCCATACGCACGAACGCTCAAAATGGCACCGGCCACACGCTCTTTTTTGGAAAGGTCTATAGACGCTTTCAGCGCGCGCCAAATTGAGCCGCCATAGCCGACCTTCTCTCGTCTTACCGAGATGCCGAGCCACTGAAGCGGGCGTTGACGAGTCTCCACAACGGCCTATGCTGGGGAGAAGGACGCGGTAGAATCTAAAATGGCAATGACCTTACCTACTGTGATAATGACGAAGTGGAGCCAACGGAATAAGAGGGAACAAAAACTGAAGGTCGGTTATGGCGTCGCCCATTCACAGCTGCCTGAAAGCGTCTATACTTCGTCTCACCTTAGCATGAACTAACTGCGAAGGTTGTGCAAGCGCGAGTGGGTGGCATTTACTGCCTTGACTGGAGCACTCGCTGCACGGGCGCTCGTGCAGCCACCGAGGCTTCATCCAAAGCAAATAGCTCGCGCTTTTGACATGCGCGGCTAACAATAGTCCATGCTAAGGTGAGACGAAGTATATACTTCGTCTCACCTTGGCATGGACTAACTGCGAAGGCTAAGCAAGCGCGAGCGGGTAGCCTTGACTGCCATGACTGTAGCACCCGCTGCACGAGCGCCCGTGCAGCCGCCGAGGCTTTATCCATAGCAACTAGCTTGCGCTTTTAGCATGCGCGGCTAACAATAGTCCATGCTAAGGTGAGACGAAGTATAGCGAAAGGCCTGATAAGGCTCTGAAGGCGATACTTTTGTTGATTCTATTTTTTTGTGTGTGCTATGTTAGCGCGCGTGGTCAAACGCTTGCATACGCTACAAGCGTGGCACGTAAGCACCCTAAGATCGTGCAGGGTTGAACAGAGATATCCTAATATGTAGGGTGCCGCAATGTCCTTCTGCTTAGGGTGTTGCCACCCTTTGTAGTATACCCGATGCCGACAGAACGCGCTCACTGGTAAAATACAAAGAAATCGACGAAAACAAAATGTCGCCATAGCACAGTCAGCGCCCCAAACGCGTGCCGGGACACGCTCTTTCACGCGCTTCTGAACAAAAAATAAATAAATAAAATAAAAGTGTGGGACGAAATGGCCAGATGTCTCCACCCTAAGCAAAGCGCACATGACGGCACCCTACATATATGTATTTGGAAATAAAAACAAAAATACAGTCGAATGAGTTGCAAAGAAGGCTAAAATACTTATTCCGAACAACATTTATTTTATGAAAGATTATTTCAGATATTTTCATTCTTTGTAGACCTTGTTTGGTGGCTAGTGGATATGAAAAACAAAAAAAGAAGCATGATTTCTATTATTTTGAACAATTACAATATATTTTCTTATCCAATAAACAGGTGCTTACCCTGAGATGCAAATTGCATTTTGACGTTAGCGTTCTGGCGCCCGAAACAATTTTTTCTAAATTTAACATTTCCCGTTTTGCGGATTGCTAAGAAAACCAAACGGGCTATCATTTGTAGAAAATACGCTTCTACCTAAAGTAAGGCGTACGTTTTTTGTTTTGTTTTTCTCTTTACCTTTCTAATTTTTAGGCAAACTCAAATGAACCTCTAAATAACTTTAGTGTCTTCATAAATAACCTCGGGAACTCACTATGCTATTGTCCGTTATGAACACCTCTTTCAACAGTGATCTTACTATGTCACGGTGGAATGAAGCGGTGCTTCCTTACCTGTCTGGAAACAAATTGGGGTGTGTCCTAGATTCCTAGAACATAGTCGTAATCGTAATCGTAATCGTAATCTTTATTGGCTCAGGAGAGCCGTGGCCTCCTGAGCCTGCCTCAACGGGCGACGTGTCTCCCAGCTGTAGGTGAACAATTTAGCCAGTGCAGTACAACCGCTAGCCTGGGGTCTTTAACGTGCATCACGCAGCAGTGATACACGACCGCACGCCGGTACGATGCTCATCCAGATCGAAACGGGCAGGGGTGAAATTGAACCCAGGATCCCTGGGTTATGCAGCGCGAGCTTTCGCTCCACGTGCTCCAAGGTGGTGTGCTCTAGCCCACTCGGCCACCGATCCTTTTTTTTTTCTTCTTTATTGCACGTGGCCACCGATCCCTCTTTATCTGTCTGGACCACCGTGGTCTGGACTAAAGCCCTTCGATATGTTCGCGTATGTCTTGCAACTGGTGTCAAATGCGCCAGTGCACGAGGCCCGTATGGCCCGTATCTCGAGCGGCCCTTGGAAGCAGTTATCGGCGCAGTACATGAAATGAGCGGCCCTTCGAAGCGAATGGCAGCGGAGCACCCGCTCCTCGCACGTGTCTTGCGAGTTTCCACAACAATGGTAGGCGGTACTTGTAAGCGTGAATTTTATCAAATGAATTTAGTCTGCACTAGAGTTCCTGTACAGGCTCCCTACGGGAGCCAGAGTTGCGCGTCTGATTCCACATGCGGCGTGCCGCCCTCGCCGCTATTCGCCGAGATCCGATCACGTGAGGAGCCGTATCAAGTGTCGTGCAGCAAAGTAGACGTTGCACGCGCCCCGGCGTACGTTCCCAGGCTTTTGAGCCCGCCGCGCGCCTCGAACGCGCGGCGCTGCTATTCGATTCGCCGAATTCAGTCACGTGAGGAGCTGTATCCACATGCCACGCGTGAACGCGCAACTCTGGCTCCCGTAGGGAGCCTATACAGGAACTATAGTCTGCACTAGAGTTCCTGTATAGGCTCCCTACGGGAGCCAGAGTTGCGCGTTCACGCATGGCATGTGGATACAGCTCCTCACGTGACTGAATTCGGCGAATAGCAGCGCCGCGCTTTCGAGGCGCGCGGCGGGCTCAAAAGCCTGGGAACGTACGCCGGGGCGCGTGCAACGTCTACTTTGCTGCACGACACTTAATACGGCTCCTCACGTGATCGGATGTCGGCGAATAGCGGCGAGGGCGGCACGCGGCAAACCAGCCAGTAACTGACGTACCCTCGACCTGATGCATTTTTGGATTGCCCGCTGACACAGGGTATGCAACTGCCAAGGGTATGGGCGAAAAGGCTTAAAAACGGACGTCGTGCATGAGGTAGTTCCAAGTGCTCCTTTTTACCGTGCTGCAATTTCCGAAAATCTACGATTGTCTGGTTACCACTGCGTGGTCGTCGGATGGATAAATAATTTTAAAAAGCATAAGAACAATAGCAGAAAGTGTGCCATGAGCACAAGAAGCTGCAGCGCGAGTGTGGCTGCAATGTTATCGAGCTTCGCATTTTCCCCAAGAATCCTTATTTATGAAGTCCGTCGATTGCGAGCTTGAATCGCGAGAGATTCGTATCAGACACAACGTCACGTTTAAGCTCACGACCACATCGTCTACGACAAGAGGACCGATTTTAATTTCCGGTGCAGGTGGTCCAATTAGGTTATCACTGCAAGCCCCATGGTTTGTGAAAATTATGAAAACGTCTACATGCCACCACTCAAGATGGAGCTATCAAATGCCGAGAGCTTACCTGCACAGACTACAATAAACTGCCCATATATACTTCGCTGTGGAAACTCAATCAAAACACCCCACCGTCTTCGTCGTCGTTCTCTCGAGGAGGCAAGGTGATGGCCTGTGAGTAGCCAGCTGGATTCAACCGGACAAGCGCCAACCAAGTTATTGCAGCCCACCATAGCCAAGTCTAGCCAAGTTCCCCCCATACCCACACCGTTGCCTACCCAGATAGCTGTGCTGCCAGAACTAGCCGGTCTTTCTTTTTCTAAGCCGCTAGACGGCGTCGTCGGCGCCGCAATTCTCAAGATGGCGGCGCCGTTAAAGAGAAGGTCTATACAGGAACTCTAGTCTGCACTTGCCGGCAGCGCCTTCAACTTATGGAATTTACGAGGATAACTCGAGTGCAACATGGCTTTGTGTATTTGAGTGGTTCTTTTTCGCTGACAGATAGACAGACGGAAAGTGTCCTTTCTTGCCATATGTTGTCAGCTGCAGTGCACTTGGCGCGCGATTGTGGACGAGTAGTAGAGCCGCGCCACTTGCTTGGACAGTGAACTCCTTGGTACAGTTCACGGGTGGGAAACGGTTGCTTCTTGTGCAGAAGTGTGGACCTCGTCGACCAGGTCCACACCTCTGGATGTGCAGTAGTGTGGACCTCACCACGCAGAACTGTGGACCTCGCCACTAAATGAGCTATACTTAGGGTCGGCACTCTGTTCCCCAATATTGCTGCGGGCGCCGCCATCTTGGTGCTCATGCAGAGCAGACGCCGCTGCCGATCGTCATGATTCAAAAGTGCGACTTCCTCAGCATTAAATTCGGTGTTAGGAAGCTCATGGAATATTGCTTTGCTCTGTCGCGAAGCGTTTATACATTAGTGGAGGACATAAAAACGTTTTCTGTGATTTCTGATAAATTTTCAGATAACTGGCAGCCATGATTTTAAGCCACGGTATGAACAAGTGTCGTTACCCTGAAGCGTAGCTTATTTAGTGGCACTAGGGAAGATCATGGCAGAACAGCGCAGCACTGAGCTAGATTTCAGACGCGATCATTCTTCAATAGTGCCACTAAATAAGGTACGCTTCAGAGTAACGACACTTGTTCATATTGTGGCTTAAAATCATGGTTGCCAGTTATCTGAAGATTCATCTGAAATCACAGGAAACGCCTTTCCGTCCTCCACAAATGTTTAAACAGTTCGCGACAGAGCAAAGCAATATTACATGCTTCCTAACACCGAATCTAAAGCTGAGGAAGTCGCATTTTCGAATCATGACGATCGGCAGTTGCGTCTACTCTGCACAAGCACAAAAATGTCGGCGCCCACAACAATGTTGGGAAACAGAGTGCCGATACTCTAAGCGCAGATCATTTAGTGGCTCTAGTTCTTCCCAGAAGTGGCGCGCGGCACGTTTCTCGAGCATTTCCACAAAAATGATTGGCGCCACTTTTCCCCTCATAGATGAGCTAGAGTTCCTGTATAGGCTCCCTACGGGAGCCAGAGTTGCGCGTTTGATTCCACATGCCGCGTGCCGCCCTCGCCGCTATTCGCTGAGATCCGATCACGTGAGGAGCCGTATCAAGTGTCGTGCAGCAAAGTAGACGTTGCACGCGCCCCGGCGTACGTTCCCAGGCTTTTGAGCCCGCCGCGCGCCTCGAACGCGCGGCGCTGCTATTCGCCGAATTCAGTCACGTGAGGAGCTGTATCCACATGCCATGCGTGAACGCGCAACTCTGGCTCCCGTAGGGAGCCTATACAGGAACTCTAAGATGAGCTTTACTCCACACATCCTGGGAGCGGGTTTGCAAACCAGTATTCAGACGAAGAGCAGGCCGATATAGGACATAGGAAGTGCAAAACTGCCATTTTATTTCTTTTTTGTTTTCTAGCTTTAAATTACTCTAAAAATAAATAAACCTTTTTTTTTTTTTTTTGCAAAACAACGTTTGCGTGTTAAATGTCCTGGTCCGAACGGCCGCAACGCCGCACCTTGTGCTTTCGATAATTTCGAACGTGGACGGAACTTCGAATCCATTCGTAAATCAGAGCTTATTATACGTTTTGTAAGCCACTGTAATCTACGTATGTACTGGCTCGTATCTCGCGCCGCCTGTTGGCCACTTCCGGCAGCGGCGGACGCAGAGCGAAGAAGATCTAGCTCGAGATCGGCGACGAACAGCCCGTGGCCCGAGCCCACCTCGAGCGCCCGACCTGCATGCGCAGCTGCGAACGTGCAACTCGTTTGTTCCGGAAAAATTCTGCGCCATCTATGAGTTAAAGGGTACAAATAAATAGCGGTTGAATCCCCCTTAATGGGGCGAGCTTGTGCCCAAGAATAAAAATGAAACAGAAGATAACAGGAGAGCGTCGCGAGCCTCGAAGCCGGCGTAACAGCAGAGTCGAACGCTGGGGCGAGACTAACCCCGGATCGGCACGCGGTGCCCCTTATGTACGCGCGTGGAATTCTGGAACACTCGGCGTAGAAGGTTCGGCGCGGAGAACATTCGGACCTTGAATAAGCAACAGGATTCTCGAATTTTCCAGAACACGCAATTGCAAGAATAAATAAAATACACGTCGCTCCAGGAATCGAACCCTTAAGCGGGTTTCACATGCAGCGATTCCGCGGAAGAAATCGCTGCCGCTAGTGGCACGGCGGCACGGATCGCGAGGTTTAATTTCACATGAGCGTTTTCTGCCGTTGCGATGGCCAATGGTTCTTGCAGCAAGCAGATGCGATCACTTTCATGGCCTCAATCACCTCGTCCCAGAGTTTCTCTTTGATACCATTGTTTCTAAATGTTTTGAGCTGCGCGTCCCAAAAATACAGACGCTTCGATACTTCACTTATAAGCAGTTCATTGAACTGGGCGCGGTAGGTTTTATTACTTGGTGGACGATCTGTGTTCGAAAAGACACGGCACTGTCGCTCAGTTCTTCTTCGTCTTTTAATTTTCTCACTAGCGCTCGCACCAGCCGCTTCCGGTTAGCGTCTCTTGCGCTTGCTACACTTGGTACTCAGGCGAGGAAAGTAAAAAAGAGCCGCGTGTTTTCTTGAGAAAACAAATTCCGAGGAAGGGGACAGCAATCCCCCTCCTCCATAATCTCCTGAACAGTTCCGACGCCACTGCTGAAGCAAAGAAGCTTGACCCGCCGGAAAAAAGAAACCGCAGTCACTTACGTACTTTCTCTGCTTGTCGTCTGCTTCAAGAACGTGAAAATGCCGCCGTCCTATGCGCCAGCTTTCCCGCAATGTTTCTCCTTCGGTCACGTGTTTTCCCGCCGCGCAGTGAGTGGCCAGCTGGGAAACTGCCGCTCTGCCGCGGCGAAAAATTTCTAACATGGTGGAACCGTGCCGCTCTGCCGCTGCGGCTGGCCATGAGCGCTGCGACGGCAGAAATTGCGCCTCTAGGGCCAAAATCGCTGCATATGAAACCCGCTTTACTCTTCGCGCGGGAGGCAAACAAGATAACCGTTAGGCCACGGCCGCGCTGGCTACTTCGCCAACTGCGCGCGCGGCAATATAGTGTAACGTACGTCTCGTATTGCCTCCAGGTGGAACGCTAAGTCAGCCGTTGCCATGTTCATTAATACTGGGGAGATGACCGCTCCTTGGGGAACTTCTATCGTGTTTCTTGTGAGGGGGCTCATGCTGCCTCCATTGTGAACTTGGAACTGGCGTCGATGAACGAAGGATTTGATGAAGTTCTGTATTCGTCCACTTAGGCCTCGATTATTTGCTCCTCGAATGACTGTTTCATGTGGGATGGAGTCGAACGCTTTCTTGATGTCTATCGCCACTATTGTAGGAGGCTGTACGGTAGGTTGAAATTTGGTTATGTCATTGTGAATCATGGCCAGACTGTCTTGTGTGGACAGGTGTGGACGGAATCCAGTTTGCATGGGGTGTAGTCTGTTGTGTGACTCTAGGATCCAGGTTATTCTGGCCAGGACCATACGTTCCATTACTTTACATAGGTTGAAGGTTAGCGAGATGGGTCTAAGGTTCTGGATGTCATTGTTGGGTTTGCCTGATTTCGGAATGGGAATTACAGTGGATATCTTCCAGTCATCGGGAAGTCGACCGGATTCCCATAACTCATTGTACTTGTCTAGGAGCTCACGCATTTCCTCATCCGGAAGGTTTCGGAATGCTGTGATGGTAATGGGGTTCAGGCCTGGAACTGTGTTGCTTTTTGCTTTTGCTAGAGCGTCCAAGAGCTCACCCATGGTGAAGGGGGAGTCTTCCGACAGCAATGCGTTTATGGGTTCCGGCGCATAGCAAGTATCTGGTGGTTCCTTGGCTGATTGAGGGAAGAAACTGTCTCCCGCTGCTTTTGCTAGCTCTTCTTTTGTTATGTTTAGCCGTAATGCGAAGTTGGAACCGGTGTTTTTGCTTTTGGTTTTGCCGCTCATTCCTCGGTATGTGTTACCTACCTTCTTTACTCCAGTCTTTAAACCGAAGGAGCTGCAGTGTGCCATCCATCTGTTTCGTCTAAGTTCTAGAGTGTATCTTTTGGCCCTTGCCGTGGCTAAGTTAAAGGGGCGGTGCAACGAAATTCGATTGGAATGTTCTTCACTTCAAACGAGCCTACTGGCTCTAGTGGGACTCAAGGATACTCGCACGCAATGCCACTGGCCAAGAGACGCCTTTGTTGCGGTGTAATTTCAAGGTCAAAAGCGAGCGTTTTCATTCAATCTCTCCTTCGCAAAACTTGATGACGTAACTCGGTGGCCGCAGCACCTCCCAGTGACGATATTTGAATGTGGCTCATATATTGGAGCCGAGCATTGCGTTGGCACTCGATTTGGGCTCGTGATAATCGATAGCTCCAGAAGCATTCGGGTAGTGGCCCGTGTCCAATCGCTGCAATGACGACAATAGCCGAACCATAACAATGTCTGGAACTCAGCGCGTGTCCTATGCTTTGCCGACCCCAGCGCGTGGCTATGATCAACATTGGCGGCATATAATCGGGTCCAGATCACGTGGCCACTTGTTTTGGCTGCGAGTTGAGGGAATGAACGCCGCTCATTTTCTTTAATTTTTTCTGCGATTTCAATTGCGTGCGATGTAAAACGAACGGGTGTTTCACAGGTCATTAACGTCAGGGATCCGTTGTAAACGGTATTTGGGCAAAGTACAAAAATCGTTGCATCGCCCCTTTAAGTTTGATCCGAAGTGCTCGATTTTGTTTAT
Source organism: Ixodes persulcatus (assembly GCA_013358835.2). NCBI lineage: Eukaryota > Metazoa > Arthropoda > Arachnida > Ixodida > Ixodidae > Ixodes > Ixodes persulcatus. The sequence continues at coordinate 10,596 of JABSTQ010009058.1, forward strand.
TTTTCCGTTATCTCTGGAGCGCTTGAAGGCGACAAGCCCAGAGGTTGAGGAGATGAAGGTCGGGTATAGGAGAATCTTCTTTAATCTTGTATATTGTCTTTGCAACCTTAAGGGCCTGCTGGATACGGGTGGCAAGGTGTCCTTCCTTGCTTGCGGCTATGGCGGTGCGGAAGACATCCCATTTAATGAATTTCGCCTGTTGTTTGGCTGGAGTGGTTGTTTTAAGTCTAATTACTATGGGCAGATGGTCACTGCCCATGGATTCCAGCAACGTATGCCAGGAGGCTTTGAAGTTCTTCGTGGCCCAGGTGAGGTCCGGGGTTGTGTCCTTGTGCCTGGTGCTTGTTGCGATTCTTGTAGGGGTGTCAAGAACGTTAAGAAGGACCAGCTTCAGTTGCTTGCATTTGCTGGTTATATTCTGTCCTCGTTTGTTAGCTTTTTTGCACCCCCACTGTGAGTGTTGAGCCTTCATATCCCCAGTGATGAGTGTATGTGTGGTACCTTGCCGTGTGGCATCAAACCAGTCTGCATCGTCTCCTTCTTTCTGCCCCGGTTTAATGTAGACGTTGTAGATGTCGAATTGTTGATTGCCTCTACGTAACTTAACTCCTCAACCCCTCTGGCTACGTTACATATTTGCGAGGTATCTATTTGTGATCGTGTTGAACTGTTCAAGACGAGAGTGGTTGCTTGTAGATAGGTTGCACCAGTGGATTGTTGGCTTTGGTAGTTGCGGGATCGTCGGACGATGATGGGATGAGTGTATGTAGTTTACCCTCGAATATTGATGTTTTCAACGTTTGCTTCTTGTAGGAGGATGACGTGAGGTTTGTTTTCCCTCATTTTCTTTAATCTTTCTTTAAGTTCCGCTGCCTTGTTATTAAATCCCCTTCAGTTCCATTGTAGAACCCAAGGAAATGTCGCCTTACGTTTTGGTTTGTTTTCTTTGTTGTGTTTGAGCAAGTTAATCATTTAGTCGTTTGAGGATATCTCGTAGGGTTTGCGAGATGTTCTCGAGGGATTTTTCAACTCTGTCCATGCGTTGTTTCATTGCCGTTAGACGTTGCTCGCAGCTGGTGTGGTTATGTTGTTATTGCCAGTTGGAGTTTCCGCAATTTGTGGCTGGAGAAATTTGCAGGTTTTGTACGGCTGATGTGGTGCCATCGTGAACATTTCCGAATACCATGGGTGGAACGTATGGATTCACATTGTAAGGTGTTGCCCATGCTCCTTGTGGGGGTGGGTTCGTCCATGACTGTGAAGAGGTGCTAGGTCCATTTTTGTCATATTGAGAGGGGGCCTTTTTCCCTGGGGTGTCTGAGCCGGGAGTCTTTTTGGGGGAATTTTCCGTTTGGAACAGTCGTTACTTGTGGCGATGTGGGAACCCCCGCAGTCTATGCATTTAGGCTGCAGTTCACATCCGGACTCGCTATCATGAGTGTGACCGCATCGGTCACAGCGCTTGATGCCGCTAGGGCAGACGTCCGATTTGCGGCCTATTTCATGGCATGAGTAACAGACGAGAGGTCTTGGTCGATAGTCGTTTACTCTGAATATTTCGCAGAGGAAACTAACTTTGCTTTGGAATAGATTTCCCATCGAAAGTGATCAGGATGGTCCTGACGACCGTCCGATGGGACGAGCTGCGACGATCGTGTGTGTTCTGCAGTCGAGACTTTCCATGAGGGTTTCTGGAGTTTCTTGCACGTCGTGTCCGGAAAGGTAGATAACTCTGCAGATCTGATCATTTGAAACCGCCATGTAGGGTTTCATCTCGTAGCTTTGTTTGCCCTTGACGATTTGGTTGATGTTGAGTAGTTTATTCGTAAGGAGGGGGTTCTTCGCTGTGATCGCAACAGTGTTAGATTTCTGGTTGCGGTGGACGGGGAAGTCATCTTTGTTTTGAATTCCTGCCTTTTCCATCGCCCCAACCATGTCTCTGCCGGTGAAGTTGTCTACGTGCTCTTTGCACGTTGGTTTCAGTACGACCGTGTGCCTGGGTGTTCTCTGTGTAGCTTGCGTGGCTTTCTGTTGAAGGCAAGTGGCTTTCTGTTGAAGGCACGTTGTCGCTCTTGTCTTTTTTGTGAACCTTGAAATTGGCATCCATCATCTTCCATATTCTCGACTTCTGTCAATGAATTCCCATTCGAGGTGGTTGATGTGGAAGGCATGTTATGCCTTGCCGTCATGGTGGACCGGGTCAGCGATTCTTTCTCACCCGTTTCGCCTTGTTGGGGTGGTGTATAGGAATTTCGCTGAGCTCGGAAAGTCTCGAATTCGTTCTTGTGCGCGAAGTATTCTTGAAAAGCGACACCACTCGTGATCAGTTCTTCGTAGGCTCCACTGTTGGGGCGGAGCGACTCAATAAGTTCTTCATTCCTCATGTAGAACTCGATAGATACTCGATTCTGCATGAATTCTTCTATCGCTTGGCGTTCTTGGGTACATGCCACTAAAAACTGGCTGTCCTGTGGTGAGAGTGCTGAACATTCCAACTGATCTTGTTGGGTAGGGTGTCCTGTGATGTTGCTTGGCGCCGGGTAGGGGCTCGCGTTCGTCTGCTGCATGGAGAGGGCCTTCGTGCCAGAGCGTATTTTGCCAGCTGGCGTCGTCAAAACGATCTCCAAAAAGACTGATGGTTTTCCGTCCGGGCCCGCGGGCAGTGCGGGTTGGCTTTCGGGTGTCTTCTCCAGGGTGCCGAGTCCTGGAAGGGCCCCTCGGGGCAAGGAATGCCGGTAAAACTGACCTGTAAGGCCGGATTGTTAGGCTTATCAAAGCGCTGAGTAAACACGTCCTTCATGGACGATCTTCGTCGTCGTCTCTCCAACAGATGATAGGAGAGTTCAGAGCCGTTTATTGGGAGAGCTTGGCCATACATTGGTTTGAATAGGCGAGCGTCTCGGGGCCAACCACAGGCCTCGAAACAGCCCCTAGTGGTGGTCGTGAGCTCTAAATATGCGACACGACTAATTTAGGCCGTTTTAGCGTCGCTAGAGTAAAAAGGTATAACTCTCGGTGACTGAAAACTTGGCGCACGTGAGGTTTTCGTCACGTCCATATTTAACGGTAGAATGAAAGAACGTGCGCTCCAAACAACGAGGTAGAGGGGCTTAGAGCGATAAACCGAGGTTCCGGTCTGCACTCGAAAGTGACCCCCATAAGGCCGCGGCCACTGTACGCAAATTTGACCCCTCGTCACGTCACCGAACCAAATACGTGACGTCACAGGAAAGATAGCAGCGCCCATGCAGCGGCTGGCCCCAGCTGGGCAGGAGCATTGGCCGGAGCTTGTCGGATGCTTTGTTCGTTGTCGTTCGTCTCAGCGAGTTGATTTCAGACGCGGAAGCCGTCATATGAGGCCGGTCGAAAACGACTTCAGAGTTCAGCGTGGCGTCTGACGTAGGTATAACGTGAAAATATGGAGGAACGGTGTGCATTTCGCTGGTGACCGACGGGGACATTGCCACGAAAGAGACAATCGGCCCTACGTTGCTCGGACCTCGGATTGATTCGGATACCGCTAGGATAAATTTTAAGGCGACGTTTCTGTGCTCTCGTTGACCATCGGAATCTTCGAGGTCTGCAGTGAAGCGTGTGCAATATATTTGGATACGCAGTTTAGTGTCGGAAATTGCGTGAGTCGTGCTTGGCAGTGTGCAATCGTGGTGCCGCTTCGTTCAAATGACTGAAGGCTCACTTTAGTTGTGCGGTGCACCGGAGAGCTGCCTTGAAGCTTGTAGTTCCCGTGCCGTGCTAAATGATACTGTGCTGCTTCCCAAATTGTTCCGGCGTAGACGTGCACTTTCACGGAACACAGGTGCGCGGCGCACCGAAGAGCTGCCTTCAAGCTGGTAGTTCCTGTGCCGTGGTTTAGGTGGTGCTGTGCTGCTTCCAAAATTGTTCTGGCGTAGACGTGCACTTTCACGGAGCACAGGTGCGCGGCGCACCGAAGAGCTGCCTTCAAGCTGGTAGTTCCTGTGCGGTGGTTAGGTGGTGCTGTGCTGCTTCCTAAATTGTTCTGGCGTATGCGTGCACTTTCACGGAGCACAGGTGCGTGGCGCACCGAAGAGGTGCCTTCAAGCTGGTAGTTCCTGTGCCGTGGTTTAGGTGGTGCTGTGCTGCTTCCTAAACTGTTCCGGCGTAGACGTGCACTTTCACGGAACACAGGTGCGCGGCGCGCCGAAGAGCTGCCTTCAAGCTGGTAGTTCCTGTGCCGCGGTTTAGGTGGTGCTGTGCTGCTTCCTAAATTGTTCTGGCGTATGCGTGCACTTTCACGGAGCACAGGTGTTGCAGTTGGTATTGATTCCGCTGGCCTGTCGCACATTTCGTCGATACAAAAGTTTTATCAACACTCTTTACGCGAATTGCAAGCTGTATGGACATTTCATCGCGCGTGTAACCTACCCAGTCCATCCGTTCACGCCACTTTGCGACGACAGTCTGCAGCGGCTCATTACCAGAAAAGTGGTCCCACATATATTTCAGTTCAGCTCGTCCACAGCAGTCGCCAAACCCCGAAAGAGACGATTTATTCGGACAGAATGCCACTAAAGCAGTACGTGCAGTTTCTTTAGTGGTCAGGATAGACTCTTTTATGTCTGTTTTGTTATATTGTCACGGATGCTTGTTCCAGTCCTATTTTCTATCAATATTTACTATTGTGGAAAGTTCCAGCGCATGCTCAGCTGTCATCGTAAGTTCTGGTGGAGGTGCTGCGCACTTTACCCATAGCCCTTCACTCTGTGTAGACCCTGGCGACTCCTCAGCCGAGTTGCCGGATAACAAGACACGGGTGGCGGATTATCCCGCGTCTTAAACACCCGGCGAGCCGGGAACCATGTCCTATCCCGAGCCCGGCAGAAAAACCGCGAGACGAGCGAGTACCACAAGGACGAACCTCGGAAATACACCACGAAGAACCTGAAATCCGAGCCAGTCGCTGCTATACTAGCAAGAACCACCGGAATTCGGTCTTTTGCCAGAAAAACCGAAGCTGACTAAGCCAACATTGACAAACCTGTAGCAGCAAACCACGTCCGCTCCCACCATTGTTTGCATGCCCGTCGCACCTCGCACTCTGATTCCCTTTTACGCAAGGTGTATGAAGACGTCGAGAACTGGATTGAAATTTATGACCGTGTCGCCCGCCACAGTGGGTAGACGGACAACCAGCTCCTGCAAAACCTATACTTCTCATGGAAGAAACTGCCAGGCACTGGTTTGAGAACCACGAATCCTCCCTAACGTTGTGAAAAGTTTGCAAGATCGAGCTGAAGTGCACGTTCATCAGCCAACATTGATGAGAGAGAGCCGAATTCCTAATTCTCTCCAGGACACGGCCTCAACGAGAGCATCACCGCCTTTGTGGAGGATGTTTTACGCCTGATCGAGGACCCACGCCAACCCTCATGCTGCAGAAGACAAGAAGCTAAGAATCCCATGTCCCTCATGTGACGGACAACACCTTCGGCAGCTTTGTCCGCAACTCCACGACAACAGTCGAAGGGTTCATATCACCGAGGCTTCCAACATTGAATGTACACTGCAGGCCCGAGCCTGTCAATATCAACAACTCCCCAGCGTCTCGATACTCGAGTTGTCCAGCTGCAACTTCGACGCCAGCCTCCCAGGCATCCGTGACATCATCCACAACGTTTTTCGGGAGGAGATCAGGAAGCTACTTCCTGCCATCAGTTGCCCGGCTTTTATTTTGATTGCCGAGATTGTTTCGGAACAAGTTGGACAGGCAATTCAACTGGAGACTTCTTCGAGCGAAGCGGCATCTGACGAACCGAGGGCGACTTATGCCATAATGTTACGACGACCGCCACCGGCTACCCGTTACTATTCAATGCCAATTCAATGAGACACCCCGACGCCGAAGCATTCATATATGCCCGAGCTTGCTGCATTGATGCAGAAAACTACCAGGAAAATTTGCGGATTAGAAGCCAGCCCTGCAGCTTCAGTGCATCAGATGCCAGTGGCCGCACATGACGTATGATTACAAGACGGCATCAATCGGTCAAAGTTGCCACTTGACCAAACTGAACACCGACGTGCCAGGGGCGTCATCCGAGAACAAAGACCACAGTTACTACGACTGAACACCTGACACAAGACTGTTGCAGAAAGAACTCGTTATGGAACCATTTGCAAAGAACCAATATTTATGTAATCAAGTGGAAATGAACATATTTGATACACTAACCAAACAAACATATTTCTGCCCACTTTTACACCTTCACAGTCTATACCCAAAGAATTGTGTTTACCGTGCGTGCTGGACATTTTGAGGACACTCGCATCTCTGACCCCTCAATATTAATTAATGGGACATACCAGACTGGCAGACTGGTTGCATTGGGCTGCACTCGTTCCATGTCTCCTGAACATGTGGCACATCCAAAAACCAACTCCAGTGATGTGAAAATGTTATTTATTAATTTATCCCCTCCAGAGGCCTTTGTAGGCATTCCAGAGAGGATACTTAAAACTACATACATGTTAACATTAAACCACACTGCTGTAACTTGTTAATTGCAAAAACAAACACACCTCTGAGCATCTAGTTTAATAGTATGTGTTGATGCATTGCTTTATAGCAGGACACTTCCTATACGTATGACAAAATAGACCCTTTGCAAAACCCTATCAAGCAACACGATTGTTGCCATTTTTTTCGGCGTAAAGCACACGAATGGGCCCCAGTTCACGTCGAACGCTAATGCAGCATTCGAGTCCAATAGGCGCTCAGCCGAGTTCACAGTGATGGCGGACATAACACTCTTGTTGAACAAATGCCCAAAGTATGAAAGCCTGGGGCAATTAGAGTAGTAGCTACTGTAATTCGTTCCATCACAATTTGGGAAACGGCAAAGGCTACAGTCTCGGTGAGTTAATATGCACGTTGGAGAGAGGATTTGTCACACACCTTCACTCCGTCTCTCCATTTGGCTCGAGGGGCTGTGGCGGTCGCCCTCTTCCAAGTTACGGTGGCACGAAGTGTAGGCAGCCCACACTTTCAAAAAAAAGTCTATTGAAGAGACCGAACGGAATGGTAGTGAACATTTTCAGCAAGACTGCTCTTTGGGCAAGGGATGAACACAAATATGAATAATCTTGTCCAGGTAATTAGAACAAGTAAATAGTTGACCGACTAATACAATGCACTCTTGATGAAAAAAAGTATTGCTGCAATAAATCCTACGAAAGAAAAAATGTACAGTTAATCTATGCGTACACCAAAACGGTTCTTTTTATTGCAAGTCGAATAGCTCTGAAGCAGGTCCCTGCAACAATTTATTCAACCCCACATTCAATAAAACGACATCCTCGCAGCTGAAAATAAGTGTGCACTTCGCACTCACAAAAAAAAAGGAAGAAAAGCGATCGAATGTAGAGTCGTAGATTAGCACAAAAGGTTTAAGATCGCAGGAGCTTCCACGCCAAACTTTTCTTTGGTTATTCTGTGACGCAGGGCTGAAACAACTTCCCCTATGGGCCCTAACGCGACGTATACCTTTCGCTTCGATTCTCAGACGTTCAAACGAAGCTAGAAACATGCGAATATTTTATGCTAGAAGTTATATCGTACAATTGTTGATAGGTACAAAACGTAAAGATCGCAGGAGCTTCCTCGCTAAAAGTTGGCTGTGGTTATGCAGTTACCTAGGGCTGAAACAACTTCCCCTAGGCCCTAACGCGACGCATACATTTCGCGTCGATTCTCAGACATTGCAACGTTCAAACAAGGCTAAGAGAATGCGAAAATTTTATGCTGAAAGCACTTGAAGTTCTATCGATCCTCGAACACATCCGGGAATCCGAGCACCGGTACGGCGATACGGCTGATGCCATAGAGTTATTATAATGTACGCTAGAGGTTCAACTGGCGCTAGTGTGCTTTTGCAAATTGAAGCAGACAGCAAGCAGTCGAAAATTGACTTCCGGTAATGCATTTCTATGGAAAAAAGCGAGTGAATTTCCTCTCTGCGCTCGATTATAAGAGCAAATATCACGAATAATTCGTACGTACTAGGCACATTGGAACATTTTCCAGTCACGCAGATGAAATAATTGGTCAGTTACGGCGTTTTTATTTTAAAATCGTGGCATGAAAAACGGTGCTAAAACCGCTTCGTACATGTATTTATGTGCACTGTCGGACACTGTTAGCGCGAACACGGCGTCGGCGCTTTCCAGTATGGGGGATATACGTGCCAAACGAACGAAGGACATGTGGAAAACCGAGAGAGACGGCAAGAACTGCGCAGTAACACTGGATAAGTAACTCCTTGTGCTTGCAGACGATCAAAATAAATTGAAAGTCACGTAATATAGTTCGATTTTCAATAAATAAGTACTGCTTTATTCTTTCTGCTCATGAATATGTGCGAAGATGCTTGTTCTGGGTTCAAATCATCACCCGCACGCTCCAAATCTTTGCAAATAGAGAGAAGCCAGAGAACAGGTGCCCGATAAAAACTGCCCGACATAGGAAATAATAAGAAAACACACCTTTCGTAGCCCACGTACTTTATTCTGTACGTTTCGAACGTTTTTTTTTTTTTTTTTTCAACCACTCGTAAATATACACGACGGGGTCATTTTCAAATAGTGACAGGACGGGCATGTTAGCAATATATAAGCACCAACGGAATACTGGCGAACTTTGAACATACTCTACATTCCTTTCGATCGTTATTTTGCTTAGAATCGTCGCTCGTTTCTACATACCTGCCATGGAACAGGGGTTTGGGCCTGAAATATAGCGAAGTTTAACATCGTTCAGCGGTAAAGAAAAAATGCTGTAACTAAACCCATTACACTTTCACAATATTAATAAAGGTACATACTATCCGTAACAACTGAAATGACAAAAGTTATTCATGTTATTTTCCGGCGAAGAGACAAAATTCACGCGCGTTTTCCCATAGGAATGCACAGGAAGACCGGAAAAGTAGACTGCATGCTGTCTGCTTCAATTTGCAACCGGAAGTCCCGTAGACACTAGCGCCAGCTGAGCCTCTAGCGTTTATTGTAATAACTCTATGGCTGATGCTGTCTCACATGCGTTAATATCCAGATTATCAAGAGCGATCTTGCGCTAAAAAGGGTATAAAGTTTCATTCATTCATGTTTTCACATTATACCTGCGTCAGCGAGCACGAAAAAGCTTGAAGTCGTCGGAAAGCAGCTGCACATCACGGCTACCGCGCACCGAACAAACTCGCATCCGCCAGCTCTGGGCGCTGCCATCTTACCGATGACGTCACTGCTCTTGTCGGGTGACGTGACAAGGGGTCACTTTTGCTTACAACATGGCGGCGACCAGGGGGGGGGGGGGGGGTGCCACTTCCGAACTTCCGGTTTATGCCCCTCTACCTCGTTGGCTCCAAACCAGGGCCGACTTGCTAGAAAGAGCGTCTCAGCTGAAACTGGAGGAAAGAAAGCACTGCCAAACCAGCGCACGAGCTGAGCGGGGCTCGATCCGCGTCTCGAGACGCTCGCGCGCTCCAGACTTGGCTCTGTTTTTTTTTTCAGCCAGTCTCAGCTGAGCCGCTGTTCTACCAAGCCGGCCCAGAGCAAACTGTCACCCAGACCATAGAGTTAATACAATAAACGCTAGAGGCTCAGCTGGCGCTAGTGTGCTGTTGCATTTTGAAGCAGACAGCAAGCAGTCAGAAATTGACTTCCGGTAATGCATTTCTATGGGAAAAAGCGAGTGCATTATCTCTCTGCGCTGGATTATAAGAGCAAATATAACGAATAACTTGTATTTACTAGGCACATTGGAACATTTCTCAGTCACGCAGACGAAATAATTGGTCAGTTTCAGCATTTTTATTTGAAATTCGTGGCATGAAAAACGGTGTTAAAACCGCTTCGTACATGTATTTATGTGCACTGTCGGGCACTGTTAGCGCGAACACGGCATCGACGCTTTCCAGCATGGAGGATATACGTGCCAAACGAACGAAGGACATCTGGAAAATCAAGAGAGACGGCAAGAACTACGCAGTAACACTGGATAAGTAACTCCTTGTGCACGCAGACGATCAAAATAAATTGAAAGCCACGTAATATAGTCCGATTTGCAATAAATATGTTCTGCTTTATTCTTTCTGCTCATGAATATGTGCAAAGATGCATGTTCAAATCATCAACTGCACGCTCCAAATCTTTGCAAGTAGGGAGAAGCCAGAGAACAGGTGCCCGATAAAAACTGCCCGACATAGGAAATAATAAAAAAGCACACCTTTCGTAGTCCACATACTTTATTTCTTACATTCGAATGTTTTAATTTTAACCATTCGTAAAGATGCACAACGGAGTCATTTTCATTGAGTAACAGGACGGGCATATTAGCAATATATAAGCGCCACCGCAATGCTAGCAAACCTTGAACACACTCTACATTCTTTTCGATCATTAGTTTGCTTAAAATCGTCGCTCCTTTTCACATACCTTCCTTGAAACAGAGGTTTTGGGCCTGAAATAGAGGGACGTTTAACATCGTTCAGTGGTAAAAAAAATGCTGTAACTAAAGCAATTACACTTTCACAGTACCCAAAAAGGTACATACTATACGGTACAACCGAAATGACAAAAGTTATTTATGTTATTTTCCGGCAAAGAGACAAAATTCACGCGCGTTTTCCCATAGGAATACACAGGGAGGCTGGAAATGTAGACTGCATGCTGTCTGCTTCAATTTGCAACCGGAAGTCCCGTAGACACTAGCGCCAGCTGAGCCTCTAGCGTTTATTGTAATAACTCTATGACCCAGACTACCCAGACGCCGAGAGTGAACGCTTCTATTTCACGCTTTACATGTCGTTTGCAATATTGTGACGTTGCGGTCTGCTGATTTGTCGGCGCTTTGTCACCCTTTTAGTTTACGCTCTAACCGCGAGGGCAGTATTCGGCACTGGCGGCGGCTTTTGCTCCACCCATTGGTCAAACGTTCCCAATGAACGGCTCTGGGAGAGTGTAAGTGGCGCCATTCATTGTTGTAGAAATGCTCGAGGCACGTGCCGCGCGCCACTTCTGGGAAATTCTTGGCGTCTGAAATCTAGATCGGTGTAATCAGCGCTACGCTGTGCCGCCATGATCTTTCCAAGGGCTGCACTAGTACCACTAAATAGGCTGCACGTTGCACGTACCTCGTGCAACGACGAACCTTGCGCTACTTTTGAAACATGTAGGGGATTTCAGAGCCGTATATTAGGCCGCCGCCAGCGCCGAATATTCCCCCCACGCTTATTGCGTAAACTAAATTTGTGACACAGCGTCGACCAATCAGGAGACCTCTACTTCATCTCACAAATGTCTGCAGTGAAGACAAAGGCACAGGCGCGTGAGCCTAGCTCAGCGAAACGCTTTTGTTTATACGAGACCTCGTGCATAGGAGGCACTTTCCAAAGCCACGCGCTCGTGCCCATGCCTTTGTCTGCACTGCTAGAACAGCGTCCTGAGACTGGCTGAAAGAAAGCAGTGCAAAGGGTGGGGTGCGCGAGCGTCTTGAGACGCGGAGTTCCGCTCGGCACGGCTCAAATTATTCTTCGTTTCACTTTATCTGCGAGCGAAGCCAAAGCTAGAAGCGCGAGACCAGCGCTTTTTGCATTTCTCCCCAGCTCGCGCGCTCGAGCAAAGCCTGAACGCACGGAACTTCCGTGCTCGCGCTTCCAGTTTTGCCTTCGCTCGCACATAAGGTGAAACGAAGTATAGTCGTGTCACAAATTTAGAGCACACGACCACCGCTAGGGGCTGTTTCGCGGCCTGTGGTTGGCCACGAGATGCTCGCCTATTCAAACCAATGTATGGCCAAACTCTCTCAATAAACGGCTCTGGGGGATTTAGGAGAGTCTAGAGTTCCTGTATAAGCTCCCTTAGGGAGCCAGAGTTGCGCGATCACGTGAGGAGCCGGATCAAGTGTCGTGCAGCAAAGTAAACGTTGCACGCGCCCCGGCATACATTCCCTGCTTTTGAGCGCGCCGCGCTCCTCGAAAGCGCGACGCCGCTATTCGCCGAATTCAGTCACGTGAGGAGCGGGTTCAACATGCCGTGCAGGAAAGCCGGCGCTCTGGGTGTGAACGCGCAACTCTGGCTCCCGTAGACTGGTTCAGACACTTGCGTTTGAGTGCGTTTGACTGCGTTGCGGCGAGAACCGAAAGCGAGTCACCGGCACATCTGTGCTTCGTATGAAGCGTGGAATCCAATTCAAGGAATCGTCTTGGCATGCTATATAGGCAGCTCGGATGTCCTGGTGTCTCGCTGCCGCAACGCAGTCAAACGCAGTCAAACGCAACTGTGTGAACCGGACTTAAAGGCCGGTTCAGACACTTGCGTTTGAGTGCGTTTGACTGCGTTGCGTCGAGAACCGAAAGCGAGTCACCGGCATATCTGTGCTTCGTATGAAGCGTGGAGTCCAATTCAAGAAATGATCTTGGCACGCGATATAAGCACCAGGAATGTCCTGGTTTCTCGCTGCCGCAACGCAGTCAAACGCAGTCAAACGCAACTGTCTGAACCAGGCTTTAGAGAGTCATGTAACGGGTTCCCCGCTGCGGCGAGACGCCGAAACATACCTGTCCCGAGCGATGGAATGTCCACTTGTGCACCTTGCGTTCCTCGCGCTACCGCTTCTTTTCTAGTCGGATTTGAAAACTATGTTTCGGGTACTCGCCACTGCAAAAGCTGTGCGCTGAATACCAGATTACCCGAGAAATGCTCTCTGCTACCACATCCTCGCGCTCCAAATCTGCGACCGGGCGCTCTATGGCTCCGTCGTCGAACTGCCAGGCTTTGTGAGTATAGAGGAGGCTATGGTGCTGCGCGTGCACTCTCCTAATGTTAGCATGTCTTCGTTCCTTTCGCCTTCCATACGGACAGGAAGTGAGAGGGAAGAGGAGACGAGGAGAGCGCGTAGACGTCAGAGCGCCGAGCTCTGATTGGAAGGATTAGGGGGTAGACGCCAGGCCCAGCTACCTTTGTCTGTCTCCCTCCAATCAGAGCGAACGAGACCGTCGTATGCTTCTCGCGCGTGGTCTGGCGTTTGGACGCCGAACACCAAACACCGGCGTCCAGCGCCCGAACGTTAGTGTCCGCGCGAGGAGGAGACGTTGCTCTTGCTCGTTCTGATTCGAGGGAGACAGGGTTTTGAGATAAACGCTGCTAGCCTTCGCATCTACCCACTACCCTTCCAATCAGACCTCGGCATTCCGACGTCTCCGATATCCCCTCTTCTTCCTCCGTTTCTCTCCGCACTGCCACTTCATTCCTAAACGAATTAGAAAACTAGGACAAACTTCGCACGATAAAACTTTTGTCCGCTTTTTTGTTGATGTGGTTCCTCACGCTTCACATTCAAGAGCAAATTTGGTCTCATCATTCAGAAGCAACCAGTTCCCGGTTAGGTATTGCCACCCATAGAGCGTTTTTCTATTTACAAACATAAGTCGTCTCTTGCTTCCCAATAAAATAAACCGATCTCACCAGCCAGTTTGGCTACGCCACCGCTGCCGCAACGCATCGAGGGAACTTTAAGGCTGGTTCAGACACTTGCGTTTGAGTGCGTTTGACTGCGTTGCGTCGAGAACTGAAAGCGAGTCACCAGCACATCTGTGGTTCGTACGAAGCGTGACGCGACATAAGAAACAGGGATGTCCTGGTTTCTCGCAGCCGCAACGCAGTCAAACGCAGTCAAACGCAACTGTCTGAACCAGGCTTCAGTCGTTCTGCACGTGCGACAACCCCGTTGGAGCTCTGCGCATGCAGAGCACGGAAAGGCACGAGCCGTCTCGGGCACTGCCGCCTATACTTCGTCTCACCTTAGCATGGACTAACCGCGAATGCTGTGCTAGCGCGAGCGGCTAGCCTTGACTGCCTTGACTGGAGCACCCGCTGCACGAGCGTTCGTGCAGCCGCCGAGGCTTCGTTCGAAGCAACTAGCTCGCGCTTTTAGCACGCGCGGCTAACAATAGTCCATACTAAGGTGAGATGAGGTATAGATCCTGTCATCTAAAGTTATGGCGGCTTCGCGCATGCGCCCAACGCTTTGTGAGTATTCCGGTCGGTCCGTTTCGGCAGTCTTTCCCAGCGTATTGCTTTCAGAATACCTGCCACTCTAAAAAAAAACGCCAGTGCGTCTACTTTCCCGCACAACACTCGGAGAGCCAATCACCGCAACTTACGGAGGCAGCTCAGCAAAGGACGACGCCGAAACATATGTTTAGACCAAAAAACGCGCTCTGAGTTATGACATTAAGCAATGCTAAACGTCACGCATGCATTGCTTAATGTCACAACTGAGACTGCGTTTTTTGGTCTAAACATATGTTTCGGCGCCGTCATTCGCTGAGCTGCCTCTGTAAGTTGCGGTGATTGGCTCTCCGAGTGTTGTGCGGGAAAGTAGACGCATGTGCGGGAAAGTAGACGCACGGGCGTTTTTTTTAGTGTGATGGGACGATGAACTTATACGGAAATCACGAAATTGGGGTATTGAGCGAGATCCTTATGTGTTGATATTAAACATATAAGAGAGGACTGGTCGTCTTACAGGAGTAAATAAAATACCTTCAACGAATTTCTCGCTAACCGGTCCTTCACCTCACCCCCTGAAGAACTGGCCAAAAAATATTCCATGAAGAGTTCAAGAAGCGCTGCAATGGTAGAGATTGTTGTCCTCTGGAAGTACTCAAATCGCCTACAGCGCGTGCTTCCGGCGCTTAAAAAAAGAAAGAAAAGGTCTATAAAATGTTGTAATCGATAAGCGTGAATTTTCCCTCGAAGTTAAATGACGAAAATAATTCCTGGAGAAGGGGAACAAGAGGGACAAAGGACAAACACAAATCCCCAAACACAGCTGGTGAGCGACTGAAAAAATCCGCCTGGTCCGGGTAACGAACCCGGGACCTCTCCATTACAGGTGGAGCGCTCTACCAACCAGGGGTTAGACGTCAGTAGAGCAAACGGGTTTTATCAGCTGCCACCAGTCTAACACCAACAAGGTGAACCTTGCAATTTAAGGTTATAATTATAATGCAATTAAATGCTAAGGTGCAAGCGAGCTGGACAAGAATGACGAAAATAATCCCTGGAGAAGGGGAACAAGAGGGACAAAGGACAAACACAAATGTCCAAACACAGCTAGGTGACTGGTGAGCGACTGAAAAAATCCGCCTGGTCCGGGTATCGAACCCGGAACCTCTCCATTACAGGTGGAGCGCTCTACCAACTGAGCTAACCAGGGGTCAGACGTCAGTAGACAAAACGGGTTTTATCAGCTGCCACCAGTCTAACACTGGTGTTAGACTTCTCCTCCCTTCTCCAGGATTATTTTCGTCATTCTTGTCCAGGGATTATTTTCGTCATTCTTGTCCAGCTCGCTTGCACCTTTGCATTTAATTGCATTATAATTATAACCTTAAATTGCAAGCTTCATCCTTGTTGGTGTTAGACTGGTGGCAGCTGATAAAACCGGTTTTCTCTACTGACGTCTAACCCCTAGTTAGCTCAGTTGGTAGAGCGCTCCACCTGTAATGGAGAGGTCCCGAGTTCGATACCCGGACCAGGCGGATTTTTTCAGTCGCTTACCAGTCACCTAGCTGTGTTTGGAGATTTGTGTTTGCCCTTTGTCCCTCTTGTTCCCCTTCTCCAGGGATTATTTTCGTCATTCTTGTCAGCTCGCTTGCACCTTTGCGTTTAATTGCATTATAATTATAACCTTAAATTGCAAGCTTCCCTTTGTTGGTGTTAGGACTGTGGCAAGCTGATAAAACCCGCTTTCGGATTTTTTCAGTCGCTCACCAGTCACCTAGCTGTGTTTGGAGATTTGTGTTTGTCCTTTGTCCCTCTTGTTCCCCTTCTCCAGGGATTATTTTCGTCATTCTTGTCCAGCTCGCTTGCACCTTTGCGTTTAATTGCATTATAATTATAACCTTAAATTGCAAGCTTCACCTTTGTTGGTGTTAGACTGGTGGCAGCTGATAAAACCCGTTTGCTCTACTGACGTCTAACCCCTGGTTAGCTCAGTTGGTAGAGCGCTCCACCTTTAATGGAGAGGTCCCGGGTTCGATTCCCGGACCAGGCGGATTTTTTCAGTCGCTCACCAGTCACCTAGCTGTGTTTGGAGATTTATGTTTGTCCTTTGTCCCTCTTGTTCCCCTTCTCCAGGGATTATTTTCGTCATTCTTGTCCAGCTCGCTTGCACCTTTGCATTTAATTGCATTATAATTATAACCTTAAATTGCAAGCTTCACCCTTGTTGGTGTTAGACTGGTGGCAGCTGATAAAACCGGTTTTCTCTAATGACGTCTAACCCCTAGTTAGCTCAGTTGGTAGAGCGCTCCACCTGTAATGGAGAGGTCCCGAGTTCAATACCCGGACCAGGCGGATTTTTTCAGTCGCTTACCAGTCACCTAGCTGTGTTTGGAGATTTGTGTTTGTCCTTTGTCCCTCTTGTTCCCCTTCTCCAGGGATTATTTTCGTCATTCTTGTCCAGCTCGCTTGCACCTTTGCATTTAATTGCATTATAATTAAAAAGTCAAATGGCTCGTTTTTTTATTGCTCGTGATGCTTGTGATGGTGAGATGCTATTGTAGACTCATGAATACTTTTCCAAACAACTTTTATCTTTTTTTTTTTAACATATACGTTAAACAGATACGCTTTTAATCAGCTAGACACACGAGAGCGTTAGCTATTAAAGCTTGAATTACGTGGTTACAAAACAATGAATCAATAAGGAACGAAAGGGTTCGTTCACTTTTAGTTTGCGAGTAATTCGCCCTCGTCTCGTTGGGATGGAAAAGCCCCTTTTCTTGGGAAGTTAGGGAACAAAAACAACCTCGTCGTTTTGGCTTTAGAGCTAAGTGGCATACACACACACCTACGACGGGCAGTCATGCACGATACACTGCAAAAGACAAGAATCAATAAAAGTAATCAACAAGTGACGGGAAACAGGAACAAAGGGATTTGGAACAACGAGGTCGTGATCCATCGGTTGTATTTCACTGGGGTTTATTTAACACCGAACCGCATAATGCGTAGGCTTGCTATATACACGCAAGTTTTTATACATCAAATTTGTTGCTCATCTTTGAAGTGTACGATCCCTTGAATGACTGAACGTGGCCTTGGAGCCGTAATTCAAGGCAGCATGCGGGTCAAGCTGTAGGGTTTATCCTCGAGTCCCACGACTATGTTATTAGGTCATAGAGCGTTCGTGTCTGGTTGGCTGAAGACTGAGTCACGTGTTGGCAGTTTGTGCGAAGGTGTTATTATGTAGTTTAAGAAAGGGAGCGTCCCAGTGCGTTGTAATCAGTCGCAACAGCGCAAAAAAAATAAATATATACCTTTTTTTTTAATGTTTAGCGAAGCGCGTGAAACCAGACTTAAAAAAGAAAAAAAAAGACTCAAAACAAGTGAAAAAGGTGTTTATAAAGGAGTCCATCTTAGGAGAACATTCATAGGGTATCTCACTCAGTGGGAACAGTGCCAGGAAGTATAAGCATAAATAAATTTTCATTATGCTTTTTTTGTTGTTCTGCCATACACATCATGACAGGCTTGCTGCAACGGCGTCTATATCTGATCGAATTGAAATAAGATGTCACAAAATGTGAGTGGTAATTATAGAGAGAGCTGCCGTATATATAACTTGACTGTTTACTGGTGCAGAATAATCAGGAGAAATGGCCGATTTTTATGTAGCGTTTACTCACGTAACGGCCTGCGAACCGTTCACAGAAGGGAAAGGGATGGTAAGAAACGAGCAAGAATAACGAGAAAAATGATGGTCAATATTTATCGCCAGCCCCCTGTGTTAATACAAATGTTGAGGTGCTAATAGGGATTCTGAGTAGTATTCACGATCACTCAGATGTCCGGGACCGTTGTGTGCCGTCGGGACTTACTTAGCAATTCATCTGTCGATCTGAGAACCGTTACGTATATTGCACAAATTTGAGTCCAGTATTGCTCTGGGACATAATATTTCACTAACAAATTAAAAATAACAAAAACCACAACACTACGGCCCTTCAAACTAAGAGACGCGGGACCTATTTAAATGCAGAAAACATTTACAATGGTATTGGTTCGAAATGCATGAAAGTAATCTTACTTTGAACAAGCGAATTGATCGCTACACAAACAATTTATTCACTTAATTTTGAAGAGTTTTAATTTCGACGACAGGTGGCGTTCTCAAAGACGTAAATATAGCGCGCTTCTTGAGTTGTTGTAATGTCTATATGAATGCTTTCGCGAAAGAATTGGTAGCTACGATATTTGAGCTATTGCTAGATAAATCCGACTACACGCAATTTTAATTTTATGAGCAAGATATGTTTTTGGCTTGTTCTTAGTATGTGTATGTGATAATCGAAACTAAAAATAGAGGTACATTGCAGGAAGCTTCCGTTCAACCACTGCCTCGTGCTAAAAGCGAAGCCCGCGGAAATTATACACTGGCGCCAACGTAACTGGCGTGTGCCTGCTCCATCATCGTGTCCCTAAATATCACGCACCAAACACACGGAGTCTACATACTGGTATAGAAACAAATTGCTTATTTTGTTTTTCCTGGTTTGCCACAAGAACTAACTGATGCAGCCGAGACAACTTCATTTTACGTCGCGACGAGACGCACAAACAGTGCAGCTTTAACAATTGCCGCTAGGAGTAGAGTTATTTCATCGAAGGAAAGAGATATCGCACCTTGAGTCGATACAGCAAAGCGTATACACACAATTTTATTATTCGTTCTTTTTTTTTTTTAAGATTCGAGAGGCATTTGTAATCCTTCTCGGATGAGATGCGCATATGAAGTTTTTGCTGATTGGCTTAACAACATCTCCCGTGACGTCACTGACAGGGAGGGTTTTACGAATATGGGCAATACCACTCAGAAAACAAGGCTTGCGCCCCCCGTCCCCCAAACGTTATCGCTAGTGGATCCACGCAGCGTCGCCCAGCTCTCGTCAGCGTCGCCGTCAAAGCGTCTTGCAGCGTCTCACAGGCGTCTGCCGCTTTGCGGCATACATTAGTTGAGCTTCGGCGTGTTGGCCGCTTGGAGCGCGTCGGGGATCCACTAACAATGAGGTCATGCGCCGGACTTGTCTTCTATGTGATATTGTTATAGGACACTGAACACGGATCACACGGAACACATCTATTGTAGATACTGCGCGAAAGACCAGACACCTATAAGTGCGTGAGTCGATACGAAACCAAACTGCGGCCGATAGGCTCAAAAATATATTCTTTCCTTTTTTTTTCTACTTCGGAATTCTCATTCTCAGCCTAGAAGCCGAAAACAGTCACTAAAAAAAAAAAAAGATAGTGTAGGGTAGAAAGAGCAACAAAAAAAATGACATGCTTCCCTTCGGTCGGCTCGAAAAATAAAGTGTTTTCTGGTCCACTCGTGTACTTTTTCTTATTATATTTAAGACTTTGCTTTGACGGTGGGCGAGCTTGCGTCCCCAAAAGGGACATCTGGGGCATCGAAAGAGGGAGTTGGGTAGGGGGGAGCGTTGAAGATACAACCAGTGCGGAAAGAGAACAACACCACCATTAAATTTCGTAGTATTTCGCACCTTTGGGAGACAACGTATTTCGCAGTTTTCTCGACACATTTTCACCACTAAAGTAATTCGGTGCAAGCAGCCAGCGCAAAAAATTTCTCGCTAATTAAATCAAATAAAAAGAAAACAAGCAATCGCCGTGGTAGGCTGACGTTGACGAATTTTGTTTTTTGTTTTCTTTTGAGTCAGTATTTATGTGCCAGACCACATATATATTGCTTACTTTATTTCTTGTTTCTGCAATCAATCGTTTACGGTAATTCGATCAAGTATTCAGCATCCAAAGTTCCGCGAAAGAACGTCGGGAAAATGTGGCTTACGACTCAGCCAGCATAGGGAAGCGAATTAATGACGTTCCTCTACTCGTGAACAACTATCTTTGGCTATGCTGTCAAAAATACGGTGCCGCGGGCTCGAACCCCGATTAAAGCTGCGCACGCCCACTCCTTCTCTCGTCGAAACTGCTACAGAAAGTTGTTCACGAATATTACAACATTAAACATGTACAGCCTTCGGGGAACATGAGCCCCCTAAAACTGGGTTGAAAAACCGAGAAGAACAGAGAGAAAAAACAAAAAAAGGTTTCTTCGCAGTGGTGGTCGGCTTATATTTCCGAATTTGTGACCGACTTGGCATCTTCAACGAATTTAGCTCCCTTCAATCATCCGGCTAACCGAAACGAAAAAACAACAACTAACGCTTCTCGACTGCTTGCCTCGATAATAACTGTCAGTTTTAACGCGCCTCCCGCTTATGACACCGCCGGAAGGGAAACTGTTCTAGCACGGTAGAGTATACGTCTGCCAACGTACTTGGCGTGTTGATCCGACACCACCTAGAATAATCGAGTCCTGCGAACATTCTCCTCTTCCTCCACGGAGCGTCATCAAGTAGGAATGCGATAACTCAGCGATTGAACCCGAGCCCAATGCCGGGCCGTTCGAGGCGTTGATTGGGCACAAGGCCCAGTCGACCTCTGAGGCAACACTCGTAACCAATCTATGTTTTCGCTAGATCTCACTCTGATGACTCTAGCGCACAGGCTTTGATTATTTCTAGGCGGTGTTGGCTGGTCTCTCTCAAACGTAACAATACGTACACCATTTAACATCCGGAACGTTTGACGCGGTTTCGCGGTACATTAATCCAATTGAAAAAAAAAAAAGAACACTTCCAATTTGCCTGGCATTTGTTTCTTTTGGACCGCTCCCTTTTTCAGTCGGGATCCTCAATGGAAATGATAACTAAATCGAGTGAAAATTCCCGAGCATCTCAGACGCATAAAGATACTAGAGAACTTCGTTTAACAAATTTTGGATTTTCTAAAAAAAAAAAAAAATGTTTTCTTGACATAGGCGTTTTTTTTGTTTTTTTTTTTCGTGTTAGGGGCAACAATAATGATGGGAACCGTGCTGAATGTTATTACGACGGGGTATTTGTTATTTTGCGCTTGCCTTCCACTAAAGAGACGGGGCGTGCTTGTGAGCTTTGTCGGTTAAATGTTTGGAAGCCCGAGAGTTTGGTATGTGCGTATGTGTGCGCATGTGTCTGTACGTGAATGTTCTTTGTTTGCGTTTGAATGTACGTCACGTGGGACGTGGCAGCTGAAAGTGAGTACGTTCAGATATATATTTATATCTTCTGATCGTAATGGCGAATACGCCATTACAATCTGCCATTGGCTGACTCTGCTTGCTTCCATCTTGACATAATAGGATGAGAAACGGTTAATAGTAATAGGGTAAGATATTGCCACTTTTTTATATAAAATTCGTGACACTATGGGTTTTTGTGTTGTCCTCGGGTGATTTGAGGTGGCACAAAACAGTGACGCCTGAGTCGTTATACGCGTACGGTATGCATGAAGGCCTCGTTGCATACCTTCCGATCTTAATTCCCCAGGCCGCTGAAGGAACGGCGGTGAAACAATGCCATAACGAGGCTCAGGAGGTTTGGTCTCATCTGTTTAATGTCGTTACTTTTTACATTATCATGAAAAAAAAAAGAGGTATAAAGAGGTTTCGACCGCTGAAAATGTCGGCATCGTCTTAAAGAGCTGCCTCAAACTTATCGCTCAGCGGTTACTGAGAAAGCTGTCACATAGTTAAACCTCAAGGTCAAGATTTTCTTTTTTTTGGCGAGCTTTCCTTCTCGGATAAGACAGGCTAACAATTTTTGATTATCGACTAACGTTTGAAGTCTTTTCGGCTCTTTCACCGGGTCAACAGACCTGTCGTCTTCTAGGTGAAAGTTCTTAACGAGCTCAAAGGTATCTCGTTAAACGGAACTTTGACCTTGCTTACGGTAAACAGGTGGGAACGGCGGCGGCTGACATGTGTCTGAGTTCGTTGGGATACTAAAATCTTACCGGCACTTTTAGGAGGCATACCCTCCTCTGCGTGCCGTAGGCTTTCGGGGTTCGTGAAGGACTGTTTTAGGGCTCCTTTTCTCGCTCGGTAAGACGTTCGTGGTGTTCGGAGCGTTCGATTCTACAAAACAAGATAAAAAGAAAAGGAGTGATAGAACTTTAACTACGGTTTGTCTGGGCTGCGTAATTGCCATGCAATGTGAGTTTACAAAAAATAGAAAACCCGTTCACTGTCCATGGAGAAGCACAATAAAACTAAAGTTGGCGGACGAAAAAAAAAAATCAATGCCTACTATACACGATAATGTCACGAAAAACTAATTAGTAAATAAAGGCGTAGTTTTCATGACCCGAAGCTGTATATGTCGTAAAACTTAAAGAGCACGCGCTGCAGTATGGCGCAAAGATGAAGGCTCGATACGCGAAGCAACGAGCATGGCCCGTATCAAGTGCCAGCGTCGGGGCGACCAACTTGAAGGCACCTAATAATCATCAGCTACTACTCGCTAACTTAACGTCACTTCTGCGAAAACGAAACTACGCGTGACGTCGGCTCATGCTGATTTATATTTCGAGAGACCGTCCCACAAACACACACACACGAACGTTACTCAGTTTCAAGTCACAAAATAAATACAACAACAACAAAGTTTTGTATGCCCGAAATGTCAGTTTTGTTTTTTCTTTCGGGAATGAGCTTTTTGGTTTCTCTAGAATTCCCCAGCGAGGGACACCATTAAATTCCCCCCAAGTGAAGAAAAAAAAAACTATTTTTATTACATAAATGTGCTCGATAATTATACGAACACGTATAAGATCACGTAAGAACTTATATACGCCTGATAGGTGCCTCGTATAATTTATAAAGTTTCTGATATGTTTATTTGGGAAATCATATATAAATGTTTTACTTTCTTTATAGGGCTGGACCACCCACTTCGTACTCGTCTATATAGAATATGATACCGTCATGATAAATCTACACAAAAGATTTTTAACAAAAAAAAAAAAAATTAAAGCAGATGTTGATTTGTAAAGGGTATATAATAAAAACCGCAACGTACCCCAGTTTTGTTTACCCTACTACAAAAAAAAACAAAAAAACTGCGAAATTAGGTCCCGCGCGCGCGAGCGAGCGCGTGTGTGTGTATGTGTATGACAATTCTCTATGTCGAAACGCCGGTGATTTTTCACCTTTCTCGCAAACAGCGTCGCGAAGAAGGCATAAAGCTTTCCTGTATAAGCATAGCCCAACCCACGCGAAGATTTGTACTCGCGGAGGCTCTCCCAAAAACAACGGAAAAGCGCGTTTGCGCCGTCTACGAAGCGTGAGCGCAGATCGCGGTTACAAGAAATAAAACCAGGACGCAGTCTTTCGCCTTTTTCTTGAGAACAACATCTAAACAACACGGAGGAAAGTGAATAGTCGCGGTATTTGCCACAGCTAAATCTTTGAAACAAACATAATTTTAACAAAAAAAGGAAAAAATGCAAGAAAGAAAGCAAGAAGGTAAATAAATAGCGAGCGAACTTATTTGTTGCGGTGACGTGCTGGCCCTTTGGTTCACTTCGCCTCCTGGGCGAGGAACCAGTACACGCGGGGTCTTGAAGGGAACTCATGCACATTCCCTAAAGCTGGATGGCGGGTAAGTGATTGTTTCTCAGCAAAAGCGGCGCGGAGTTCTCTGAGGCAACGGAGCTGATTTACGGAGACAGGGCGGAGTCTATGGCGTTACACAGCTCGATTACACCTCCCGTCGACACCAACACGCCTTATAACGAAGGGCAGAAAGTTCATATCGAGTTGTGTATAGAGTAATTAAACATATTTAGTTTCTCAGGTAAAAGTGGTAGGCCTACGTGAAAGGTGCCATAAATGAGAATTCCGATTTTCTGCGAATCCGCCTTCGAGCTCGGTAAACGGGTACACCGTTATTTTAAGCAGTTATGTATATGTCTATGCCTAACAGTCCGTGACTTTAATTTTTTTAATTTACGGTACTATTTTATCAGATATGTTGGTCATCAGTTAGCCTTATATACCGTAGATGTCAACGTCATCGTCATGTGTAAGTGTGTCTGATTAGTAGGCGAGCATTTGGGGCGCTTACAACGGAAACGTAGGTCCAACTATTGTTAGGGAATCTTACTAATAGGCGATTTTAGTGACGGCACATCCACCTCTCATGCATACTGGGGATGGCGCATCATATTCGATATTTTAGATATTTAAACGAGAAGAGTACAATAAATTTTCAGGAATGAATGCGTCGCGTAATCATTTGTTTTTGTTACTCCATTCATCGGCTGCATTGTCGAAGGAACTTGGCGGACCTAGTGGTAGTTAATTTAAAACATGGCACTAAATTCCCGGTTCAAGCCGGTATGCAATATTCAAAATTAAACCGATCTTTCCACATGTCGTTAACGCGACACTTATGACACGACGTTCCCATGACAATATTCTACATACCGTCATCCGATGTCATAATTTATGCTGCCAAAGGAAGCATTGAGCGCTTACCGTAATAGTTTTCCGACCTCATACAAGGACCACTTTGTCATTCAATACAACGCCGTAACATCAAGGAGGGAATGCTCCCCGATAATTAGGGTAATACTACACTTTACCCTTTCCTTGTAGGAGTTGATACTATCGTATTTTTGCTTATAACTTTATCACGATGATGAAATATAAGACCATGCTTGAGTGGGCGTTGTCTACCAGCTAAATGCCGCAGCCAGCATGAAAAAGTCTTCTCTCTGATACCCGCCCACCCGTCACCGATGCCTTGGTGCCTCGAAGAGTGGTCGCGAAACTAGTAGAAACATGCTCCTATTACGTAGAGAAAGATAGAGAGACAGAGATGGAAAGAAAGCGGGGTCAAGCTAGGCGCGGAACACTAAACAAACTCGCTCCGGCTTTCTGGGAGGGTGTACGAAACGCAAAGCTCGAAGCATCAACAACAACAAGAGCGGCAACAACGCTAGAGCGACGGCGACACCGCTAACCACCGGGAGCGGTCTCGAGTTGGGTTCGTTCCGGACGTGCGCACTGGAGCACCACTGGCTGTTCTCCTTCGGGACCTCTGCGGAAGGCGTCGTCACCGGAGAGCGCACGAACCCAGTTGCCTTGTTCCCGACACCATCAAGTATACGTGTCACGGCGTGGTTGCCTCCGGACCACATCCTCACCTCACCACGACCGCTTCTCAGGAGACGCGGCCTGACTTGTCTTGGGTAACGGCGACTCCTCCTAATGAACGAACGACGGCACCACCACGTGAAGAACCACCCGCCGCTAGAGTGTTTTTCGAGTAGCTGAGTCTGTTGGTGCCTGTTTTTTAGGTTTTTTTTTTTTCGGGGCGATGCGAGATAGACGTGTCACTCCGGTGCCTGGGGGAAGCTGTGACTTCGAAGCGGAAAGGCGAACGATCGGCTCTACAGTGTCCTGCCGTCCACATAGTAGCACTCCGGGTCTCACAGTGCGGCCAAGACGGCGGAAGCCGCGAGGGCCAGCGCTGACGAGATCAGTGCCACTGTTGACGTCACAGAGGTTGAGGCTCGTCCGCAAACACGGTAGTCCTCCTGAAAAAATAATAATAAAGGAACTTGTATCGATCACTTTGATGAGCCCGGAAGAGCACAGAATATGTCGTTTATGCATTATGCGTGCGTTGTGATTTGTTGAGCTTCGGCACGAAACGCTTTCCTTTGTTTCGAATGCATTGCGCGCGTGACGGACTCGTGGACTCCCCAGGTATATCAGAATGGTCAAGACAAGTCTAAACTTATGCAGGACACACAACATCGTGAGATCACGTGGGGAGCTACGCTTCGTCATTCGGATGCCAGCTGCGCTCGCCGACACTCGCCTGTTGCCGCAAGCTCCCCAGTTCTTTTTCAAGTCAACATGGCAGTTTCCTTTTTTAATCTTACGACTGAGAGTATAGGAGCTACCAGGTCACAAAACGTCACCTTTGCATGGTCGGCGTAGCACTTGTCGGGGCGCCGTCGATACCGAAGTGGATGCTGACAGGGCGCCGGGTCATCAACTGGAATGGAAACAAAAGGAAAACTTCTTTCGAACCGAAGCTACAGGCCAACTCGGCCTTGACCGTCTCACCTTCAATGGGTGCTTGTAGAGGTGTCGGTGGTGGATCGCAGAAGACTGGAGCACACGGCATCTTCGAGATAACCAGGATCACGTTTGTGTAGCCCACTCGTCCCACGCCGTACTGCCTGCGCACACCGTTTTTGCGAGATCAGATTTGGTTTGAACCAGAAGATGCGCGAGGAAGAGCTGCTTCTTTGGCTGTGCACGTTCACTCTCAATCTCGACATACCTTTTTTTTAAGCAAGTCATAATTCTAGAAGAACACAGAACTAAACAAGCGCATGCTTGCTTCTTGAATAAAAAAAAAAAAATTCAAGCTCATTGCAGACAGAAAGAAAAAAAAAAATTGCTAAGCAAGAATGTCTTTTGTAGTCTGTGAGCCGAAATACAGTATATGAATACTTATGTGAGGAAACGCGCGAGCGTTTTTTTTTACCAAGCCAACTAAATTCTAATTTCACGAGTGATTAAACTGATTGCACAAAATCTTAGATGAAGAATAATTAAACTTAAGGCTAAACCGATTTGGATTGCCCAACTTCTGAAGCCACTGCAATACAGGCGACGCGCAGAGCTACGATAGTCAAATACACATTAAGAATGCGCCAGAAACTCCTTCCTCACCCACACTATCACCATCCAGTGTTCCTCCGCGACGCTCAAATAGTCCCCAGCCGAGGGGCATGTCGCGCTGACGTCACGTAACTCACCATGGCTGCTTCTTTTCCCCGGTTTGTCCGTGTAGCGATTCGATACCATGACTGGTGCGTTATACTGCTTTTTTCATTCTTTTACTTGTATCCGACTGTAGCCTCCCATCTGGGCGTTGCACACTCCTTTACACTCTAAAAAAAAGCCCGTGGTCTGCTTTCCCGCATAACACTCGCAGAGCCAATCACCGTAACTTACGGACGCAGATCAGCGAATGACGATGCCGAAACATATGTTTAGACCAAAAAACGCAGTCTGAGTTGTGACATGAAGCAAATTTTAGCAATACATGCGTGACGTTTTGCATTGCTTAATGTCACAAATCAGACTGCGGTTTTTGGTCTAAACATATGTTTCGGCATCGTCATTCGCTGAGCTGCCTCCGTAAGTTGCGGTGATTGGCTCTCCGAGTGTTGTGCGGGAAAGCAGACGCACGGGCATTTTTAGAGTGTAAACCGCTCGCTGTTTTGCCGATTATCAGAAAATTGAAACCCCTGCATAGTGGCGGAACAACTGCATCGAGGAACGTGCAAGTCATTCCATACAATAGCGAACGTCGGTGCGCGGCTCACACTACGAGCCGACGAGCCAATCGAACAGCGCCGAAAGTGCAACGTCACTGCGCTCATCGCCTTTTTCTAGGGGGGTGTTTTTTTTTTTTGTCCAGTGTGCCGTGACGTTGAGGTTTTAGTCCGCCATTGTGCAGGAATTTCACAGCTGTCAACAGAGGACAGTATTTCGAAAGGGGTCTATAGAAATTTCCAATTGTTAAATAGCGTTAAGAGGAGGAATAACGAGGTTTATGTACACTATTTACATTGGTGAGAAACGTTGTGATCCGTTCAGGCGTTCGGTGTGCATTGCGTCGTTCGGTATTCGTTGAGGCGATCTCGTTCCGCACATCCTTCTCTTCGTTCTGCTATTTCGTTTTTTTCGCGATCTAGCATGTCCTTTTCATCGTTTTCACTCAAGAATGAAGTCCCAATTAAATTATTTTACACCAATAATCACCTTCTGTGGGCTGTCATCTTTGCCATTCTGGGCTGTGGAACAAGTTTTGAGCTTGCGCAGTAGCTCTCTTTCACAGAATATAAGACGCCACGCATGCGTCCACAGCTTACTCAACATTTCTCGCCTGGGTGACGCGCGCTGGAAAGATCTAAATTCACCGACAAAGGGGGGGGGGGGGGGGGGGGCTTAGAAAAACGCAGCGCGTGACTTCTTAGAATCCCACTTGTTGCCTCGTCCTTCCTTCTTTGGAGTTCTCATCGGATAAGACCTCGATCTTATTGGCTACAGAGTGCGAATTTAGACATTTCCTTGGCTTATCGCCAGGGCAAAAAATGCTGAGTCACTGAACTGTGGACACATGCGCAGCGTATGATCTACCACAGAGCAAAGCAACAGCGCATGCACGGAAGGTGTTCCACAGCCCAGCAGACAAAGATGGCAGCGCGCGGAAGGCGATTTTTGTATGGTGTCTGGAACGCGTTTCCGACTGGTGTGTTTACCGCGTCCAAAAAAGTGGTCCCTCGATTTCCGCCTCGTGACGTCATAGAAGTGTCATGCAGTCGCCGGTCGCGACCCTGGCGGTGTCCCAGCAGCTGTGGTGGATGTAGCAGACGCCTGTTCTGCTGAAGGTCGCTCTTCACTTCGACAGTCCACGGAAGCTACAGCAGCAGGAAGTTGGGACGCCTGAGACGCCGTGACGACAGCGACACTCGCGTTCGCTCGTGCCTTCCGCCTGCATTTCTACGACCACCCGCCAGGATCGCGACAGTCAACAGTATGACATTCCGGCTTCTGTGACGTCATTTGTTGCCACTTCGGGATCACTTTTGATGAATGGGCGGGATAGGACGCTAAACACACCAGTCGGAGACGCGCTCCAGGCACCGGAATTTTTGCAAAGGTCTGTGAGATGCATGGGGCTCGCCACACCTCGCGTTCCTTAAAGGAGCTGTGCAAGAATTTCAGTGCTTTGCCTAAATAATTTGGGAGCTGGTGTCTCGACCTTTCTGAAGTAAAGAGCAAGATATCGCTTTTGCCTGCATGTCCAAGTTTTTATTTTAAAAATGGACAAAGATTGAGGTTTTCGGCACCTCTCAACTTCTTTACCTCCTTCCGAGTCACGTGCCCTGTGACGTCAATAAGGGACGGGCGGGGTTCCAGTGAAGCTCTCTCTCTCTCTAGAGCCATCAGTGAGCAGCGAGAACTCATTTGCTTGCGACCACGTGCCCCCGTGCTTGCGCAGCGCGATCAACATTACGAAAGGAATAAAGTCTCATCCGGGTCTGGCCATCCCCGTCCGGCTCTGCCACCCCCCCCCCCCCCCCCCGGCTTATGGCGGCTGTTCACGGTAGCAGATAGCGCTGACGGTTTTGTTGACCTAGGATAGATGGCGCCACTAAAACTCCGTATAATAAAGGTTTTGTCGATGATACCAGGTTTTTGACGCACTCATATTTATGTTGGAACAACAAGATTTATAGAAAAATTACCTTTTATCGAGCAGGTAGTTGCACAACTTTCTACCTTTTTACAAGTGCCCCATTGACGTCGCGCCGCGTGTTTCTCATGGCCGCCGCTCGCGGCTGCAGGTCGGGAAATATTATAATTTTTGCCTCGCGATTACGCGGCGGATTCGCAACATTTCGAAGGAAGGAGATGTGTTTTCTGTCCTTTGTGCCAAGGGAAACAATGTCAAAAATAGAAGATGCAAATTCTTTCAACGTTAAAATCGTTCCACAGGTCCTTTAAAAGGCTCCTGAAAACAACAAAAACAACAAAAAAAGTTTTTGTTAGACAGTCTGGTTGCGACACGCGTGTCGAGAAATTAATTTTACGCGAAAACAATTTTTTAGAGCAATATTGGCGGCGCGAGACGCGATTTAGTTGGTGGTCACCTCCTTTCCACTTGTTTTCTCTCTCCGCATTTCGGGCGCGTGGAAGAGAGGGGGATCGGCTTCACCTTCACGTTGAGGTGGAAAGAGTGAATGGTCATCTCGTTGAGCGAATGACCGTTCCGTGACGTCATGGACTTTGCGCAGAGAATTTCAAATAAATCTCTCGCCGTCAATATTGCTCTAACATTTTTTTTTCGCGTAAAATTTGTTTTTTGACACACGTATCACGCGCAGACTCTTAATTTATTTTTTCAGGTTGTTTTTTTTAAGTGCCGTTGGTGACTACAGTCCGTTCGGTCCAGGCCTTATGAATAACACAGCTCTCCTCGAGCACGCACCTGGAGCAGTTCCCGCAGTCCAGGCTGCTCATGAAGTAGCTGCTCCGGTTTCCGAAGTGGTACAGTGCCTCCCTGGTGGTGCACACGCGGTAGTCGTCCGGCGCGTACGAGCTCTTGGGGCCCACCTTGGTCGACTGAGCACCCAGGGTCATCAGCGACCCCAACCACCTGAGCCCGGGTACCGGAAAAAAAAAATGCTGCGCTTTAAGCGGCAAGGGACACGCCTCACGCACCAATTTTAATTTTACAGCGCAATTATGTTCTTTTAAAAGGCCAAGCTTTCCGCAATAGCACGCAGCACGCATCGAAGAATTATTAAAGAAAAATTGGAGGAGGACAGCGTTATCGGGCCTCGTTCGCATCGCCTTCTGATTCGCTTCTCATGTCCTTCCTGTCGGTGAGCAGAAAGTGCGGCGGACATGGCCTAATTCAATAAAGAAAAAAAAATACACGTGTTTTAGTTAGTAGAGTGTCCGTCCGGCTTGGAACCGAAGGGTCGTGGGTTCTTATCCCAGCTAAACGTTTTAAAATTTTCCTTCGAGGTAAATGAGTTATTCTATAAAGTGAAATGATTTGAGACATGCGGCGACCTTTAATTCGCATTACGTGCGCTTTCATTCCACGCGTGACGTCACGTTTCCTGTGAGCGTTGTGTGTCTGAAATTTACGGACGAGGTCATGTGGCTGTGACGTCGTGACCCTGTCGACCAATGAGGATTGTCGCGCCACCGACGCCGGCTTTTTTGTGACACTAGGTCCTTAACTCTACTCGTTAAAAAGGACTGCGATAACACCAAAGGCTAGAAGATCCTGAAACTTCTAAGCATCTGAATGCGCAACGCCGAGTCAGATGTCGCGCTAGCAGCGCGACAATAAAAGCGAAAACACGATATCGGCGATTTTTTTTTCATTTTGCTTGGAACAATAGTGACGAGCATAAGAATTTACCGTATTGGCTAGTATCCAAATAAGCACTTTCGACTACACTAGATAGTTTTCGTGGTACCCTTTAAACAACGCTGCAAAAATAATAGGAAACAAATGACCTCCGCTTGTTTGTGCTAACTAGGTCGTGCTCTGTACGTATGCATGTGACCTTCATGGCCGACCTTTTAAATTGTTCCAACAAAAACTGGAAGTGCATTTAAAGAGTGTTCACAATGCACGAAGGTAATTTTCGATTGCGGGTGCTTGGGTTTGAATCCAAGCATCTGCAGCTAGGTGCTGCAGTTGTTTGGAATTTACGAAAAATGTGTCAAGAATAAAAAGAAAAAATCTGCGGAGAGCAGTTGTTAGCTTATCGTCGATTTATTACCACTCTTCCTAACATATATTCTATTATTTATGAGTATGCATTCAATTAACTTTTTTAGTTTTCACTTCCTCCACGAAGCTCACATACGAAAATTGTGTTTATACAAAACATTTGTTATAAGTTATAACACGGTGTACTTTTCATTGTATAACTTTAGAAAAAGTAGTGCGTGGTGAGAAACAGGGACGTGCTCAACAAGCCCCGTTTTTGTCGATAGAGGTCGCATTGATTGTATTATGATGAACAAACTTTTCATCTAAGTCTAATTTGCAAGTTAAGAAAATGCTGACTAAAACGCGAATAAAGTCAAATTACACATACATTAAAATGATATGGCTTATCTGAACTGCATAAAATGTTACAGTGAGCTGAAACCCGAGGGAAAGCTAGAGAGTTTTTATTTCTAGTTGGGCCTTTAATTTTATACGTAATTTAGGTTATCGCTAGAAGTTAGAGGTTACCGGCGATTGTCGAAACTTTCTAAATCAATGTTGATAAGTCCCATCGTCAGGAGGACCGTAGTCAGTGGATCTGGTTGGTGGAAACGTTCTCTCAATTGCTCATAGATGGGTATTCACACGGTGGAGAAATCCCTCCGTCTACTCTTCGGGATGCGCATAACGTGGTAACAACGTTAAGCTTTTGCGCGAAGCCGTGCTGACGTAGACATCCCAGGGGGATGGGGGAGCTCTTGCGCTCGGGCTGCACAAGTGCTCCCCACCTTGGCTTGGGATCTCTTTGCAATTGTCGGCATTTTATTCGCGTGTCCGGCAATTTTCCAGATTTTGCTCAGCGAGATGCCGGCGGTGGCATGGGGATCATCCAACATGTTGTGGCTTGCCAATGATGTCGTCCGAGGTATCTGAAGGTGTCTTCGGTGTTCACCAATGCCATCCTCAAACCTCTCCTTGCACAACTAGTCAAGCCGACCACTGACGTCTCGCACATCCCTCCCCGTAAACCATCCCTGTGTGGCCCTTAAACACGGCAACAGAAGCATAGAAAAAGAAAAAGACAAAACAACGTCGTCTTACGTGTATATCCAGACTTTGAGTAGTTGCCTAAAAGGAAAAAGAAAACAAGTCTTCAACATGACGAAAAGTTTGGTAATCAACTACAACAAAGTGAAAAGAAAAAGTTTGCTCCACAAATCTTACCAAGATGCCGCGTCAAACACCCAGCTGATGTCGA
Source organism: Ixodes persulcatus (assembly GCA_013358835.2). Classification (NCBI taxonomy): domain Eukaryota; kingdom Metazoa; phylum Arthropoda; class Arachnida; order Ixodida; family Ixodidae; genus Ixodes; species Ixodes persulcatus. The sequence continues at coordinate 43,137 of JABSTQ010009058.1, forward strand.
AAATGTGAAACATGTTTTTTAGAGGCTGTAAGAAAAAGCAACGATAACATTTTAATTGGTTGTTTACACATACTCATTGTTCTGCCAGAGTGAATTAAAGGTGGGATTAAATTTGCGGTACATTTGTAGATTTGCACAAAAATAAGTACAAGCGCGCTGGCTTAGACAACGGGTATAGAAGTTTTTCAGCTATCTTGTGCCAAGGGCTAAAAAAACGTTGGTCGCTACGCGTGTTGAAGAACGCAATATTGTTCACGGCCCTATTGAGGAAGTAAAGATTTTTTTGCGGTTTTCAAATTGATTAATTTAGGCAAATTAATGAGCTAACTTTTAAATATTAATTTATGCGCTAACCTTCTTATACAAAAATTGTAGGACGTATAGTGTTACATCCCATTTTGTCGTTTTCATCGAGTAGCCTCTAAGTGGCTAATTTTACTGACCCTTAAAACAGAACAACAACAACAACAACAACAAGTGAGATAAAAAAAGAAGGTCAGTCAAGACTACCCGTTAACGAGCTGTGATGTTGAGCAGGGGACACATGAGCGATGAAAACGGGCGCCAAGCGGTAGTTTTCATAGCAACTTGAGCGGACGGTGTGGTTTGAAGCTATAGACCGTTTTGCTGTTTACAAACATGAGCTGCCTCCTGCGTCCCAAGCGACTTCCGGTCGTTCCGTGCTTGCGAGCTTGTTGAGCCTGCTTATATCCCCAGTGCTAGAAAGCATAAATGCTACACGTACATCAAAGTTGGAGATTTAACGAGGGCCCTCGGCTGGACAATTTAACGTCTTAAAGGAGAGAATTTGGTTTACAAGAATATTCGAAAATGTTTAACAGATCTCGCGCTTCTTCGTTCTCTTGGCGTTCACCTGGAGAATTGGTGGTTAAACATTTCATCGAAATTTCAAGCAGCGGTATTAAGGTGGGCTTTGTTGATTTTTTTTATGAACCGGAAGTTCTCTGGGACGTCAAAGACTGGAGCACCGCCTGGTCGCGTTTGCCATGAAAAGGGTCTATACCATGCCACCACGTTACAGCGCCCGCGCAAGTTGCTATAGGAACTGCCTCGCGGCGCCTGTTTTGATCGCTCACGTGTCCCCTGCTTTAGGGCTTTTAGTCACGTGGGATTTTTTAAATATCTCGGTCGCTTTCTTTGAAGCTCGAAGTAAGTAGACGCCGAAAGGCTACCTTGATGGATACGGCACAATTTGATATGTTTCTCAACACGCGCTACAATGTTTTTATTGGAGAGTTTGCGCACACACACATTAATATTTAAAAAGTTCGATAATTAATTTATTTGTGTTGATTAGTCGATTCGACACGCCGCAAATATTATCTTGACTTGCTCAGTAGGACTGTGACTAACACTGCGTTGGTTCGAGACGCGTACCGTGCGCAAGCTTGGCACAAGTTAGCAGAGTCACCAAAGGTTGTTTGTATATTTTTCATTTAATCACAAAACGATACAATGTAAAATATGATCAGTATGTCGTGGTTTTAATTGTTCAAAGCGGTAGCTTTATAGGGCCACTTAACTCCAGGCGCCGCATAAGCACGAAATCTGTGGGTTGTTCGGCTCGTAACCGCTAAACGATCTTTAAAAAAAGCGGCAACCGCTGCCAGGGTCCGAACCCCGGTCAGCGGCGCGGAAGCCGAGTGCGTTGCTGACTGAGCTACGGACGCGGCAGGCAGGAACGGGAGGAGCAGAAGCAGGAGCTGTGAGAAAGCACGCGGAGTGCAGGGGTGTGGAAAGGGCAAAAAAGAGGAGCAGAATCAGGTGGCGTAGAAAGAGTGCGCGGAACGAGGATTAGAAAGGGCTGAAAAACGCATTTCCCATGTTTTGTTGACTCGGAACATTCAGCGCAAAAGCTTTATATCCGGTTGGTGTGCAAGGAAAGCGCGCGCGGCGTCACAAAGAGACAATGGTATGACGTAAATTGTTTTCATACTAAACTCTGCCCTAGGCGCCACCCACCCCAGGCACTTGAAGACAAATGGTCATCCCAGGCACCAGCCACCCTATAAAGCTACCAAATTTAAACGCGCTTGGTAGAATGATCAAACATGCAGCAAATTTTAGTTAACATAAAGCAATATACTGCTCACAATTCAAGAGTCATTTGGGTTGGGCGTTACTGCACATTGTAATATAAAAAAAATGTATTGTTTACTCGATGGTATACATCAACGAATAATTACTGCAATATAGTTTAAACTATAAAATAAAGATTCTAAATGAAGGAAACAAAAAAATAGCAGGACATGCACTCATGGCATAAAAACCATTGCGTAGTTGACAACGTAATGGCTAGATTATTTTTTTTTAAAATCTGTAATGATTAAATATCAACATCAATGACAAGTTATATAGTGCGAGCCCAAGTCTCGAACGGTGAGGTAATGAGGTGTTAGGTTGAGATGCTCGTTTACCAAAATGGACGACCTCGCTCCCGCTGTGTACCTCCGCACTCGTGGGCATCGAGACTCCGTATGCAGTTCCTCAATCCTGCGAAAGTATGCAATTTTACAGTTAGAAAACGTGCCTTAACGTACTATTCATCTCAAGAGTTAGAAGTACCACTGGAGCGCCAGCTTATATCAGAGGTGCGCAATCCTGATAGGTTCTTTTTGCACTACGGATGACGGCCAGTCCAACCGACTACTGGGGCGAGTGATACTGGCTTGTGGCGCAAGTCTGGTAGGCTCGCAATGGCAGATGCACACGACGGAACGAATCGCGATTTTTATTCGCAGCCCGCGATACTTTCTGCATTTCCTCCAGCTTTTCAACTAGCAAGTGTTTCCTTGCAGCAGCGGCGAATTAAAGTGTTCGCCGCTGCGTGAGATGCCGTCATGCATCGCGGGAGCGCGCGGCGCGTAAGGGCATCTCCAATCCCCCCTTCGCGAGCCCAAGATTTCATCGTTTCTGCGTCAAGGCCTCCACTCGAGCAGGACCATGCTTGTGTAATTTCTTGGGTTAGTAAAGCTGGTGGCGCGCAAGCCTATCACACATCGCAGCGCATCACAGCGCATCGTTTCGTCTATTCCTTCTGTTGTCCTTGTTTTCTGGCGCTTTTCGAATCTATCACGGTGCTCTGTCTTGCTCGGTATGTATACTTCCGTTTCACCTCATTTTGTGCCGCAGCGAAAGCTAGAAGCGCGAGCTTGGATGGTTGGCAGCTGCTTTTAATGGACGAGAGCTTGTGCCGCCAAGATGCGCCCTAGAGCAAGGAGCTCGCGCTTGTAGCCTTTCCTGCGGTACATCATAAGGTGAAATAGAGTATAGCATCGGCACGCAAGGATTCTTTTTCGCGGCAGTACCGCCTCCGTAGCGTCAAACGTCGCTTTCGCTGTTAGACAACGGTGCCAGAGTGCGTTGTTGGCGTTTTGCCACCCTGCGGGGCCACAAACAGGTTCGGTTCGTCCTCGTTGTCGTCTGCTCGTCGTCTCCTTCATGTAAATGCCCTTGGAGACGGACGGTCCGCGGACATGTCGTCACGTGATCAATCCATCTGCGGATCAGTCCGTCGTGTGAATCGGTCATAAGCGATCGGATACACTTGAATGCGTTTAAAAAGCAAGGGAGTCGCTGGTTCACAATATACATGCTCAATGTACGGTTTTCGCCTATCTTCCACCTGAAAATCATTATCACCTTGGTTATGTGGCCATTTAGACAGTGGGAAGTTAATCTGTTTTAAAATGTGGCAGGTGCTGTCATCGCAGTAGAGGTTGATACTTCACCAAGGGAATAATACTAATAAGCTGAGGTCTTTAACACGCGTCACGCTATAACGCCCGTCTGCACCAAAATCTACAGGAGGGAAATAATTTGAATTCACAATGTTTAGCCTGTGAGTATTTGTTCCACTGTTTAGACGAGCGTCACGCATTCATTCCCTCAAACGGCAGAATGTTCGCATTTAGCTGTTGCATGCTCGCTGACGCAATGCTTTGTGCACATACCGCGGGCTGTGAACGTTTGCGTCAGCAGACTGCCAGCACTCACTCCTTTCTTTTCGGTGAATAGAGCAGTCTCCGGGTGATGTTCTTCCGAGATTATCTGGCGATTACATGCAGCTGATAATTGTTAGGTTGAGCGCACGCGAAGGTCCTAATGGCTGAGGGTTTCAATTTTGGAATTTATAATATCTATTGGTTCCTTCAAGCATTAGGCCACCTGATATTGACAGGCGTTTATCGGGCAATTAAAAAAAACACAAATAACCTTAGCCTGGCTTTGGAACTCACTTGAAATATACTGATTTCTTCAGCATGTCGTCCATAAGTTCTGGGTCTACTGCTCCGACGAATTTTCCTACCTGCAGAAATACATTAACATAGTTAAAAAAAAAGAAAACATCATAGTGTCTACGCGCCTTGTAAGGTGAATATAATAGGATAAGTTTCCGGAGGATATTCGCAAAAGAGAAGTGGTTGTACAAAGAAAAGTTATAATAATTTCTAAATATTTACTTTATCAAATTAATTAAGTTAGCACAATGGCGAAAGAGAAAACACACTGCTGTATGAGCACATTCAGCTTAGAGAAGTTGTCACCAATATGAAATGTTTTTAAAATACCCACTACTAGTTTTTGTAAGAAATCGCTAATATATTTTTACACGACTGTGTAAAAATAAGAAAGGTAAACAATTGTATTCCATGTTTCATTGTTTTAACAGCAAGACAGCAAAACCTTTCGAAAGAGTGTAATTTTCTTAATCTTGAGTAGTTGTTCAATTTCACTTTGTTAAAACTAAGCTTTTATGACCACGTGTATGTTGCCACCTGCACAGAAATAAATACGCATTTATTTTCTTACATTTTCAGCATGATCATCGCCGCTTGATGTGATAATGAAGCCGCCGTCGTCGAGAAGGTAGCAGATTACAAAGTCCTGAGTCAAAGAACCAAATAAAAGTAAAATTAGAATTCTTGTTTCCGAAATCTCATGACGCAACCATGCACAAATAAGCAGGACTCGTCCTCACCTCGTCAGCACAACGGAGGTGGCCGCCCGAACTTCCGTTGGCAGACATCGTCATGAGAGACTCGTGAATAATTCTCTCTTCTACCAAAAGGCCTACGACTGCAAAGACACAAGAACATACATTGCTTCATAAATGGCACCAAGGTGCTCTAAATTTGCGCACAGTTCAACAGAAACAACAGGATTGTCGACAATGAAGCCTCGCCTTGTCTCGAAAATAAGAGCATCTCGTTCTTCTAAGTCACTGGGCGAGTGTTGCGTCGACGAATATGCTCTTGTACATTAAAGGTCGCAATATGTCCGCCTTCACTCCAAGGGAAAGTGCATATGATGGTGATAGTCGTCGGATCCTGACTGATGTTCACATGAAAGCTTAAAACCTCAATACCGAGTAAAATAAGATAGGTTTGCGTTTTAAACGTAGAGGTACCGCAAAAACTCGTGAAGTAGCTTAGTTTGATCATGTGCAAGAGCTGCTGGTTATTATTGCCTCGTTCCAGTATATTTGAAGTTTCGTTCGCGAGGAGCTCTTAGTAATCCCTTTTCAAAGGTGCGTGCCATCTATAGTAACTCCGCGAAATTCTCCGAGCTCGCCATTGGTTGGGCAGCAACTTCGAACATTTGGACACGAGGATTACGTCATCGCTCGGCGTGGACTGAGCCCAACGTTAGTGGAGTTGACTGAGCCCAGCTCATATCGAGAACGAGTGCTACAGGTCAACGTTCGGCGAAGACTCGCATCCAATCACATGCTTCTTGCCCAAGAAATGGCGGTCTCCAATGTTGCTTAACAGGATTTTTAAAAAAAGGTATACTATTCAAGTCGGTCATATTTCACCTAAAAGCCCCTATACAACGTTACAGGGGGAGGCCGTCATTAATGCGTTTCTCTAGAAAGTTATGTATTAGCGTAAGGCATTGTATGAGACGAGTACCTTGCAGAGCTGCTTTCTCGCGCGTGTGTTTTTGATAGCTTTGGGCGCAGCTTGTTTGATAGAGCACATATAGACGTGCTTACCTGCCGGCATCAGCTCTGCCTTTTTTATGTAGACGTCGACCGCCTTGGCCGCTATGATGACATGTTCTCGTGTGGCATTCAAACCCCAGCTTCCTGGCGAAAAAAAGAAAAGAAAAAAAAGGTGGGTTCGAAAACAAAAGAACATTCTTTGTCGTTCGGATCATACATGTATCGAGATATACCGGCAAAAGGTGCATGTACATAGGCTAGTAGAAGAAGAAGATAAAGGTTACTCGTTCCATTGCTCGCCATGATGGTCTTGTGTCCTCGTTCATAATACATGATGTCAGAAGTGGCTCTTCTCTAGTCTGGCCATGGAGGGACGTCGCCCGCTTGATGGTTTGCTGCTCTCCAGAAATGTAGCCGACAACTGGCACAAGTTTAAGCAGCGCCTGGAGCTCTACTTGGCCGCCACCGAGCCGGCTAAGGCACGCACCGACTCACAGAAGGCGTCAATTTTCCTCCGCGTCGCGGGTGCTGAAGCCATGGAAATCTTCAACACCTTTGGACTGACAGACAAAGAAAGAACCAGCTACAGCGTCCTGGTGACAAAGTTTGGAGAATATTACACTCCAAAATGCAATAAGACTTACGCCTTTTGCTTGCATCCAGGACTCGGATGCAAGCAAAAGGCGAGTCGTTCGAATAATTCTTTTCGAGACGTAAAGCTAAACGCTCAAACATGCAATTTTGAGGAGTTGTTCAATTCTATGATTAGCGATCCAGATTGTCTATGGCATCACCGACACGCGAGTACGTGGAAAGCTTCTTTGCGAAGATAACCTGACCTTGGAGGAAATAATCACACTCTGCCAAGTGGTTAAACTAGCAAAAGAAAGGCAAAAGACTTGGGACAATACATAGACGAGCGTGGCTCCTATAGCCAAGCAGAAGGACAAGCCCACTCCATGAGCATGCAATGTGGAAGGTGCAGCACGCACCACGAGCCTCGAAAATGTCCCGCATACGGCAAAGCATGTCACGCATGCCAGAAAAAGAATCCCTTCTCGACAAGGTGAGTAACCAAAATGATTGTTTAGTTTCGAACATCGGAAATAGCAGTGCCGACTGGATCATACCAGCAATCGTTTCTAGGCAGAGAAGTTCAACTGAAGGTCGGCACTGGTTCCCAAGCCAACCTGCTATCGTTATCGACTTTCAAGAAACTAAGGGGAGCACGTGCGCCGAAACCGTCGAGAGTGGTACTTCGCCACTTCAGCGGAGGTATCATTGAACCCATTGGAATTGCAGAACTGCGGCTCAAGGTCAATGGAACAAAAGCAAGCCTAGACTTCTTCATCGTTAAGAAAGCTAGCAAGGCACTCCTCGGACTCAGAGCATGTGAGTCATTTGGGTTAATCAACCATGTCAACACCATGACAGGTGCCAATGACCATGCAAAGAAGATCGCAGAAACCTTTCCAAGACTATTTGATGATTTCGGATGCACCAAAAAAGAGTATTAAATGGCTCTAAAAGACGGAGTCAAGCCAGTCCATTCAAGCAGCCCGTTGGGTACCACAGCATTTGAATGTACCTCTCAATTAGGAGCTGTCCAGAATGGAGAAGGCAGGAATAATAGTCAAAATGGAGGAACCGTCAGACTAAGTCAGCCCGCTCGTCGTGGTTCGTAAGAAAGACACCAAACTACGAGTGTGCATGGATCCCAGATTCGTCAATGAAAGCCTGAAGCGCGAGCATTACGAAATGCCGAGAAGAGAGGACATCAAAATGAAGCTGGCTGGAGCGCGATTTTTCACCAGGTTACATGCCAACGCGGGTTTCCACCAGATCCCCCTAAAAGAAGAAACGTCACGCATCTGCACGTTCAGCACTCCGTTTGTACTATACCATTTGAAGCGTCTTCCGTTCGGAATTTCGTCAGCACCGGAGGTTTTTCAGAAGCCAATGTCATAGATCTTCGATGGCCTACCGGGCGTTCGAGTTTACATCGACGATGTCCTCATCTGGTGTACCACGTGTAGGGAGCACGATGCACGGCTCCAAAGAGCTCTGCAAGCAGCACAAAACGGGGGCCTGACATTAAATAACAAAAGCCTCTTCTGCGTCACAGAAGTCACCTTTCTGGGTGACAGGGTTACCAAAAATGGCATAAAACCTGAGCCTCAACTGGTACAAAGCGTCCTAGAGATGCCTGCTCCGAGGACCAAGAAAGGAGTCCAACGGATGATGGGTGTCGTCACCTACTTCGGCAAATACTTGCAACGACTTTCGGACAAGACTGAAAAGTTACGAGAGCTCCTAAAAGATGTATTATTCTTCGAGTGGATCCAAGCTCATGAACAGGAATGGCAAGACATAAAAGCGCCTTGCACAGCAGCGCCAGTGCTTGCTTTCTTTGATCAGTCTCTTACTACAAAAGTGTCCACAAATGCCTCAAGGTATGGCTTGGGCGCAGCGTTATTCCAACAGCATGGAAATGACTGGCGTCCAGTTGCTTATGCCTCAAGAGTGCTGACCGACACGGAGACAAGGTACTCACAGATCGAGAAAGAATCACTTGGGAATGTCTACGGCTGCGAAAGATTCCATGATTTTATCTATGGTAGGAAATTGATCGTGGAAACGAATCACAAGTCAGTGATATCAATCTCCAAGAAACACCTAGGAGACATGCCTCCAAGGCTTCAGCGCTTCTTCATCCGTATCATGAAGTACGACTGCGAGTTCCAGTTCGTCCCTGGCAAAGAACTGCTCCTGGCGGATACACTTTCTAGAGCGCCATCAGGAAGAACCGCGTTTGACCAGAAGGAAGACGACGACGTTGAAGTGCATGCAGTCTCAGTTCTGTCAATTCTGGTGAGTCAGCATTCACTGAATAATTTGGTTTCTGCAACTCGCGATGACATGAGAAAATTGAGGGACCTTTCAAACGTTTCGCTTCAGAACTGACCATCATAAATGAAGTTCTCTTTAAAGGCGCAAAGGTATGATTATCCTAAAGTCTCTGCGCAAAGAAATGCTGACAAGAGAGCATGAGGGACACCTTGGCCTAGCCAAATGTAAAGAAAAGGCAAGAATATTGATGTTCGGGCTCGGAATTGCGACGGAGATTAACGAAATGATCGGTCGCAGCGAGACATGTAAATGTTATGCGTATCGTCAGCCCAGCGAGCCTCCTATGATGCGACCGACACCCAGCAAGCCATGGGAACGTGTGGGAGTAGCTCTCTGCCCGTTTACCGGAAAATCATACCTTGTGGTGTACGACGCATACTCAAACTTCCCAGAGGTTGAACTTCTATTAAACACAGCGGCAAGCACCGTGGTCAGCAAACTTTCAAGTATATTAGCAAGACACGAAATATCTATGTAAGTCAATTCAGGCAACGGGCCACAATTTGTGTCAGGAGAATTTTAAGTGTTCGCTTACAAGTATGGGTTTAAGCACGTAACCTCAAGTCCAGGATTTCCACAGTCCAACGGCCGGGCCGAAAAGGAAGTGTAAGTCGTGAAGCGACTTCTGAAGAAAACAAACTATGCAAACGAAGACTTTTATTAGGGTTTGCTAAATTACAGGTCCTCGCCATTTTAAGGAGGAAAGTCGCCAAGTGAGCTACCGATCGGTCGTCGGATTCATTCCAGAATACCCGATTTTACAACTGGACTCCACGAAAGCGTCGTGAAACACTAACAAAAGGAAGACACGGACCAACGGCTACCAGACCTGCAACCTGGAGATGTACGGGTGCGACACGACGACGGTTGGACTGCGAAAGCTTAGGTTGACTACTGTGTCGCACCGAGATCGTACAAGACTCACTCAAGACGGGCGCGAGCTCAGAAGAAATAGGCAGCATCTGCTCACAACTTCCGAGACCTTCGATGCTCCGGACAATCCAGAGGGTTACGCAGCTAGTAGCCAGAGCACTGAAGTACCCGCTTTACCTGCGGCAACGCAGCAGAGTGCAGAGAATACTGTAGCAGCAGCCCCCGCAAACTCGTGTGCCACTGAACGTCACACGACGCCGCGAGAGCAACGCCGCACCGACAATCCAGTTCGCACCTCAGCACGGTTAAGACAACCGCCCCGCCAAAAACTTTAAACGGATTCCCTGAGTCCGCAAGTTTGACATTCCCGCTGTCTCGGTAAAGAAGAAGGAGTGTATCGGGATATACCGGCACGAGGTGCATTTACACAGACTAGTTGGAGAAGAAGATAAAGGCTACTCGTTTCACTGCTCGCCATGATGGTCTTGTGTCCTCGTTCATGATACAATACGCACCTCGCACGCACTGGAAGTGCAAGCACAGCATAATCGAGAATAAAAATTGAATTGAAATTGAATTGAATATTCTCGAGAGCTTTGAGACGGATGGAATAGGAAATCACACTGGTTACAAGTGGATAAGATATTATCTGGTTCTGCTAAAAACAATTGATAAAATGCACATTTTTTGTCTAGTTGCTGAACTCTTGATTAAGTGGAAAACACGGCATAAAAATAAATAAGTTTCTCGTTTTAATCTTGGCAGCGTCTACACTATAAGTTTCCACGAATAAAAGCTCACTTTTAGAGCTATTTTATATAAAAATGTTAAAAACCCTGAAAAAGAAGGAGCATAAAACGATGTTATTTGCTCGTCAAAGTGTCATAAGCATTGGTATGCATCCACGGCGAACCATACTCTTTGTACAGTGGTATTCTTTTGAGGCGTTGTAGAAGCATTGCATGTATACAAGAATCATAGCTCTTATTTTGACACTAAAGAAATAGAAAGATGAAATCCCAAATATGCAGGAAAACAACAAGTGAAACGTGCATGCCCGGCGAGAAGATGCGAAGTCAAATTGTAGTCCGCTCACCGTCGTCCTTGCGCTTGACGTTGCTGATAAGGAAAACGAAGTCTTCTGCGTAGAGGGCTCGCCTAAAGTAGGCTGCCTTTTGTGGATTCGCTTCGTGGATCAGGTACACCGCGATGCTGTAGTATAAAATACACGTTCGTAAGGACATTGGGCACGAGAAGAAAGCAACACAACCTGGTGGCTCTGTTGCTTTCTCTAACCACGAAAGAAAACATTAGGGCATTTCTGTAGACCGTGTTTCCCCCTCCGCTAAGCCCTCCGCAACGAAGAAGCCTCTACTGCGCCTTCGTGCCGATGGCCTTGACTGTAGAGTTCGGGATATCGTAGTGGGTTGCGGAGAGCGTTGCGGGACGTCGATAACGATCTACGAAAACTCCCTATTACTAGACAACGTTCGCTTACTTTTCCGGGTGGTACCGTATCAGGCCTCCTTCGGTTCCCACGAAGGTACCGAGGATGCCGTCTCTGAAAATTAAACCGATCTCATAAGAACCTGGATTTTCGCCGATTCCTAAAACAAATGAGTTCTATATTATTATCTCGCTGTGCACTTATAATAAATAGCTACGCTACAATCCTCGACCTGTCGAGATAATAATCTGTCATATAGTATACTCCGGAATCAGGCACCTGTCCGACGAGCGAGCGTTCCAAGATGCGTCTTTGCAACACCGCCTAGAAGACAAGGCCGTAGTGTTGACATTTTTGCGTCACCAGCAAAGGCGAACGTTAGACACGCATTGGAAACGACTGCTGCGTCAGCGCCCGGCTTCGAGTCAACTTCGAGCCCAACGTTGACGCAATAGTCATGTCGAATCTGTGAACAGCGTTGGCCTTCGCGGATGACGACATCTCTATCAGCGCGACGGCTTTGTTTTTTGGGAGGTGTTGACCTTTGGCTCATTCGGAACGCAAAGAGGGACACGCCTATCAAAAATGCAACACAAAGAACGCGTAGAGAACGCGCGATGGTGACGCAGCTAAGCTGACGCCGTCATTGGTCGAGGTTGGGGAGAAGCAAATGCACGTTGGCGCGTTTGGGCTGTAAATAAACGCACGAGGTTCAGGAGCAGACGAACTTGCACGCGGTAGAGTCACTGAGAGCTGAAGAAGCTCATGGTGTATTGGCGACGTGCGCGACCGAAAGCATCGCTGTGGTCGGCCTTCCACGATTGGCCGAACGCTGACTATGACGTCAGAAAAGGATTTATCATCGACGGAAATAAGAGGAATGAAAAAACTTTAATTTTGACGGTGTTGGCAGTGTTCCTTTGAGAGCGCAATGATTTCAAGCTTCCACCATGCTATTTACAAACACCATCGAACTTGTTGTTTGCAAGGTAAAGACGTCACAAGGGGGAACCATACGAGGGCGCCACCAAAACATCTCGCCGCTAATAGTGTCCCGAACAGTTTAACGCGACAGCTTTAAGACGGCGGTCCCACGGCCCCAACCATAATACCGGTGGCAGCTGTACTAACGGTCCTGTTTGCGGTGCGAATGTCGCGTCTGTGCGCGTGCCACGCATTTCGTTCTTTTTGCAAATAAATTGCCTATTCATCATCGCTCTTTCAATGCAGAGTGTGATATGCATTTTTAATACTTAACGTACAATAAGAAAACCAAAAGTGCAAGTTTTGATATTTTCAAAAACATGCCTCTATGCATTCCATGTTTGTAGACTTGTAATGCATCCCAAACGAGTTCTTTATTTTTTTATTGTATAGAGGAATAACTCGTCTAATTCCGTGAATGCGTGGTCTTCGTAATTAACACACTCACATGTTTTTAATATGTATTCAGAAAGAGCCATTTTTATGCTATTTTGAAGTGTCGTAACTCAGTTTTACGTCATAAGGCAGCCACGACATTTAAGAGAATGCTCCTGGTAAACATAGGAACTCAGCATAAAAAGTATTAGAAGTGCAGCTCCAGTAGTTTTTTTGTAAACACCACTTGATTGGGATAAAATTTCAAGGAATTTCCTTAACGCGTTCTTGGTTTTCTCAAACAGCGTTCTGGCATCTGGTCTCTTTTTTTTAAAATTATATGCTAGAGGAACTTGGCTGGTTCTCTGTAAGACTGGTTTTGTTGTATTTATATTGAGATTTGTTTTAAAAATTTTTAAATTCGTGGGACTATTATGAAGCTATGATTGTAATCTTTTTAAAGCATACTAATAGAGAGTATTCACTGGCGGCCATAGCTGTGTGCGCGACTGCTGCGCGCGTGCTGACGCCGAGCTTCCACAGTTCTTCTCAAACGTGCATTCCGCACCTTCAAGATTGCCGGTCTTAGCAGCTTATTAATGAAAGCTCGCTCTGAGCATGCGCTCTAAGGAAGCATCCACAAGTATGGCGTCCTGTGAATACTCCCTATTGTCTTAAATATTAAAAAAGGACATGTTGTAGCAGACGGCACGCACTTGCGCCATCTCTTGAAAGGTGACTGAAAATCAAGGTTGAGAAGTTTAGGAAGAGTGGCGCTGATTCTGTCCCTGACGCAGAGGCTTCTCGTGTCAAATATTTCCTCGCGCTTCTTCCTCGTTCTTGTAGTTAATCACAGTTATAATATTGCGGGGGAAAAATACGAGAAGCGCGTTACAGGGTCACGAGCAAGTTTTCGAAAACATCTATAGTGCCTATAAATAAGGTATTCAATGCTGCCCGCCATGTTCCAACACCACGAAAGGTGCAAATATTGAACTACATATATAGCGACGACGTAGGGGAATTTTTTCTTCTTCACTTTAAGATAAACGAACAGACATTTTTTTTAAGGTTCCAGCTTTTCCAACCACGCCGGTTCTATTTTGTTCGCCATCGTGCAGGGATTTGAGACTTTCAGCTTTAACGTTACTCTACTCGTAGGCAACTTACGGAGAGTGTTCTGTTCAAACTGTAGTGACTGGACCTCACGGTAAGGCCACAAACAGATAGTCATTGTGGCTCAAATTTGAGGCTGAGGAAAAGAGTCTAATAAACCACTTTCCCATGAAGTGCGCTATCAAAAGCGTTGCACATGGGCGGAACCTTCCCTAGGTCGTCTTTCTTTGGATTGCTTTTTATTTCATTTATTCAAATAAGAATAATGCCAGACGATCAACTTTCATGGTGTTGGTTTAATAATGCAACGACTCAAAGCTTCCACTTTGCGCTTTACACGAACCATGCCTCTTGCCCTTTGCAACTAATAATAAGCAGCTAAGGCCGACTTGCTAAGGGGCCTTACGACTTGCTATAACAGCGTCTCATCTGAGGCTGGGGGAAAGAAAGCACTGCCAAAGCCAGCGCACGAGCTGAGCGGGACTGAAGCCGCGTCTCAAGACACTCGCGCGTCACCCTTTGCAGTGCTTTCTTTCACTCAGTGTCAGCTGAGACGCTGTTCTAGCAAGCCGGTCCAGGATCACAACTCGAGAAGTTTCCTCACGCTTCCCTTTCGTTTTTGGGAGTCCCCGCAATCAGTGTTGCAAAATAAAATCAAGCAAGATGCTCAGTGCTGACCTGCCATGTTCTTCTATGACCGGGCCAGAGAGTGGTTTTCCCTATGGCCTTCACTAGTCGTCAAGGAGCAATGGGTCCTTTTTAGCCGCGTGGGGGTGCGACCGTATAGCATGCCCCAGAGCCCATGCCCTAACATGCTAACACCACCTGAGCCACCCTGAACAACTGTTCACCGACCACTGCGATTGAAAATGTGTGCAATAGACCGATCTTACCAGGAGTTGCGCGACGCCACCGCTGTCGCGGTGCATTCTGGTTTCTGTAGTTCTCCCCAGTTTTCCGACCGCGTCAACGCCCATTGTACGCCCGCCCGGCGTTTGGAAATTTCCGGGTTAGCACGAGACTTTTAGCCGGGTGTTTATTCGTGGTTTTCAATGGGTGGCTTCACCTGTTGTGTGCCACGGAGCTATAATAACAGCACCAGGCAAAAAGACCTCGGACATTATGTCTTTCCGAAAGAAAAAAGCATGCCAAAGAAAGGCAAAGAGAGCCGGACAGAGCGGCACGAAAAATAGCGTTTTTCAATTTTGTTTTGCGATTTGGTTCATAATTTATATCCACTTATAGCACGTCAGCTTAAAAGTGTAAGATTACAGGGCACAAGGCACAGAGCGTGCCGAAGTGTTCCGTACGTTGGGATCTTTCTGAGCATTGGCTCCGTAGCGGTCTATCCGTTGGTCTATCCCCACTGCTTTGCTGGGGCCTTTTTTAATACACTATTTACTCGATGTATTTTGGCGGTTATCACTGTTAGTGCGACGAAATGTTTCAAGCACAACTGTGCTTCAGAAGATCAGAGAAATCACTAAAAAAAAAGCAGCGATTCCCGATATGCGTCACTTGAAATAAAACAACTTTTTTCGGAAGCAGTCTTCATTTTTTTTTTCATACAAAACGTGAAAACATTACATAATGCTATTTAGAAGTGCAACGCTTACCGCCAAAAATGTAACAAACGAACCTCACGTATTTTGTGGTTGTCTATTAGGCTGGCGTTACTGATCCATTCTGCATTAACGCTCATCGAGACCGCAGGAAAAAGCTTCCACCATGGGGCGACTCTTATCGTTCGGAGCTTGTGCAAACAAAATAAAACTGAATAGAAACTGCACACGCAAAATCATCTCCACCCCTAGTTTTAAGGTATCTTGCATGGTTGCTTCTTTTTGAAAGATGACAGTTGCTACGGCGCGTCAGGCATGGCCTTTCTGTAGATCATTTCTTCTCTGTGTGCAGGCTTCTCCCCGCAGTTCATCTGTACCCTATCGCACAGGTTGTGAACCAGAATGACACAACCTTTAGAAAACTATCGCTCACCGAGAAAGTATATTTAGCTCCTCTTGCTTCATTATTGATTAAATGATGTGCACAAGACTGAGCACTACCAAGCTCAGTTTTTTACCAACACATTTGATGCTGTTCCGTGGTGCTACAGAAAGCCGATGGTCCTTCGAATTTTCTTGCTCTTTGCCATTCAACTAGATGTTCAGTTTTCAAGTTAATTGAGACATCCGAGTAGCCGGAAAACTCGAGTAGTGGCGTCGTTGTTTTTTTCCTGCGGCCGCAATAGGACCACTGCGTGAACGGCTGGGTGCTCACGCTCACGCGTTCACGAAGACGAAGAAGCAGACGACGTCGAAGCGGACGACAAGGCGATTCTAAAGCGATAAGCCGACTGGAACTGCTTTTCTGCGCTTGCTGACAAACTAAGGCATCACAAACAACACAATCTTATGAAGTACAGACATGCAGGAGAATCCAAGCTGATACCGGGGCGTTCCAAATGATAATCTACGATGTGCGCGCAGCCCTATGTAGCCGGGAAGCTGGAAAGGTATGACTAGAAATAGCATGGCGGCGGCACCACTTCCGGATTGCGCGCGCCTGCGCAGTTCGCTTGGTCACATCGGTCTATTACACTTGCTTAAAATGACTGTACTGAGCGATTGAAATAAGTTTCGGCTTACGATAATTAAATGCTTGCGATATTTAAAAACTCGTTTCTTGTGAAGACGAAGAGAAAGAGGTATTCCGTATAAGTCCCTGCAGGCAGACGGCCTCATAACCTGTGGGTCAAATTACTCTAGAAACTTCTCCAACTCAACCCCGGTGCAAAGAGGACAACACGGTGAGGGGAAGGTGCCTCTCAGAAGGAAGGAAAGCGCTGTAGGTGCGGTAGGGTTACAGCGACCACTTCGAGCTCCCGCCGCAGGGAGCAACTACTCCCCGTGCAAATGCCGTAAGAGATCGCGCCTGTTCACTCTAGCACGGCCATTGTTCTTCCAACTGAGGTAAGTGTATGTTCATTAGCACATTCGGCTTCAAGCCTAAACACGTGAGGAGAATATCGCGGAGTGAAAACTTTCGCTGCAGAACCCAGGGGGGCTATGTTGCACGTTTTGGACTCCCAGGAGACTACGGAGAAGGAAGTGACGTCAACTACGCTCTTTGGATGTTGATTGGTGGAGTCGCTGATGACGGTATCTGCTAAGATATGTTCATTTCAACAAGGTTGGTTCATTCACACCTACGTCACGTCCTTCTCCCTAGTCTCCTGGGAGTCCAAAACGCGCAACATAGCCCCCCAGGATTCACCGACACAAACCACACCGCCGTCCATTTCGGTCTGGATGAGCATCGTACCGCTGTGCTCAATTTCTCACCCACGTCGAAGAAATTAGGTGCCTCTTAAGATAGTTTAGCTTTCCACTGGCTAAAAATATAACAACAAATTGCTTACGGTGTATTTGCACAAACGTTTCCTAACAGAAATAAGCAGACGTTATCGCGTTTCGAAGTCACGTGCAGCAGATCACGAATGCTTGCTAATACCCGTACTACGCCACTTTGCCGAGAGTTGGGGATTGTCTCACCGTTCCGGTGAAAAAGTAATGTGTCGTCAAACAAAAATTTGATGTTGTGTATAAAAAAAAAAAAAAAATGGTGGAAGTTTGAAGTCGTCGAATTCTTGCACCAACAGCAACAAGGTTGACAGTATGATATTGGGATTAATTTTTCTTTCCTCGATGTAAACCGTGGGACTGACAGCTTTGACGTTGCTTGTTGAGAATGCAGCGACTTCAAGCATCCACCATGCTTTTCACAAGCATCAACAAACTAATAAAAAGCATCGTTCGAAGCCATTTTCCTTTACATGCCGCCGCCATGTTTCGGAACATGCTGCCGCCATGTTCCGAAATCAAGAATGGTGCAAACCTTGAACTACATAGGATAGCAACGACGAAGTGGAATTTATTTCCCTTCACTCGAAGATAAATAAACAGGCATTTTATTTTTTAAGGTTCCAGCTTCCCAACCGCGCCGGTTCAGTTCTGTCCGCCATCGTGCAGGGATTCTTCATCTTTCAGTCTTACTCTACTCGTAGACAACTCGCGGAGAGTGTTACGTCTAAACCTCAGTGACAGGGCGTCACGGTGAGGCAAAAAAAGTCAGTCATCGTGGCTCATATTTGGCGCCCAGAAAAAGGGTAAAATAAACCAGTTTCCCGCGACGTGCGCTAACGATAGGCCAAATTCTCATTGTGCCATTTTCCTGCTGATTATTATTTGTTTCTTCGATTTAAATAACAGCAGTATCGCTTTTATAACCGCAATTGCTTCGCAGCAACCTGACCCTCTAGGTCTTGCAAGCGCTGCTTAGAGCTCCCGAAAATTCAATTAAAAAGAAATCTCTCGCTGTATACCTGAATGACTAATTCCATAAACGTTTTCTGAAACTGAACTTCACAGGCATGCCGGTTTGGCGGCTCTAGTAGAACAATATTTCTTTGAGCTTAAAAACCTCAGCCGAAGTGAAAAAAGTAATGGATTACTAGAAACTCATTACTCAAAAAAGTGTTTGAATTACAGGAATTACAAAAAGTGTTTGAATTACGAGAAACGTAATGGAGGCGTTATAAAATGTCTATAAAATGTAATTGAATACAAGTAACTTGTAACGCGTTGCGAACAAGTCTGCCAGCAATCCGCACTGCGCTATCTACAACAATGCCCTAATAGAGCCTTCTCGTAGATCCTAAACTGCGGAATGGGGGCCTAGCGAACGTGTGCTCAATCTGCATTCAATGTTACTGGCACGAGCTCTAAGTGGTTCCCACGAGCATCGCATAGCTTTTATGAATGGCCTAAAGATTCCTAAAATTCGATTCTGCTCGCTATTATCAGCTGCGAGGTCTCTCGTACTGCCAAATCATTTTAGACGGAAACTGCGGTGCTCGACGTCGAAGCTGATCATTTCAAACACAATCGAATTATGTAAAAACGACATAACAAGTCGGCGTTTTCTACCGGTTAGAATGTTCAACATCACCTTGTATCTCCCGTTAACACTGAGTGAATTGAGCCTGAACACCAATTAAGTTTATAAGTTTTTAGGGGCCTATTATTATTTTATATCGCGATTATTGTGAAGACAGCGTGCATATACCTTAATGTGGTCTACGGTTCGTTGTCATTTAAAAAGAGAATACGGTCTACGGTTTTTCGCCATTTGAACGTGAACGTGCAGACGGCCATTGGAGCGTGAAGACACACTGAAATTTGGATGATCCGGACCGCTTGGCAGCTCTCCCGTGTACATGTTGTAAAAATACAAATAAATATTACATCAACAAGTCTGCGTGAGTTAATAATAATAATAATCTTTATTTCCACTAAGGTATGTGTCTGAGGGGATGCGGCAAAATAACACAAAAGAAAATTCGACACAGGCAGATTAGACTGCTTACGTGTGGGAACGCGAAAGCACTGCCGCCCCTTTGGTGATATGTTTTCGATTTATGTTTTAGACATGCATTAAAGTTCTTTCTGCTGATTCGGCGTGTGACGCGCGGGAGGCAGCGTGCTCATTTTATACACTCATGATGTGGCGCCGCCTCCTCCCCATTGGCTGCAGCGTGACATGCCCAATGACTCACGCATAAGGCAACACCTTTAGTCAGCCAAATGGCTCCGACGTGACATGTGCAATGACGCACGCACTAGGTACACCTTTAGTAGAGTTCCTGTATAGGCTTCCTACGGGAGCCAGAGTCGCGCGTTCATCTCCGTAGCGCCGTCTTTTCTGCACGGCATGTTGATCCCGCTCGTCACGTGACTGAATTCGGCGAATAGCGGCGCCGCGCGTTCGAGGCGCGCGGCGCGCTCAAGGCGCTCTCCTCCCCCCCTCATCTACTTTACAACGCTTACACACACAATAGCAGGGAAACGTACGCCGGGGCGCGTGCAACGTCTACTTTCCTGCACGGCACTTGATCCGGTTCCTCACGTGATCGCGCAACTCTGGCTCCCGTAGGGAGCCTATACAGAAACTCTAAACTTTAGTAATCCAGAACCGTGGAGCCGCTGTGGCTCTGCGGAAACGTGCCCGGGTCGCCCCCCGGAGGCCCGGGTTCGATTCCCAATCTGACCGAAATGTACCAAAGTTTCTTTTTAAAGTGATTAATTTATTTTGTTTACGGGAACCTCCCTGAGAAATTTGAACTCAATCCGAACATTGTTTTACGTATTTTGCTCTTTGCGCCGTCGGCCATTCTGGTACATCGCTCGGTCACGCTGCCGCCGACGCCGTACTTTGGCGTAATGCGGCAAATAATCTTTTCTCATTAAAAAGT
The DNA here is from genome assembly GCA_013358835.2 of Ixodes persulcatus. Classification (NCBI taxonomy): domain Eukaryota; kingdom Metazoa; phylum Arthropoda; class Arachnida; order Ixodida; family Ixodidae; genus Ixodes; species Ixodes persulcatus. The sequence goes on from JABSTQ010009058.1 coordinate 63,120, forward strand.
CTTCTGGCGAGGCCTTCAGCCCCTTTTACAACAGTCAACGGTGTGCAGGACAAGTGTGATCATATAAAAACAATTATACAAAAATATTGAAATTTCCATTAGCTAAGCATCGTAATCACAATAATTAATATCAACGTCATCAAAAGTTTAAAATAGAAATCATTCACATCGACATTATTGAGATCACATTCATTAACATACAATGCCAGCGTTAATGCGAAACTCTCTATTTCTGTTTCATTCAAACAGAAGATATATATAAAGATACACGAAAAACATTGGTATATTTTTTCAGCATCAAACTATCAATAGAATTAATCATTAATGAAAAAGATATCAAAAGTACTATAAAAATACTTTGAAATCTGCTACCCACTTGCGGAACAATTTTTAAGTTGAGGTCACTGGGGCTAAAAAATACGCTTTTACTATTTTCTTGAACATGCGGATTCTTCGACTTTGGCGTACTATTTCAACAATATTGGGGTGGAAGGAGCTAGTGTCGCTGAAAAGCCGGCATTGGTGTCGGCGGGACGGGAAAATCCTGATTGGTCGATAGGTTCATGACGTCACAGCTACATGACTTCGCGCGACAATTTCAAACAACCTACAACGGTCACGTGAAACGTGACGTCACGCGTGGAATGAAAGTGATTAAAACATGACACGTAATGCGAATTAAAGGTCGCCGCATGTCTCAAATGATTTCACTTTATACAGTAATTAATTTGCCTTAAAGAAAGATTTTAGAATTTTTAGGCGGGATTCGAACCCGCGGTTGCGAGCCAGACCTACACCACCTAGAATAATCAAAGCCTCCGCATCGCCTCCTCTCCCTTCATGAAACGACATCAGAGTCGGATCGTGCTAACTCGGCTATTGGGCCCGAGTCCGACCTTCGACGCGCTGATTGGACACGAGCCCCGGCCGAGCACTGACGCAGCACTCGTGCCCAATCTCAGGCCTCGATCGATCTGACTCTAATGACGGTGCGGAGGCCTTCTGCATATCTATGTGGTGTTGGCCAGACACGCTACTGACTAGGCCCCGCAAGGCACGCTTGCACGGCGAATGAGAAGGCGATGCGAACAGGGCGCGGTAACACTATCGCGTTGCACTCTTAAAGGCGAAGCTTAAGTGTCCTTTAAGTTTTATTGCTTCGCAATCACCGATATTGCGGTATTTGGCGATAAGAATGCCGAAGAGCGTTATCACAAAGCAAAAAGCGTAAGCATAACAAGCCTTGCCCTCCTTTTCTTTTTTTAGGTGTCAGTGACTATAAAGCGAATAACAAAAAAAAAAAAAAAAACATTAGAAACTGCTATCTCTTTTGATTTCTCTCTGCGAACCCTCGGAAGAAGAAAATCGCACGTGGCAACGCTTAACATTTATTATCGTTAGATCAGTTGTGAGACTGAAGCGTCGCCCGCTCAAATCTATAATGTTTGATAGCATTAATAAAAAACACGATTGTCACTGATAACTCAATAAATGCAGGTGTGACGAGCCCCAAGCGTCTCAATATCGCATCGTAGGTAATAAAATTGCGGCAGCACCACCGTATAGAAAACCGCAGAACGAATCACAAAGCGTGAGCATGGTAGGCCACGCCCTACATTTTTTTATTTTTGTCCGTTACTTTTTTACGGAGAAGTCAATAATTTTGTGGTGGATATAGGGTATTGTTTGAATCGCAATGTAGTGCTTTCGCAGACGTAGATATTTGTTTTATTATATCTCTTCTTGGCTGCGTTGAAAGTGTCGAACGTCGAATGACTGACTACCTCATTCATTTATAGGTGATAAATGTTTTGTTTTTTTCGGATCGTAGTTGTTTTTTAAGCGCAACTCATAACTTCTCACAACAAAATAAGAACCGACGTCCGGGAAAACTGGCCTGTAGTTACTGAGGGCTTTGCTTTTTTGATTCTATATTCGTCTCAATGCGACAACGAGCCATTATTGCAAAGGGTATCGAACTTTTTATAATACATTTACATGAAATACAAGACAATACAGTACAGGGCGCGAGAAAAGTAAAGTATTTTATTTGTTAGCTTTTCATTGCCCGATACTCATAGACAATGAGCCACTGGTTCGTGACACGTTGATTGAACCGTCTTAATCGATTTTGCTTAGTTGTGTTTACATGCAAAGTTAGGACCGTATAGATTACTTCGGAATTTCTTTCGGCAAGTGTAGCAACGCTACACGATGGCTACTTCTGCGTCGACCACCTAACCGGCCGTGAGAGGAAGTCATGATGCTTAATTACCTTTCCTCAGCGAACGCGTCGCTTGTCCAGTTGTTGACCACAGCCCGCGTGTTTTCAATGTCCCAGAGCAGTCGCTGCATGAGTAGAGGATCGCCTGCGATAGCAAATAATTGACAACTTTATATATAAAAAAACGTTTTTGCTTAATTTTGTCAAAACACTTGCGCGGGAAGATGAACAAATACGCACAAAAACAATAACACAGCAAGTTAGTCATTAGAAAATTGTTTTACTAGCCGTAAATTGCTGAACATAACTTGTTCTAGCATAAGGTAAAACGAGCTGATGGCTTAAACTCTTCATGTCAAAAGTAATTTATGAGCACAAGGTTTTCTTTTTTTCTTACTCTCTTTCATTTATCAAGAACGATATACAAAATTTGAAGACGAATGACTATATTTTAGTAATATTAACAATACCCAATTAATATTTATACAAAAACACATAACCACTCGCTGTTATATAACACCCTTGGTGCAGCGGATATTGACGCGTTTAACTCTCATTTTCTAGCGGATTTTTGCGGACTAATTTGTAATCTAATTGTTTGTGCATCACTACCAAAGCGTAAGTTATTCACGAGAACAAAAATAAACAAATATATAAACAAATACATACATACGCAAATGATCAAACGTTTCAATTACAAATTACAACAGTAGACGTAATATTACCAAAATATAAAAAAATACAAGATCGAGAATAAAAATTAACGCTTTGAGGCATCCTAAATAGGACGAAACTTCCTTGGCGGCGCTTCAACGCGCTTACTTTACTCGCTAGAACAAGATGGAGTTCATGCCAGCCGTCTATAGCGACATCAGGATAATCTCCTCGCGATAATCAAAATTCATTTTAGTGGGTGTCACTTAATCGAATTGTGTCGTTTTTACACCATGGACCTCGGGACGACTTCGCGTTCCCAACACACACACACGCACACGCACACACAAACATTCACACAGTATAAAAAAACAGAAAGTCGCATCTGACTCACACTGACGATGGTCCGCCCGGTACGCTTCCAGGACTTGGCTTAGGTTCCCCGTGGGTCCCTTGGGGCGCGCCACGTTTTTGCAGTAGCGCCTGCGTTTTAATGGTCCCCATGGCATGCCATATAATAGATGCCGTTTTTGCATTCATATCCTTAGTTTATAGCATTTAATGACAAGCATCTTATTTTTGACTCTCAAAAGCCCTTCCCCCAACCCCACTCCACTCCCTTCTCTTTCCCCTTCCTTCCTTGGAATATTTTACATAACATTTTTGCTTAGCAAAAACACTACAGCTTGATGCACTCGAGGTTCTTAAAGTGCATACAATGAATCATAGATTCCGAATAATTACACTTACGCACGAAGATTATCATTGATTGTCTCCTAATATTATTCTTGATTACCACCTCTCTCAGTAGCTCTACGAGGGTATTGTCAAGATCAGATAGAAAGTTACCTTACCACGGAGCCAAGAGGACACCATCTCCTTTCTCTGTTTCTGGCTTGAAACCTGGAAGAAGGCAAGGCCCGCTTAGCATCTTTCGATGCCTAAGGCATTTGTTTTTAAGATTGGACTTCTATAAAAACAGAAACGCCCACGTTCTTCAGCAACAAATAAGTTATATTGCAGCCGAATATCGTTTGACAGTGAAAACCACGAAAATCATATTCAATGGTCTAAGAAGCGACCTTAGCTTACTTCCGGAGTGAAAATGTCTGGAACTGAAACATCGAGCGGGGCCTCTTTTATAAAAATAAATAAATAAATAAACATTTTATATGACTTTTCTTGCTGCTGATGAAACAACAGTTGCAGTGTCGTTTTGAGAGGGAAAACGTGGTTTCCTTAAATTTAATGCCTCAGCGTGGTTGCCTTAAATTTTAGTGTTTACAATATGTTTTAAAAGTAAAAAAAATGTACACAGTATTTATTTTTATTTCATAGAAGAAAATATAAAATCGAAGCACTTTTTTATATGTGATTTTGTAGTCTCCTGAGTCAAAGGGTGACGTGTTCTAGAAACGGCAAAGGAATTGAAACAAAAAGTCAACATAGAGATCTCCGGATTGTATGAATAAAACAAGCACAAGAATACCATAAAAAAAAGAAAAAGTTCGCATTGTTCACGATTACGTTTCTCAGGGTGTCAAACTCACCGTCTTCAGCACGCATCCCTTCCACACGCACGTACAACTTCCTCCTTTCTGGGAACGCCAGTCCAACGCTGCGGAGTTGAAGTGAGGACAACAAAAAGATAGGATTAGCCTACCTATGCATACAATTCAACTCTCATGTAGTCTTGTGCAACCCCAGGTTTTCTCTACCGTGCACAACAACTTGTCTTGTCTATAGTAGGTTACAGCTCAAGAAAGCAGGGCGTGGGAAAGGAAGGTTGAGAAGGAGGAAGCAGACGGAACGCTGGGGAGAAGGAAACCTCCTCCTCTCTCCAGCGTTCCGTCTCCTTCCTCCTCCTCGGCCTTCCTTTCCCTCATCCCATCGTCTTGAGTTGCAACGGACTATAGCACCGAACACAACGTGGAAACAAACGGCTTTGTCTCCACCATCACTCACGCTTAGAGCGCAATTGCTTGAGCAGCGCTCGCTCCCCAGCCTACCATATCACTGGACAACTGGACGTACCCCCTAAAGCAAACAACTACTCCCAGTCGTAGAAGACCTCCCTTCCCCCTCTGCCTAAGTCGCGCAAAAAAGAAAAGAACAACAAAAACATACAATTTTAGGACTTACCCGAACTCCGATTCGTTCATGTGGGTATAGAAATATACCATGTTCTGTGGGACTAGATGTTTCTGCAAAAGTAAACAACACGGTCTAGTAGCATTCCTCCGCTTAATCGAGGATCCTATTGCAGATTTGTTTTTCTTCTGGTGGTATCAGTTTACCTCATCCGGCATCCTTATCAGGCTCCTCACGGTTTCTTTTCCTGAGCGGCCTTCAATCATCAGCTCCCTAATCTGAATAAAGAAACAAACAAAGCAAAAACAAATTGCTTAGCATGTATGTTTGATTAATCAGCAATAATTTTGAATTCGTATCACACACCCAAGAAAACAAAAACTCTTTAATATGCTCGATGAAGTTGCAGTGAACTGAACGGATTATTGGGAGATTAGTACAAAACACTAATACGGGTAAAATCTTGTAAAAAAATTGAAAGCCGTTTACAACTCCCTGTAACGCCGAATTGGAGCGCTGCTCTTGAGGAGGAGGAGGAGGAGGGCAGGGTACTCAGGGGAGGGTATACCCCTCCTGATCCTCCTTCCTTCTCCTTCTCCCCTCATCCTTCAATCTCCTCCGGGGGGGGGGGGGGGGTGTCTCGTGACCTCGGGGGGGGAGGGGGGCGGGGTCACGTGCAACTCAGGTTGCATTCAACGCAAGTTGCATGCAACCTGAGGCAACTCAGGTCACAATCAATGCAAGTTGCATGCAACCTGAGGCAACTCAGGTTGCAATCAATGCAAGTTGCATGCAACGCGCGGGTACGCCGACGTCGACGCCGACGCCGACGGCGACGGCGACGGCGATGGCGACGCCGACGCCGCTCAAGCCGGAAACGGGCGCCTAAGAGCTGCGCTCTAAAACAATAATGCGCCGAGCAAAAAAAAAAAAAAAAGAATGCAAATGACCTCTTTTGTGTGTTGCGTTTGATGGTGGCAGCTCTTGCGTGGGTTGTTGAAAGAATGCTATTGGCACTGCAAACGAAATGCACTTACCAGTTTGGTTGCCGAAATATCACAGACGAGAACAGTCTCATAACTACATGTTTTATTCCATCCTTTTTTGGTACGCAAAGAAAAGTCTACCAAATCACAATACAGGACGTATCTTTTGTCTGATTTCTAGCCCTGTTTCCTCCACACCCTAAAACGTCTGTGAGTTCACTTTCCTGCAGAACATAGAAACAGCCAATTAAAGCGAACATAATATCATGATCCCAGCGAGTGAGGAGGCTAGAAAGGCGATTAGCCAAAAAAGAAAAAAAAAAAAGAAAAAAAAAAGAAAACGAGATGGGTTAGGACGATGAGTATGACGTTTCGCTTGCATTTTCGCAGATATTATGGCATTTTTAGATCTAATTGCAATCTGAGCTTTCTCAATTGCTGAAATTCTTTTATTGTTAATCGGGACTGGATGCTTTTGTGTACTGCAAAGAGGTGAATTCTCATCGATATTTGTTTAGAGTGCACCGTAATATTCCGATGGATAGCCCACCTAAACCCGAGAGAAAAGCAGGTGAAAATAAGGTGTGGGCTAAGTTTTGATGTGCCAATCGAGAAAAGTTGAAAAAATGCTAGTTTTAGATTATGTGTATCTGTCAAACATTTTATCGCGGTGAGGAGCAATGAAGCAAAGGTGACTGTACTTCCCAGTCACTAATGTTCGCTTATATCCCGCCATAGCTAACTAGACGCATTTATCCGAAGGTCATCATTGATCTGAACACTACGATTATTAAGAGTGAGCTATATTTCGGTGTTTAAAGAAATAGCAAATCAAGCCAAATATAGGGGTGAGTTATCTTTCGGAGTTGGGGCATCTGTCGGGATTTTACCGTAAATAGGGTGCGTTATAAAAAGCGTAACACACGGGGAAACTGCGTCCGTATGCTGTGGTGGCAGTTCTGCATTTGATGCATATTAGTAGGAGACAGTCTAACCGATTCGCTCAGCCCTGTAAGGCTGAGCGAAAAAAAAAAATCCACTTTGTTTAGGTGTCTACAGTTCATTGCCACTGTAGTTCCTCTCGTTTACACTCTGAGAAAAAGGGGGTGTAGTACTTACGCCCCTTTGTCCTATACAAATAGCAAATCAAGCCAAATTGGGGATGGGTTACCTTTCGGAGGGTGGGGCATCTGTCAGGATTTTACGGTAGGTATGGTGCGTTATAAAGCATTTCGACATTCAGTACATTTCGACGTTCAGTACATTTCGACGTTCAGTTCATTGACGTCGAACTGACGATACCAACTTTTGCGAGCGGCTTGATAGCTATGGCATATAACCTACTAAATAGCTACTGTACGTATAAAAGACTACAAGAACACATAGGGTTTGCAGCAGCAGGGCCAACAATACCTTGAGTGTTTTGCTGTAGTTTTTAATACGTACATTTGCTATTTTAATCAGTTGTATCGCTCGACTATCAAGCTGCCCATGAAAGGTGGTATCGTCGGTTCGACTCAGTGGACTGAACGTCGAAGTTTGGTTTTTGGGGTGTTATACATGGGACAAGAGGTGTAATCAACGTGCAAGACGAAAGACGCACCTTTTCTTTTCTTGGATTCTCAATCTCCACGTCAAGGAAATCTATGTCCAGTGGCTCCTCGAGGGACCCGAGCTGAAATAAAAAACAAGAGTAGAGTCAAGGATCTGAGGGATTGCCAATAATATACTGAACGAAGCACAAACCTGTAGCTTGATATCTGGGTGGTACATGACGTATCCATTGCGGTTGACCATAAATGAGTATCCCGATGGGCCGATCTGAAACAATCATATTCGTAGGATGCTAGCTGTGCAGTGCTAGGTAAAGCCGAAGACATGTCTCGGGCCATTTATGTTATCGTAATGAATGCACGCATACGATTTCTTTTAGGAATGCTCTACTTTTGTGATGAATGTATGTTTCTCAGCTCTTCGTTTAAAATGGAAAACGTCTTCTGGATCTTCTGGCCTATTTTGATTGTGGGGTTCGTGCATACATTTTTACGTTTTATGGGTTTATACTAGCGCAACTAATCAATGTTCTGATCCTTCGAATCGTATTGACTGTTTAAGGAAAATTACTTCTACATAGAAGGCGTGTACATCTTAAAAAATAGTTTAATCGCTTTGTGACAAAGCGGGAAAACCGAAATGATGTCGACAATTACATTTTCACACGTTATTTTCGTGATTATTTTTTTTTTCAGAATGACGCATTGCATTTCTAATTTTACGTTTGGTGCTTCAACTAATAAACACAATATTATACGCACTTAGCATAGCTAAGGAATCGTTCGGCCGTTAATATACTCACTAAATATGCCAACATAGGTATTCACATTTCAGTTACTTAATTCACGCTTCAACATTCGTTTTTATGAAACTATTACAGATAAGTGAATCCTTCTATGTTTGATCAGCGTCTTCGTAATCATAAACAGCACGCATATGTGAGAGCTCCCGGCCATGACGGTAAATTATTGTCGTAGCTAATGGCCATGGCAATTATCATAGATCTAGCTGTACTAGCCCATAGATAATGAGATTGCGTACCTTGTACGTGGGTTCGTGATCTTTGAGCTCTTCGAGGGATACATCCACCCCCATGACCCCCACGATTGCCTGGTCTTTCTGCGATCACGAAGCAGAAAACTTCATGAAGAAAAGATGCGAAACTTCATTGCAATTAAAACTATGGAAATACATCAGCTACGCTTCCTTCTTTAAATTTTGGAATCGCACAGCCCTTAAAATGAGCCAACAGATCCTTCCCGATTGTGGTTCATTTAAATTAGAGTGAATGGCTCGTGAAAAAGTATTTCGATAATTTAAATTTTAAATTTTGTAAGAAAATTCAGAATTTACTAGAAAAAAAAATTTGAAACTTTCATAAAGATTGTGAGATAAACTTGATAGCAAGTAGGGCTTTCTGTAAATGAAAAACAAGTAAAAAACACGTATTTTTGTCGAGTGTTGGATGTCGTAAAATTGTTCTATAGAGAATGCACTGGAAGTTGGCAGGTGGTATATTCCTTGCCCATCAAGAAACGAACAGGACATAAGGAGACGACTTACAGTGCCCTGGGTTTTGTTGTAAACCGGTAGAGTAGCCGTCGTCAGCAGGCCGATTCCCTAAAACCAATTGGGCAGATATATCTTAGTGGGAGACGATATTAACGATACAACATTTGATATAGGGGCGGGCCACTTACCCCTGAATCTTGGTAGAAATTGGTCCAAGCAAATTGTTTCTCTCCGGAAAGAACCATAGGTCGGCTGAGAACCTTGAGGTACTCCTTGAAAATAAAACCGGAAGAAATTGTCGTGGAGAATGATATTGGTCGTTGATGAAAAAAACAGCAAAAATATGTCATTATAGCAAGTGCTCGGAGATAGTTACTTTTTTGCGTAATCAATAAATAAAACATTTATATGTTACCGATTTTATATACGTTCATAAAGCCAGGTATTACTCTCAAGGCAACAATCCTGTAACTCCTTCTTTAAGAAAAAATTGAAAAGTTTGGGAATTTTTTAGGAGTAAGAACAATTTAAGGAGTATATATAAATATATCTTCTAAAATGGGTCATTTAGAAACATTACTTGAAATATATTAGGCAGATTTTCGGGCAACCCTTTATATTTGCATCGGTCTTTTTTCTAATATAGAGGGTGTTTCGCGAATGCTTTCAAATATCTCTTAAATACGGTAGTTGAGGAAAGAAAGAAACTCCTTTCGGGAACAACCTGCCAGCCGCAACAAACGTTAGGGATTGCCAAAAAAAAAAAAACACAAAATACTATAATTACTAACTAAAATTCGCGTAATATGGTACCTGAGAAGAACGCTTGGCAAATCTCCTCCTTTTGTGAAAATTCTTGCATATAAATCAGAGCTGTCTTAGAATACGCGTCTGCAGTGTGGAGCCCATGGCAGACCTCTCTGGTCAAGGAACTCAAAGATGTCCAATCACTAGCGGTGCGTGTCCTTTTTTCAGATTTCAGACGGACCACATCTGTCACTGGACTTAAAACAAGAGCAAATATAAATCCTCTGACAAACAAAAGAGCGTGCCAACGGGTCAAGTTGTTCTTTCAGATTTTCAAAAACGGCATAAGAATTGGTAGCTTGAAATATTCAAAACCAAAAGGCTTCTTCTCCGAACGTTTCCATCACTCAAATACCGTAGCTCCCATTAATGCCCGAATAAATGTTTATAAACAATCTTTTTCTGTGCATACAATGGATTTATGGAACAGTCTTCCATGTGATGTTGTTGGCATTGATTCATTCTCTTCTTTCAAGAAAGCTGTAGAGGTCATTTTTGAGTGCTAAGAATGTTTTTTGTTGTTTTGTTTATTTTGTTTGTATGCTATCCAGATTTCAGTGTGCCGATTGGCAATGTATCACCCACTCCTGCCTTGGTCCTAAACTGGGCTGGCAGTATTGATAAATACATAAAAAAAGATTAACTTTTTAACTAACAAAAATAAACTATGGTTCTAATGAGAAATGCTAAGCATCATAGTAAACCACTAAATACGCACATTTTAGAAAGATATAAAGCAAAAACAAGAATTTAAGGTGTTAATAAAACACTGAAGTTGGACGCGGCTTTAGGTTTCGCTTTCCCATCGGAGCGCCAGCGGTCCATCGGAGCGCCAGCGGTCCGCGAAGATGCGATCCCATAGGAAACCGAAACCTAGGAACGCGTCCAAATTGAGCGTATTTTAGAATGCCTTAAAAGGCTGCCTCAGCTTTATATCTCTTTAAAATTAGTTGATTTAGTAGTGATGCTTAGCAAGTTTACTATTGAAACCATATGTTTATTTTAACCAATTAAAACGTTAATGAGTACATTGGAGCTTATTATCTAGCTAATTAGCATGCTTTTTACACTTTTTGACGTCCTCCTTGACAGGCAGTTTGTTCCCGAAAAGGGTTTCTTCTTCTTCTCAACCACCTTATTTTTAGAGATTTTGAAACCCTTCGCTGAACCACCCAGAGACCGAAAGACCGATGCAGATATAAAGCATCAATGTAGAGATGTTTGTCATATAAATTTAATGTACACATGTTTACTATATCTATATAAAACGTGTTTGTAGACATTATGCGGTTATAAAGATTTAACATACACATGTTTACTGTATAAAGTTTATGTACAAATGTTTACTTTATCTATACTACGAGTTAGTGTAAACATGTTCACGTTGCGTTCAGAAAGCTTCACTCTTTACTGTCGAGTTCCTCATAGGAATCTGTCGCTACATTTTAAGAATTAACTCGCTTTTCTTGTTGGCGCGTTTTGCGTAACGAAAGTAAAGCTGATAAAGCATGAAGAAGGTAAAGAAGGGAGCCAAGTGAGTTGCTTAAAAACTACCGTGAAGACAATATAATATCGCCATATTGGAAGTCCATCATCACATCTAATAAATATAGTAATACAAAAAAATACACGATTTTTATATAATTGATATTAATTGTAAGAACCGTACAAATGCACACGACATTGGAACCAGTCAGATGGCTCTTTTCAATGCATAAGATGGAATCATTTCATTTGTGGAAGAGGTATGTTCAGTTGACTTGTACTGACCTGCACCTTGTACCTACTGGCTCCAAACGATGTAATAGCCGTAAAGTATCCTAGAAAAAGAAAAGCACCACTGTAACGACAAGCGCTTAATGCATGCTCGAATGGGATACCTCTGTTATTGCAAGCGAGAGCCTTGAGGGTAGCGTACGGTATCGGATGCGGTCCAACAACGTAAGTGAAGATGCGAATCTGAAATAGAAGCGAGAGGGCCTCAGCTTCATCTCAACAGAAATAGTTTTATACCTATCCGAGCTGAGCAACAGCTTTTTATTTGTGAACGCAAAATGAAGGCTCAGATTTATTTTGTTTCTCGCTTGTTATACTGCTAACCAAACGCCAAGACGAAGCTGCGAGCCATAAAGAGTAAGGATCTATTTATAATTGAGACTTTTCAAAAGTGCGCGCCATCTAGAAGCTGCTGCACCAATTACCCGAGCCCGTCATTGTTTGATCACGTACTCCGAGCATGTATTGAACATGATGTCTGTGTCATCCTTCGGCGTGAGCCCTGCTCGGCTCGTGTGAAAAACGAGAGCGGCCTCAGCGTTCGGCGAAGGCTCGAATCCAATCGCACTCACCTCATGTCCAAAAAATGGCGACCACCAATTACGATGACTTAATTCGTTCTTTTTGCCCGCGTTTTTAAGATTCCACATATACAGAAAGAACAATATCGCAAGAAATAAATTGAGTGAACGCCACCGGAAGAGCTACTTTTCATAATATATCTTGGTGTTCTGCGGCTCACTATGTATATATATCTTAGGAGTGATTAATGTGCTGTTAATTTTATTACACAGGTTCTACTAAGACTAAGGTGTCTGGAACGCGTCTCCGACTGGTGTGTTTAGCGTCGTATCTTGCCCGTAGATAGAAAGTGGCCTCGAAGGGGCAAAAAAAAAAAAAATGACGTCACAGAAGCCGGCACGTCATCTTGACGAATGTCGCGATCCTGGCGGTTGGTGGTAGAAGACCCGGCAAAACGTACGAGCGACCGCGAGTGTCGCTGTCGTTGAGGCGTCCCCCTTCCTAACTACTGAAGCTTGCGTGGACTGTCAAGCTAAAGAGCGAACTGCAGCAGAACAAGCGTCTGCGACATCCATCACCGTTGCTGTGACACCGCCATGTTCGTGGCCGGCGACAGAATGGCACTTTTATTGCGTCATCGGGCGGAAATCGATGGAGGACCACTTTTTGGGGCGGGGTCAACTGATCGACTCAAGGGCCGCGTTCCAGGCACAGTACTGAGGCTAAACAGACTGAGTGTGAGAGAGCTTGAAGGAAGTCGGGGAAACCTTAAGTCCGGTGTTGAGTTTCTTGACCAATGGGGTTGGGTCTTCCGTGCCTCCGTCCGTGAAGATCATGATCATCTGGATGCATTCCGCGCCGGCATATGTCGTCCGATTTTCTTGGAACTGGAGTCAAAGCAAACGCAGATGTGGTGCCAATAGGCCGCAGTACATATGATTTTATGTGCAGAAGGCAATGACATATTTTAAAGGCCGTTCTGCCCATCGGTATAGGAACACACAGCAGTAAAGATGGATTTAACAAAGCGTTACATGTAGTGTTCACACGTCGTATTGCGTGACTATTTTGCAAGTTTCATCTGCAAACGTTTTGAGCTTTGTGTGTGATGTTACGATGCTGAGTTGTCATGGCCCCGTTATATGTTTGAATAAAGGGTAATATGAGATCATGTTATCTAACTTGATCTCGAGATCATTATAACATGTTATTATGTCATTCTACCAAACGTGTTGCAGTAACATATTAAAAAAAAAACAAAAAAAAAAAACGTAATTCGATTTTATATTATCATAACGTGATCTCGTATTACTTATTGTTCGTATTGGTCTGCTTGATGACAATAGAAATGAATCTGTACTACACATCCAAAGTTAGAGAATTCCAAGCTCCAAAAACACAAAGAATGTGCACAGGTCAACACTCTTCGCACAAACACAGCATAGGAGCGTTTTTTTAAATTTTACTTTGAAACATTATTTGCAGGCATCAGATTTTACTCCTTAGGCTATTGCCCCTATTGAGCACTTTTCACCACATCATTAGTTGGATGACAGTCCTTCGATTCTAAAAGAAACAAAAAATGAAATTGCGGAAAGATATATTGGTGCATTTTTAAGGAATGCGTTAGCGTGACCAATGGAAACGCTATACACGTACTCTTATGGGAAACGCGAACGCTGTCCCCTTCTCTTTTTTCTTTTGGCTTTCTTTATTTTTTGCTGCCTGTTTTTGGACTCGTTATGGGGTCAATGTTAGCATTTCCAAAAGGGGGACGTGTGTGGCGCTTCTCAAGGGTCATGCTAAGAATCCACCAATGGATCTTCCCGTAATCTTTTCACCCCTTTTCTGCAGTCTCTGCCTGTCAGAGTACGTCGACGCCCTTGGATACGGCCATCCATATCCCTCGTGGAAAGAACCATATCCACACCACTCGTGGAAGGAACCACATTCATATCAGTCGTGGAAGGAACCACATCTGTCGTTTAAACTTCACACACATATCACAGCCCACGCACCGCTACTACGGATACCCAGAGTGAAGAAAAATCGACGACGGCAGAGCGGCAACTATGCACGAGTGCACAGTGGCGTCACAAGGGCGGGTCGGTGTGTGTGTGTGTGTGTGGGGGGGGGGGGGGGGTTGCAGCGCGCCGCGAGAACGGGGGAGGGGGGAGTGCGGGGGGGGGGGGGGGGGGGTGTCGCCGCGAGCTGCCGCCCCGTGTTCCGCTAACCCCAGTGACGGCACTGCACCCGGATTCCACCGCGCCGTGGCGCAGCACCTCCTAGGTAACAAAGCCGTAGTGCTGAATGAGATCGCGTCATCAGAGAAGGCCAACGCTGGTCCCAGATTGGACACGACAATCACGTCAAGGTTCGGCTCAAAAGCTTGACTCGAAGCCGAGCGCTGATGTGGCACTCGTTTCCAGTCTGTGTCGAGCTTTGACCTTCTCTGATGACGCCATCTCAATCAGCACTAGGGCTCTGTTATGTAGGGAGTGTTGCGCGGCGCCTCTTCCTCTCTGGCTCCGCGCCAGCTGTGCGCGTGACTTTGAAGAAAACCAAAAGTCTCGTTTTGACGAAAACGCGGCGGTGTCTTTCAGTTTTGTCAGCTACGGGGAGAGAGAGAGAGAGAGGGGTAGAGGTTGACGCGTGCTGAAGTCAGCGCTTCGCACCAATGGGAGCGTCGTACGCGTCACCCTCTCCCCCTCCTTCTTCTTCTCTCTATGTAGATGACAAACGAAAGACACCGCCGGGATTTCGTCAAAACGAGTGTTCTAATGCTCACGCGTTGCAAAACTGGTGATTGAATGTTTGGGATAACAGTGTCGCGCAATGTACACGTCGGTTCTTATCACTGCTTAATAAAAGTATTTTTAACTTAATTATTGTTCTATTGACTGAATTATTTTATAAACAAGGCGAAAACCTACGTCTGCCATGTTTTGGAAAGCGAAGTCCAGTGCGTGCGACAAACTTGCGGTGCCACCGTCGGTAATCCGGTCGATGCTCTTGGACAATATCTGCAAAAACAACAGCACGTTCCATACGAAAGCGTAAAAATTATGTTGGAGATTTTAGGTGGTGGCACGCTATCGCCTCGTCAAGTTAGTGCCAACGTCTTAGTCACTTAACACACAAAAAAAGTAAACATCAACAAGTACAGCAATTTTGTCGGAAAGTACCCAACACTACCGCGACGCAGCGAAGGTACAGGCACACGCATAGGTGTACGCTGTTTTGAGGTTATCGATGTATCGTCAAGTCTGCTTTAACTTGTTCTTCCGTGTCTGATGTACCGGCAAACAACTAAGCGAGATAGGACTGCTAACAGAAGGCTGTTTATTATGGGGCACTTAGTGGTATCAGCTTTTATTTCCGAATTGTAGCTCGGTGCGATGATGAGAAACTCTATAGGAGGTAAATTGTTTTTTTTTTAAATTATTTTTAATAAGTAAAGTTTAACTGCGTTTGTTATAATGGAAGCTTTGGAGAACTGAATACTACCTTTAGTGCGTATCTTAGTTGAGTTTTATTCTGGGGGTTGTTTTGTTACTCGCCTTTTTGCTTTGTGCGTCTCGAGTTTATCTGTACCTTTTATTTTCCTTCGCTTCTGCCACACTAAAATGGTGCGGCATATACATGTCGTATTTCTTTTAACTGCAGGGAATGTAGGGTCCCCTTTTAGATTGCAATGTCCATTGTTCATACGTACCTACCCGGTAACGCCAATAAAATATAATGTGAAGAAATATTGAAAAAATAGAATACCAGTGCGCAAACTTAAGCATTTTTAGATAAATCTCTTCTCATGCTTTTAATCACCACTGAGTTACTCATGTTTAAAGCATCTAGTGCATACACAGTTGTATTGCAGTGACAAAAATATTTTCTTTTTACAGTGAAAACATTTTGAACGTCTACGCCGTGAAAACATTCTAAAATTATGTTTATTTGATCTTGACTTTGTGTACAGAAAACGACACTGTCTACAAGAGCACGAAACGCATACCCGCTTATTTCGCCTGTTGGCTTGCACTAGAGTGTCGAAGCAGGACACCCACCGGACTTCGCTGGCGAACTGCAAAGGAAGATTTTCGATTGTTTCAAAACTGAGGTACACCATCAACCTTGAATATGTAAAAAGTGAGGTTAACACAGGCACATGCATATTAGATTAATTCAAACATTTTGCGATAGGTAACATTAAGAAGAATAATACTGGCTTAATTTACCCATTATTATTGCATTCGGAAAAATCGAAGAAAAAAGTACGTGCCTCATATGACTGGAAGCTCTAAGCAGACGCCAGGCTAACGCTTATCTCTTTGGAGGCCACATAAATTTGCCAGATTGAACGCGTATCTCGAGTGTATTGATTATAATGCAATTAATGCAAAGGTGCAAGCGAGCTGGACAAGAATGACAATAAAAAATGAAATCCGCCTGGTCCCTGGTTCGATATCAGAACCAGGCGGACTATTTAGGCCGAGCACCACTCACCTAGTTGTGTTTGGAGATTTGTGTTGTGATAATAAAAACCAGGATATTTATTATCACTCGAGTGTATGTTCTTACAAAGACAATACAAGGTTACTTTTTAAAATTAGAATGCGTGTTTGGTGTGGGTGACTTAGTGAAAACGTAAGACGCAAAAGCGATAGACGAAAGCAAGGCGCAAAAAGTGAGACGAAGGAGGGCAACGACCGAAAGTATACGAATATAGCATCACTACCGCAGCAGGTCACCCTCGCGGTTATCGTCTTGGTCCCATTAGCTGGCGTAAGCGACCCTGTGACTATGCCGAGAACTAATAAATGTCGTCGGTACATAAACGATTGCAATGAAGTTTACCGGCCCATAAGCATTTCCTACATAAGACGCTTCTTTACTGTATAATACGTGACACCTCAAAGATTTCCCAAACTGCAATAAATACTTAAGAAAGAGCGCTTTGACTGAGGTTTCTAGCTGGATACCCGTGAACTGATTTTTTTTTAGCAGTTTGCGTAGCGTTGTCAGGCGGATATCTGTAGGGAAAACGATCGCTTCGAATTTCGCGGCAAAGTAAAGAAGCCACACATCTTATTCGATTCAATGGGCCGGGCCAAATCAACCTGGTTCGTCGGCGACGAGATGTTTCAGTGGCGCCCTCTTATTGTTCCTATCCCTGACGTCATGACCGAGATTAATAGTAGTGAGCGACAGGTTCGAGGGTACGTGAAAATGTATATCAAATTTCCAGCCAATTGTGTTGCATACGTGAAGCCTTATGGCATCACAAGCATTTTGCCATACTGTTTTCCCCTGGTCGTCAGCCTTAGAAGTTTGTTTAGCAGCACGTCTAGCCTGTTGAGCCAGACGCTTACGATCACGGCGCTCTTCATCAGATAATTTAACGCGTCGCATGTGCACACTTGAAATCATAAACCTGGCGATCTTCCAGAACCTTCTAGCCCACTCCTCCCCTCCCACCTCGCCTCCTCACCTACCTCTCCTTCTCATTCTCCCCCCCCCCTGGTCACATGACCTCCCCGTTAACCAATCAGCGTCTAGCACCTCACTCCTCCTCTCCCACCTTTCAACCAATGAGCGTCGAGCCCCGCGTCCACGCTTTTATCCAGGCTTCACTTTTGGGCTTCACGAAATGCCGAACACCTAGCCAAAGAACGTTTCACGTTAAAACGCGTGACAAGGCGTCAAGCTGCTCTCTGCTCAAGACGACCTAGTGAGCGTTTAGCCAATCGTGGAAGGCCGATCACAGCGACGCTTTTGGTCGCGCACGTCGCCTCTATTCACTGACAAGGTCGCAGAGCATCTCTTTCGAACATCCAGCACGCGCTCGTTGAATTCCGCCGTGCTTTGCCTGGGCGTGCACGCTCGACGCTCACGAGACACCGAAGCGTTGTCGAAGGCGGGAAGTTCGCCCTGGCCTCAAATTTACCGCTAGGATACATACGTTCTCAAGCACTGTTCGGTCGTTAAAAAAAAAAAAAAGTCGTATAAATAAAGCAATGAACACAGTGCATTGAAACTTTCCACAGAGGTGTCTTTAGGCTATGCATTTATCGTACTCAAATTGTGTAAGTGCAGGAATAAATAAAAAAAAAAAAAAACGATGCCTGAGAAAAAGCTTGTTTTTTCCCCTAAGAATAATAATAATAAAAAAATCGCCTGGTTGATGCTGCTTGCTGACAGATGGCAGCACACACACCAGGACTTGCTGGAGCTGTTTTAGAGTATCCATCTCCAAGAAGATGTTACGTTTTCTTCTCATGTTTTATATTGTGCCGTTCTGTATCAGCGTCAGCTCGACGGTTCTTGTCGTTTTCCTTTCTGTGCAGAAAAAAAAAAGTTTTATGTTTACTTTCTTTTTTTGGAACTTACACTTAAAATTTGAGAATTATAAATGAACCACCTAATGACACCATTGCGAAAAACAATATATTTTACTTCGTTTATTGGTTTATTTATACGATTTGTTTTTCTTTTACGCCCGAATGGCGCCCGAGAACTCTCTGTAGTTATTCCACCACGTATTCAACAAGAGTGTCAAGTCGCCACAGATGCGTAATCTGTATGGAGAAAACTGCATGAAGTTTTTGGGAGGAACAGACGTCCATGACAATGGGGGTCCGTGATGACTGGGGGTCTTCTTGAACGCGTGATGGAAACGAGTGAGAACCCCGGTAGTACCTCCTTTGATGTATACCATCTTAAAGTTGCGCCGCTTCGTGATAAGTGCCTAAATCTAAGCGGTCATTACGTGACGTTGTGTGTTTATGAATATATTTTACATTGCTCTTGTTTTTTAGAGCGCAGCTCTTAGGCTCCTGGCGTTCCGGGTTGAGCGGCATCAGCGTCGCCGTCGGCGTCGGCGTAACCGAGCGTTGCATTATGGGAGATTTCCCATAATGACGTCACACGTGACGTCAGGAGGGTAAAATATTCCCGCAAATTTGGCGGGAATTTTTTCTCCTAACTTTAACGGGACGTTTTTCATTATGGCATCACACATAAATTTTCACGTCACGTGTCACGTGACGTCACATGTAACGCCACACGTGAATTTAGTGGGAAAATTTCCCTGCTAAATTTAGCGAGAAATTTCCCGGCTTAATTTAGCGGGGAAGTTTTCGCTAAGTTTAGCGAGAAATGTAGTGAAACGTTTTTTTCAACATGGGAGGGGAGCAGGAGAGGAGAATGGGAGGGTACGGAGGGGGAGGAGGGACATACGCTCCCCCTCCGTACCCTCCCCTCCTCCTTTTCCTCAAGAGCTGCGCTCCAATTCGGCATCACAGAGAATTTTAAACGTCTTTCATTTTTTTTTGTTTTTTTTCTTTACCCGGTTCATCTGAGGTTAGAAAAAGAAAAACAAAAAAAAATATCCCTTGTTTTTAAATAAAGCTAGGATAATCTTTTTCGTTTTTAGGTTGTATTTGTAAAATCTACTCGCAGTAAAATGTGAGACAAACAAAGATATTCGGGTTCCTTTTATTTTGAGAGAGATGCAAAATACGTTTTGCAGTTAATATATATATATATATATATATATATATATATATATATATATATATATATATATATATATATATATATATATATATATATATATATATATATATATATATATATATATATAAAGCGGGTCGGCGGCTTTCGAGATGCACCATGATGGTTTCGGTGCCGTCTGCTGCCAGTCTATATATATATATATATATATATATATATATATATACTGGCAGCAGACGGCACCGAAACCATCATGCTGCATTTCGAAAGCCGCCGACCCGCTTTGATCGAGCTTTCATTGTTTTCAGATTAGTGTTTGAAATCCTTGCTCAGCCCGGAATAAATTTAGGGCTATTTATGGCTTCTTCTTCCGAAATTCTTTTATTTTATTGAAAAGGTACCCAAGAACAGGTCAATCGCCAACGAACATAGTATTTCTTTTTTTGTTTCTTCTTTTTCGAAGTTTGACTGAGAGTTGCTTCTGCGTGTAATAACTAGCAAAGTTTCCTACAATTTTGTCTGGAGATATCGCTGTCTTAGACTTGCATTTTCTATTTATGTGGTCTACAATTTTAGTTCTCGTCAAACTACATTATGTGGCGCTTTTTCGGTTTTGTCGAAGGCATGCGGACGTGAGGTCAATGATGATATACTTAATTTGGCTACTCAGGAGCTTTGCCATTGCAATTTTAGTCACGTCCCGACGGCATGATGGGCTAGAAAACCGGCGTGTGGACCTTTTTTGGTTGACGTGACAAATGTGGAAAAAGTGTTTGTTACGTTGTGCTTGTCACTAAGGAGCTCGCAGGAGCGACGAATGATGTTGTAGGGAGTCGGTGTTGTACATAAACATCGTTCTTGGTTTTTTGTAATGGACGTCTTCCAGTTCCGTCTACGTAACGTGAGAATATTCCATTACTTCGTTCCGCCTAAAGACCCATTCCCATGATAACGCTTTACTACTTTTGACAGGGTCATGACGTTGAGTTATGACTGCGAGTCTCCTGAACATCCATGTTTCTTATGAAGCGTGGAAGCCAATTCAAGGGGTAGCTTGGCGCGTGGAATACGAAGCATGGATATCCTGGTGACCCGTGGTCATATCACTGCATAATGTAATCGAACCGATCAAACGACCGCTTCTGTTTCTTACGTTACGCCGAGACTGGGATGCAAGTGAGCGGGACATCCTTGCTTCGTATCTCCCGTGGAAAGCTACTAAATGAACACATTTCTTTTGCAAAATAGGTTTTTCGTAAAATTACCAAAATACAAAGGAATACGATACTGACTTTATACGATACGAGACTGATTACACGCGTGGTAGTACGTCCGGACGTCTGCAACAGCGGCTGTTTTACATTTGTTTTAGAGAGGATCTTTTTTAATCCTTTCACAAAGTTTGTGAAATGCAAATCCTTCGTCATAGTACTTGTCTAATTTTGGCAAATCTTAAGCATTTGAATTTTTAGGCTGGTGAACTGGCAAAGGTATATAAACCAGTATAGGGGTTTCCCTTCTCCTGTTGATTGGCGTCGTGTATGGGATAGAGCAAGTGCTCTAGGACGAGGTCACTGACGCAGAATTTGTCCTTTTAGTCAATCGAAGAAATGCGAGGTTTGTGGTGTGCTGGCTCTCCTTTTAGAACTACGTTCTGTATGCAAACCGTTTCATATCTGTAAAAAGTCAAACACGAGATCGAGGCTTTCAAAGGAGCTTTCGCAAAACGAGTTTGACATTTCAAAATAAGATTAGAGCGCGCGTACGCTGCTTTCATTAACACTAAAGGCCGGTTCAGACACTTGCGTTTGAGTGCATTTGACTGCGTTGCGTCAAGAACCGAAAGCGAGTCACCGGCACATCTGTGCTTTGTATTAAAGGGGTCATGAAACGATTTTCCTACTTCTTCCTCCTTAGCTTTGATCCTCAACTCAAATGCAAATTGTGAAATCATGTCGTCGAGACATTCTTTGGCACCGGTGCGATGACTCCCAGCTTCCACCGTACTTTTTATGCACACCATAGAACTTGCCATTCGCCAGTAACGATAAGTTCCGTCAGGGCACTCATTGGCCACGAAAGCGAATCCAAATAATCGTTGACGGATTGATTGTTGACGAGCGCATACGTCCGAGTGACCCAGTTCTCGTGTCCAATGCGTGAGCTGGGTTCGGCTGACGTCAGGTTGGCGCCGCTGACGCGCTTTGGGAACCGCGGATCTATCATAGTGAAAAGGCGGAGAGCTTTCGAAGGAAAGAAAGTACAAAATAGTCCGCTATATTTTCAAATGTTCGTACCGAAAAGCTGGCTTTTGACTTTCTACCCTCTTTCTTTTGGCCAACTAAACGATATGCGACTAGTAAAGTCCCAATTTAAAATCATTCATCCCAGCCCAAAATTCGTTTCATGGCCCCTTTAAGCGTGGAATCCAATTCAAGGAATCATCTTGGCACGCGATATAAGCAGCAGGGATGTCCTGGTTTCTCGCAGCCGTAACGCAGTCAAACGCAGTCAAACGCAACTGTCTGAACCAGGCTTAAGCGTGTTTCACATGCAGCGGTTTTGGCCCTAGAGCGGCGCGATTTCTGTCGTCGCGGCGCTCTGGCCAGCACCAGCGGTTGAGCGGCACGAGCGCCGCGACGGCAGAAATTGCGCCGCTCTAGGGCCAAAATCACTGCATGTGAACCAGGCTTTAAGGTTGCTAAGGTTTAGGTCACACGAGCGACGATATCTTCGCTTTTATGAACTCAGAAAGATCCGAAGCAACGAGCCCTCTCAGCAAAAGAAATGGTATAGTCTTAAGCGGGTTTCACATGCAGCGATTTTGGCCCTAGAGCGGCGCGATTTTTGCCGTCGCGGCGCTCTGGCCAGCACCAGTGATTGAACGGCACGAGCGCCGCGACGGCAGAAATCGCGCCGCTCTAGGGCCAAAACCGTTGCATGTGAAACCCGCTTAAAGCCTGGTTCACATGCAGCGATTTTGGCCCTAGAGCGGCGCGATTTCTGCCGTCGCGGCGCTTTGGCCAGCACCAGCGATTGAGTGGCACGAGCGCCGCGACGGCAGAAATCGCGCCGCTCTAGGGCCAAAATCGCTGCATGTGAAACCCGCTTTACACCCCTTGTCCCATATTCTTCACCCCAAAACTCCAGTTCGACGTACAGCGCTCTGACGTCGATCTGACAGTACTAAATTTCACGAGAGGCTCGATAGCTGAGTGGTACCACCTATTGATATATATCTTATGTACGTGTTAATGACTACAAAATAAAAAAAAAGTAATCGATTTTTTTTTTGCCCTACCGCAAATCTTTAGTGTTTTTGTTTTCTGTAGTCTTTGATACTCACATTAGCTTTTTATACGTTATACCGCACCGTTATCAAGCCCCTTGTATAAGTTCGGACCGTTGTTTCCACTGCGCTGGACGTCGAATTGAAGTTTCGAAGTATGTTATATGGGTCAAAACGGTGGAAGACTACAGCCTTTTTGTTAGAGTGAGGGCAGGCTGGCTCGCGCCTGTTGCCTTTGCTGCCTTACATAGCTTTCTGGAATGGGGTGGATTCACTGGCTCTCGTAGATGTGTGCGTTGTTCTTCAGCCAGTGGTGACAGCGAACACGTTCGTTTCGCACCTTAAAGGTTGTAGCACCCATAGTCCCTTAAATGGGGAAAACGACAGCGAGGAGCCTCAGCTGTCCAAACCTCCAGCGCGTGCTTCCCACTTTCGACAACACTTCGCCGTCTCGTGCACCTCGAGCACGCCCGCACATCCGAAGCAGGGCGAAGGGCTTATTGCGCGTGCTGGAAGCCGGCCGTTCGAAAGACACGCCCTGCCGTTCTCACTCTGTCAGTGACTATTAGCGGCGAGATGTTTTAGTGGAGCCTTCATATGGTTACCTTTCGTGACGTCATTACCTTGCGAACAACAAGTTCGATGGTGTTTGTAAGGGGCGTGGTGGAAGCTTGAAATCATTGCGCTCTTAAAGCAACACTACCAACACCGTCGAAATTGAAGTTCTTCCATTCCTCTTATTTCCGTCGATGAGAAATCCTTTGCTGACGTCATAGACAGCATCGGCCAATCGTGGAAGGTCGACCACAGCGACGCTTTCGATCGCGCACGGCGCCAATAATGGATGTCACTTTACTCGCGGGCTGCTCGTGGTGTTGACCCCGTGTATGAGCGGCATTCGCTGGCGGTCGTAGTCTGCTCCTGCTGACCACGATCTTACGATGAGCTTCCAAATCGCTTGCCCAACGTTCATTCCACACCACCAAGATAAGTCGAGGCCACGGTGGAAGAAATACATTTAGGCGATGACTCTCTATATCGCGCGGCGAACACATTATGTTCGGCGCACCAAGCGCGCTTCACTCGCACGGGGATAGATGGCGCCCACGTATAGAGGGGCTTGTGAAGGCTTGTATAGAGGGCTTGTGAAGGAAATTATGCATTCTTTACTCGGTCCCTGTGTACTGTGTACAGAAATGATAAATTTATGTTGGCGCACTGGCACTGATTACTTTTCCCCCGTGCGGTTCCTGTTTTTTTAAACGAGAACATTCCGATGATGACTCAACGTGACAAAAATACTCGTATAAATATAAAACTTCCCGGCATAATCTACTGGGCCTTCAATAATTTAGAGTAATTTAGAGTAAACACCTGGGTCGTGCTCGCATGTTTTGTCAAACAGCATGTTTGGTAACAGTTCCGTAAATTGTTTACACACGTTGCGTTGCTTTATAGGAGGTCGGGTATTTTTTCCACCCTGCTCCTGCCTTACTGAAAAAAAAAAAATTCTAATAATGTTACATATTGGGGCCTAAATAATTTTTTACATGCGCATAAAGGTTATAACATTACAAATGGTTTCTACATACAATGTCAACTTGTACTGTGGAACATACAAACCTTGTGAGCAGAAACAAATTCTATTTATGATGACATAGTGACTGAAATGATGACACAGTATGATGACATACTGACTGACATGATGACCCAGTGACTGAAAGTCAAACAATAGAAGCGGTTATAGGACATAAATCACTTTTCATCTATACTCTCACAATATGGTGTCACCCCGTCTTATAGGTAAAAAATGCGTGACAAATATTTTTGCTTTAAAATGTACACAAAAGTTGAATTCACTGCATACTACCAAAGAACGCCATCTCCTACATCCTGTATTTCTCGCCCATGCCCTTAAACTAAGACGAGCGCTGCTTTGCTGATTTCTTTATTTCTTGAGCTTGTTTGCTCCTACTCATCGTAATATGCTTACAGTGTTGTCGCATTCGCATGCTGAAGTAGTAGTGGAGCAACTGGGCAATTGTTTCTTCTTTGTGTTCAGCGCATGGAAACGTTATTGTGCATGTGTCAAGAACACTGTCGATTGTGTCCCAGTAGACAGTCTGGTGGCTTTTAGTTTCCACTAAAAACTGTTCCGCTTTCTTCAGTAGCTGGAAAAGGTTCTTGTTAGGGTGTATAAGGCCTTCTCTGTTCTTCACGTTTGTCAGTGCTGCTTCAGCAGAAGTGTTCTTGTCGATGCTTAAAGCGGATCGGCATGCAGGGCAGTGTGTAGCTTGTGACTACAAATCATAAGGTACGGGAACATTTTTCAAATAACGACAATAAGGAACATTATCACGGATTATTTGCCAAGTGTGTTCAAATGTGTTCAAGTTAGTGTGATGTCAATGAACATGTTTAGTGATATGAAGAATAAAAAACCATTTAGAGCGTGAATCAAAAAGAACGAAATACGAATGTTCTAGCCTCAAAATTTCAACTATGTGGTTTGTTAAAATGTGAGAAACGTCATTTATTATGTCGTTAAGCAATTTCGCTTTATGAGGAGAAAGTGCGTCTAGAAAAACGTATGAAGTTATTTGGCATTTTTGCTAAATTTAATTTTAAAAAATCCGTTTATTTATCGGAGTACTTTGTTACCAATAATCTGGGTTTCAAGTTGCAGGTAATGTGTCGATAGAAGAATAAACTATGTATAAAAACAACTTTATAACTGGGGGTATTAGTTGCATGAAACCATTTAAGGTAACCTCCTTGCAAATGAAAATAAAGGGCATTGACTGCGGTCGCGTTATTTTCTAGCGTCTTACTTAAAATCCTAACATCACAATATTTTTTCTTTTTAATAAAAAATACATGAGGATATATACATATATTTTTTTTTGTGCGAACGTGAAGCGCGTGCCTCAAGCGCTGCTTGCTTCCGCTAATACACTCTTCGCGCTCATGCAAAACTTGACACGCCAGCACTCTTCCTGCTGCCGTGACCTGCCTCCCTTTGATCTTTAGGTTGCGGCAAACTTCGATAGTCTTTGATGTCGAGTCTCAAATATCGCAACCCAAAACCACGAAAAAAACAAAACACCTCTTTATTATTTGAATAGGAAAAAAAGCTGAACTAAGGCAAAAAGATCAGAAAACTCAGAAAAACTGTTCAGGCATCGGAAAGCTTTAAGTGCCACATAAAACGAAGAAAAAACCTTAACAGCAAAGCTGAAACACGCGCGAAAAAAAAAAAAGAAATAAAAGAACATTTTTTATACAATATTTATAAGCGCTGGACAGACGACTTCGTCAATATGGCTTCGCCGTGTCCCGTCGCCTTTTTATTCAATAATGCGGGCGAAACAAAACGAGGTCTTGGGACTGTTGAAGGAACGGGACGTTATCCGAAATTCGATACCGGTATCTGTGGGCGCCTCGGAAGCGGTCCTCTCATATATAATTCAGCGAATTTCGATGGGCGGCAGTACATATGGGTGAGCGTTTTGCGGTGTCAGACTTCTAATTCTGCCTGCCGCCGAGGAGAAAGGATTCTTACCGCCAGAAATATGCGCGAATATATTCGTGCGAAAATGAACGCATAGCAGACGTGGGACAATGAAACACAAAATACCCTCGTCTTTTTCTATGGCCCTGTTTTATTGATGAGTAGTTTTCTTTTTCTTTTATTATCTCTGTAGAAAACCTTCAAGGGTTTTGCAACTTCCTAGCGTTTCTCTATTGTACCGTTTACGAGTAGCCGGGCTGTGCATTCAGAATTCGGAATCGTGTACCCAGCGTACCTCCAATTTAGGTTTTTGGCAAACAATTGAAATAAATAAATTAATAAACTCACGCCGCGAAACCACTTGTTGAATTGCTCGGGATGAAGTAAAAATAAACGTTCCCAATATCAATGGGCTGAGCCAAGTTTGAAAGTGCAGCTTGGGCGTCCCGACAAATCCCGCCCCGTAGTACGAAGGTTATTGGTCTGCCGACAGATCTGATGCGTCAGCGCGGGTTCTAGTCGCATCACATAGGAAGCTTTTGGTACTCCTTGCCGCGCAGGCTTACGTTCCTCTAAATTTAGCGGCTGAACATACTTACTAGGGAGCTTCAGAACAGGGGGCCCCCCAAAGCCTCGAGACCATAGAGATCATATACTAAATCTAGAGGAAAAGGTCCGCCATTTTCCCATGCATTCTGGCTGCCGCAAGCGGCGGAGCATGCAGGCAGACCCTCGGGGTCCCAAACATGGTTACCATGGCAACCGAAGCCTCGCTATCCCCGATCGCACCTCCGGAAAGGGAGTCTCATACCATTTATTCTGCGAAGTTTCGTCGACAGCATTCGATTTCACGAACTTCAACAATCCACGAACTTACCGGTGGAAAGGTATTCACGTTCCTTTCGAAGATTTCTTTTTGCATAGCGCGCAGATGTACGGCCTCGCGTCAACGCTAAACTAAACCAGATAACCGACTTCGCGGGTGGGGCGCGAGAGGGCGCGGCCGAGGAATACGAAACCGTGCAAGCACCAGATTTCCGAGATTTCGACAGAAGGGAAGTTAATGCAACGTAATGAGTATATTGGTTTTTATAAGCATTAGAATAGCTCAGAATTTAGTTTACAACGTTAAATTATCACTGTTTATATTGCTGAGAGTTTTCAGTCTTCGCGATTACCATTGCGACTGTCGTCCTTCAGCTGGCAACATTGCTTTCTTTTTCTCGTGTTCTGTCGCTCTCTTTCGCGATCTTTCACTCGGGACCCCGGGTGTCGGCGCACGGGATTTGCCACTCCTCCTCACCCACCTTTACCCCCCTGCTCGAGACCCCCGATTTGCTTGGGGAGTCGCACTGCGCATGCGTAGAACCACTGCGCTTGCGCACTGCGACGCCCCAAACTTCTCGAGGGACCCAATGCGTTGGGACCCCCTGTTCAAAAACTCCCTATTTTAACTTGAAACGTGAGCGCATAAGTCAATGCACACACGCAATGACACAAAGGGATTGTTCTTTTAATGTCAAGATCTAGACTTCTAGAGGGACGGGCATTGATTATGCGTCACTGACATGATAAGAACGGCAGGGAGATCCTTCGGTTGTCGCCCCACCAGCGCGAGCTTTTTCCCTTCGATGAGGCTTTGGCGTTTCGTGAGGTTCGAGCGTGTACGAGCAGCCAAAGCATGACGGAAGGCTCAACGAGCTCGTGCTAGAGGCCGAGCCCCCGAAAGAGACGATCTGTAGTTCTCACCCTTTCAGTTCCTATTCGCCACTCGAGCGACCTACAGGGGATGCCGAAATCGAAAAAATATGGCGGTCTAATACATGCCGTGCCCTGCCATGCGCCAGATCAACGCACAACGCTGGGGAATCGGCAAGTGGGCGTTGGACTCAAAATTGTTTGCCTCGCTTTTTATTCTCCACGTTTCGAGCCTGCGTCGATGTGTCGGCGTAAGTGAGCTTCCAGAGGCTTGACCTTTTTCGAGGAGGCGATCAAAGGACTGCCTACTCTCATTCCGCGGTGTTGATGAACAGGGCCGAATTTAGGAATTTTGGGGCCCTAGTCTAAGGCTGTTCACGAGGCCTCTACTGATGATGATAATGCTGAATATGATGACGGTGGTGGTGGCGGTAACGACAATAGCCGCCTGGGGGGCTCCGAGGCAAAGCGCCGGCCTACGGATCCCCAGGTGACGGGTTCGAGTCCCGGCCGTGGTGCCCGCATTCTGTCGGAGGCTTATTGCGGAGAAGGCGCCGTGTAACCGAGCGTTCGGTTGCACGTCAAAGGATCACCAGGGGGTCGAAACTAATCATCAGTCCTCCGCTGGGGCATGCCAGATGCCCATCGTTGGTTTGACACGTAAAATCCCCAAACTTGATTTTGGTAACGACAATGACGGCAGTATGTGTATTTCACCACCTTATGAAATATAAATATCGTTTATTTTATGGTACTCATTGAAAGCTTTCTATATCTGTAGCTTCTATAATTAGGAAATTCAGGTTTCACTGGGTACGTACAATATAAAAATAAATAAATAATTCGGGAAAATGTTAAGAAGTGTCGCGCACATTTAGCAGCTCCATGGAGTCTCGTAAACTTCTGTTTAAATGTTGAAAATGTTGACTCCGCGTTCCTATGAACTTGTTTGATCAGGTCTACAACCTTATTTATACAGCACGTGTCTGTGCCTACTTGCATAAATTCAACATGATGTTGAGTTAGAGAGGCGGCACATATGGCTACCTTTATGTCGACTGGTATGATTACCTGGGCACAACTTGCATTAGGCAATAGCGGAAAGGATACCCGTAAAATCTGCATTAAAAAAAAAAAAACACATTTCGCTGCCCCTAACGAAATGGGAAACGGAACAAATGGTCCCGGAACAAATGGTCCCGGAACAAATGGTCCCTGAATAAATGGTCCCGGAATGAATGGTCCCAGTACAAATGGTCCCGGAACCAATAGTCCCAAGTACAAGCTAGAAAAAAATGGTCCCAGATAAATATCGCCAATATGGCTTCTGCGTTTTCGGATGAATCCGATAAAATCCAATAATACTCGCCAAATTTCGAGGCTACCTGCTGCACGAACTCGACCGGTTTTTATATTTTTCTGAGAAGCTCAGAAATGTTTCGCGCTATGGAAACCTAATCTTCTTACGGGACCATTTTTTCCTACCGATGACTTGGGACCATTAGTTCCGGGACCATTTGTTCCAGGACCATTAGTTCCGGGACCATAAGCTCCGGAACCATTTGTTCCTATACCCTAACGAAATGCATCGCAAGTCGCAACTCAAATACTGTACCAAGAATATTGTGCTTTATTCTAGTAATTGCTCCGATTGATTGGAGCTTGTCTAAATAGCTATTTTTTAAATTAATTACTGAGTTCTGAAATAATTTTGGTGGTTACAGTATTTAGGGTCAAACCGCTTTGTTCACTTTCTTCTAATAACCGAACATTCGTGTCCTAAACTAACAGACTTCGGCATTCAAAATTGCAGGGATTATATCACCAGATGGCAGGAAAAGTGTTGGCTCGCACTGGCAGATCAGGGGTCTAGGACTTTTCGGTGCACGGACGTTTCGGTGCACGAACTTTTCCTGCCATCTAGTGATATAATGACACCGAAAAGTCCGTGCACCGAAACGCCCTACACCGAAACGTCCAACACCAAAAAGTGCGGATCCCGCAGATCAGACACAGGCTCCAGAGCCGTTGCTTGAAGTGACTGTCTTTCGAAAACGTTTGGGAGACATCTCAAGAGCTGGCTCTTTGAAACGCCTGTTAGTGGTTAGAAAAGATGGCTTTTCTAACCACTAAGCGTAGTTCCTTATGGAACTACGCTAAACGACAAAAAATAAACAAAAATAATGTGTAGCATGTATGTTGCTCCTCTAGCCTTCGGGAACACTTGCCTGCCTTCCAACCCACCATCGTCGGTAAAACGCGTCGAAGGGGCCCCAGTTCAATGGAGAACCCTGAGGCCTTCCTTCCATCTAGCTTCAATTAAAAGGGACTTCAAAGAGACCGACAGTTTTGACAGCTTTGCTCCCTCCAACAACGAGGGTGGGAGACAACGCTTACATTTTGTTGCTCTAGCACAGTCTTTCACAACGAGTTTACAAACGCCTCCTCGTCTACGGAAGGAAACTTTATGGCATCCCTGTTTCCCCGTTGAAGAAAAACAAAAATGGGGGGGGGGGGGGGGGCAATGCCAGAAAGCCGGGGCCCAGAGGCTTTTTTTAGTTTTGTTCCTCCTTTAGCTGTTTTGAACTGAGATCGAGCATATTTTCGTTTCCGGGGGCCTGCACGGGGCTCTGGTAACCCGGGGCCCTGGTAGCAGCCCCCTTGGCCCGTACCTTAATCCGGCCCTGCTGATGAACATTGATAAACGTGGAATATCTGCTTCACGCGGTTGCGTAGGTTGCATGCAGAGCAACTTGGGAACGAGCTGATACTACAGTTACAATAAAGTTACCGGGGCAGACGTTCTATCGCGCAAACCACTGACAACATGTAATCACGAAAGTCCCAAAAGACTAGCAGAAATCGCGAAAGAACCTGTTCTGGCCAGTTCAGTGTTTGCCCGCTAGGTGCCGTCTGTTTTGCTGGAGTCGAGGGTAGTTGGATGAAAGGTAAATTTAGATAAAGGCTAGAGCGATTTTCCATAGACAAAAGTTGACAAATTCCGGTCATTGTTTTTTTTTTCTGACTAAAAGTAGGATCACAATGCGGTGAGAAAATGTTTAATATGCGGTGCATCCTATTAAAGCAATGCCACGCTCTTACGAGGAATCAAGTATGCTGGTAATTTTTGAGAACGAGATAATGTACGGGTGGAACAAAGGCCCTTTACGAAATTACGTCCTCTTCTGGTAAAGCTGAAGATTTTGGCAGCGGCGGCAGCGAATCGTCCACATCATAATTTACACCCTTCAAACATTCACAGAGTCCATCGACGACAAGCACTGGAACATCGTCATTCACGGAACCCATCTGCCACGTGTCGAATCCACCAAGCGCAGTCAACATCCTGCTGCGCAGCCATTGGACGGAATTGGACGGGACAACACAGCGCCACCACCAGGACCAGCATAAAGGAGGCTGCGGGCTGTGACCACCACTTTGGCAGCGGCGGCAGCGAATCGTCCACATCATAATTTACACCCTTCAAACGTTCACAGAGTCCATCGACGACAAGCACTGGAACATCGTCATTCACGGAACCCATCTGCCACGTGCTGAATCCACCAAGCGCAGTCAACATCCTGCTGCGCAGCCATTGGACGAAATTGGACGGGACAACACAGCGGCACCACCAGGACCAGCATAAAGGAGGCTGCGGGCTGTGGCCACCACTTTGGCAGCGGCGGCAGCGAATCGTCCACATCATAATTTACACCCTTCAAACATTCACAGCTTGGAATCAATATCTTTCTTAACACGTTTTACCGTTGAGCAATCCGCTGACGCCGCTGCCTTTTGCGTCTTTTGCGTGTTTTTGTCTTCGTGCTTGAAGCGTTCAAATGACTGCTGACCTTGCAAAGCAAAAAGAAATTAAACAAGATCTACGCGAATTTCGTAGCTCCTTTGAAAGGGACCTACGGAAGGAATTGAGAGAGATCAAGGCTAGTCTTGAAAACTTCAACAAAGATTTTGAAGATCTGAGGAAAGAGGTAACCACCGTTAAAAAAGAAAACACCGGCATGAAGACTGAGAACGCTGCGCTGCGACGGGAATGCGAGAACATAAACAAACACGCTGAGCAAAACGGCCAGAGGCTCACACTTTGTGAACAATATTCCAGAAATCAAAATATTGAGATAAAAAACGTTCCCGAGGTTCGAGGTGAAAACTTGGCCGCTGTTTTGCAGATGATCGGTGAGCTGATCGAAGAACCGATTGCGGAAGGTGACGTTGACATTTGCCACCGCGTGCCAGCAGGCAAGCAATCAGCATGTCCCAACGTCATTGCTCAGTTCGTTCTTCGCTCAAAAAGAGACGCGGTCATCGAAAAAGCACGGAAGAAACGAATGACAACTGCTGACCTCGGTCATGCGTCACGTACCGCTATCTACTTGAATGAGCATTTGTGCCCCGAACTAAAAAAGCTTCTGGGAATGACAGTTGCGAAAAAACACGAGCTGAAATGGAAATTTGCTTGGGCGAGGGGAGGCAAAATATATATGCGCAAAACGGAAAACTCCAGGATTGTTTCTATCACTAGCACCGATGACCTTGCTAAATTAGTGTGACATGTTTGCTTTTTATTCTACCCGGTTTACAAAGCTGTTTATTTTTGTTTTGTATTTTATGATGGCTTTCTCAGCCGAACTAACACCAAATCGAGATAACCACAAACTTTATATCTTGTAAACGCTAGTAAACTATCTTTTTTCATTCGAATTTATGTTCCGCGCTGAACAAGGAAGATGAACTTTGTGTACTTTTACAGGAGTTCAGTTTTCAGTTTGACATCATTATGCTAACTGAAACTTGGTACCAAAATGAGCTAGAGGTACTTCAAATGGATCACTACAAGACATATTTTTTAAACCGTGAAAGCAAACGTGGTGGGGGAGTGCTGATATCTGTTAAGAATACCCTTTGTATGAAATCTTACCATGTTATTCATTTATTTCCGATGACCTAGAAGTATTATCGTTGAAATGTGAACAACAAGTGTTTAGTGTTATGTATAGACCCCCAAATGGTAATATCGAAGGTTTCTTTTCACACCTAGAGAGGTTTCTCAATTTCGTCAATGTCGGTCAATATGCTCTTTTTCTTGGCGGTGACATTAATGTAGATATGCTACGTCCCTCGAGTGCGCAGTGCTCAATTTCATCTATACTTGAATCTAGTGGTTGTGTGAATGTTATTACCTCACCAACTCGCATAACAAGCTCCTCATCAACACTGATAGATTTGTTCGTTACTAACACTGATACATGCAACACGTCTGGCGGAGTTATCAACGCACAGCTAAGCGACCATCTGCCACTGTACATGTTTACAATCCACGCCACTCCGAACAAAGAAAATAAGACTGAAGATCTACCAGCGTTCCAAAATGTAAACCCAACCTCCCTCGAACAATTTAGGTCCTTAGTAAACACCACAGACTGGGATGAAATTTATAACTTGGGTAATCCTGATGACGCATACGATACCTTCTTAACAAAATTTACGCGTACATACAACATAGCATTTAAATACCAGCCCATTCGACCAAAAAGTTCCCGACAAAACCTTGGATAACTAGAGATTGCTTAAAAATGATAAGAAAAAAGAACAGGTTATACGGAAAATTTTTAAAAACCAGAGATCCTGATGATTTATGCTGTTTTAAAACCTATAGAAATCGGCTGACAAAGCTTCTGAGAAAGTTTAAAGCTAACTATCTTCTCTGCTTATTTAATGGCCACTCAATGTCCAGGCCAGAGCAGGCATGGAAAACAACTAATAAATTATTGAACCGGTCAGCACAGCTAAACAATGTCACCGAGATAAAAGTCGGAGAATCAACCTTACGAGAAAAGGCCCTAGCTGATTCATTTAACAATTATTTTGCAAACCTAGTACAGGGCACACAAAACAGCGATGCACCAAGTTATTTAGGAACACCGAATGAGAGCAGCGCTTTCCTCGCCCCCACTGATGAACATGAGGTTTATCATATGTTTAACACAATTCGAAATAGCAAATGTACTGATATTGACAACATTCAAATCAAACTTGTTAAATATGTATTGGACATACTAACACCCATAATTACCCATATTTTCAACATTTCAATTTCATCCGGAATCTTTCCTAAAAAAATGCAAATTGCGAAAGTTATAGTTATTTTCAAAGGTGGAGACATAAACGATCATTCAAATTACAGGCAAATTTCCATTCTTCCTGTGTTTTCGAAGTGCCTAGAGAAAATTATTCATCGTCGTATGACTTCTTTTTGTGACCGTTTCTCGCTTATAACCTCATCACAATATGGTTTCAGGAAGGGTAGATCAACTGAACTCGCGCTACTAAATCAAAAATAATTCATCTTAAAATTATTCGAACAAAAACTTTTAACTCTTAGTGTTTTTGTTGATTTCTCTAAAGCATTTGATCGCATAAATCATACCACCTTAATTAATAAACTTCAGTTTTATGGTTTCCGTGGACTAACCCTAAACCTGTTAACATCATATTTAGAATTTCGTAAACAATCTGTTTTTATAAACAACTATTCTTCAGTCTTTCAAGCATTAAAAACAAGTGTCCCCGAGGACATATATTAGACCCACTTATGTTGAACATTTATACAAACGACATTGTAACGTTAAGCCCAAAAACCATTTTCATCATTTATGCTGATGACACAACACTACTTTTTTCAGCTAACAATATTGACACACTTGGAGAAACGACTAACAACACACTTGAATATTTAGCATATATGGAGTGAAGCAAACGCTCTACTAATTATACATCTAAAACAAAAGCGATTATTTTTAAGCCACATAATAAATTGGTAAATATTGACTTGCGCCTTAAACTTGGCCCCTCTATCATTGATATCGTCCCGAATGTAAAAACCTTAGGTGTAATATTTAATGAAAACATGTCATGGGACACTCACATTCAAAGTGTAATAAAAAAAATTTCAAGTGTTGTTGGCATTCTCAACAAGTTCCGTTCAAGTTTACCAGTCAAAATTAAGCTTCTCATTTACAATTCTTATTCATGTCATGTTTCCCCGTTGAAGAAAAACAAAAATGGGGGGGGGGGGGGGGGGCAATGCCAGAAAGCCGGGGCCCAGAGGCTTTTTTTAGTTTTGTTCCTCCTTTAGCTGTTTTGAACTGAGA
Organism: Ixodes persulcatus; assembly: GCA_013358835.2. NCBI lineage: Eukaryota > Metazoa > Arthropoda > Arachnida > Ixodida > Ixodidae > Ixodes > Ixodes persulcatus. The sequence continues at coordinate 98,425 of JABSTQ010009058.1, forward strand.
TCGAGCATATTTTCGTTTCCGGGGGCCTGCACGGGGCTCTGGTAACCCGGGGCCCTGGTAGCAGCCCCCTTGGCCCGTACCTTAATCCGGCCCTGCTGATGAACATTGATAAACGTGGAATATCTGCTTCACGCGGTTGCGTAGGTTGCATGCAGAGCAACTTGGGAACGAGCTGATACTACAGTTACAATAAAGTTACCGGGGCAGACGTTCTATCGCGCAAACCACTGACAACATGTAATCACGAAAGTCCCAAAAGACTAGCAGAAATCGCGAAAGAACCTGTTCTGGCCAGTTCAGTGTTTGCCCGCTAGGTGCCGTCTGTTTTGCTGGAGTCGAGGGTAGTTGGATGAAAGGTAAATTTAGATAAAGGCTAGAGCGATTTTCCATAGACAAAAGTTGACAAATTCCGGTCATTGTTTTTTTTTTCTGACTAAAAGTAGGATCACAATGCGGTGAGAAAATGTTTAATATGCGGTGCATCCTATTAAAGCAATGCCACGCTCTTACGAGGAATCAAGTATGCTGGTAATTTTTGAGAACGAGATAATGTACGGGTGGAACAAAAGGCCCTTTACGAAATTACGTCCTCTTCTGGTAAAGCTGAAGATACTACACGGTGGCGTACTCAAAGCCCACAGTCGAAGTGGCAAGTTCATAACATAATGTTCACTTCCAAGCAAATGTATGCAATTATTAGACGCGCATGTTCCACGGTGTCGCAAGTTTCATTATATTGCAGCATTTTCGAAGATAATGCGCCTGCATTTTTGCCTGCATCACACAAGGGTACGGAGTCAACGAACGCCAACAACTACTGGTCTCATGTGTGACCATAGCACATGTTGAACTAAAGTGACAAGAATAAGGAAAAAAAAGGACATAAACAGCGGTTATGCATTGCTACCTAAACTCATTATGGGGCGGCGTATGATGCCATATGTCGAAGCACCGGGCCTACTTAGTGTATAATTTCCGCTAACACGAACCCAAAACCGAGCTCTCACCCAAGCCACGTTGACGAAATCGTTCTCTTCAAACGTCTTCAGGAGGGACTTGACGGAAAGCTTCATGATCTCCATGGAGGGGCCGTGCATGCTGCCGCTTCTGCAGAAGTCGGAGGAAACAAAAACACACCTGAAGAAGGAAAGTTACATCATGACATTATTTGTACATTTTGACGTATAAAGAGCGAACTAGAGTAGTTTAGTAAATAAAGTGCAAAACAATAACACCAATAACAAGAAAACTATTTCTGGAAAGGAAAGCAATAATGTAAATTTTCTTGCCCTGCCGTAAACTTAACACCAAGATCAATCGTAAAGAGGCAACAAAACACTTCTTCGTCACAGTTGGACTAGTCGACAGGGGCCACGAACACATCAGTATGCATGCCCCTAACTAATCAATTCAAACGTAGCATAACCATCAGGCAGCATTCTTATGGCATAAATGATTCCAATTTCGCATCATCGGGAGAAAGGTTAAAATATTATCGACTCACATTTATTTAAAAAAAAGGCGCTTCCTTGCGTGTCCTGAAAAGGATCTCCGGCACATAGTTACATTCCAGCGTTTAAACATAGCGGGTTTGTGTCCCGCTAGCGGACGGCGTTGAATTGACACTGTGACGTCACGTGACTACACGGCGTCATGGGACATCCTGATATCACGTGACACTGTGACCTCACGTGGCGCCATAACGTCGCGTGGCACGAAATTCTGACGAAATTTGAAGGAAAATTATGAACTTCACGTGACGTCATGATACCACAGCGTGACGCGCCGCTGTGATTCTCCGCTATATTTAGCGGAGGAATGTCTTCGCTAAATTTAAAGGGCCACGACGAACACACGGTCAAACCCCGGGATCCACTGCGAAACCTTGTCAGTAACGGTTATCGCCGTAAAAGTAACTCACGTGTCCATTAGTACAATGACATCTTTAGGCGAACTTGAGCCGTCAATAAACCTGGAAGAAAAACAAAGCAAATAAAGCGGCGTCATTTACTGGAGTGCAGCATAAAATGGCAGGCACATACGCGCAGTAAAAACGGCGTTCGAGCGACGGTTGTTGGAAAATGTTGTCTTGCGCCTGGTCTCATCCCGCTTGGGTTTGCCGCCCAAGATATCGGGTAGGAGATAAAGTAACCAACTTCTTAGCATTACTCGCAAATATGTTCAATTCCTCTAGATAACTTGGCGCGTAAAAGCTGACCCATGGCAAAATAAGAAAGCAAGTATTAGTATGTCATCTATTTTGCCAACCACAGTATAATTGTCGGTGCGAAAATTCCCTACATATACTGGGTATCGAGGCTAGTGCTGGTGTGAACAATAAACTAATATTTTGTTCCAAGTCGCGCAAACATGTCCAGATAATTCGTAATAGTTTCGACGCTATTAGCACCGAGATGGTTTAGTGGCGCCCTCTAATGGTTTCCTTTCGTGACATCACGAACGGGATTTGCCTCGTGGCGAACCGGCGACTGAGCAGGCATTATGATAATGCAGGAAGCTGTGGTTTCGCCAATTGCGAACTTCGACCACAGCGCCGCATTTGGTCTCACACGTTACCGTAACGAGATGAACGCGATATTGAAACTAATCGAACGGGGTTCTCACCAAGGCCTCATTCGGACATCGAACAGGTCTGGCTTTCCAGGGGCGACCTTCCAACGATTTGCTGGAACGAGATAAGACCAGCAATAGGGTCAGCTGTAAAAGTAAAACAACAGAACCGAGTCCCAACTGATCTTAGCCACCGCGGAGCTTCAATTAGAGCCCCACTTGGCAGTCTGCCGTAAAAAAGAGCCTGTCGTGTCAACCAATTGCGACGCGGTCAATTCACCTAATTATCGTCAGTTCTGCTTAGCCCGCCCCTCATAACGACATGCGGATGCTTTAATCGGATTTCCCTAAAAGGAAAGTAGTGAAATCGATCGATCTGAGACGTTCGACACGTGAGCGCATGGATACTTTTTTTTTTTGTATTCCTCATGGCCAATCGAGAACTGCATGCGTACGATAGAGTAATATATTTATTTATTTATTCTGCTTAATGTGCTCACAAACCGCTCGAGGCCTTATTAGTGCGCACATATTACAAACAATAAAAGAACAGATACAGACAAAAACACAAGCAAGACGCGATTTAAAAAATATAAAAGGAAATAAATAAAACTGCGGCGAACAACGGAGAGCAACAGAGCACTGATGTTTGTCAAGTGGCCAACAATGCTCTTCTAAAATTTAAAGGGGTGAAAACAATTCTCAATCCCTCCTATCGCGATTATAAAGGAGCTGAAGGCGTGTCATCGGGGACTGCACACCAACTTTTTGCGGGTAGAAAAGAAATGAAAATCTGATACGCTTTTGAGGAACACTGAGAGAAATCGCACTTAAAAGTGAAGGTGCATCAATTGTGGCGTTCACTATCTTATACAAAAAAGACATGTCTCGCACTAATCTTCTTTTCTGCAAGGGTACCAGGTCAAGCAGATTAAGTAAGAATTCATAATCAAAATAAATGCGCCTCCCAACGCATTTATTGCAAACAATACGCACGAGACGACGCAGCACCTTTTCTAAAATCCATGATTGAGTCGAGCCAACGGCGTTCCACACGACTGAGCAGAACTCAAGTTTAGACAAAACAAGGGCGCGAAATAGATCAATCATGCTAGTGTAAGCACAAAAATTCCGCGTCATTCGAGAAATAACGCCTAGCACCTGATAAGAATCATTCACAACTTTCGAAAAATGCTCAGTAAACGAAAGGCGGGAATCAAACAGCACCCCCAGATCACGAATAGTATCTGACCTTGCGATAGCTGAACCTAACATGGTATACGAGGGTGTAGGACAACATGGTCCCGGTCAGAATGGTCCCGGTTAAAATGGTCCCGGACAAAATGGTCCCGGACAAAAAGGTCCCAAGTGCCAACCCGGACAAAATGGTCCCAGGGGAATTTATCAATACTTTGAGCGCTCTTAATAGGACAAAATGGTTTGGTACTTTTATTTGGCGATTCGTTGGCGATTCGTTGGTACCAAAAGGGTTTGGTACCAACGAATCGCTTCCAATTTGTTCGTACTAATGGCACATATTCTTCGCCCTCACTTGCCAACCCCGGTGTCCCTCAGGGCTCCGTACTCGTACCACTTTTATTTCTTATTTGTACCAATGATCTTTCTGTGCATGTTTCTTCCTCTATTAGTCTATTCGCTGACGATTTTGTAATATATAAAGATATAGTTAACGACTCTGACATTTCCGCCCTTCAGGTTGATATTAATAACATCTGCAAATGATGCAAGAAATCGCTCATGGAGCTTAACATCACTAAATGTACATCTATGAGAGTATCTCGTCATAACAACACTTGTCCTTCCTACTCTATCAACAATTCTACTCTAGTTTCTGTGTCCTCCTATAAATATCTCGGCATTCACATAATCAACGACCTGTCCTGGAATATCCACGTCCAATATGTCACTAACAACGCAAATCGACTTTTGGGCTATCTCAAACGTAACTTTTCGCTTGCTTCCCTTTCGTTAAAACTTCTCCTCTATAAAACCCTAGTTCGTCCTAAACGTGAATATACAGCTTCTATTTGGACCCCCGGTATCACCCTTGCATCAGCTGTCGAATCGATTCAGAATCGTTCTGCCCGTTTCATACTTTCGAACCATCATCGCACAGCCAGTGTAACTTCCATGAAATCGTCCCTCTCCTTGCCTGATCTCTCTTTCCAAAGAAAAATAGCTCGTCTATGTTTATTTCACAAGATTTATTACTCTAACCCAGCTCTCCGTCAAGCATTGTTTTGAGAACCATCGTACATATCATCACGTGTAGATCATGACCTAAAGGTAGGGATTCCCCATTGCAGCACCTCCACTTTTAATGCCTCTTTTCCACCCCAGACCTCCATTGATTGGAATCGCCTTCCCGCACATATAGTCTCAATAACTAACACTGTTGATTTTAAAAATGTTATTACCAACTTTTTAACAAATGTTGCGTAGCGCGTGTTTTTTTTTTTTTTTTTCGCCTCACTCAACTACGTTACTTTTATGTGTTAACCGCTCACTCCCCTCTGTAATGCCCTCGGGCCCTGAGGGAATAATAAATAAAATGAAATGAAATATATTATATTTCCAAAAAATTGCTCACTGTGCCTCGTTAAAATTTTTTCGTTTTTTATATTTTTTTTGTTTTTTGTCTTTTGTTACTTTTTGATGGACGGTATAGGCAACCTGCAATGCTGTTTGGTTTGGCGCCATCTAGCGACTGAAGCAAGAAATATTGGGTACCCCTGGGAGTGGCGGCTGCATTGTTCAAACGTGAGCTATTACTCTGGTGGCGCCGCTGAACCTAGTGTCTGAAGCAAGAAATACTGGGTATCCCAGCAAGCCGTGATCGCGTAACGTGCCAGTTGAGCGGAAGCTATGGCCCTGGCGAGCCAATCGGAACGTGACTGCGTATCACCAGAGCGCGCCTCAACTCCGAAGAAGTAGCAGGCTTTTCGCTGCGTCATGCTCCAATATGTGTGTGTTGCGCTCGTATACGTCGCGCATTTCGAAGCCTTCGGCACGCAATGTGGGGCTTATCGTTCGCCGTTTGCCAAGTTACAACGAGACAGGGTATGACCGTGCGCTCTCACCCTGCTGGCGCCGCCTGGCCGTTGCCGGCTGCCTATAGGCTGTTTTTATGTTAACCTTAATCTGAAATTAAATTGATTGTTTTGCGCTCGCCCTCAGCCACAGCCAGCTTTAAGAAACCGTAAAATAATCTCACCTTTGGCTAAATACTCGCTTCACCCAAGGCTCAATAATTATAATGTATAAAATTAGTGTTCGTTTTTATTCCGGCGCATTATCTGTTACGGAGTTTGCAGTGCACGCAGCGAGCAGACGACGCACTCTGTCGTCGGTTCGCTGCGTCCATGGAGAGATGGCGCCACAAGCTATAACCATCGTTAACTTAGTCGTCTGCCGTTTACCCTGGAAAGTTTGTTGGACTCGTTGTCTACAGGAAGGAAAGAACGCCTTAGAGTTCCACCAGGTAAAATTCACCACCTAAATGCACGTTTGGTAAAAGTTGGAGCATTTTACGCGCAAGCCCCGATTTTCCCGACTGGCTTTACAGCGCAAGGATCCATTTGAGACACACTATACACATTTTGGGAAACAAGTTTCAAACATAATTTTCCGGTTTAGTTTAACATGAAATTACGATAGTTGATAATGCGTCAAAAATCAAAAAAAATTCCGACCTAAAAAGAACTCTCTAAGGGCGTGCTGCTAATGGGCCCGCCTTGCATCAAGCTGAAGAACTCAACAGACCACGTCTTACGGGCTTCTATGATTCAAGGATTCGTAGTTAAATAAAATTTCGAAATATTCTATATATATATATATATATATATATATATATATATATATATATATATATATAAAATTATGGACAGAATAAGATATTTGTTTTACTCATCTTTAGACTATGCAGGAAATGGTTTCCTGTTTTGAGTGAGTTGGGTCAATATCTCATTAGTCGAGACGGCAGTTGAGTTCAAAGAAAAACATTCGGATGCAACATTATTTGATGAAGCGAGGCTCTGGCACAAATTTCGTTGCTTTTTTTTAAAGCTAATGACTGCCATAGCCTTGGGTAAAAGTATTTCTTGAAAGATGTTAGGTTGAAGTGAATATCCCTTATTTTCAGAGTAAGAAATCGTTTTTTTTATAAATGTCTTGAATTTCAGAACTGTTAACTCATTTGTTGCAACACTATATTACTAATTAAAATTGTACACAGTTTGGTAGTCGCTCTTCATACATATATAACGTATACAGTTTTTTAGCATTACAGATTTGTTTAAAAAAAGAGCCGTGAAAGTTACACTGATGCGTTTTGTGCAGGTGAGTTATACGGCCAGTCTATATATATATATATATATATATATATATATATATATATATATATATATATATATATATATATAGATCAGCATCGGTAAAACCGTAGCGATTCCCATCTGGACGAGGGCTGCAGGAGCAGGCGGAATGCAAGCAAAGCAGGCGCGAAGCAGGAAATAGGGACTTCGAACCGGATCAAAGAAGAAAGGGGCCGACAGAAGCGTCGTACGCGAAGGAGCAGGTGGACAGAGGCATTCTCGTTGATCGGCCATGAGTGACAACTTTCTAACGACTGCCTCAACGTCACGCGGGACCTCTCTCCAACCCGTCTCTGTCTTGCTCCGACAAAAATCATATCCAAACGAAAAAACGGAACGAGGCGTTCCCGCTGAAAAAGTGTACGCTTTCCGCTTTTCCTTTTTAATTTGACACCCTTTAACAGGAAAGTCGAAACGAGACGCCGTATAGTAAACAGCGACGTGCGCGTCGTCACCTCAAAAAACTGTCACTATTACTCGAATACAAACACACACAAAAAGTGCGCACGCGCACTACACACAAACGCGTATACACACGCAGACGTGCGCGTGCACACAAATACAGAAACACACAGACATACACACACAAATGCACACGCGAAAACAAACATACACAAACACATACGAACAAGCACGCACGCACACGGACGCACATACACACACGTACACAGACCCAGATACACACACGCGCTCAAACACACACACGCACACACACACATGCACGTACACACAAATACCCACAAACTCATACACACGCGTGCAGACACCCGCGCACACACACGCACACATACGCAAACACACAAACAGATGCGCAAACCCAAACCACGCTTGAGGGCATGAACGGAGCCGAGGTTGGGTGGGGTGTACGACTTCCTAACATGCATGAATAATGGCCGGTATCAGGAGGGTCGCTCGTGCATACGCTCATCCGCCTCGCGCGACTGATGATCGTCGGGAACATTAAGGTTTCCGCTGCGGGGCCTTTCCGGGAGTCGCGACGGCGTTTTCTGCCGACGTCGCGCCGCCTTTCTCGCCCCGCGTTCTAGCTCTCTTGACGAATGCCCGGTGGTTGTAGCCGTTTCGCTGAGCGATTTTGTTTTTCCTTTTCGTACGTTGTTGTCTATAAAAGGCGCGATGCAGAAACAGGGCTGACGTGTCGAGCAAAGATGCGCGAGCACGACCGCACTTAATGAAGACGCCGTTTTCTGGTAAGTGCGAGGAAAGTAAGATAACGGGACCATCAGGACCCGAGACGCGTCTCCTGCACCTTAGGACGAGAGATGGCGGTAGGATGTTTGAAATGAGCGCTGTCTAATGGTAGTGAAATATGAGAAGAAAAAAACGCACAGAACAGAAGATCGACAAACGCCGATCTTTCATCTAGACACGAAGGATATCTTGATGGTCACCTAAATTGCGTTTCACATCAATAAATCCGTTTTCGCTAGTTGAAAGATTCGTGTACGTTAGTTTGTTGTTGCGTTGTAGGCTTTATTTTTTTTCTTTGACTTTTACTAACTACCCTAACATGCTTCATTTATTCCTTCTATTTAATGGCTAGAGAACTTATCATTCTCAGAAAAAAATAAAGCTAAACTGACACATCGGAGGTTTATCGAAAAGATGGCAAGCTAATAATAAAAACTACTATTAGTTTTTTATAATGGTTTTACCCCCCTCCCTCCTATTGGCTGACTTTAAATTGTGACTTTTTTTTTTTTTTACCGCGGTTTGCGTAGTTTTTCTTTTTCAAGACCGAAGATGAATTAGTCTTGCTGCATCTTTTATACTGCAGCTTAAAAAAAAAAAAAAAAAAAACTTAACTATTGTTTTGATAAATCACGTGATTTGAAAGAGGCAACTAAAGCAAGAGATGGCCACTGGAAGCGCAAGATTTACGAGTCGTTGCATTACGTTCGCTGAAAAAAGCAAAACAAAAGAACAAAGAAAAAGCCCCGCTCGATTGACATAAAACGTACATACGTTGTTCTAATTCACATTGCGTAACTAATTTTTGTTGAAGCATTTTACATTCATAACTTAACATTCTTTTTTTTTTAAATAAGGAGGTCGTCTGACTGAGTTCGTTCCCTGTCTCTTCTACTTTTTATTGTTTAAAGATTTCCTCACCCAGTCTCAGGTGTTTTAACTAAATGGTAAACGATTAGTACTCTGGAAAGAATCATCTCTGAGGTTTGGAAGTCCAGCGTCACATCGGGGTGCAAGAATCCTTTTTATGGTTCCTTGAAACCAGTAGTTTTTGAAACCTGCGTGTATTACGCGTTCAGCTCTTGTAATTTTTTATGCTTTTACGAGTTTAGAAAAATATTTTGACTGGTTACTTATTTGAAAATAATAATTAGGTTGATTCACTGGCGGAATTATGCACCCCTGTAGTAAGAGGTGGAATTGATCAATTTGTTCTAAAGCGTTCCTCAAAATTTTTTAAAAAAAGTATCCGTCGTGTTATTCTAAAGATCTGCTGTAGAATATGCGCAAAAAGGAGCACAGTCACAGAATATACAAAAGATACGGATATGAATGGTGGTACCTAGGTTGAGCATTTATTGCGCACTCGTAAAAAAGTTGTTTATACATGACGAGCGTGTTCAGTTAAGAGTAGTGGAACTATAGTCTGTTACGTAAATCAGATACATTTTTGGAAGTTCCCCAGTTGACACACGAAACATAGTGTACAGTATATTTGCCTAAGGGATGATTCGCGGTAGGTGCCTAATTCGAAAGACGTTGTTCACGTATTTTCGAGGCACTTCAGTAGTTCTTTTTTTTTTCGAATGTGTTTCAGGGTTGGGCATGTTCTAATGGGTCAATAAACTCATATGGTTTTAGGGCTAGCAAAGTTACTGTTCCTAAAAGCATAAACGCTATAAAAAAGTAAAACCAAAATTATTATTTGGCTCCGATTCTATTCCAAATTGTATTGTTTAAGGTTATTTCAACGCATTTGCTCTAATATTAGAACTTATCTGTACCATCAGTGGAAAGAGTTCATTGTTGTGCCTACACCTAAGGCAGGGGATACTTCTTCCGTAAATAAATATCATCCCGTATCTTTGCTTCGTTCTTTTTCAAATGTATTCGAGATTCTAATGCATGAACGCGTCTTTTTATCTCAAACCACGTATTAATTCCCATCAACATGGTTTCTTTAAAAGGGTACTTCGCCGATATTTTGAGCTATCCCAACTAACTATATTTTCAGAATCACCGGTCTTTACCCTTTTGGGTATGCTACTTTGTATCGCGAAATTCAAAATAGTTATGGAGAGATTGGCAAGTGAAAATGATACTAAAACCAGCATTCAAACATGCGCGCGCTTTTCAGTGCCGTGATGTCAGGGGAAGGCATGCTTGCAGGTCGACCAGGCAGTCTAAACAATAAACTGTGCCGAGGATATGTTTCGTGCTGCTGTGCGGGTGCTGGAGCGAGCTTCTAAAGCCTTCATTTGACACCATGAAACTGCTTACAATCAGTTGGGAACAGAGTCTACAGTCTAAAGAGTTAACCCCTGACTTCCGCTGACGTAAGTATTTCATTGTTGCCCGTAGAGACTTTCACGGTGAAAAACACGGCGAGGACCAAAATTATAAATTCAATAACTTCGCGAACAAAATATTTTGGTCCAATCTTTGGGTTACTATTTCAGTGATGTTTGTTCGTGTGGTTAGCAAATTTACCGGCTAATCGGGCACTGTGAAGAAAACGCCAAGGTACCCCTTACCCCTCGTTCCTTAAGGACACATCTTTGTAGCTTTCTAGATTACTCAGTGCCTCGCGATCTAAATAGTGGGGAAGTTGATGTTATTTATTTTGATTTATCAAAGATGTTCGATAAGGCGAATCATGCCTTGCTTTTACATAAATTGTCACTGAATGGGTTTTTACCAATCATCCTAATGTGGTTTGATAGCTCTCTGACTTACCGCCCATGTGTTGTGCGTGTTTTAAATAGCTTTTCAAACCCATTTTGCCAGTCATCAGGAGTACCGCAGGGCTCGCATTTGGGACCTCTTTTGTTTCTTCTTCTTTTTTTTTATCAACGGCATGGCCACATGTGCAATAACCTCAAATGTCTTGCTATTTGCTGACAACAGTTTCTTTTAGAGTTTGTTTTTTGATTGTAGGCGTCTGCAGGGCGATGCCTCGCGTATACTAAATTGGTGTTCGGAAACTGTTTTATTAATTAATCTGAATATAAAAATGCTTTGTAGTTTTGTAAAAAGATAGGAAGTAATTCTTTATCTGTATGCACTTGACAGGAAGTCTATTTCTTGTGTGTCAATGATTCAGAGTCTTGGAGTGTTTTTGGATAGTTTTTTTTTTTCATTTGGCTGCAAGGACACTCAAAGTTTCTGTTCTAAAGTTGAAATCTTGGATTTAATCTTTCGCATAACTCGGAACTTTGTCAACTTTGTTCATTCTCAACTCTCATCAGATGTAGGCTCGAGTTTGGTTCCATAGAATGGAATTCGCTCAGTGCATCTGATACGGCTCAAATAGAATCTATTCAGCGACGTTTTGTTTGTATAGTTTATGACATATTTTGGCAGAATGCACTTTTATAATTATAAACGCCCACTGGACAAGCTAGACTTTTAAGTTCTACATATCAGAAGGCCGTCACGTGATGTTGCCTTTCTGGTAGGGGTGTGCGAATAGTGATTTTTGAAACCGAATTGAATACGAATCGAATAATTCTGGGACCGAATCGAATACGAATACGAATCGATTAATTTTTAAATAGTTTCCGAACAGTAAGTGGACAGCTCCTAAAGAGGAGCAAAGAGATTATAAATTTATTTTTATTGTTCCCAAACGTTTCCTAAAATTATTGTAAAAACACGCCAAGACGATAATAACTAGAGTTCAATGATATATATATAAATAGAGACAAAAGCTAATAAAATATTAGAATGCTAAACATAATATCACGGTTCACGCGGATGCTGAACATAAAATCACTGTTCGCTTGAGCCTGGTACATCCTGAAGCATTGTACTTAGTAGGAACTCTACATTCTCTTTTTATTCATTGTAATAGCAGATGTCCTTGAATTGAGGATCAAGGAAGGTGGCAAGGGCGTGATGTGCCTGTGTGCTTACGTCCAGGAACCTTGTTTTCACTAATCTGAGAAGATTCTGGGAAAACGCAATCTCTAGTTCCACTCGCGCCCTCAAAAAGTAACATCTTCACACACTAAACAAGTGGAACAACCGTGGAAAGTGTTGGGAAAGACTCGACAGAAGCAGCTGTTGTGGCTTCAATTGGTTGCATGGGAGCGGCCGAAAAACTTCCACACTCTACTGTGCTTTCTCTTCGAACAACTTCCTGCTTCTACCCCTTCTACTTCGCTCACATAGAGAGGTGGTACAGTTGAAAACAGTTATGAAACGTCTACACGACAAACTTTCCGAAAGCGTGCACGAGCAGTCTCGTGGGAAAGCGGTCCCTAATGCTGAACCGCATGTAAGCGATTTAGCGAGCGACAAGACGAGCGACACCGACGAGGGCCAGCAGTGATCGACGGTGATTTCTCACTGTCGCTCGTCGCGTCGCTCGGTGTGTGGATTTCTAGGATACGTCCTCATCGCCTTGGTCGCTTGCGCACGCCACTTTCATGCGGCTTGCCTCATCGCGCGACTGACTGAGCGACAGCGAAGCGGGTCGACGTTGACTGTCTCGTCTCCTCGTCTCTCGGCAAATCGCTTACATGCGGGTTATACTCAACGCAGTGGTCCCTAATGGAGGCAACAGTAACGCATGTATAGAGAGGAACTGCTGCTGCCCATGATGCCAATCATTGTCTAGGAGAAGGTACTACGTATTGCCATCTTGTGTGCACGAGCAGGCGTGCCGGCGCGTTGTGGGACGCGAAGGGAATCTTGCGGCGCGACACCGTAACGACTATTCCGAAATTATTCGAAAAATATTCGAAACTTTTGAAAATTATTTTTCCGTTCGATTAACGAATCCAATAGAGTGACATCCGATTCGTTATTCTAAAATGGCGAATATTCGCACACCCCTACTTTTTGGACAAAATAATTCACGGTGTTATAAACTCTGATCTTTTGTGCATAGTGAACTTCAATGCAGTTGCTCGTTTAAATAGGAGTGCTCTTACCTTTTACCCTGATAATCAACATGTTATCACCTATAATGAGAAATAAGTAATATTTAAATGATTTTGGGCATGCAGATTTTGATATTTTCTGCGAATATAATATTTTACGAGGCAGCTGAATGATACGCTTATTTTGTTTTAGTCGTCTGTTTTATATATATATATATACGCAACATTTAAGAAAGTGAATTTTCTCTGCAGGTTTTAAAGACATCTGTTGTTACAGACCATTGTTGTTCATGGGCACATAAATAAAGACACGATGATGATGATGTTTCTGAGCCTGATAAATACATGTTTGCCTTCTTGTTGGGGTTCCTCAGGCTCTAATCTTGTCGTCACCTCCCCCCCCCCCCTTTTCTTTTTTGTTTTTCACCCTCTCCTCATTTTTGAGCGAAAGGTGGCTCGCGTTTAATAAACACCTTGGTAGTAGTACCTCAAAGGAGAACAGTGAGCGACTGTTCCTGGCGTTCAAATTACCTAAAGTGTATCGTAAACGATTGACACAAAAAATCAATAAAAAAGCGTTACAGCTGTGGATAAAATTTACAATTACAAGGAAATGCTGCTGTACTTGTGCAAAAAGAGTGCATTGCTTGGGCCCCCTGTCAGGTCGGAAAAAAAATAGGCGCGCCCGCCGTTTCCAGTTTCTAGCGGAAGCGAGAACTGCATCGTCGCTCACTTTGTTTGTCGTAAAGTCAGCGCCCTTCCGAGTGTGGCTGCACGATGTATTTTACGGTAACGAGGACACCTCGTGTTTTTTTTTTTTTGTTAAAAGATTTTTGTCAGGTGAGGTGTATCCGGCGAAGTTGGATAGCTTCTGTGAGAAGAAAGCCAGACGTCTCAGCATGGAAGCCAAATGACCACTTCCAAGTCTGCAGCGCTCATTTTCATTTGTTTTGACGCAGTGTTTTAGGAGAAAAGGGTAAAAGCTATATACACTTTGGGGAGGAAGGGGGGATTGGCGGCTGAGTGGACTATAGCGCACACAAGCTCGGAGCACGTGGAGCGAAAGCTCGCGCTGCAGAACCCAGGCATCCTGCGTTCAATCCCCACCCCTGCCCGTTTCGATCTGCATGAGCATCGTACCGGCGTGCGGTCGTGTATCACTACTTCTTGGTGCACGTTAAAGACCCCAGGCTAGCAGTCGTACTGCACTGGCTAAACGTCTCATCTACAGTGGGTAACAATGACGCCCTGTTCTGGCAGACTAAACTCCTGCTGTATAAACAACTAACTACAATTGTTTTTTGCTTTATGCACTCTGCAGGACGAGGTCCAGTCATTCTACTGCATTGCATCGGCAGGCGATGAAAAATCACACAAAAAAAAAACATAAACAACACGTTGGCAAAAAAAGCAGAACACGATAAAATTTTATTACATTGCTTAACATTGGTATTTTCACTTTTTATAGGTTTTGGTTAGTTTCCTACGCACTGTGAAGTCTTGTATTCCAACAATGTTCCACGATCGCACAAAATGCCGAATTTCAGGTACTGTACAAAATGTCACGAATGACAAGAGCAGAAGCGGCTAAAATTATGTTTCAAAATGAAAGTTGAATGGGCGAAATTGTGACAAACAAAATAAAGAAAGAGCGCCGAGACAGCAGAAAAGCGAGTGGCAATTTGGCGGCGTAACATCAAGCGAGAGCGAAACTGACTCGGTAAGGTCCTGCGCAGCTCCATTTGTAGTGTGCGTCACTATCTCGAAACTTCGGCCCAGAAGGTTTGAGCGTCGCGCATTCGGGGTGAGAATGAACAGGCACCTTCGAGAACAAGAAAGCAGGTCGAAATAAAAAAAAGTTATGTCCCGAGTAAGAATAAACGCGAATCTTCGCGATTTGCCGCACAGTGCACTGTGTGGCAAATCGAGGGGAGGAAGAAGAAAACGACATTGACAGCAGTTCAGATTTTTCAGACTTTTGCATTTTTGGTTGTTTTTCACTCAATCTTCGTCATCCCTGCATTGCCAACTCACCAAAAGGCCTTTACAACGTCTTCCGCCTCGTTCCGGAGTGGGTAACCACTTCGGCCGGCGGCCGATTATGCCTAACGCCAACCAAGACGACGCTGACCAGGGGGGCTATGTTGCACGTTTTGGCTCCCAGGAGACTAGGGAGAAGGAAGTGACGTCAACCACGCTCTTTGGATGTTGATTGGTGGAGTCGCTGATGACGGTTTCTACTAACTGATAAGATACGTTCATTCACACCTATGTCACTTCCTTCTCCCTCTCCGGACGCCGAGATTCTAAACTTGGATGCTGCTCCTGACGACGGCGGCGAATGGTATCCAGCCCGTGCTCCCCGAAAACGTCGGTACAAGGAAACATCCAGTCAAGACTCGGAATAGGACGCCCCCCGGACCGAAAGCCCCACCGTGATATTTGTGCCAACAAAAGAAGCTGTCCGCATCAGCAGTCTGAACAGCCTAAACCTCTCAGGCGGTTTAGATCTTCTCTGCCCCGAGTGAGTTGTCCAAATCAGACCAAATGAGCGTCTGAACTTAATTGCCGTGAGTGTGAGAAATGAATTCACCACAAAAGCCCTGCTCAAATGCACACGCCTCTGCGAACTTCCAGTGAAGGCGTACGAGGGCCTTGCAGGTCCCACAGTCGAAGGTGTGATCAAGACAACGACGCAGCGCTTCCTAAAACAAAAATGGCTGGACGACTGCGGCCTGATACGGAGATGGCTCGAGTACGTCGTTTTGGCTCCTCTGAGAGCGTATAGATCACCTTTCGCGGAAGCAAGCTTCCAAGCCATGTTCTTCTTGGGCGAGTCCGGCATCCAGTGATGGAATTCCACCACCGACCGACTCAATGCTACCGGTGTGGAGGCTTCGGACAGTACGCTGACACGTGCAAGCGTTCCGTTGCTTGCAGCCGCTGCGGTGAGAAGCATCCAACAATTGACAAAAAAAAAAAAAAAAAAAAACAGAAATGCACCTCCACGACTATCAAATGCGTGAACTGCGGAGAACAGCATGAGGCAACATCCCCAAAATGCAAGAAATGGAAGAATGAACGAGACATTCTTCACTACTCGAAGGTGAACTCTGTCGATCTCCGGGCTGCCCGAGCAGCTATACAGAACCCCAAAGTAATCCCACGCAGGACGGCGCTTCGACCCCTTGCCAAAGAGCTCTGGGGAGAGTGACTACAAAGAAACACATCTTGCCCGAGAACATTTCTGTTCCGGAAGCTAAAGAAGTTGTTCCAGCATCATGCGCTTCAACATCCGCCTCAGCATCCGTCACCGGCACTACATATTCAATGGTAGCAAAAGGAATTCAACAGTCGCCTCGCACTCTACCAAAGTCCCTTCCACAAAAGCAGGCTGTTGCACCCAGCAACAACCTCATAACGGAAAAAATGGACTGCGATACTCACCAAGCACATCCGCCTTCCCAGGAGAACATTTGCAATCTCAAGCCTCCAACAGCAAATGTCACAAATTCAAAGCCATCTTCGTTACCGACTCCAGACGTGACTGGGTGTCCATTATCAAAGCCGCTGCACATATGGCATGCTCTTTTCTGACACCCGTACAAACACCATGGGCGTGTGGTCTACAATGGGTGATCCAATTTGTCATTGATCAGTTGGACCGCTATTTCACCAAACAACAGTGAGCCACAACGGAAGATGTCGAAAGCCCCAAGTACAAAACCGAAACTACCCACTGTGCTCAAATGGAACGTACGTGGCCTTAGATGTCGTCTTCCTGACCTACGTCAGTACCTTCTGGCAAACAAAATAGACATTCTGGCCCTTCAAGAGCCGCTTATTCGTCTTGGAGACTGCAGACTTGCGCCATATGTGATATACCTAAGTGCATCAAAACGAAACGACGGCCAGTCGTGGGCGGCACTATTTGTCCGGGCAAGCATTTATCAAGAGCCCCTAGACCTATCCTCAATCGCAAAAGGAGCAGCGGAATATGTCGGTGTGACAGTTCGCTCTAGAGGAGAACTCTTCTCTGTCATTAGCGTCTACGTTCCCCCAAACGTCTGCTGGGATCCCGAAGAGCTACGGGAGATAGAACCTGTCTCTACAGGGCACCTTGTTATCTGTGGAGATTTTAATTCCTATAAATAGCTATGGGGAGACAGGCAGAATACACGACGAGGAATTCAGCTGGAGATTGTAACATCGTTCTTACACCTTCAAGCGCTGAATGACGGAACTGAAACTTTTTTAAGACCGGGAGTTAAACAGAGTGTCTTGGATCTCTCTTTTGTTTCACCGAATATAACGGAAAAGTGGAATGCTCAACCCGACACATGGGGAAGCGACCATGATCCCATGATAGTCACTTCACCAAGACCTCCGACGCCAATGTACAAAGAGGTACGCGTCGCCAATTGGGATGCATTTAGGTCTCACATGGGAGGACATGTGGTTAACCTTGCAGGAGACCCATCCTCTGCAATTGCTCACGCTGTATCCCTGGCTACGAAAACGATCCGTGTTCCTATCGCCCGTCCTAGTCCCGACCTCACGTACCTCAAACTGCGGGTAGCCCGGAGGAGAGCCCAGCGGCGAGCTCGCAGAACGAGCGATCCCGCAGATTGGATGAGGCACAGACAACTTGATGCGGCTTTCCGCCTGCACACATCCCGGCTCCAACGGCACCAATGGGACCAACTTTGCTCCTCCTTTGGATCAGCGTCAGGTATTTCTCGTGCATGGAAGATGGCCCAGACACTATCATCGAAAAAAATGCCAACTCATTTAATCGCAGGTCTAGCAATTGCTATTGGCCATACAATGCAGGAGACGGCTGAACAACTTGCTGATGCCTTGGCCACACCCATTCCACTACCTCCTGGTTACCAGGGTGGTAGGGAATCCAGTGCGGATAGTAGAAGCTGGCCTCCCCTTGCTCTTGATTCAGACTTCACGATCTCAGAGCGAGCTTGAATTCGCATTGCGTCGGTGTTGACGCAAAAGTGCTCCAGGACCTGATGGGGTAACTTATCAGGCACTACGAAATCTTGACAGATCACAGTACTCGGCCATACTAGAGGCATTTAATGCTATATGGCGCGCAGCTAAGATTCCTGAGGCGTGGTTAACATCTACTGTTGTGCCTATACGCAAATAAGGAAAGCCAGCGCATTCACTTGACTCGTACCGTCCCATCTCGCTGACAAGCTGCGCAGGAAAGCTCATGGAGCGACTTGTGTTACGTAGGCTAACCTGGTATATGGAGACTATAGGTGCGCTGCCTGTCGAACTTTGTGGATTTCGCGCTAAACGCTGCACTGCCGATGCAATTGGCGACCTAGCATCCACTTTGGAGGAGGCACGAGCATCTCACCAGACACTGTATTGTGTGTTCCTAGATATACACAAGGCATTTGACGCTCTACCACATGCAACAATTCTCTAGCGGCTACGACATTTCGGCATTACAGGAAGATTGTACAGCTACGTGTGAGCCTTCCTTAGAGGAAGGTCCTTTTTCGTACGAGTTCCTGGCGCCGTCAGCAGCCGTCGTTCGTTGACACAAGGTGTTCCTTAGGGCAGTGTTTTAAGTCCTTTCCTCTTTAACCTTGCTATGGCCGCCCTTCCGTTTTCTCTGAAGGCATTGCCCAAGTCTCCTGCAGCTCTACACATTGCGATATACGCTGACGATGCAGCACTCTGGTGCGTCGCTCCTTCAAGGGCTTCAAAAATATCGGCTCGCAGCTGCAAGGAGCACTTGACGAGGTTGTGAAGACCACAAAAGACCTCGGGCTCACTCTTTCTGTCACAAAAACCGCGTTTCTGTGCTACCGTCCCAACGGAACACCCAGCCGACCCGTATCTAATGCTCCGAAGATAGGTAACATCCCCATTCAGCATGTTACGACACAACGATACCTGGGTGTCCTGATCGACAACCACGTGACGTGGCGCCCGGAATCAAAGCGACTACTCATCCAGCGCCGTCAGCTGTTGGCCGTTGTTCGCTACTTCCGACGAAGGAACTCAGGCCTCTCCCCCCAGGGCCTTCTAGCTCTGTACCGTGGATTCATCCTCTCAAGAATATTTTACGCTGTACCACTTCTTAACCTTGGCAGACCCCAGATACAGCAGTTGGAGCAATTTCATCAATGCGCGCTGCGACTGTTCCTAGGGCTTCCACGATTATGTGCAAATGTAGCGACGCTAGTTGAGCTAAGAAAAAACTCGATCTCGCTGTACAAAAGAAAACGAGCAATGCGCCATCTAGTGCGACTCCAAGACGCCTCGTCGGCGACATCTCTTCTATCCAAACTCCGCTCACGGCCGCTATCCTGCCTTGGAATTGTCACAATGGAATTCGAGGACCAGATCGGACTACCCAAAAGGTGATTCACACCGACACCACCCCACACAACCTTACCACCGTTGAATGTGACCGGTACTCTACCGTTCTTCCAGCGAAAGTTATCTGTCGCTCCCATCGTAGCTCGCTCCCTCGCTATGGATCACCTAGATAGATGGTATAATGGCTGGCTACATGTCTTCCCTGATGGGTCGACTAAGCCCAAAACAGCAACATCTACAGCGGCATTTCTGATCCCGTCAATGGCGGTGCAGTAAGCTGGTAGGCTTAATTTTCATACAACGTTAACAACTGCGGAACTAGTAGCTATCTGCAAGGCTCTGGAGGCGCTGCTTGTACTTGAGCCTCGAGCGGCAGTTATACTAACAGATTCCAGAAGTGCCCATTGTCATCTTGAAAACCTGGAAGATGTTCTACCACTCGCAAAGGAAGCCGCTCATTTAGCCCGCAAAGTTGAAGCCAAGGGATGGAGGCTGGCATTTGAATGGATTCCATCTCACTGTGGCATCAAAGGCAACGAGCAGGTGGACTCTCTGGCGGCTACGGCGCATGGCCAGGAGACCCCAGAATATTTCATCCTCCGATTCAGTGAAGCCAAGCGTCTTGTCCATTTGATCACAAGAATGGGACATCCTCATTACGGTGTAACCTCTGGCAATGCTCCTCCTCCCCTACCGGAGTCGAAACTCAGCCGAAAGGAGCCTAGCCTTCTGCATCGCTGGAGAGCGGGCTGCCCGTTTACGGCAAAAACGTTGCACAAGATTTCACGCTGAAAGAGTCCGAACTGCGACAGCTGCGGGACCCTAGAAGACACCGAACACGTGCTATGGTCGTGTCCACAATACGGCAGCGCTCGAACTGTGCTTCACACTGCCCTGCAAACATCCTGCACGTCGGTGACAACGCCCCGCCAACTGATGTTCCCGAACGGGGGCAAGCGCCTCACAGAACACACCTTTCGAGCACCTTTAGAGTTCCTGGAAGCAAGTGGCCTCGCAACTCAGCTGTGACGCCATTGCTTTCCGCCACAGAGCTGTGACGCCATTGCTTTCCGCCACAGTTTAGTACTTTTTGCTGCAGATACTTGTAAGAGCACCTGAATTCCTCTTCCAGTGTTAGCATGTGTAGTTTACAACGCGGATGAAACTGTACACCACCCGACGTTTATGCTGCTTGGTGTGACACTTTGTGTCTCAAACCCTTTTATCCGGTGTATCCTAACTCACACCGTACATTCAAAGTTTTTCTTTCCTTTCTTTTTTTTTTTTCTTTTAACGTGGTTTCAGGCATTCCCCCTCCCTTCAATTCTGCAACTAACTATTTGGATATCTTAATATGCCGCCACTATCAAAATCAACCTTCCCCTTCTCCTCCCTCTTCTTTCACTCCTCTCTCCCCAGCCCGTGCGAGTCTTTCGCCCGTTATGGGTGAATAATATTTACGCACGGGCTTTTCCCATTTTCACGATTTGTCATTATAACAACAACAACAACAACAACAACAACAACAACAACAACAACAACAACAACAACAACAACAACAACAACAACAACAAATCGAGGATAGCCACTAACATCATCATCATTATTGTCGTCGTTGTCGTCGTCGCCATCATAGCGCATCACCTATCAACTGTTCCTATACAAATAAAAGAAGAGCGCATGCCGCATGTACACCAACTCTTCCCGTTTCAGCGGTGTTGGCGATTTCGTAGCTTCATAGAGCCTCACGCGCCAATGCAGTCGGTCTACACCTCGCGGTGTTTTGAATCAAAGCAGCGCTGGAAACGTTGGAGATGTTCGTCGGTGCGTATACGTTGGTCGGACGGCTGTAATCGTCAATATCACAGTCGAATTATAACTCCCCACAGTGGCAAGAGTCGACTCCGTAATGAATGCATATCCTTTCCCCCGTGCATGAAAATGGAAGAGGAGAAGAGGAAGACCACAGCGCGCATTAAAACGACTGGTTTTTTTTTCGGTTCCGGTGCCAAAAGAGGGTTGTGGTGACTACTGATGCGTGCGCTATTCGAAAAAGTTCAACTTTTACTTTGATATGCGGCACGAATTACACTCTGCTCCACGTAGACGCCAAGGTTGACTGATCACCCTCAGTAGAATTTTTGGTCTTTTCGTGTTGTTCAATATTTTGTCGCGATCATCGTAATATTCATTCATTTATTCATTCATTTCTCTATTCATTTTTGTGCCCACGAAGAGCTGCTGCTCGGTAATCATTCACGAACAGTGCGATTACATTAAAGTGCCTTCAGGAGTGCGTGGGCCTCGGTATTATATTTTTATAGATGGGAATAGGAAACATGACCCACTAGCAAAATGCTGCGTTATCTTTGACTGTATATTTTTACACGCCATTTGAAATGTACAGCGGTTCAGATTGGAATTTCGGGGATAGAGGCTTCTGCCACTGCGAATCTAATCTTCAGAAATATGAATACGAATGCATCGTGCAAGTTCGCCTTCTCTTTGAGTACCTTGTGCGTTTTGTTTACCTTCCAGATGAGCCCACGTGCTCTTTTGTTCCCCCGACCTCAACCAATGGTGACGGGCGCTTGGCTGCTTCGTCATCTAGCGGTTCCTGAGTGTTCTCTGTGTTGCACTTTGGTTGGCGTAATTCTCTTTACGTTCTGATGTTCCAAATAAGCCTTACGTTTCTGGTGCGCTTGCTTTACGCATATGATGGCTGGAAACTACGTATACATAAATACTGCTCGAAGATACCATCCTCTGATTTACGCGACGAATCAGGTTGCTTCGTAATAGAGCCCTGAGACCCAGAACAGACGAAGAGGAAATAACACATAAAATATAAATTTCTTTTTCCTCTCTACTCAGCTTCAAAACCCTTCCGGTAGCATTGTATGCGATAACAGCATTCCAGATTCTTCGAAAGATTAACCTTTCTAAATAAAGGTAGGCGCTTGATTGACCTACTGAATTACGACTATTCGAATTCGGTCGTAGAGATTACTAGCGAGGGATCAGGATCAAGTTCAGCTTAAATTGCTAAGTGTAGCTAGAATGCCTGCACCGCAACAGGAGAGTGTCGCAATGACGACACGTACAGTGCAATTACAACCTTTTAAGCATATGCCTGATTGACAGAAAGTTTGACATCCGATTTATTATATAAAATATAAAATGCTTTAGCCGCGACGTAAACTCAAGTTGTTCGAGACTAAATATTTATAACCGTTTCATAACCGCAAGAATTGGTTTATCAAGGTGAAGTAATTAATTTATATCGACAAGTAGAATTCTTTACAGCTATAAAAATTAGTTCTTCTTCCGCCTCCCCATAAAGGTTGAAGCCTCAACGCATTTAGTAATCATAAGTATAGTTGCAGAACTCTTAACTCTGAAAACATGGTCGCGCCTAGAGCCACTAAATATGCTACGCTTCAGAGTAACGACACTTCAGTCATCTTGGTGTTTAAAAGCATGGTTGCCCGTTATCCGAAGCTTTATCTGAAATCGCAGGAAACGTTTTTTCCGTCCTTCAAAAATTTTAGAACAGTTTGCGACAGCGCTAAACGATATCACCTGAGCTTCTTACCACCGTGTCTAAAGCTGAGAAAGTCGCATTTATGAATTGTGACGATCGGCAGTTGCGTCTGCTCTGCTCTAAGCAACAATATCGCGGCGCCTACTAGCAGATCTGGGTACGGAGTGTCGATACTTTAAGCGTTACTCATTTAGTGGCTCTAGTCGCGCTTATAGACATTTACAAGAGTGAAAAACAAGACAACACAATGCGCATTATTTTTTTTTCTTTCTTTCTCATGTCTGGTTTCATTGGGAAGGAAATCTAACCGTCGCGGCCCGAGTGGCTAAATTGAGAACTACACCGATGGGGACATGGCCTCCAAGATTTCTGGCGCACAGGGCTCTCCCCAGGCCGTTCGGTTCGCCAAGAGAAACTGAAAAAACTATGTGGCGTAATGCCCAATTCACACGGCAGCGTAAAGGTACCTTTAGCTTAGGTCCCTTAGATGAAGGTACCTGTAGTAAACGGCGTTCTTGATCACACGATAAATAAACGGAGCACTTTAAAGGGATACTGAATCGAAACTTAAAATATACAGTAAACACCTAGAGATAAGTCAAATGGAATCAGATAAACTTGTAATTGATAATCGCATAGTCATATTTCAAGCGGATGGCTGTATCTTTCGTTCTAAATGCCTGGATTTCGGCGAGCGCTTCAAAATCAGCCGTCGAAGAGCGCGATGCATCTCGGGAGATCCGGCGCGGTCTTGACGTCATCATGCTCGGAAAGCCAAGCGTGCCGTAGTTATGAGTCTTGCAACTTGGTGGCGTCAGCGTGTTACAATCTCGCGTAGTCGAAGTACCCGGGGGCTGTAGCATATTGCAGTCAGAGCCGGCGGAGCGGCTTCGAGTGAATGGTCGCCGACCAACGCGACGAGAGCAGTGGGTAGATGACATTAATGAGGACGAAGATGCCGCCACACCGCTACATCACCAGGTCATGATGGCCGAGAAGCGATTCTGCCTAGAGTCGTATTTGTACGACCCGTCTGTCTTGTCTTCGTCGTCCGCAACAGGTAACAGAGCTTATTCACAAAACGATCTTACAGCAAAACCTAAGAAAAGTTCCGTATTCACGAAGCGAAATTATCGCAAGTTTTTCGCACGCTACGATGAGATCCTACGACCACGCCTACGACAGCTACAAAGCTTTACGCACTTTTTATGATCAAATTTACATCGCCGGCAACATCGCTCGCTTACGTCGTCGCGACGACCAACGTGCATTTCTATGTGCTCCCTGTGCGCATCCCAACGAGATAAAAGAAGAAGAAAAAAGTAATTGAAACTGAACGCCGCGGCGGAGACAAATGCTAGAACCACGGATACCTGAAAAAGCTACAACGACAAAGACCCACCGACCAAGCGACCACCAAAGACGCTAGGCTTAGCAAAACACTTCGACGATCCGGGGCAAGACCATCTGCACACTATCGGCTGGCTTGATGAATGGAATATGCCCACGCGAACTTTGTGGACCCTCCTCGTATGAATAGTTTGAACCCTGACCTCTAATTTAGGGTAAGAAGGCCAGTCTTTCCCCTCGTCGTACCTAACTTGTTTTCAGATGCAGCGGTGACGAACGATCTTGTCGAGAAGGGACACTTTCCTCGATTCAATTTCCTTTTTTTTTGTGTGTGTGTTATAGAGCTCAAATAAACGCCATATGGATTGCCTTCGCAACTTGGGTACGTACACTTTTTTTAGATGTCCATTTTATTTCGACATCATACGCCAACACATGTCGAGTTAGAGCAGTTTTTGGGAGCGACTCAATGCCGGTCCAATCTTTCTCTGCCGAGCGTCTCGTCAGCATCGAGTTACGATTGTCTAAAGGCCCAGCGGTTCATAAAATCGGTTGTAAAAGACCGTTCCCAAAGCGGTTACCAAGAACGCAATGCCAGTGCGGTTCAGCTCCCAGTGCGAACAGGTATTTACGTGGATCTTGCTGACACTCTTTTACTTCAAACGTATCTTCCTGGACGTTGGCTCTCTCCCGCATCCCCGAAAAGCGCCGCAGGGATTTGTTTACATGCGCGCCGCTTTGCAGAGCCGTACGGGCCGTCTCCTTTTAGCAACGATGGTAGTTGTGTTGACTTTTTAGCGATCGAGTTCGTTATCAGTTGCGGTCGACGAAGGCGGCTATCTCGTGATCAGGAAAGGTGGGCATGCGGTCCCGTTTAAACAGACATTTCGTAGCGTGAATATTACATCGCACGTACACAAATCCAAACCACCCCAAAGAAGCGTTGCCGGAAAGACCACCCGATACTAAAACGAACGGTGGCCAACTCTGCTGTTGCTTTCTTCCCCAAAGCGCCTCGGTACTACGTTCAGGCCTAAGTAATGCCTATGAGTGACCGTACTTCCCGTTGTGGCGCTGCTCTTACGGGCATGTTGTCGTCACGACATTCCATCGAAGCTTCACAGACATCCACGAGGTGGTTTTTGGTTATCGTTTTATTCAGTTTAAAATTCGTTTTCTCGCGTTATCCTACCGAATATTGGTATTGGTGAAGTCCTATTTTAACCCTTTTTATGTTCAAGCAAAGAGATGGGCTCTAGAATTTGGTTTCCGTATCCCTTTAAGTTGATGTCGATTGCATTCCTGCTAAGTCGCGATAGGAGCACGTGATAAACAATTATTCCTCGAAATCGGTTTGACTCGCAGTTTTTGATTATTGTGTGTGAAATATCACATTTAAAACCTATATATTATTAATGTTCGCTTTTGCGGCACTTTATTTTTTCTCTCTCTAAGTCAAAATGCGCACTTAAATGAGCCTTGCTTTAAAACGTCCAACCCGCCTGGCCATAATGGCCCTAAATCATCTGCGCTTTCGAATTGCGAGGTGGGCGACCTTTTTCTGTTTAGCAGCTCCATTTTTTCGCAAAGTTCTCACCGAAATAGTAAATAGTGCCCGGCAGAAACGAACCACGTCGGAGTCTCACGGTTACGCCAGCCACGCCATCGAAAGGGATGGACGACGACGAGGATAAAAGGTCCTGCATGGGCGGGAGAGTCGGACGACTCGTCTACAACCTCCACAAAAAGATCGAAGTGGTCCATCGCGTTCGGGTTCGTAGCAGACATTGTTTTCCACGTGCCGCAGTTGCTACCTGCTAGCTGGAGTATGCGTTCCTCGTTAATGTATTATTCCATCACATTTCTGTTCACAATAATTTCATAATTCGCGACTTATATATATTCAATTTGTTATAATGCATTAAACAAGATATATTTATATATCTGTGATTTTTATTTTGAGTTCGTAGGTCTGAGGCTACTCCCTGTAGCTGTAAAGGGAGCTTGGCGGGTTCCATTCAACACACGACCTCACTTAGCGAAAGGGACCTTTATGAGCCGTGTGATCACGATCTACAGCTCCCTTTACTACAGGTACCTGTGCCAAGGGTACTTTTACGCTGCCGTGTGAATGGACCTTTTGGCGAATATGTGCTGCCACCTATGGGGCGATGGGCGAACCTAAGGTGCACTGGGTTGGAGAGTATTTGTAGAGAAAACAACGTGCACGTTAGGCTTCTTGTGTGCTACCGGTTCGTTTTCTTTTTGGTTCTTTGAGGGGTCGGACTTGTCAACTCACCTGACTGCACGAATCCAGGCTGCCCGCTTAACGGGATGAAGCTTACCACACGGAAAGCGAAAAAAGCTAGTTCCACAACCCGGGCGATAATAGTTCAGACAGCCGAAGGCTACACAGTTCACCCGCATGATTGCGGTGCACGTCGTAATCTAGAACGGGTGTCGTCAGGACGATGACTCGTGTTCACCTTGTTCACAACATCAAAACTTGAGTCTCGACTCTCGATGGTCTTATTTTCTTCTCCTTCTTCTTCCGAGGCGCCCAAAGGTGAGAAATGCAAGATGGCGGATTGTTTGGAACTAGATACTCTCGAACCCAAACGCATCGAATACTCCGCGCATGCGCACCGCGTATTTCTACAAAAGGTCCATTGGGTATAGACCTTTCCAAAAAAGGACACTTGGCAGGTTCCAATTTCAGTGTTCGTGCGTATGGCGCGTGATTTGCTCGCTTTCCGAAGCGACGAACGTGCGCATTCTGGACTGTGATTTAACACGTGTGGACTGTGATTTTTGTAAACAGTGGAAACGTCTATAAAACCTTTTGATACAGGCGTTTTCTACAAATATCACGAACCATTGCTGGGGAAACGCGAAAGACACGCGCTACGAGCGGGTGCTACGCCGACATTCGCTTCCAAGGCCCACTCATTTCAGTGCTGCCCTGCCATTTGCTTCCAAGGGCCGCTCGAGACACGGGCCTCAAGTTGCACGGACTATTGACCCCGTAAGTGATGACGTCACAACAAGGCGTCTGGGTCCAAACAAACCGTTGCTAGGGACGTTGCTATGGACTAATGCATGGAGACTCCACATGAGGCTAGATTTTTGCTTACAACTAAGTAAATATTTTTTTGTAAGCAACCTAACTTCTTGATATCGAATTATGAAGATGTTCTTGTCGTCTCAGTGTCGTATCGCAACGATGAAAGCCATTTCTGAAGACTTGCACTCCGCTTTGCTTCGGTAGCAGACGACACGATAGATTTGCTGGCCTCTGTTGCAGCGGGCGTCTTCATTGAATTGCGTCGGTAAACGAGCGACAAAAACAAGTGCATCACCATGGCCGTAGAGGCCTCCGCAATGTGCGTTTTTTTTTTTCTGGGAAGAAAAACCCAGCTTAGTTACGAGGGGTGAAAATGCAGTAAAATCAAACCACGTCATGCAGATCAGTTACGACGACGACCTGAAGTGCATTACCGGCGTAGTGCAGGCCAGCATGAGAAGCAAATCGTACGCCGTCGAGGTAAGTCGTTTGTTATTATTATTATTGTGGTTGTCAAGTTATTAAAGAATTGCATGTCTATCGCAATTTCGCAGTATTTTGCTTTTTTTCCCCCTTGGTATACATCAAATTCCGTGGATGTGCTCTTTTGGTGAAGATCTCCATCGAACCCGCGATGCAAGTACAATCTGTAATGAACTCACCTTATGTTTTTTATCCAGTTCTTTCGCGCTTTGGGGTCTTGCGGAAATCTGAAGAAACTGCAAGGATCTTTCACCACGCGATGGTTACAACCAGGTATACGAAGCACCCTCGCATAGCGCGAGTCGGCAAACAAAATTTGGGATCTCTACCGATCGCCTGAAGTGCTTTTCTCACGGGTGCAATGCGATCTTTTAGCAGACGATCATCTCGATCGACGTCCGGACTTTCGATAAACCATATTTTGCATCGCACCCCACTATGAATTCTTATAAGTGTCTGAAACTCATTTTATTTCAAACAAACGCGATGTCAGAATATCGTCTTTATTCACACGATTCAAACGACGGCCCCGGTTTGGCCGGCCGGCGTGCGGCAGACGGCATACTTGCATTCGTCGTCTGCTGCAGGCATCTTAAGGACCGGAAGTTGCAGTCGTAAATATTTCAGAAACGAGCGACTACCGGCACACTTCTGTCGAAACATATATGACATTTAAGCTTTCTACATCTGTGATTTTTAGAAGTTTAAATCCTACTCCTGATTTTTGAACGGTCGGGTTTTCGTAGCGAAACCGAGCCACATGTATTCGTCCATAACAACGACCCTAGCAACGGTTTGTTTGGACCCATGACGTCACACTTACGGAGTCAATTGCTAGCCGCGTATGCCAAAAGCGCGAGCTATTTGCTTTGGATGAAGCCTCGGCGACCGCACGAGCGCTCGTGCAGCGTGTGCTCCAGTCAAGGCAGTCAAGGCTACCCGCTCGCACTTGCAGAGCATTCGCGGTTAGGGTCTGCTACGGTGAGACGACGGTGGTGAGACGAAGTATACTTGCAAGATAAACACAAACACATTGATGGCCTTTAAAGGGGTGCGGAAACCAAACGTTTACACTTATTTCTTTGTTTAGATGTGGTCTATGTTGTGCCGCCAGCCCAGAAACTAGCTTAGACTAGTGCTTCTGGGCTGCCGGCAGAGACGTCAAGAAATCTAATTTTAAAACGAATTAACAATTTTCAAAATTGCGTCTGGTGGCGGTCTGTGAAGCTCCGTTGGAATGCCACCACATCATCGGCCTCTAATACCCCTGTCAGACGGGCACGTTAAATGACATTTAAGCAAAATGACATTATAGCTCGGCCAATCCGCGTGCTTAATACGCCACGCTGCGCGTGCACGCGCCACGTGCTGAACCAGGATCACGATCTGATTCGCCGAGCGGTGAATGGCATTCGATCAAAATGACATTTACTTTCCCGTCTGACAGGGGTATAAGAAGCAGCGCCAGTTCGCGGCAGTATGGCTCGTTCGTGGAGTTTCTTAGTCCTGAGTGTTCCTTGGCGGGGAACGCTACCGCTTTTACTACGTTATATCTGTTGAAGCTTCTACAGTGCTTCCGCAATGTGTATTCCTCACCATCAAGATCGGCATTCTTTGCAGACGTTAGGTAGGAGCCTAATCTGAGGATGTGTGAACCTCTGCCAAGCCAATCCAGCTCAGTGCACGTAACCGCTTCTCCGCCAATACGAAGTTGGCGGCGAAAGGAAAAAAGAACGCGATACTCTTGCTCTGCAAGCAAAGCCTATACAGTTACTATAGGCCATATTAGAGTAACAATATAGGCTCTGCTTGCAAAGCCAGAGTATCGCGTTCCTTTTCCTCGCGAGGCCAACTCATTATTGGCGCAGAAGCGGTCGCGTGCGCCGAACTGGCTCGAACGTTCACGTGGAAAAAGGACGTTGCAGGCGCCGAGTTTTGGGTGGATCATGTTTCTCGCTTTGCGTTTGAGAAATATTCATCATACACTAAAATAGAACGAACTGGGAGGTTTCTTGACCACTCAACATTATGTGTAGACACTGGATACAAAGCAATCGCGTTGTTTCCGATGTTTTAAAACATGTTTTCAAAGTCTGGGAAGAACACGACACGGTGGACGATGGCGTAGCTCGCGTATCCGTGGCTCTTGCAGAAGCAACGGTGGCTTCCACCAGTGGTACCTTGGATCCAACATGGCCACCCTGGAAGCACCATTGCGGTATTTTGCTCCGCAAGACGGAGCATATACAGTTACGTTAACATGGCTGTGCCCGTTGGGCCACTGTGCTGCGGAAATAGCTGCTTTTTTTCTTCATCGGGTTCGCTCGCTTGCTTGGGTAGGTTGGGCCAGAGCCGTGTATAGAGAAAGTTTGGTCAATGCGAGGCGCGGGCAGAGCCAGGGCGTGCGGCAGACTCGGAAAGAGGGCTTGGCATGCTCTCTTGACCAACTAGAAGCCGAAAAGAATCCCCTAGCGGTGGTAGCGAGAAACAGTTCTGATCAAAGGTATATGTTCGTATATGATTTTAACAAGCGCGTAAGAGTGAAGTGTAGTAACTCTTTGTGGTTTAAAATAGGGTGCACGTGATGTTTCGATCATGATCATGCTGAAAGATGTAAGAAACGAATGCGCCGCTCAACTCCGTTTTGCTCGGACAGAGTGTGACCGCTCGGACGGAAGATTCCCGGCCATCGGCGCTTGACGTAAGGATTATGTCGATTGTTCCGCTAGTCGCAGCCTTCCACCATCATTTTGGATGAGCGTGACTGAAACATCACGTGTACCATATTTTCAGTCATTGAGAGTTACTCCGATGCACTTATCAGGTCTGTTTCTCGCGACCACCGCCAGGGTATTATTTCAGACTTCAGGTTGGTCACATTCGAATTTCTGAAGACGCCCTGGAACACGCCAAGCCCACTTTCGGCCAAAGGTGCCTCCTCATTTGTCTCCTATACTTCCCAAAGAATGGCCAAACACTCTACATATACGGCTCTGGGTTGGGCCTGCTAGCACGCAGGAAGTATTATGTTTGCTGGGTGGACTAGTGAAAATTCGCCCGTTTGCGGGAATTATACTCTTGCTTCTCACCACAACACATGTTAATTTGTTTAGAAAGCGGTAGTTTGAAATCCTAGTGTTACTCTCTTAAAACCGGGAAAGATGTAGAATGGAATAAGCCGGGGTGCTCCAGCGCTTTAGGCTCGAGCTCACATGCCACACCGCTCGTGCCCCGGAATTGGCAGTTTTTTTTTTATGCCGCTTTGTGCCGGGCGAACAAATTTTACTATTATGATATTGGTGTGGCTAAAGCCCCTCGATCTGTTTGCGTTTGTCTTTCAAGTAGTGTCAAATGCGGCAGTGCACGAGGCTCGTGTCCTGAGCGGCCCGTGGAAGCAAATGGCGGTGCAGAACTGAGATGTGCAGCCCTTCGAAGCGAAAGGCAGCGGAGCATGCGCTCGTGGCACGTGTCTTGCGCGTTTCGACAACAATGGTTGGAGGTCTGGCTAAAGCCCCTCTATCCTGGGAAAAGTGGCGCCATTTATTGTTGTGGAAATGCTCAAGACACGTGCCGCGCGCTGCTTCTGGGAAGAGCATGTCGTGTGAAATCTAGCTCAGTGCTGCACTGTGCGGCCATGATCTTCCCAAAGGCTGCATGCTGCATGTGCCTCGTGCATCGACGCACCTTGCGCTACTTTTGAAACATGAAGGGGCTTTAGGTGTGGCCCCAAACTCGCTCCAAATTGCGGAGTTGTGCTTTGCGCTCCTTTTGCTGGGCAGCCGAGCGTTTCGAAAGGCCGGAAAATGAGCTTTGCGTGCCAAACATCTGGGAGGCCATGATAGAGACAACCAACCACAAAAGAAATTATTTCTTTTTGTTTTCATGCCAGGGCGCGGCCCACGTATTCGAACGTTACTTCAGTGTTCAGCAAGAGCTTGCGTCCAATCTGTGAAGCCGAACGCGGACGCCGCATGTACCTTTGCACCGCTTTCAATAAAGAAATATGAAGAAAAAATTCAGTGCGCATAGCGCATACCTTGCTTTGGTAAACACAGAACTCCAGAGAAAACAAGCTGGACATAGCGGCCCCTGTAGTTTGATCTTCTCATAAGATTTTCATATTAAAATTAGCGCAAAAAGACGGGACAAATAATTGGGGCTCCAATCCACGCTGTGATTGTGGTTGGCCAGCGAAGCTATGGTATCACCTGCAACAATTGCCTACTGCACAATACAAAATTCCGCCGCCGGTCACAGCACGCTGCCGCTGATCCTATTGCCGTTTCTTTTCCCTTTGCCGCTCCTAGTATTCACGATGCTCCTGGGGAGTTCTAACTATGCGTGGCCTATTCATCACGGTGCTGCAGCAACAATGAAATCAGTTGCTATACTCTGTTTCATCTTACGTTTAAGCGCAGCGGATGTTACGAGCCATCGGAGCCAATCGGAGGCCGTGTGAGTGTCACGTGACCTTAGAGAGAGGGCACAGCGACGCGCGGAAAGCGTATCACGGGCCACGTCCACACAACGGGATTGGCTAAGATAGCTCGTAGCATTCGATGCGTCCGGACGTAAGGTGAGAAGGGGTATAGGCGGGTTCTTCTTTTATATATGAAAGGCTAGTGACGTCACTCCCCACATCGCAAGCTGCCGTCGCCGCGGCAGCTTGGGCAACAGTAATCTTCACCGGGAACGTATGCGGTGAGCGCTACTTGCTTTGCATTGTTTTCAAAAGCTCCTTATCATTCATTATTTGGTTAGGATGCTTGTTTTGTGCTTATTCTTTATTGAAACGAATGTTGGGCTGTATGTTTTATGCGTGGTGTTTGTACTTTTCGCTTCTATCTTCTGAAGTCTTTTTTTCCGTGAGAACGCCGACAAGAAAACACACACGGGGAGAAGGAACGTGCTTCGCATTGTATGCAGGCGCCGTTATCATCCATTATGCGGTTTGCATTTCACAGGAAGGCTTTGAATGACGTCTACCCCCTTCGAAGCAGCTGCAAACCTAATCTTTACCGAACTGCGTGGGAGGGTGTTCCTATTGTTCACGCGCGCCTTGTCATTCATAATGTGGTTTTGATGCTTGTTCTGTGGTTTTCTTTATTGAAACGGACACTGAGCTGTCTGCTGTATGCCTGTTTTCAAATGAGATACGCTGTTTGACCCTCAATTGTTCGCCGGGAGTTTTTTGCTAACAACGCCAACGACACGAAAATTTTCTTGGCTGGTAGAAATATACAGCTTCGCTGTAAAAGACGAAGAGGCACACAGGACAAGCGCTAACTGGCAACTAAAGTTTATTGAATGCTTCCAACTTTGCTTTCGCCGTGCACGAGCGTAATCTCGTCTCAACAAAAACACAGCGTACCGCCAAATCAGTAGATATAGCCCGCCCACAGCCTGCTCAAAAAGTTAGCAAAACAGCTGCATCACCCCGCCGCACAATCCAAACGAGGAAGGGAAAAAGAGCGCCGTGTTATTATTTACAAGCTAGATAGTATTAATGAAGCTGTACTCTTTCGGTTGCATATAACCCGATGCGACGCTGATGCAAACGTCTTCGTCGCAAGCATGCATATTTGCTGCCTCCAGCAACTCTCTTGCTAACCTTCCACTTTTGCGTCCCTCTACCAGCGCACCGTCCAGCATGGGGGAGTAACCACAAGTTTTACAATGCCCCGGCAAGTGAGAACCGTAAATGTTGCCAAAAGAAGCCGCATGTTCTCGAAGTCTATCATTTAAGCAATGTCTCGTCTGGCCGATGTAAATACGACCACAAGTTAAAGGAATCCTGTAAACCACCTCATGCAGTGGCATAAGGCACAAACTTTGTGACGTGTTTCTTGCTGCATATCCAAGCAGGTTTCTCCGGAGGATTGACTGATTGTTTTTGCTACCGATTGTCTTTGCTACGAAGGTATAGCAAAGACAATCGGTCGGTCCTCCGGAGGGTTGTCCGTCACTTTCACGACTGGGATCTTCCGCTCCTGTGGCTGACAAAGAAGGAAGCTGTACGGTACTCCCAAACAAATTATTTGGTGAGAAAGCTATGCTGGCCATCAACAAGAACTTCAAACTAGCAGACACACGACCGGCTAGGGCAAAGCCAAGGGCTGTTAAGATGCTGGAGGAGTTGAACCTCGAGGCTTCGGCAAAGCGTGCAAGAAATTGCAAAGTGGATGTCCTGAAGATGTTCTTTGCAGCAAAGACGCACAAAGTTGAGTGCCCCTTCAGAGCCATCGTCACCGACAGAGTCAACTGGCAGGCCCAGGTGAGCGGGTTTCTGCAGCTGCACCTGAGTAACCTCATCCCAGAAGACCCATACAAGGTGAGCAGTTCAGACCACCTCATCGACGTACTACGGGACGGCCTTCCCGGAGTCAACAACGCTTTCTCCTTGGACGTTGGGGAATTGTTTTATTCGGTTCCACACGACGAACTTCTAGTTGCTGTTCGGAAACTGATTGAGACATCGGGCGTTCTTGCATTTCAAAATGCGTGTGGAGTTACGGCTGATGCCTTCCTGGAAGTGTTGGACTGCTACCTAAACTAAACGCTTGTTTGCTTTGAGGCCAAGGTGTACGTGCAGAGGCGTGGCATTTGTATCGGATCTAGTGTGGCGCCTGTACTTTGTGAGATTTTTCTTGCGAAGTTTGTGAAGGTTTGTAGGTACGTTGACGATTTTATTATTTTTGTTAGTTTTCCTTTAGAGCAACGCCTGGTCTCTTTAGTAGAGACAATTCTGGAGGTTTTTAGCAGATGTTCTAAGCATTTACATTTTACCTACGAACTTCCGTTGGAAGGATTTTTACAATTTTTAGATGTCCGGTTGTCTTTTAACTCCCTTGACCATGTGTGCTGGATGTACAGGCCACGCACAAAAAAGGCCCTTTGGCTTTTGACTCAGCCATAAAGAGGGGCATCGCCTCGCTGTGCCTCCGGTCGGCACTGCTGAAGTCCTGTCCGCATGTAATTAGTGATAGTGATTATAGCCGAGAAATAACACTCCGGTTATTTCTCGGCTATAATACAGGAAGTTGCAGAATCCATTCTAAAAAAGTTGAAAAGCTGAACCGTTCCACCCAAGAGGAAACCAAAGAATTTTGTAGTGTTACCCTACATTCATAAAGTGTCGCACAATCTGAAAAGAATAGCATATAAGTTCGAGGTGGACGCTGTTTTTACTGCCCCGTGCAGATTGTCTAAAATATGCGCTATGGTGACAGGCCGAAAGTGAAGAAACCTGCTTGCAGCAAGAAACACGTCACAAAGTTTGTGCCTTATGCCACTGCATGAGGTGGTTTACAGGATTCCTTTAACTTGTGGTCGTGTGTACATAGGCCAGACGGGATGTTGCTTAAATGATAGACTTCGAGAACATGCGGCTTCTCTTGGCAACAATTACGGTTCTCACTTGCCGGGGCATTGTAAAACTTGTGATCGTTCCCCCATGCTGAACGGTGCGCAGGTGGAGGGACGCAACAAAGAAAGGTTGGAAAGAGAGTTGCAAGAGGCGACAAATATGCATGCTTGCAACAAAGACGTCTGCGCCAACGTCGCATCGGTGTATATGAAACCGAAAGAGTACAGCTTCATTAACACTATCTAGCTTGTAAATATTAACACGGCGCTTTTTTTCCTTTCCTCGTTCGGATTGTGCGGCGGGGTGATGTAGCTATTTTGCTAACTTTTTGAACAGGCTGTGGGCGGGCTATATCTACTGATTTGGCGGTACGCCGTGTTTTTGTTTAGACGAGATTACTCGCGTGCACGGCGATAGCAAAAAGTTGCAAGCATTCAATAAACTTTAGTTTCCAGGTAGCGCTTATCCTGTGTGCTCCTTCGTCTTTTACAGCGAAGCTGTATATTTCTACAAGCCAAGGAAATTTTCGTGTCGTTGGCATTGTAAGCAAAAAACTCCAGGCGAACAATTGTAAGCAAAACAGCATATCTCCTTTGAAAATAGACATAAAGCATACAGCTCAGTATCTGTTTCAATAAAAAAAAACACAAAACAAGCATCAAAACCACATAGTGGATAATGAGGCGCGTGTGAACAATAGGAACACCCTCCCATGCGTTCCGGTAAAGATTAGGTTTGCAGCTGCTTCTAAAGGGGTTGACGTCATTCAAAGCCCTCGTGCGAAGTGCAAACCGCATAATTGATGATAACGGCGCCTGCGAACAATGCGAAGCACGTTCCTCTTCCCTGCGTGTGTTTTCGTGTCGGCGTTCTCACGAAAAAAAAAAAGACTTCAGAAGATTGAAGTGAAAAGTACAAGCACCACGCATACAACACACAGCGCAATATTCGTTTCAATATAGAATAAGCACGAAACAAGCATCCTAACCAAATAATGAATGGCAAGTAGCTCCTGAAAACATTGCGAAGCACGTAGCGCTCACCGCATACGTTCCCGGTGAAGATTACTGTTGCCCAAGCTGCCACGGCGACGGCAGCTTGCGATGTGGGGAGTGACGTCACTAGCCTTTTATATATAAAAGAATAACCCGCCTATACCCCGTTTCTTCCTTACGCCCGGACGCAGCGAATGCTACGAGCTATCTTAGCCAATCCTGTTCTGTGGACGTGGCCCGTGATACTCTTTCCGCGCGTCGCTGTGTCCGTCACGTGACACTCACACGGCCTGCGATTGGCTCCGATGGCTCGTAACATCCGCTGCGCTTAAACGTAAGATGAAACGAAGTATAGCAACTGATTTCATTGTTGCTGCAGCACCGCGATGAATAGGCCACGCATAGTTAGAACTCCAGAGGAGCAGGGTGAATACTGGCAGCGGCAAAGGCAAAAGAAACGGGAACACGACCAGCGGCGGCGTGCTGCGACCGGCGGCGGCATTTCGTATAGTGCAGTAGGCAATCGTTGTAGTTGATACCACAGCTTCCCTAACCAACCACCTTCACAGCGTGGACTAAAGCCCCAATTCTTTGTCCCGTCTTTTTTTTATATTTTTAATATGAATATCAATTACCAACTTGCCCAGCAGACCAAGCTTTTACTCCTCATAAGCGCGGCAATGTTTTCAAAGATTCAGCATCAACTCGGCCAACAGTGAGCATTGATCTAAGTTCTTGGCTGGTGGTGATTCGTATTTCGATTCCATTATTCCCCACGCCGAGAAGCACATACAAGAAACTCTATTCACACCTCTATCTCTCTCTCCTTCTCTTAGACTTAGCTCTTCCTTTGCTTTGGGCTGTGAACCCCAAGTGCTTTCAGTTTCAAGGTGTCAGCGCACCACTTACAAAAATTCTTCAGAGGCCGCGCCCGTAGCACGCAGCGAATTGTGCGAACGTTCTGTATGGTCCTGCTTGTTCCCGCAAATTGTACACGGCGGCTGCGTCAAAATTCGGCTGGGGCTCGTGTTCTCATTGATTTGACACGAATCTAAATCGTAAGCTGACGCATCACTCGTGTCCAATCGCTGTCCCACGTTTGAGTTTTTTAGGTGGCGCAGAAAATTCACCTCTACGGTCTCACTGTCTAAGAGGCCCATAGTAACCCTGAGATGTAGGAACAATAAAAAAACGGACAGAACAAGTCTAGAGACTTTGTAGCTTTGTCCGTTTTTTTTATTGTTCCTACGTCTCAGGGTTACAATAGGATGTCATTCACCAGCTCGCCTGCGTTTTTTACCTTTCTTATCTAAGAAGTATTTTGCTTAAGACAGCGAGAGAAAGGGATAGGGAAGCCGTAGCCTCCGTTGTCTGCAAGGGTCGGTTCTATACAGCCATTTCGCAAATAGCCTTTTGGAGAAAGAAGAAAGCGAGAGAAAGAGAGAGGGCAACCGTGGTTTCCGTCGTCTTCTAGAGTCGGTCGTATACAGCCATTTCCCAGAATGCTTTTTGGCGTAGAGAAGAAAGTGAAATAAAGCGAGAGGGCGGTCGTTGCCTACGTCGTTTGTTAAATTCGTTTCTATACAGCCATTTTCCAGAATTCGTTTTTGGGACCGCGCAAGGAGGAGCACGTCCTGCAAAAGTAACGCAAAATGTATATCGTAATCTCCGTTCACTCACCCGGAAACATCCTCATGTATCCCACTTCGCTGCCGAAGTATTGCCACAGCAGATCCGGGTCCTTCCCGGCATTCTGTCGGAAGGCCTCGTCCAAGGCCTGAGACCACTTGAGCCCGTTCAGAACCTCGGCGTCTGAAAGGACAACCTTGGAATTATGGTCTAAACAAGACACACGACACAAGTCACGCAACACTCAATAAAACGCACGAATGTCATCGCACGAATTGTAAAATAGAGTTTATTTTGTGTCTGGAGATTCATCTTGTGTTTTTCCATTTTTTTATTTTATAACGCAAACTCGATAAGACACTAAAGTAAAGTTTCAGTATACTGTTGACGACGAGAATTTCTTTGTGCTAACGTTTCAAAGTTGCTGATGAGGTTATGCATCCGAGATGGGTTTTTAGAGCTTTTAAAACCAATAAAACAAGATCAAAAGTTCAAAAACTGCTGGCGAGATGACCTAAAAATAAAAAGTGAATATAAACTGCCCCCACAAAATATTAAAAATGTGAAAAAAAAGAGACACCAGCCCGCCGATCATTTGCGAAATGACTATAGGTGTAGTCACGGAAAAAGTACGCGCTGGATCGCGCTCTCTGCTTGCGGAGAAAATTATGAAGGAATCATTTGACCGGATTCGCCAGAGTGGTGATCCGTATAAAATGTAAATAAACTAAAAACGACACAGACGTTGTGTGTATTATTTTCTTGCTTTTTAAAAGCACTTAACAATAATAATAAAAAGAAGCGTATTGAGAACTTTCGAAGAAAAATACGATACCTTTCTAAACCTTCGCGCAATTGCAAACTGTGTTTATTAAAAAGAAAGACGGGACTGAAATTGTGTTTAGTGTCACTTTAGATGTTTATTGAACTCACCACGCCGGCGTAGTTACCTTAACCTTACAATTTGAAGCTCAACTCCGCACTCAATACCGTGAACACTATGATGGAATTCAAGCGCGCGCACTGACTTCAGTCGAAGCTTCCGCTCACAGGACGCCTCGGCGAGCACCCACCGTCTTCGTAGATCTCCAGCGGGACGTGGGCCCCCGAGTAGGACTCGTTCACGTAGCGGTGGAACTTGTCGCTGTAGCGAAGCGAGCCGTCGCTTTCCGTGAGGTCCTTGAGCATGACGGTGCCCAGTTCCTCCCGCTGCGTGGAAAACACGCGCACAGCGTTGGTCAGGACCACCCGTGGGTGCGTGCTTCTGAATACTCGCGTCTGAACTATCCACGAAGCCCACCGAAGTCCTGCTAGTGTTCTTAAAGCAGCGCTCACGCTTCTAATAGAAGAACCATAAGACAGCCTGCATGACACTTCCTGATGCGTGTTTCCCCCTTGTATGATGTGGTCCTGTCGCATTTGTCACAGGAAAACTGTCTGCCACATGTTCGAAAAACAGCCCTCATATAGATATGAAGCAAACTTGCTTGAG
The DNA here is from genome assembly GCA_013358835.2 of Ixodes persulcatus. Classification (NCBI taxonomy): domain Eukaryota; kingdom Metazoa; phylum Arthropoda; class Arachnida; order Ixodida; family Ixodidae; genus Ixodes; species Ixodes persulcatus. The sequence goes on from JABSTQ010009058.1 coordinate 137,762, forward strand.
GCCTGTGCTTGGGTAATCCTATCCTAATGTCTGCGGCCAACATCTTGTTTCGTATGATGTCTTAGCAGTGCGAGCGAGGCTTTCTGGGACATCTAAGCGAAGTTTCTGATCGCATTTGACGTGGCCCGAAGCTTTCTGTTTTTTCATCATCTCAAGAATCGACAAAGGATCTTATGTTTAGTCTAACACAATTTAGAATTTTCCATACTAGTCGATTATTTATCGGCACATTCCTTATATCGAAACACAAAGTACGCAAGATAGACATATTGGAAAGCTTTGTAAAGTTCAATGTTTTGAGTGGTCTGTTCCGACTCCTCAAAAGGCAATCACTCTTGCTTCCAACTTTTTTTTTTTTACTTTTGTTTCCAGTTTTTGGTTAGGGAAAGAATGCTGACATGTGCTGTTAAAACTACCTAAATCAGCTAAAAAAACGTTAGTAACGCGAACACAGTTCTTATCATTCCGAGAAAGATCTTCAAAGCGCTCAGCTCTCGTCTACCGCTTTCAAAAACAAGCCGACCACGCGAAGGTTTATAGCAACAGAGTGCCGAAAGGCGGCTCCAAAAACGAGTTTCGCGGAAATTGAATAAAACAACTCTTTCTTTAAAAATTCTGCGCCTTAAATAAGTTACATCTGCGAACAAAAAAATATTCGTTCCCTTATCGTTTTCGAAAAGTGCAGAAGGTAGGCAAAAGAGGCGAAAGGTTGAAACGTAATATATCTCTATATATTATATATATAGTATGCTCGTTCGCATCAGTGTACCCATCGATTTATCCACCTTACGTACAATATGTATAATCGCGTGCCGAGTTTTGACTCTTGTGCAGGAAACGGCGTGGAAGAAAGCTAGAAACAGCAAACGATCGAGAGTCCCCGGACAAAAAGAGGAACTATGAGCGATCGCCGCCGTGCCCGGGAGGCATGGCATCTAAGCTCGGTAACCTTCTTTGAATGATAATCTCAAGATGCACTCGATTTGCCCCCACACCGCTCCGGCTTCGCACGGGCGGGCGCGGGCTCGGCAATTTTCGAAGTACCGCATATGCCGCCCGACAGCCACCGCTCTATTTTCTTTCTTTTTTCTTTGTCTCCATTATTCATAACGTTTTATTTCTGTAGTTATTATATTTCCGTAATTTAGCTCCCCTCTCGAACCTTTCCTCGTTTTAGTTTCCTGCTTTTTGTATGTCACGTTTTGGGTTGTTCTAGTTTTAACTTTTTTTTTTCTTCTCAATTTCGTTTCACTTTTTATTTCGTCGTGGGTTCTGAGCTCTCGTCGTTTCTGGTTTCATCAATCAGCCCCGGGGGAGTCCCTCCTCTTTCGTGCTCTTTGTAGCGTCGTAGAGGGCGCTGTGGCTCTGCAGCCGAGCGATACGGCTTCGCTGCCGATACCGGGAAGCGAAAGCTGCCGTGATGAATGAAGAAGGCAGCTACCTTTCCGCGCCGCTCCGCGTGGTGTTATGCCGTAAGCGGGCGATTGAACGACAAAGAAAACCTCTAGAATTCACGTAAGAAGTCGATCTTTTCCCACAGCTCAAATTGGGCTCTGTAGCCTCTTTAAGGGCGGATGGGGTGACTATTGGTTGCGGTGGTTCAAACCACAAGAAAAAAGAAGTAAACAATCTTCGGGTAACAAATTGAGTACCGTTTTTGGGGGACCACTGTTGCCAAGAACAACTTACAGTTTTAAGCAGTAGGCACGCTTAAAGCAGGCGCTGCTTAGTTATGACGTGTTATTGATGGCAGCCTATAAATTATTAACGTACACTAGGGACCTTATCGCTTTTATGATTAAAAACTTTCTCGGTGAGAAATAAAAATACAATGAATATTTTTAGACGCCTTAGCTTCAATCTACAAATTGTGTTTGCTCATCTAAATTCAATGGCTAGTCAAAATATCAGTTTACACATATCTAAGTGATTACATTGCGTTTTGGATGTGCTGTATAGAATCCCACTCGGCAATTTAGTTACTCTTTAATTGTGGGTAAAATCCTTCTGCCTATTTTATTGACAATGACCACCGAGCCCCTGTCCAGAAACCCAAATCGCTCTTGCTCAAGATATGTAATTCTATACTGCCTTTGCACTTTATATATATATATATATATATATATATATATATATATATATATATATATATATATATACAGTAGACTCCCGTTAAGGCGAACTCGCTTAAGCGGAATTCTCGGATATGCCGAACAAAGTCAGAACATTTGGTTGGTTTCCCATAGACGCAATGCGAAAAAAAAAAAAATCGTTTAACACGAACCGCTTTGCGCGCGCATTTTGGTTAACTCGAACTTTCATAGGTACCCTTCGCGATGGCACCGACGGCGACGCCGCGCATTGCGCCGGCCCAGATGTATGTCAGGTGTACCGTAAAAACCCGCATATAATATTCGAGTTTTTTTTTTTTTTTTTTCAAATTTTCAACTTTGATGAGGCGCGATCTGACGCTGTTTGACGTAGTTTCGGTTTCGAATCAATATGGCGCTCAAAACAGCTATCATCATCATTAAAATCGCAATCTCCGAGGCGCCACTAGCGCCACCGTTCGTACACAGTCGGGCGGCCGGTCTCGGGATTGGCGTTTGCGCGAAAACAGTCATCGGTGCTGCCGGACGACAATTCGCTGTAAATGAGGGCAGCATCCGCGGATGGAGACGACAAAAGTAAGCTCTGTTCGTGTGCAACGGAACGAGAAGAAGCTTTAGGAGCCCAAAGAATGGCGTGTTCGCCGACGTCGAGGCAGTCTCGGCGACTTTGTAAAAGAGCAACGTAAACGGCACCTTGCCGTAACTTGGTAAAAGAGCAGCGTGAACGACACCTCGCCGTAAACATCAAGCTGCTGCATGAGAATTTTGGCGAGCGGACATTGGGTTACTCCCTTTATGCGCCGCGCCGGGTTTTCACTGCGTTGGCGCACGCTCGTCGCTCGCTCTTTCAAGAAGTGCGGGATTTCGAATACGCTCGACGGCACTGAAGACTACTGCCTTTGGGAGGATGCGTCGGACAAGGAGTCTGATGGACGTGATGAGAGTGATTAAGGTTCAAATATGGCATGTTGCCCATGTATTCTCAGGAACATGGGCCACCTGTCGTCTTTCATCGCTAGACACCGATTTGCACACAGGAGGAGGCAGACAAAAATCACCGAATGGATCGGTTCCCCCAGCAGTGGTGTGTGAAAAACAATTTTTTTTTCTTCTTTTGGCATGGTAAGCCAAATAAATGTCCCTTTTTAAGTATCTCTTCATTGTAGGCCTTTTCATTTTGTGTTTATTGGTCAACAGCAATTTAGACATGCCCAGCATGATAATTAGGGCACTTCTGTTAAGGCGAACATCTGATAAGTCGAACAAAGTTTTCGGGTCCCTTCGTGTTCGTCTTAAAGGGAGTCTACTGTATCTTATATTGAAACGGAACAACGTCCCTGTTAGGCGGTAAATAGTTATTCACTGGACAAATAAAATGAACGTAGTCACCATTTGTTTTCTCACGACCTGTGAGACGTGGCTCGGAAGCGTTGCTTACCGTGAGATCGGCGACAAATTTGTGCTTGACCACAGCTTCCTCCGCTTTTTTCACCAGGCGCTGCGTTTAGGAGAGGCGCGAAAGAAAAAAAAAAAGATCAACTCGATTTCCCCAGACCTATTCGTGTTGAAACGATGCACAACACATGTCGAGGATCAGGGTGACGTGTTCAGTAGACACCCAGGATAATAATCACGCATTTTTGTTTTGCTTTCTGGTACGTAGAACAACACTATACAATTAGAAACATCTATATTTTTAAGCAGAACTGGACAATCTGTATCATCTCAGAGAAGTCTGTGTTCTATTCGAACCCCAATACAAGTTCTTCAGAAGTGACCTCAAAGCCGCGCGGTTACACTCGCATCACATCGTACGAAAGACTGTCTGCAGATATACGTTCGAAGCAAACCTGCTCCGAGCGTACTTGCAGCCTGTCCGCAGATAGTTCTCCCGTCATGTCCGCTACAAACATTGTGTCTAGGATGTACGAGCAGTGAGTGTGAGTGCGCGGCTCAAATGCGCCTGGCTTTCATCGCAACATTACTCGTACGTGTAACGTACAAGAAAAAAGACTTTTAAAGAAGTTTTTAAATTAGAGAAGATTCCCTCTACGGCAGAGAGGTAATTGACGTTTCAGACAGCCTTTTTTTTAATGCAAACTTACATCTCACTGTCGAAACACGCTCGCGCATAAACAGTATTGACTCCTGTATACATTTAAGAGGTGTCGAAACTTACATTTCCTTTATTATGGGGCCATATTTTCTTTCGGTGACACCTATTTTTATCTACAATGAATCCTTCGTATTTATAAGGTCTGTTTTCAGTAATAAGTTTGAATGTAAAAATAATTGTATAGAAACTAACTTTGAATATAATAAAAAAATTGTATGAAAACGAACTTTTAGATATAAAAATAATTCGATGAACAATAATTGAACGGGAACAATTAAAGTTAGGCTTGTTCCAGGTTAAGTTCTGTATGGTGTCAGCAAATTAAATCTAACTTTAGTGTCCCACTTTTCGCTTGAATTTGCCTTCTTTTAAGTCTCATTTTATGCTGGCGTACTTTAATTCTACCTCGTGCAACTGTGTGCGTATGACTGTTATTCTGTTTTTGTTTTGTTTTTTACTCGCACGCCCCTGTAAAAGCCCCCTTAAGAACTGAGAGTATCACTAAATATATAACAAAATAAATACAGGTACGTTTAATTTTCTTGGTTCCAAAACCGTTAATGCAATTCGATGGAGTAGTTTTGAATGTGTTTTATTTTTAATGTACCATATAAAACTATTTATTATGAAGTGACCAGCCTATCGTGAATAACGCATCTTACAAGCCCAATGCTATCAACAGCTTTGCTGATATTGCTCCTAATTAAATGAATTGTATTCGTTTCATGCATCATCTAGTGAAAAACCTGCGTTACAAAAATACAAATTCAAAGGTCGAGCAGTGCCGGAAGAACTGCTGCTCACCTAGTTACCTAATTAATTAGCAATTTATATGCCGTGTATTTAAAATAACTCTACAGGTCTTATAATTGATGTTTACATATAGTGTAGGACCTGTTCGAGAATGGAACTTGCGGACCTCGTTATAAATTAACTCCGCGGTTCTCGTGGGAAACGCCATTTTACTGTCTCTCGGTTTCATGCGAGAAATGAGTAAGCGCAAAGGGCCCACATCTTTTGAGCATCGCGAAACGTTCTCGTTCGGTTCATGATCAAATGCGACTCCGATTTACTTTTGTACTCCTTTAATTACCCATTAAACTTGCCACGTATGCTGTGCTAATCTAGTTGAGAGAACTAAAGGGAGGCATTATCTCCTCGTGCATGATCGACTGCTGAAGGGACGACTTTAGGGACGGTGAGAGCAGACGACGCGCTGACTATTGGCGATTTTCCCCACCTGTTTTCGAACCTACTTCCGTGACTTCGTCTTTAGTCCGCCAGGTGCTATAACTATCTGATTCGCTCGAGGAAACTGGAGAGCGAACCTGCCACCACGGCTTTCTGTTCTAGCTGCTAGGTACCGTCGATTTCGCCGGAGTCACCAATACTCCGTTTGCCCCTAAGCTGACAGTGTAGTGGAAGCTGCATGCTCGCTTGACCAGTCATACCTTTCGCCACGCGATCACACTCCCGCCCACACTCGCGAGCAGAGGGCGGGGCCAGGGGATAAAAGTGAGGTGGCAGATTGGTCCGGCGAGCACGTAGCTTCCACTGCACTATCAGCGTAAGTGCGAACGGACTACATGGTCCCACTCAGTGCAAAGTTTTTCAGTAGGTTGGGTTCACCGGTCGCTTAGGAAATTGCTTTCGACGCTGAAGTTATACTTCTCTTCAGTTTAAATTTAGACGCAGCTGGACACTACGAGGAAATGGGATCAAGCAAGGAGCGTCAAATGCGCAAGTCACTGGGCCTTTTATGTTTATGACTGGTGCAGAGATGATAAAACCAACTAAAGACGAAGCGCGTGAGTGCCTCCCGAGCCTGCTGCATTTTTTTTTTTTTTTTAACTTCGCTATCAAAACAGACACCGTAATACCATCAACTTACTGGGGAAGTGGTACTGCAGACTTGAAAATACCTAATCATAGCTTTTTTGTCTCTTTTTGTCTTACCAAATTTCATATGTTTTGTTTTTAATTAAAAGAAAAAAGTGAACGTGTGTATGGTGTAAAAGGGAGGAGGTTTGGGAAGAGGTATATTTTACTGGCTGCCAAGAGGCAGCCAGTAAAATGTCCTGTCGACTATTAGCCATACGGTTTTGCGTTAGCCATTTGGCAGATTTAAGCCATAAATAAACATCGATGAGAGTGAGTCATCGTCTCTTTCTAAATGGCTTTGCGGGTTCTCTATAAAGGTATCGCTTTCTCAAAACATAAAATATAAAGCCCTCCCTAATATCTCTACTGGGGCGCCGCCATTAAGCTGTGGGACTATAAATAAGCCCATTTCCATTCCCCTGCCACCTCTTCCCAGGACAAATTTTACATACTGAGCTCCTGAAGTTGAAAATTTAGATTTTACGGCCAGTTCTGCGAGGCGGAAAGAAAATACAATCTGAGGCTAAAAAAATTACCTCTTGAACCTAGACGTATGCTTATAGCTCCGTCGATGCCTAATAAAATAATTACAACATCAGAAGATTGTTGGGCTATGGACAATAAGCAAAAAATATAAACACCAGCTTGGAGTCGTCGTAAGCGAAGTGTAATTTTATCAATATGTTTTATTACATTCGCCCACGGAAATGATCAGCTTAGTGACATTCCTCATCATGTTCAATTATACTGTAGTTTCTTTAAATTAATTGAAACTTCACCGCATTGACATCAATTGCAATTTTTTTAGAACACTTTGAATTCCGCGTTCTGGTTTGGCACTAACCACGCAATGGCCAGTGTTTATTTTTTATTAATTTATTTTAATATATTAATGTTTGTCATCATGGCAATTCTGTAGCCATCCCACTTAGAAAAACAACTGACTCCTGCTGATGCGAACGCCGAAAAGTCTAGTAGTTTCTAAATGCAAATTTTGAGCCATGAGACAGAAACAAGTTTTTATCTCCGCTATCAGCTGCGTTTTAAAACTGTTAAATTACGACATTTTGTTTCACGGGGTTCCTAGATTACTTCTCTCACACATTGCCATGTTAAAAAAAAGAAAAAAAAAACACTTCGTATCCCATTGAATGTTTCCTCGTCCACAACCCAATCATAACGTCTTTGATACTTGGCGTGCCGGTACAATGGCCCATAGATTCCATAGTGCGTATATCGGATGCACTGACCTTGAGAGCGTTTTTCTTTCGCTGCAAGTTCTTCTCCATTTCTAAGGTCATCTTGAGCAGCAGCTCCGTGCCGTTCACTTCCACCAGACTCAGACTCTCTGCATTCTCGTAACTCTGAACGGAAATAAAATCGAGACATTTTCACTTAAAAAGAGACCGCGTTGAAGGTGTCTGCAACTTGACGGAGGCTGACTGAGGAGAAGGCGCCATGTTACTGGGATTTCAGTTGCACGTCGATAGAACCCCGGGTGGGCGAAATTAATCCCCAGTCCCCCGCTGCCCTGAGTGTGTCGGATTATCTTCTTCGTATTGGCGCGTAAAACCCCAAAATTCAATTTTCAGACTTTATTCAGGAATACAGAGAGCTTGTTCAAGGTTAGATGCCCACTCATCCTGACTCAAAGTAGTAGCGTTTGACTACGTTTGATTACGTCGAGATCCTGCTAAGAAGAGCTGTGGCAGCGCGATTTTCTTGCAAACAATTGTATTCGAACTAAAAAAAATTTCTTGAGAAAGTGCGTTTTACTCTCCTCTAGAATTTAAATTAGTTTACTAAGCTCATCTTACAGTTTCCAAGAAAACTTAATATTATTTTTATGCAGAAATAACAAACGTAGCCGTATTTTACGAGAAAATAACGAGCGATCTGGGTGCACATTTTAACGTCTATCGAAGGGACAAGAAATAATCGAAGAGTGAATACGAGCGAAAAGTGAATACTTACATTTCGAAGCGTCTCGATGCCCGATATCGAAGATAACCTCGTCACCAGGGTCGTATCCAATTCGTTCGCCCATCGATAGACCCTGTTGGAACAATGTAGAAAAAAAAACACAATATATTATCAGTTATTTTTGGCATAGGCTCGCAACATAAGTACGGGCACCGGCCGTAAGAACGAACACATTTCATGTGCCTTGCAAAATTAGAAATCCAAACGTATGTACGTACATACCTGGAATTGCTGAGCATGCGTACGTAGTTTCGCGAGGAGTTTCATGTATATTTTTATTTAGCTCAAGCCAGAGGTGGTAAAATATAAAAAAAAAGCAAAAATGGCTGCCGTGCGTTTTCTAAGCCCTATACCGGTTGTTCGTAGTTCTCCACACTGGTTTGTGAACTTGCCCGCAGCGGATGGCAATTGTTCACATATATTTCTGAAAAGCAATAAATATCGCAATTAACTCGCTCGTCGCCAGCCTCGACTATTGTTTTTTTATTGTTTTTTAGCGATTTTGCGTTCAGTAAGCCATCCGGGAGCGAGCTCATAAACCAGTGTGCAGACTACCAAACAGGCTGGTATATAGCACATTGGAAATACGCGGCCTTCAATTTTGCTTTATTTTCAAATATTTCACTACCTAAGAATTGAGCTCTAAAATTAGACATGAACATTGTGACTTTTGGCTTGTGGTTCTCGTGCCCGATTTCAAGTATGTAAGTTTAGACTTAGAAGTTTGCTAGGCGTTCCGAATGTGCTAGTCCTTACTGAAACACCCTGTAAGACAAAATGGCCGAACCAAATATTTCCACCGCACTAGTGAACGACACCGCATTTCGCACAAAAAGAGCGCTATTCGTACACTAAAAACAACAACAACACTGTCTTCAGCGTTTTAAAAAACATTGGATTGGGTCTGTCGAGTCCCGAACATTCTAATACTGCTCCACAGCCGGTGAGATTCAGGCATTATTTGACAAGAACGCCGAAGAAGTAACCATGATGCACAAAGCGTAAACATAAGCCACACCTTGCGTTTCTTAAATTTTCAGTGACTATAGTAAAATCAACCACTCATCAAACAATCAGGCAGCTATTTGTGACAATTCGGGAGGAGGGTAAAGGGGGAAGCAGGTTGAAGGCATTCTGGGTTTCAAGTGACATCACATTTACGACTTCTAAATAGACAAACCGTGCTTATAATGTAAAAAAAAACGAAAACTATAGGAGACTGGGTTAAACCAGTTTGAGGGATTCGCAAGCCGAAGTAAAATATACACAGTTTTTTTTTAAATTCTTTTACTCCAGGTTTGGATATTTTTTTCGATACGATGAACTTCCACCAGCATATACCTGCACCCTCACGGTCTTTACACTCCCACATATGTTTCTTTTTTCATTGACCTCGAGATTTGTGTATTCCACCTTCATTGACGTTATATGTTTTATTACGTGAGCCTGCGCGCTACACGTGATTAAGCGCGCTCTACAAATCATCAAATCTATTACAAAAAAATAAGAAAATCTCGGTTTTTATAAACATTTTAGACGGCTCATTGAACCTAGGGCTATTTTCTTTATCCATCGCGCCTTTTTCTTTATCTCAGTGATCCTAGGGCTATTTTCTTTATCAATCTTTGCTATCCGCAGCGGTAGAGCGGAATGGTTCCAGAAGGTTGCAAATTTGTGGCGACAGCAAAGCGGCAGCATCCGCGCTAGCCATTCACAGCTCGGCGGAGAACCACGCCTGACAGTAAAACAAGCATGGCGAAAAACTGGCGCATAGGATGACGTTTTCACGTTTTTCAAGCAGACGACACGCATAAAAAGTACGCAAGCGACTAGTTTGCATTTTTTTTTTAATTTTTATTGGTGGGTTTAGCTTTTTTGCTTTAGCCGTCACGTCGAAATTGTTCGGAAATTAGGGGGGGGGGGGATGTTTTCCCCTTCTTCCGAATATTTTGCAAGTAATGTCTGAAATGTTCGGGCATATCCTAGTTCGGGGTCGCACCTACTGTTCTGACACCGATGGCCTTGGATGTGCTTGCAAGGTCAAGTTCCCCTTTTCTGTTCCCTTGTGTGCCTGAACCTGTTCATATTGGCATTCTTGAGGCTTTAGTGTTGAGGATTTGAGAGTCCCTTGTGTCGTCGTGTTTCGCTGTCGTGGAGTTTCGCTGCCGTTGTGTTTCGCCTCCTCATTAATACATATCTCCATGCATATCTCCCTTTAGGCGGTGGCCACAGTTGTCGGAGTCGTTCCAACCGAGGTTTCACTCTCCGTAAAAAAAAAACTAAAAAAAAAATTGTTTTTATTGTTATTTTGTTTTATTAAAGAAATATTATAAAAAAAACTGATATTTAAGGCCCTCAGATCGTTATTGGAGACCGCTGAAATTCATCGCGCGGGACCGCTTGCTGCAAGGAACACTGGGCATCGCAGCGGCAGAAAACGCTCGCGGAGGACGCATGTGAAATGAAACCTTGCGATCTGTGCCGCGGCGCCGCTAGCTGCAGCGAGGTTAGCCGCAGAACCGCTGCATATGAACGCGCATTACGAGTGTGCCATGAACGGCTTATATCCACTTGAGATCTCTGCACAGAAGTCTAAGGGCCGGTGTCACCAACGTCACTTACCTTAACCCAAAGTGGCTCTTTCCTAAGTCGGCTTAGCGTCTTAATTTGAGCTCGGCTAAGCACGGGTTTAAATTCCGGTTGATCCAACATTAACTCGGGTTTACAGACGCATCCCTAGCTAAACGCTGAATTGGCGTATAAAAAGTAGGGACAGACAGAGCGGACTAGGAAACGCTCAGAAGGACGAATACGATTGACGGAAAGGAATCACGTGATGTAAACAAACTCTCTGCCGTAATTGTCGGCGCCGGCGGCTGCTTTTCGCTGTGCTTTTTCGATGAGAAATGAATGAATCATCTTCGCATTCAATAATTTTTACGCATACCTTTCAAAAAAAGTAGTCAAAGCTTTAGGTTAATACGAAATATCTTTACCTATGTAATTGTGTGTTTAATATCGGATGATAGCAGAATATGTTGAGGGTGGCGGTAGTTTTTCTGTTAACATTTGGAGTGAAAGGAGCCACCGGTGGGCCCCGAATTTGACCAAACGCGAGAAGGACGATCTACTTGCTACATCGCTGAAGACTGACGAAACAGTATCGGGAAACAATAGGCAGGTAAGACGACTACAAAAATCAAGAATAACGCCTGAGACCGATGAAGTTCCAAACAGTGACGAGTTAGCCACGGCAGCTGCGAAAGTGCTCGGAAACGTCGATATGAAGCGTCGAGAAATCAGGTCGCGAGGAAGGAGTACGGTCCTTGCGTCGACCGTACTCGTTGCTTTCAGAAAGGTGACGGAACTGCTCTGCTCTGTACCATCGTTGAGCATCTGCTGCAGCCCCAAACGGACTTGAGTTCCACACTGTGCTGTTCGAAGGTATCTGCGCAGCCTCAGGCATTTTTATATTATGTGCCCCTCCTCAAGCACAAATGTCAGCTGTTTATATGCCCCGGTGCGCCAGTATTCTAAAAACGGAAGCCACGGTGAGCAGTTTGAACATCCTTGGGTCCTCCAAACGGATAACTCAAACCTAAGTCGTTTGGTTAGTGCATAATCGAAAGAATACACAAAAAATACAGTTTTCCTTGTAACCTCTTTATGATCTTCACTGAATTTATTGCAAATGATCTTCATGAAGAAAAATAATTCCTCTCTACCTGTGCGTTTTGTCCTAATAACGATAACAACTTGGGTGAGAGGTGGAAGCTAGGCTATTGGGGTTCTGGATGTAAGCTAAAACATCCACATTGGGGGGAAAATTGTGAGCTTTCGTAGTTTTAAGGCGCATTTGGACACATTGGAGCCTGTTGTCTCGGTCAGCGAAGCTCTTGTAAAATAAACTTGCGCATTTCCACAATATGTCATGTCAAAAGGTGGCTTAGACTAGTCGGAATAAAGTACTTGTTCCTGTTCTCCCTTATGCCTTCATACATAATGTGTCTCCCTTTATGAAAAGCACCCTGTTATTTTTAGAGCGCAGCTCTTAAGTGCCCGTTTGCGGGTTGAGCGGTGTCGCCGTCGGCGTATCCGCGCGCGTTGCACTATGGGACGTCAAGCTTCCCCGCTATATTTAGCGGGGAAACTGAATTGGTGTTGAGGTCTCGTGACTTCGATTTCCCAGCTAAATATAGCGGGAAAACTTAACTCGCTAAATTTAAGGGGGAAATTTTCGCTAAATTTAGCGGGAAATTTTCGCTACATTTGCTGCTAAATGAAAGCGAAAGTGTAGGGGAGGAGGGGAGGGGGAGGAGGGGCACACCTTCACCGTCCGTACCCTCCCCTCCTCCTCCTTAAGAGCTGCGCTCTAATTTCGCCTTACAGAAAGTTGTAATCTATTTCATTTTTTATCTTCATATTTGTCTTTCTAACTGTTTGCCTTTATAAGTGAACTACCAACTCACTCAAGTTACCATTTCATAAAAACACATTCGTTGAACTAGAAATACCTGTAAATATGTAAATAATTAAGGAGAATCGTTTTTGCGTATTATTGTTTGTAAAAGGTACAAATACATATGTCAAAAATTATGATTTTAAGCTTCCCTTGGTGGTTCTTTTTTATTTATAACCCAGAACTCGTCAGTAAAATTTCATATCTAGAAGCGCTTTGTGACCATATTCAAGTTAACGTCGAACTTTCAATTCCTCTGCTACGTCAAACGCCATTTAAAAAGACCATCTTTTGTTGTCCAATGACAAATAAAGACCCAATTCATTAATACATGTCTCAATTCGCAGCCACTTTTTTGATGAATTTGAAAAAAAGAACCGTTGAAGAAAATTGGAAACTCATTAAGGGGTTTCTGGTTGAGTCACTAAATAAATTTGTTCCCAGGATTTCAATACAGTCTAGCTCCCAGAAGCCTTGGTTCTCAGCTACACTAACAAAGCTTCTAAGGAAAAAGAAACGTTTTTTTTTTGAGCCGCCAAGTTATCAGGGTCTTCTGACAGATGGACGAAATATCATGAATGTGCTTCATATTACAAGTATGAGGTAGAAAAATCTAAGCACAAGTATTTCAATTACGATCTTCAAGATCTTCTAAAAACTAACCCTCAAAAGTTATGGCGAACTATACAAGCTCCCAAAAGCTCTCTACCAACCAAATTCACCGATTCTGACGGAACTGAGCTAACGGAATCTCAGGCGTTTGAGACTTTGAGCCGTGTGTTTTCTAGCATGTTCACGGAGGAAATATTTCCGTTGCCCTCGCTGCCCTCTTCACTTGAAATTGCCGATGAAACGCCTAGGTTTGATGTCTCACCGGCTGGTATTGAAAAATTATAAACAATCTCCCCTTCATTTCCGCCCCTGGTCCTGACGGAATCTCAACCAAACTTTTGAAACTAACCAATGAAGCGTCGTGTGCCTTATTATTCAGTTTGTTTAATCATTTTCTTAATTCCGGTGATGTTCCAGCTGACTGGAGACATGCTAAAATAACACCAGTGTTCAAAAACAAATCTAAAATGTGTTTAACAAATTACAGACCCATTTCCTTGGCTAGCGTGCCTAGTAAACGGATAGAACATGTTATATTTTCACAGATAATGAATCCCCTTTCTTGCAATAATCTACTGTTCTTTAACCAGCACGGTTTCCGGCGGTCCCTTTCTTGTGAATCACAGCTCTTTGAATTAACTACTGACATTCATAGAAGCTTACAGGCCAGGACAGATACCCATGCCATTTTCATCGATTTTCCCATGCGTTTGATAAAGTTCCCCATTGCCGGCTAATTCAAAAACTTTTCTCCTTTAGTATTGACGAAGGCGTTATAAGATGGGTAGAATCATTTTTAACATCTAGAACGCAGTATGTTTCTCTTCATAATCAGGCCTCTTCATCAATGAAGTACGCTCAGGTGTACCACAGGGAACCGTTCTGGGACCATTGTTATTTCTGATTTATATTAATGATTTGCCTGTTTGTATTAACTCAACTTTAAGATTGTTTGCTGATGACTGTGTTGTGTATGCTAGAATTACTAATATAGTAGATTGTATTTCCTTGCAAGCGACCTTTTTAGCATTGAGTCTCGGTGTTGGAAATGACAGATAAAAATTAACGTTCACAAAACTAAGCTCATGGTATTCAACACCAAACAAGTTCCCTCTGTATTCAATTACACTTTATTTAGCGCCTGCGTAGAAAAACTTATGAATTATAATTACCTAGGAGTTTTTCTAACCAGTAGCCACTCTTGGGAATGTTACATCAATCATATAGCCGCTAAAGCTAACCAATCTCTTTTTTCTGCGTCGTACTTTATATCTCGTATCTTAATAAACTAAACTTGTAGCTTATAACACCTTAATACGGCCCATTTTAGAGTATGCTTCTGCCATTTGGAACCCCCACCAAGTCTTCCTTGAAAAAGAGTTAGAATCCATCCAAAATAAAGCTGCACGTTTCATCCTAAGGAATTATAACCACTCTGTAAGCGTTACCTCTTTGAAGCCAATTCTCCATCTTCCTCCCCTAAGTGAACGTAGAGCTGTATGCCAACTAAAACTAGTTCATAAACTTTTCTATCACTCTCCATCACGTAAGTCTATTTATTGCATACCTGCCTCTTTCATTTCTCGCCGACTTGACCACTGCTGCAAACTTCACCTAGACATTCCCAGGACTAATACTTACAAGTTTTCACCCTTGCAGCTCGCCATTAAAAATTGGAACATGTTACCAAAAGCCGTTGTCACGATAACAGACCCTCAAAAATTCGCCGAAGCTGTTATTGGTTACCTACACCTGTGTTACGCCTATTTAATTAATTCTTTTTCTCTCGTTCCCATTGAATTCATTCTTTTTTTCTTACCACGCGTTCCGCCAGACCATTTCACCCACAGTCAAATGGTCTGGCGGAACGCGCGGTAAGAACTACAAAAGATGGGTTGAAGAAAATACAAAACGACGACATTACAACCAGCCTGGCTTCTTTTTAATTATAGACGGACACCATCAAGCTCGGGAAAGTCACCATCTGAACTGCTGCTAGGATATCAAATTCGCTCGCGATTTGACACATGTTTCCCATCACACTCCACAGCATCTGCACAAGACACAGACTGGACGATCCAACCTGGGGACCCGGTGTACGCCAGATACTATAGGACAGGAAACAAGTGGATTCCTGTAAAATTTACGGCGACAACGGGAGTACGCATGGCAACCGTCGAAACTCCGTCCAAAGTGATAACACGCCATGCGGACCAACTACGTAAACGGCCGCCAGACAACAACGAGGTCATGCCGGCTCCTCCACGGTCGTCACCAGGCCCATCAACCAAGTCGAAGGTTCATGGTGAATGCAGCCCACAACAACCACCGGAGACCTCGAGTGAAGTGTGTGAAAGTGCACCCCAACGACGCTCCACTCGCGTGCGGAAGCCGGTACAGCGCTTTCAATGTTAAGGGGAAAGGAATGTTATATACTAGTCGATGTCGCAAGATCTTTCATATTTACGGAGTGGGTCCTCGCGACAGGAGGAGCCGCGAAAAAAATAAAGCAGAAGACTGCTGTGTTCTAAAACCGCTACACGTCTCCATATTGTCTCGTCGGCTTCGGAGTCTTGGTTTATAACAATTGTATTGTGTTTCTTTGCCGATGTCCCCCCCTTTGTAATACCTCTCGTGGGTCTTAAGGGGAACTAATAAATGAAATGAAATGTTTGTCCTATTCCCCTTCCTTGAAATGAGTTTTAT
Source organism: Ixodes persulcatus (assembly GCA_013358835.2). Classification (NCBI taxonomy): domain Eukaryota; kingdom Metazoa; phylum Arthropoda; class Arachnida; order Ixodida; family Ixodidae; genus Ixodes; species Ixodes persulcatus. Next base: position 153,630 of record JABSTQ010009058.1, read on the forward strand.
GAACTACAGAAATAAAATTATAGTTCTCAGGTTATTTTCTTGATAATACTGAAGGTTTTGCTACAACACATTGCTTGGTCAGTCATAGTCACTAGAGACATTGAAATATAAACAAGCAACACCCCTGCAACACTTTTTTCAACACAGTCTTTTGTGTTTCAGATATTGTTGAATAGCTTCATTATTTATTTTTCCACGGCCCTGGTGAGCTGTGTTTCTCAGCTTTGTTCGCTTGATTTCTACCGTGAGCAGCCAGCCTTGCACAAAATGCAGCTCATCCAAATTCAGTATAGTCCCATTAAGGAAAAGGACAATTCAGGCTAAGCCATTGAAACCAAGCCAAGCCCCCATTCATCAAAATAATAGCATACATCTGTTTGCAGCTGCACCAAATATCAGGAGCACCTAAGCACAGTGAGATATCACTTAGTGGAACTTTAATGTGCCTATCGTCAGTGTCTTTTCAGTAAATTTTACATGATCTAGCTGCTTAGGCCTCTATCCGTTTGCAACGTGTGAGGATTACAACATTTTCATGTGTAAATGATTTTTAATAATTTTAACGATCACGGTTTTTATTTCAAAGATCAGTCTAGAATCTGAGGACGACAACCCAACAGTGGTAGCACTCAGCACTTCATAGCCGCCGGAAGGCAATTTGGGTCACCAGATAGTAAACTTTGTTGTTATAGCTCCATATAAGATCAATGATTGACTATGATCGGAGGACGACGACCATTTCATGGTAGTTTATAGCACTTCAGTGCTGTTTGGAGGCAAGTTAGGTCCTTTGTTGGAGTCCAAGACCAATGATTGACTACAATCTGGGGCGATGATGATACCGTGATAGTCTTCAGAATTTTAGTGCCATCCGGAGGTCCCCCAATTCTCTGCGAAAATGTTTCAGCACCTTCCAGAACAGGGCAAAAAGAACGGTTCAAGCATGTGCAGCCTCTGCAGGCACTTAACAAGCCTACACTAAGGTTTTTTCTTACTGTGGCAGTTGCAGCTATGCATAGAGAGGTTACAGATTTCAAAAAAGCACTTGCTTAAAACAACAACCTGGCTCACAGAAAGAAAACACACTTCAGAAATGGCAAAACACAACGTAGAATTCTTGCTCTCTGGTGGGAGCAAGAATGTGTTAACTGTATGCTGAAAATAAAAACGAACAGAAAACTTAAATACAAGGGTGATTAAAAATTATTCACTCTGGTTGTAATTTTATTTTGATTAAAACTTTTCCAAACCCAAGCCTGGCATGGATGATTGCAAAGGCAAAGCCTTGGCTGATTTGCAAATGATTTGTCACATCATCCACTGTCACTCGTCTATCCGACAAAATGAGTTCCCAAGCACGCTCAACGTCATCATCAGTCGTCGACACGAATGGGCATCGGCTCCTTTATGGCTGACACTTGTGCATCCTTCATAGAACTTTTGAATCCCATTCAAATACATTTCTTTGCGAGAAAACATTTCTATGATACCATCCACAAAAATTTTTTTTATAGATATCGCCACCAGCTTTTTGATCACAAAAACAATAACTCCTCCACTTGTATAAGTTGCACATGGGGCAGCCATTCTTTCTTGCACCTCAGTCACAACTGAACTGACTTAACACGTTCTAGCCTGCACAGCAGTTACTGGAGGGAGAGCAACCTTGTACGAAAAGTGCCGATAAGATAGTGCGGCCAACAGGAGTAAGATAACCGAAGTGTGAATGAGTGTTCAATCACCCTCGTACGACATGGATCCTCCGCAGCGTTTGCATTCTGGCTTGAACCACACTTATTTCTTGTTTTCTTTACTTCATGAGTCAAGTTTAGTAACATAATACACATAGCATTTACACCAAGGAACTCTGCGTGGTCACTCTGTCCAGCACATATGTGATATACGTAGATCTTTCCATAGGCTAAAATGTAACTACTTTGACTTTATTATAATCATGAAAGTCAAAATGAAATGGGTTCTTTAATCTTCAAAGAGCGTTGAGTCAGTCAGCCTTGAAATAGACGGTTTGTGTCAACACTGTAGAGGACAAACTTTTCATATGCAGCACGACTGCTGACTTGGGATCTTTACATGCAACCTTCTAACCCGACCTGATCTTCTGTGTACTAGGTCAGTCATTACAGTTATATTAGCTCATAAAATTGAGGATAGTTAATTTTAGATTAGTTAGTACAAAAAGTCAGCTGCATTAAGCTCTTATTTCTCACTTGTTTTAAATAGTCAGTATAGTTACATAAAGTTATCGCATATTGGTAAAGTTCCACCTTTTTGTGGCAGTCGTGCACTTCACTGTTCTGGCTCTATTATGTTGTTCTAATTTCTATGCCTGGATGTCGAGGGTTCCTCTTTCTAAGCATCTGTTAGTTCTGTCTTTTAGCGAATATATACAAACTGTGCGTCAGACCTAGACATTGTACATAGTTTCTTTTTTTATTTTACCTGTTCTGAGCCAGATCCCAATCATGAAGACCAACACTGGGATCATCACATTAAGCTTAGGTTATTTATGACCTACAGTCTTTTCCAAAATAAATCATTCAGATTCCCAAATCAGCCTTCATAAACATTTCATGTTTTTGTTAGTAACTGCATTATTTCCTTAAGAAATTCGATGAACAAATGTTGGAATAAGCAAAGCACGACTCTAGGACTGGGGCCTATTTGTTTATCAAGAATAATTTAACCAAACATATTTCTATTAAAATGTGAAGCGCAACAAAAAGCTAAAACACTAGGTGTTTTCATGATTTGTACTTCACCACACAACACGTCTGCACTGTAACAAAGCACACCCAAAACTTAAAAGTAAATATCCTATTTAATTCTGATAATGATATGAAATATATCGAAATACAGATATAATTATCTAACGATTATTAGCTTTTAAGATACTGCATAACATGTGGCAACATGTGTACCTAGAGGGGCATGACATATATGCTGTGGCACAGTAGACTGCGTGTCAACCTAGTTGAACAAATAGACAGCGGGAAAACTCCCACTAGTTCATCACATCGTGTCGACGAGAACGGTCGTCTCTTCGCAGAAACCATCGCAACCTGCGCAATTACAGTGCCGAACAAATCTCGCACCGTAGTTGTTATGATTTCTCGTCGCTTCTACAAAGCGCAGTCACCAGAAAAGTTACAACTGTAGAACGACACAGTTTTCCAAACCTAAGATTCTACTGGCGAGACAAGGAAACTTTACTGAAGATTTTCCCGAAGCTCTTAAAACCAAGGAAATGGAATTTTCGTTGTTTTATTATTTAAACGAGTCGTTCGCCGCAATTTGATGAGAAGTACAGAAGTGTTGACAATCAGCGGATCGCCGAGAACATGTGCACCGCTGCTGTTCAACGCGCCAATCGGAATAAAGATTATGTGTTGAAAGTAAAAGTAAACAAGGTTGCAAATAGCAATACATTTCATATATGCGCAAACAAGTACATACAAATAAGCACGTTGACAGAAAAACCAACGGGGAGACTGACGTGAGCCCCACAGACCATCTCCAGTGAGGGCTAACAGGCTCGCAGAGTGGAGAGCCAACTTAAAAAAACAGGGGTTGATAAACACTTCACACGACAATACTTTGCACCCTTCTCACTATCGAAGGTCATTCTGTTGAGACTCTCATGCTGCAGTAGCCTAAAAGACTTTTTACAACCACTTTCGTCCGCCGTGTCGACCGCCACAAGCCAGTCGCCATGTCTTCAAAATCCGGGGTTAAAAAACAACCAAAAGCAAAGCGCCACAAAACATTGTATGCTTAGACAGCCTCGATGCTAGTACGCCTCAAAGGGGGGACCTGTCTCTTAGTTGTAGATGAGAAATATATCCAGTGCAGTACAACCGCTAACCTGGGGTCTTTTGCGTGCACCAGGCAGTAGTGGTTACACAAACGCGTGCCGGTACGGGGTGGGGATCGAACCCAGGAGAGTTTGCAGCGCAAGCTTTCGCTCCACGCTCCGAGCTGAGACGCGTTAGCCCCACTCGGCCAGCAATCCCTCCCCCCAAAGCACCCAATGTTGAGCGCTCACGATAGGCGTTTAATGCTAGGTTTAGCGATAAGCGATTTGGTGCAACAGAACGAAACCGAAACTCAGCTTAGGTTTCCGATAAGTTCCGATTTGCGCTAAGCGGCGTTGGTGCAACCGGCCCTTAGTGTTCGTCAGTTTGCTTAGGTGTTACAAGCGTTCGGGTGGGACTGGGAGAGGGCTGGGGCGCCTATACAACAACATGCTGCTCACTTTGTGCAGAAACACTGCGGAGAAACCAGACTGGCGTGAAATGAAGCGTCTGAGCATGCGCAGTGCCGACAGCAGCGCCACCGCAGAGGGGTGACGTCAGCGAGCTCAGTTGGTGTATACTGAATACCAGCCCGTTACAGCGATAGCCTTTACGGGCTCTTAACCCCCCTCGCAATAATGTAGGGTGTCCGTCGTTGCTACTGACACGTGACACCACGACGTGAAAAAGTCAAGTGACGTCATGGCATCACCTGACATGGTGTAATGTGACGTCACGATGTCACATGGGGTTGGTGCGTCAAGTGGCATCATGGGTCTGAATGACGTTACGTTACACCTTGACCTCACAGTCACGGGACGTTATGATGTCACGTGATATTGTGTCAAAGCGGAAGAAACCGGTGATCGCTTGTTTTGTGGTTCTTGAGTTAATGACGTTTGTTAGCGAGCGCCAACAATGTCGTGTTACGTACTCCAATTTTTTTAATGCAACGACGAGTATTTTCGAAAAAAATCGACCTCATGCTTTTAATAAGGTTAGTTTTGGACACACAAAAAAAGTGTATTCGAAACACTCCCGAGCAGCATTTGTCGTTCGTTCGGCTGATTTCACGAATCCCCTACCATGAAGAGTTAGCGTTATATAAACAAACTAGCGGCGAAAAACGGACGGCGCAAGGAGCTGACCTCGGAACACCGCGTTTGCGCCTCGACGACCAACTTCAAATTGCCAAATACGGGGGAAAAAAGAAAAAAAGGATAAAGTCTTCCGTAGTTTCAATGCTCGTCGCGAGATGGCGCTTTCACTCTGCGCTTCCCGCGCTTTGCTACGGCTAACGAGCGACGCAAACAGCGAACAATGCGGATTGGGGGGAAAATTAGAACCCCAAACAGTGACTTCTCCCCCTCCTCTTCGATTCGGAGACCGCTCCCCGCCCCGGCGCCCATTGTCTCTTAATGCAGATGTGCTCTCTGCCGTACCTTGTACACGTCTGACCTCGCTCTCCGGGAGCCTTTCGCTGTCGCTTTTGTGTTCCTTTGTTTCCCTCAGAAAATCCGCAAAAAAAAACAACAACAACAAAAGCGTTTCTAGCTTTGGGGCGCGCGCGCTACAGGCAGGCAAGTAGGCAGGCAGTATCACGCGTACTTTAGGAGCGTTAGGCCTAATTTGCAGAGGAACCCGTTAAACGAGCAGGCCGCTTTCCTTTCTGTTACGCATACATCGCTAAACGATGGCGACGGTCTACCACGCGTTGCACACTGAGCAGCCAGATTTTAGCTTCGGTTTCTCTCTCTCTCTCTTTCTGACCGCGTTTTAGGAGCGTTCGAGCGCCACAACTACCGTTTCGTTTTGTGTATTTCTATATCAGGTCACGACACGACTGTACAGAAGGTGAACATCGTCGTGCCGGTTCGTCTGCAAAAATGAGTACGCATTTTTTCCCGTCGTTTTGTATGGTTTTTGGGGCTGAAACGGGAGGGGGGGGGGGGGGTAAGGCTTACTGTTTATCTTATTAATGCGGCCCGCTACACTACACGCCTCTTGATCAATCGATGTGGCACTCTGTCTGATTTGGGGCTTCTCCCCCTCCTCCTCTATCTCTGCGCTCAGCGGGGTCTGCACATCGTTCCGGCTTTGGGGAAGTTGTTGCTGCGAGGCATCTCCCCGCTCTCCGCGGGTTGCTTGCTCCCTTTTTCGATTCCCCAGTTTCGCTTCTCGTCCCTACTTCTGCCGTGCGTTCGCTTTCGGCACGACTGATGTCGGGGCTGTATTGGGCGGCGGTGTACTTATCCTTCCTGTCTTCCACGGAGTATGCTGGTGTGTTTGGTAGAGTGGCCGGGAAAGGGTGAAAGTGAGGAGAAGAAAGAAGGAAAGAGGGGGTGGGGAGAAGCACTTTTCGGTGTTCTGAAGTAAAGCAGTGGACTGCCTCCCCAACTTCCTTGATGGAGCCTAACGTGGTTTGGAGTTTGTTGCGTGTTCGGCGAGTTTGGAGCAGCCACTTTCCAGCTCTACGGCATCGCTGACTTCGGGACAGACGAGGTGGGGGTCGTTGCCTCCGGCACGCTCTCGAGTGCTGGGAGAGGCATCGCTGCGATCGGTAAACCACGTTTGCCTAACCGGTAAAAGGCGGTGTGAACTAGCCAATTAGAACGCAGAAAGACACCCAGAGACTGGGAAAAAGAAAGGACGGACAAACAAACTGGGCGGACAGACACGGAGACTTCTGTGTTTGTCCTTCCTTTTTTTTACAGTCTTGGCGTGTTTTTACTGTGTTCAACTACCACCAGATCGTTTGCTCCCTAACCTTCTGTTCAGACAATTCGTTTCGTTGCAATGTTACGAACAAAATTTGTGATGTGTCCAGATTAAAGACAGCCATATATAAGTGGGAATAGTTGTAAATAGAACGATCACGTGGTCATTGCTGTGTTCGTCAAGATAGTTCTTTTTTTTTTCTAAATTTGTGTTTTAATAATGAGACTCTTAAGTATCATTCTGAACATCAGCCTCCTTAGCCTGAGCCTGATAAAATTTCAAGCTTGATACGATTCCAAGTTTGAACAAAAGAAATCGATTACGTAACGTCTAATGCTCTGCGGAAGTTATTCTTTCTTAGAAGAACGTTAAAACTTCCTCCCCTTTCCTCGCGTCCTCTCACATACAAAACTATAGTCTTACCAACATAGGTTATGCTGCAGTCATTTGGGATCCTTTCACTAAGATTGACACTAATAAACTTGATCGAGTAAAAAGAAAATGAAAGACGTAAAGGCGTTTACAACTCCCTAGCTGTAATGCCGAATTAGAGCGCAGCTCTTGAGGAGGAGGGGAGGGTATCGAGGGGACGGTATGCCTCTCCTCCTCCCTCCTCATCTACTCCTCCCGTGCTCCTCACCTCCTCCCCTCTTCTCTTCCTCCCTCGTCCCCCTCCCTCTTCCTCCTCCTCTTCCTCCTCCTCCATCCTCCTCCCCTCCCTCCACCCCCTCCCCTCTCCCTCCTCCTCCCCCTCCTCCCTTCCGCGCGGTGCATTACGGGAAACGTCCCATAGTGCATCGGGCGCTTCACCGCGGTTTATAATGGGACGTTTCCCATAATGCACCGCGGAAATACGCTGATGGCGACGCCGACGCCGTTCAAGCCGGAAACGGGCGCCTAAGAGCTGCGCTCTAAAAAGGCCGCACACTTCATTTTTAGCTTTGGACGAGGCTCCGTAACCGAACTTTTATCCAGAGCTAATTTATTGTCCTGGTCTGAAAGAAATCGGCATCCTCGACGAAACGTTATGTACCAGGTAATTAGAGGGAATTATAAAGTAGAACTGTCCGAATTAATCACTTTAGTTAATCTCTTTCTTATCAGGATATGCTACTCGACAAAGGCATGCACTAACAATAACTCCTTTGAAATCGCGTCATAATTGTTTAAGTGTTCTTTTTTCCTCGCGAGCAATAATTGAGTGGAATTACCTCGCTGAGAGTTTTGTTATGCAGCCATCGTTGTCGTTATTTGGATATAATTTGAATTAGCTCCTTTTTGTACCGTATTTGTTCCAGTGTACTACAACTTGTTTTAATTTTTGTTTTTTTATGCCAGCTTGTTGTATTTTCTTTACCATTGTACCCACCTGCGAAACTTCCATCGAGGGACTACAGTATTAATAAATAAAAATAAAGAACCTTGAGAACATTTCGAGCTTGATAAGGTTCTGAGCCTGATAACTGTTATATTCTATGATGGTACAATCATTTTGATAGTTTCGAATGCTCATCCGCTCGTTCTAGCGTTCTCATGCGCGCGTGGGACATAGTGTAGACTCGCTTCGCTACACATCGATGAACATGCACACTTATGTCTATATACAGAGAAAATATACCATAATTTTAAATGAAGCTAATGTTCAGCGTACTTACCAACTACGCACTACCGTATTTACCCATTCGTAGCAACTTATTTAACCTTTGACATGGCGAAGAACAGGTATTATTGCGAAAGGGAGATGTTACCCGAAGCTTCATTTCGTTTCTTAGGACGACTAAACGATTGGGGAACGTACGCGTAGCTTATTCGTATACCATATTTGTTTTTTGTTTTTAAATAAAAAAAAACCTGCTGTGGGCTTGGCGTTGACTGTTATCCCCACGCCTTCTTTACGATTGCATATGTACAAACGAAATAAATGCAATCTGAAAAAAAAAAAAAACGCGATACAAAAGGGGAACTCTCGGACATATTTCAAATAGGACGCTCTCGCGTGTTCCCGCGCGGTTCTTGCAGGAAAACACGTCGGCTCCGTAGTCGTTTTAAGCCACGCTGCAAGCTGCAAGCTGTTTGAGCCACGCTGTTTAAGCCACGCTGGAAGCTGTTTGAGGCGTGCTTCTTCCTCGTGGGACGGTTCCGTTACGTTGGTCATGTGAATCGGTGTCTGCCGACATGTCTTTATAAACATGCATTTCTAGGAAGGCAACGTGCATACGCTTCAGGTCTGGTGTCCGCCGATATTGCTGTCATCGTGTCCGAATGAAACACCGCGTCTTTTGTATGCCGTGTGAACGTGGGACTGCGGTTGGGGGTTGCCCGGCACTGGTTGTCTGACGTCGCGTCTTCCAAAGTCAATGTCGCATTACCAAAGGCGCGGAGAAAAAAAAAAAAAGTCCCAGGTTCGACAACGTTTGTCACGTGTTCGCTCGCACTCGAGGTTTCTTTTTTTTTTTTTAATGTGGGACTTTTTTTTGTCAATTGCGCATCTTACGGTTTTTAAATTGAATGACCGACCGCCGTTTATGCTGAAGGTTTTTCGGAGGATGCTGTGTACGTTGCGCCTACGCACGTCGTGACCCGCTAAATTTAGCGAAGAATCGCAGCGCCGTGACATCGTGACATCATAGTGTCAAGTGACGTCGTGTCACGTGATGGCACACATTTCCCGCTAAATTTAACGGGGAAAAAAACTTCGCTAATTTTTGGCGGAGAGTCAGGGTGTTGTTACATTGTGACGTCACGGCGTCGCGTGACGTCGTGTCACATGATCTCACAAATTTCCCGCGAACTGAATTGAGCGGAAAAAATCTGTTCGCTAAATGTGTCATGGCGTCACGCGGCGATACAGTGTCACGCGAACACCGGCCTCTAAATTTAGCGGAACGTAGGTTTCCTAACTTTAAACGCGGCTGTGCAAATTTGTGCAGCGGTGTGCAGAGTCGCCCCGTATTTCAATAGAGCCACTTCTAAGGTTCATCAAGCAACACTGGCGATCGCCATTGCTTGTACACGTAGCGTGTGATTAGATACGAGTCATCGCCGAACGCTGACGTCACATTCGTGTTCATTAGGGGCTCACAGTGTGCGATCAAGCAATGGCGGACAGGCGGTGGCACGGACTTTTGAAAGGGGTCTATCGCAGAGCAATGAAAAAAAAAAACGGCTATTTTTATTTAAAGATTTATTGTACGTCACGGCTAATTGATCGAGATATTTTGCCATCCGTGTTTTTGTCGATAATAAGTTGTGGTCGGGTCGCTCGCGTATTTAAGAGTATAACTCCCGTTCATTAAGTAAAACCACGGTAGAGCTGTCTGATTTCGTGCCAGAAGCCGCGAGCTTTCGCTCGCATGTATGACTCCAACGTATGATGGTAGGATAGTTATCTTCGAACACGCATAATGTGGCGGTGGGAGAAGTACGATGCGGCTGACTTCACGTGCGATTCTAGATTTTGTATGAACGTCGTGAAGTTGCAGAATTAGAAACGCCTAACGTATTTAATCGAGTCATAATCGCTCTATTTATAAACAAGGCACCCACGTCGTCTTTCCCGCTGAGCACGCAAGAAGTCGATCATCGCGATCGACATAAAGTGTGCAGCGGCTTAAGGTGTATCCACACGACGGACCGGGCCGCGGACCGATTGATTACGTGATGCGCGGCCCGCGGGCCGCCCGGCTGCAATGAGCATCCACACGGCGGACCAAAAGAGCAGACGACAGAGCGAACGGGCCGGTGTAACCCTCGACCTCACAGCTCCGCCAAACGCATGCAGCGAGCTACTTTGAGGCTATTTGTAAGGAGCCAAGATGGAGGTTGAACGAAAGAGACGTTTGGCCGCGGTGGCCCTGGCGTTGACTATTGAGGACGAGGAGGACTTAAGTGAACCGAAAAGGGAAATCCTACAGAGTGGGGAATTCCTCCACGAGCGCGATGAAGTAAAAAGTTGCATCGTCGCACCATGCCGCCATCGTCGCACAACAAAAGGTTCGCCTTCTTCGTCTTCAACAGTTGGCGTCAAAAGAAAACGACTTTGACTTTAGATTCCAATCCAAACAACAAAAGTCAGATTGTCGCCAGACTTAGCGCTTCAATTATACTAAAAACGCCGCGGTCCGCCGCCAAGGTCCGGGCAAGAAAAGTCGCTCGGCATTTCTCAGAAGCGCGGGCCGCGGACCGCCGGCGGACCTCAAAGACCGGTGACGTAAGATCACGTGATGCGTGGCCCGCGGACCAAAACAGCAATTTGGTCCGTCGTGTGGATACACCTTTACGGAGCTGAGGCAACAGCTTCGTGTCAACCCGCTATTTGAGCAGATCGCATTTTAATCAAGAATCGTTTGTTACGCCATCACTTGATGCGTTTTTTATGTAGAAGGCGACGATTGGCTGTATGGGGTCTCAGCGGGAAAGCAGTCTCGCGATACCTCGTTCATAGGCCTCGTTCATAGCCCATCACTCGTGTATAAACACGGTGCTTAAACCGGTATCTGAGAGGATGGCGAAGACGACACTGGAACAACAAAAATAGAAGCCACGGTTCTAGGCAGATGAAAAACAAAAGCGAAAGGGCAAGCGAACCGGTTTAAGACTGATATAGCAACCCTAGAGGAAGGAGAGAAAGGAACGTGCAAACGCAGAACTGCATCCTTGTACTTCCCCGCTTTTCCTAGTTGCAGGGTTACTATGTCAGCTGGAAAACAGATGGAAATAAGCGGACCACGTAAGTATGCTTTCAGGCGGCCCGGCGGAGTATCCACATATCCGTGCCCACCGGAGTCGGATGTCGTCGCCTGGCAAGCGGGCAACACCGTAGGGGACGAGCCTGCACCCTCTTCCTTCTCCCCAACTTCCTCTCGCTGCCCCCCGACCCGACTAACGATCCAGCTCCAGAGGTCTTGCTCCGCATCCTCCCACTGTCCCAAATTGATATCCGGGAAACCCCTTTCGGATCCACTCGGAGCAAAAGCCGGTTATTAGGAAAACATCCGTTTAGAACGCATCGATTCATACAATCCGAAATGCACCCACCGTCTACTGTAAGGAGCGTCCTGTTTGCAATAGCCGGTTACCTCCCTCTTTCTCCTTGTCTCTACCGCTTCCTTATAAGCGAAAGACGCGAAGGCCCTCGCGATAACGCCCAGGAATATTAATGGTGTTCCCTGGTCCGACGGGTGAAGCGGAGGGAGTAAGCGAGAGGGATCGCGCGGGCTCCGACGTGTATTCTAATAACGGTTGGCGAGCAGTTCTGGCTTCATCTTTTGATGGGTTTCCAGCCTTTTCGGGAACGGATCTGTTGGCCTGGCTTTCCTGCTCCGCCTGTTTACCGGCCCGCCGACCGTAGCATCGAACGGCGCGGCCGGGAGCACGCCCGTGACGAGCTACGGGCGTTTTTTTTCTCTCTTTTTCTCGACGCACCAGTGTGCGTGCGTGCGGAGGTTGCATCATGTTGTTCTAATAGTGGTGCGGTATAAAATAATGTTTTCTACAGGTTACATACATTTTTTTTCTTCTATGTCCTGTTGCTTCTGTTGGTGCTGCATCGGAAACTCGCTGTTTCTTTGGGCTCAGTTGGCTCGGCGCGTTGCGGTGTTATTTATTGGTCGTTAGTGCGGGATTACCCGTGTTGCGAAGGGGGGCTTTGCTGCCGCTTTCCGCCATTTGGAGGCGGTGGCTAGGAGTGCAGCAGGTGATGACGGCGGGGATGTGGTGGATCCGTGCGGCCCCCCGGGGGGGGGGGGGGGGGGGGGTCCAGGGCGGTTGGCGGTCGTGCGCGTTGAAGGACGTGCTCGTTTGCGGGAACCACTGGACTGTCGGTTGAGGTCGTTAGGCGGACGAGACCTTGGTCTGCGATGTTCGCGTTTCACTGCTAGGGCGTATATTTGAAGAGGTTCTATACAATTTTAACGTAATATATATCCATAAAGTTTTTTTTTTTACTTTTACTGTTACGCGTTTAGCGTTATAATGACTGTGCCCCCCAAATCATGAAGGGCCACTGCACGTAAGTGTAAACAATTTTAGTGATTCGTCGCACTCTTTTCCCTGTTTGCCTGTCCCCACTTCTTCAATTTTACGTCTAATTTTTTGCGGGGATCTTTCAGCGTGGCTGCACAGTTCGGAAAGGGGGTTAGTATAATGTGAATACAAAAACGTACTAATAAACAGTGAATGTGTTTAAACTGAAACCTATCTAATTTCGCCGCGAGGTGTTTTTCCTAATTCAGAAGTTTTCGTGCAACAAACAACGTGTCTCCAGAATTTCATTTGTAATTTTACGTTCATTCATTCGCATAACTACAAATATTATTAAAGCCAAAAAAAAAAAACAACAGACAACGTACGTTTTCTAGTTGTTTGTGTTTGCGGCAAACAATTGTTTTGAAATAATTTAGTAATAACTGTCTAACATTAATGGACTTTTGAACTGCTTTCAGACTTTTTTTGTGTGTGCTTGGCTGCCGCTTTTTGTGCACCTGGGATTCATATACAAATTGAACAGAGCTGGGACGTTATGGCAGTATAGTGGTGATATTTCTAACATCGTCATATTGTTAAAGGCCAAATCAATATTTTATTGACTTGTGTGCCAACAGTTCGCAATCTTCCTTGAAGTTCAATTAAATCCCGGTAAGTATTGGTTCGAGTATTTCATATCAACTGTGGTTGTGCACACCTCAGGAAAATTAGCAGCGTGGCTTTGCCTTCTCATTTCATCATTTACGCAGTGCATAAAAATACACATGTGACAATAGACACGAACTTATAGATAGACAAAAAATCTTGTATCTTCTTAGTGTTTGTCGAATAATGGAAAGCTCTTGGGGAACAGCTTGGATGCAATCTTGTTTAGAGGGGAAGTGTGTTTGTTTTTATTGCACATGAAAATAAATACAATCCATCTGGCGGTCACTATCTGACTTTGCGGCAGAATATTCTGTGGCGCCATTCTTTCGAACCTCCACTGTGAATTTTGCAGTTTATTGATTTTTAGTTGGTCCGACCAGAGGACAGATCTTCACTGGTCTTAGATCATGACTCTTTCCTTGCATTTCTCTTCAACGGTACAAAGATACAAAAGCAAAATGCAAGCTCGTAGTCGAAAAAGACAAAACCTCACAAAAAGTCCCACGGGAACTTGTGACGCTGCATAAAGTTTCTGGAGTATGGCTATAAATGTTTATAACTGAAGGCAAAGTATACGCGTTAATCATAGAATGTTTGCGTCAAGTTTCATCAAAGCCCTACCATGTAAATTCGTGTTTCTCAAGTCAAACACAAATGCTGCTTTCTGGCTAGTGTGGTAATTTATAAGCTGTCACGACACACAGAGAGTTGCTCATTCCCTTGAGAGTTATCAAGTTATCAGCCTAGTTAGATGTTTTTAAGTATGATTATTGTTTTCGTCTTCAACTATCAAAAATTAGAACACGGTATTCAAAATGGGCTCTGCGATGCCACTACCGTTGGGAAGGAATTTACGTTCTTCCAGGCGGTAAAAAAATTGTTTTATGAAACACTGACGCGCATTTAGTTTTTTTTTTGTAGTGAAACTTGGTGAATAACTTCCTTTTATTTACCTAGAGCATTGAATGACGAGGCACCCGTTAAATTTGAGCTTAACGAAAGTGCCCTCCGCTTTGTAAACAATTGACTTCCACGTGTTTGGAATACCAGCGTAACTACCAAAATAGCTTATTAGTGCCTCACAGTCAATAATTTTGCGTCATTGAAAGATAAGAACACAGGAAAGAAAATCGCGAAGCAAGAAGCGTGAACGTAAAAACACTGATTATAGTGCAGTCGAAATGAATCGGGAATCAAAGAACAGTATAAGCGAAATCAATTCCATACCCTGCCTAGCGCCGGAAAGCGTGCTTTTCCACAAAGTTTGTGTTGCAGTGGAGAAGCCAACTTAAGTTGTATCTTTGCGAGTGGCAACAAAATGGATTCATAACCCGGTCTAAATGATCGCGGTAACCTTCTGGAGCTTCTCTCAGACGTTTACGAGTTTTTTTGACGAGAGCGCAGATGTTGCGGCTTCATCTTTGGCCCCTAGCCTGGGGAGATGTTACTTTTAGAGAAGCAACACCTTACGAGGATCCCATACTAGCGGCGCGCGGAACATAAACTTGAGCGTACTTGGAAACATGCTATAGCCCCCTAGAAGAACGGTCAACAGAGAGCAAAGCCCAACGTTGTTTGTGGGGACGTAAAAACCTTAGATTGCTACGTCGTTTTTTTTTTATCCCAACAATATTAGGAAGAAGATGGGGGAAAAAAAGAGAGAACACGTTGGGCCAAGAAACCGCCACTTAGTAGAAGAATGGTGGCGGTGTTCCAGGCTTACTTACGTTCTTAGCAGCGTTTCGTTTTTCCTTTATGTTTTGTTTTATTTTGGGTATAGTGGCTATCTGGGTTGAGTTTGTTCGCGAGCTTGCACTCGTAAAACGGGCGGAATCTCTTCATCACGGTTATAAACTTCTCCGGCCATTTTTTTCCCCTTTAGGTATTGTTCGTTCTGACGAGGAAGCAAAGTTGGAAACAGAACTAAACATATTATAGAGGAAAATAAAATAAAGAAGGTGACGGTCGTATTCCGAAGAACGGTAGGCGTCCATAATTTTCCGCCATTGTGAATGAGGGTAAATGCCTGCTTCAAAAGCAGACGCCGTTTACACTTTCTCGGAGCCGTTCGTTTTCTTCGCGCCCTCAATTTTGTTTTCACCATAATATCTCCAACTTCAGCGCTTTTGTGTAGTCGTATATATGTATATATGTATATAAGGTTTTGCCTAAAGCGTTATTTCGGCGTTTTCTTTATGTGTAAGGAGGTTTCACTCCATCTGGAGCCGTTTGAAGCAGCGAGATTCGAAACAAGCACGGCAGTACTGAGTCTAAAAATGTCGAGGAGGAAGAGAAAGAGAAGAAATACCGGTTAAAGAAGATAATCAGAAACGAAGGAGGAGTGGGATGTGCGGATGCGAATCGTCATAGTTATCATCGCCTTCCACGTCGCCAGTGACCTCTAGCGGCCACGCGGGAAACTTTCGGTTGGCTCCTCCTTGTCTGCTCACAATCTCGGCTTCGTTATAGAACTCCCTGCTTCTCGTGATTTTGGCGAGATCTGCTCGGAAATACGATATAGGAAAGGCAAAGGCATCGGGGAAACATCTCCGATGTGTTCTCTTTTTATTGTTTTGCATACTTGCTTTTTGTTACAAATAAAAGTGGGAGAAAAAAGGGGGAAAGGAGCGTTAGGAATTGCTTGTTTGAAGCTATAAAAAAATTTCTTTTTTCGTTTTGTTCTTCGTTTTGCAGCTGGAGAGGGAGAGGAAAAAGGCAGCCGAGCGTGTGCGCATTTGAGCGCGGGGCTCTTAAAAGGAATTGGGTTTGTTAGCTTCAGTGCGCATCTCTCCTGCCGAATTAGGGTTAACGCGTTTCGCAATATTCACTTGGAGTGAAAAGCACGTTTCGCTAGACGGTCAAAAGGACGACGGGGCCCCGTGAAAGGAGACGGGAGACGGTCGGGACCAAGTTTTGGGGGTGAAAAGGTCCTTAAATTTTATTGGCACTTTTATGGACTTCTTTTTTTTAATTTTTTTTCATCCTTTCCCCTTTCTTAGCCTATTTTCAATTTGGCGGAAGACTTTTTTTTCTTTTGTGACGTTTATAACTTTTTGCTTTATTTAACTATGCGTTTTGCAACTTCGTTTTTAATCTATTTCTTGTAAGGGGGTGACTCTAAATGGTAAATATAGCCTCCTATTGATAAAAAAATTCATTAGCGTGAATCGGGCTCCTTAGAGGTTTTTTGAATTAGAAATAATTGGATCGCGTTACAAACAGACAAAAGATAAACACAGCGAATATTCCCTTCCCACTCTGCCTTTAGAACATGCATGCATTCACACGAGGGATGTTGAGATGTACAACTTAATATGTAACTTCATAAATACAGAAATATAAACTTAAAAACAAAACGTGCTTCAAGAAAAGTAATGCACAAGTTGAAGATACGATTCATCGTACATTTTATTGATCACAAGAAAAAGGAACTAAGCCGATATTTTTGCTGATTTTTTTTTTCAAACTTGTGCAGATCCCCACGTTCTTTTCCTAAGTGCCTTAAGCTTGGGCTTTTAGAAACGTCTTATTTGTTGTTATTTATTTTTATCGCAGTCTGCAGGTGATTTTACTCTTCAAAATTTGCGTAAGCGATCAACATAAGATTTCGTTTTACAATTATAAAAAAACCGAAAATTTGAAGAAGAAAAAATATAAGAGTTTATTGTTAATTTGACAGGGCGAAGAATGCGCTACAAGTATGTGGAAGGCTTTCTTTTAGTACAGGCATGTCTCTGTATAAAACTATACTGCATAAAAAGTCCTTATCAGAAAACAATATTGTTAACAACTTTAACAAAGAAGAAAAAAAAATAGATGTACGAAATGTCGGTGCGTAAACACGTTACAGATTCGGAAACAGTTAAATACCAATATTTAAATAAAGAAGCGGCCGCTGGTGGGTAGAGATTGTTACAGTTTGATTATTGTTTTACTCCCAGAAAATGATTTTGAAATGAAATCGAAGTATTCTTAACATAGCCGAAAAATATGTAGGAAATGCAGGTAACAAATTGCAAGCCCTGAGAAGGGGTGGGAGACAAAAATGACGCGACGCTCAAAATAAATATGAGAGAGTTCAGACGTTGAAAATGACGGGATAAAAGAAACAAGGGAGAAGTTTCGAAGAAAGCACAACAAACAAGAACAAAGCTACAAATAAAAAAAAGACGCTTAGAAATGTGTGATGCAAAAACAGGAGTGGAAGAGATGTTAGTCAGGACAGAAAGGAAACAAACGCTATGATTTCAGTAAAACGGCGACAAACAAGAACGAAAAAAAAGTAACAGAGAACAAAAGGAGCAGAACGAGCGCGCAGAAAGTTGTTTCGACGTTTCGTCTGGTCCATGTCGCGAATGGGCCCCGGTGACGCCTCCGCGACGACTGCGGAAGCGGGCTTTCTTTTGTTCTCTGCTTTCGCAGCTACTGCGAAAGGCGGGGAATAAAAGCGAAGGAAGCATCAGGGCAGACAAGAAAACGAGAACCCAACGGCAACGACGCGTTCCGACGGCACTTGGGAACAGATGGCGCCATTTAGAAGGCAACTTTGCCGCCTTGACACTCTCTGCATGCTCTCCGGTTTGCCCGCGCTCTCGTGCCCTCGCTGCTCGGCGTTTTTTGGTCTGTGTGCCTTGGAGTTCGTCGCGTCGGGGGCGCCGTTGGCTTTGTGTCGCCCCACCATCGCTGGTCGGTGCTGACTCGGGAACTTGCACGCCCTCGCGAGTCTCTCGGCCGTGGCGCCTCGAAGGGGTTAATTCATTTCGCGCCGCCTGTACGTTTGGGCGATGCGACCTCGGAAAATTGGGCCTTCCCCTTGTTCCTGGCACTCTCCGTCGCAACACGGCCTGCGAGCCGCTGCACAAAGTTGCAATCGAAAAAACCCACTTTTTTAGGTATTTGAGGTATGGTGAGAATAATGTGAAATAAAAAGTCATTATTTGCACGAATAAAAAACTTTGAGAAAGAAAAGTTGAATTTTAATCCAAATAAAAAAAAAAATCTCGTGTTGTATACGTTCCTTTTATACAACAAAATCAGTATCGTACGCGTTTATCCAAAACAGGAGCGAAAGCTCGTTCCTCGTTTCTAACTCAATATCAAAACGAGTTTCTGTTACAGTTATAAGATTGGAACGTGTCGTTACATTAATGTTCCATTCGCGAATTTTAATTAAATATTTTGGGAGGATAATCCGCAGCTAAAATAGGGCGGTCAAATAAAAATATTCATATCGAACTGCGTGTCGCTCTGTAACGATCACGTTGGCTCCAGTCTTTTGTTGTTTTGTTCTCAATCGGACACTTCACACCCTCTTTGAAGTCGAATGTTTAAATAATCGATAACAAGAGCCCCATATGCCTACTTAATTCGGGTAAAATTGCAGATATATAGACAAAAATAAAAGGAACGCCGTTCCTCCTTCTGTTCCCTCGAAAATGTAACGAGTTTCCGTTCCAGTTGCACCAATGCAAAAGGACACGGCGGCGTTCCTTCCTTCCCTTTAAAAGGAACGCAATCAAGGAACGTCGTTCTTCGGAAGGCCGTTTAGTACAACACTGGATATAAGTAGCGCAGAACGTCTGCTGAATATTTTATAGGTGACGTAAAACTATGATAGAAGGCTGTAATTTTTTTTTAATAAAACAAATTTCAGCGTGCTTTGCAAAAAAAAAAAGAATGACAAGAGGAAAGGTAAAACATTCTGCATTGTAAAAAAAACAAAAAAACTAAACGTTTTAAAAAAATGGTTGTCGAAGGTTACGCAACCGGAACTTGCCTTCTCCGCTATGTCTACTCAGCGCTTACACACTGAACGTAGAAAATAGCAGGGAACCACCGTTCCCGCATCTCCGACTGGTGTGTCTAGCGTCCCATTCCATCCATGCATCCAAGGTGGTCGCAAAGTGGCCACAATTGACGTCACAGAAGCAGGAGTGTCATGCTGTCGGATATCGCGATCCTGGCGGTTGGTCGTAGAAACGCCGTCGAAAAGCACGGGCAACCGTGAGTGTCACCGTCGTCACGACGTTCCAACCCCTGGCTGCCGAAGCTTCCGTGGACTGTCACACTGGAGAGCGACGCTGCACCAGAACAGGCGTCTGGCACATCCACCGCCACTGCTGGGACGCCCACCAGGATCGCGTCCGGCGACAGCGTGACACTTTAATGACGTCATCGGAGGAAATCGAGGGATCACAATTTTGGGCGCGATAAACGCACCAGTGAGAGACCCGTTCCAGGCACCATAGCTATATATAGGGTGGTTCAAGTCACCAGGCTCGATCTAAAATGGACCGTAAAAATCGACGCCTGCACGTAGCCATATAAACTTTTCGTCAAAGGTGTATTTTACAGGTCGGTTCTTTCTTGTAAAATTACAAAGCGTAGTTATTTAAAAAAAAAAAAAATAGGGCCAAGAAACTTGCCAGGGTCTACGGCGTGCTGCGACCCAGACGACCAAGTCAAGTAGCGGGGTGTGTTTGGCGTTCTTATTAATAGATGGCGTCTAGAGCAGCGTCTGAAGGTGCAGCCGACCAGCGAAAGATAGCAGACGACACGCAGACGAAATCCGTTGGCTGCAAAAGCGCCGGTGTTATGCAGATGCCTTTTTTTTTACTTTAAGTTTTGCTTTTATTGTTCGCATTTATTTTTTAACCGAAGGTACATTTCAAAAAGATTATATTCATTTTAATAAACCACGGTGGTCGCTACGAGTGATTATAGCCAACGCAGCGCTGTGAACATATCTCATGACTGCGCGCCCCACTCGTTGCTGCGACTCTCGCGAAGGTCAAGTGACACACACACGGCCTGGTATTGGCTTTGAGGGCTCGTGGTGTCGTTGCGGTCCATCCTCGGGTGAAACTTTAAAAGAGCTTAGGGAAAAAGCGGCGCGAATGACGGAAGGGCGAGTTAAAATAGCTTAACGATTTCTGTGTGTAGCCGCTCTAGTTGTTTCATGTTCCTTCTTCTATCTCCAAAGCCGTTGCTCCGGATTATTTTGAAAGTTTGGGAGGAAGCAAACCACGTTAGTTTCTGCATGTCGAACGACTTTAAAAGAGATCGCTCGACATGCACGGGCAAAGTAGGCGAGTCATTTATCGTCCGCGAAGCTTCCTGGATCGGCGCTAATGAGCGCGTGATCACGGCGTCGGCGGGCAGCAAAGCGTGGATAAAACCATTTCGCCGTTTGGACGGGACTGAATCCGTCTGATCCCATCACTCAAAGGTTGCCCCCCCCCCCTCCCCCCCGCCCCCTCTTTCTTTCTTCTGCCGTTTTCTGTTGTAATGAATGAGCGGATCCACATTCCTTTTCGAGCGCTGCGAAAACATGTCAGGAATTTAGACAACGGATTTACGCATCTAATGTCCGTTGACTTTCGAAGAGTGTCACGTTTTGTTACACAGAGTATTCAATTTATAGGAAAAACAGACTCACTCGAATTATATTTTAAAAATTACTGGAGTTATGCGTAGCGGTAACTTCTGCCATAGTTCCACGTAAAAAAAATAATTAAAGAAATGAAGGTAGAAGTGAGTAGGGCACGGCGCTACTTCTCGCGCGATACTTTTCAGGATTAAATATTCAGTTGGAAGCGACGGCGTGTTCTCACAACGTTGGCTGTCCGTGTTGTTTAAATATAACTAAAACAATGGACATGCAACCATCCCAACGAGCCATCTAGAAATAGCGTTTGACATGCTGTGAAAAAGGTATTATGTGCCACGAGTAGCACCCATAAAGTAGCATGTTAAATTCTCAAGTTAAAACATGCGATTTTTTAGGTCGGAATTGAAGTATGGGAAAGAGAACAATCTTAGTTCAGTCAGGCGTTACCCACACTTTATAACATTTATGATTTCTATAATAGCACAAAATGTGTTGTCAGACTGGTTTCATAAAATAATAAATGAACGTAACTTGCAAGAAAAAAAATAAGAGCGTCACGCGGCTGCTACATTTGGCGTGCTAGACATCGCCCGCCAAACTTAACGAACTTTAGAGCTCGTGAGGGCTCATAAATAACACCCTTAGCAGCTCAAAACACGCTGAACGCCGTGTGTCTCCTGATTTTGATGCCAGTCGTGACAACTAGACTGCTAATCAGCGCCCTAATTCTACCTTATAGTAAGATGTACTCATGCTTCCTCCCAAAATAAAAGAAAAGTTAACATAAAGTTAGCCCGACGGAAGCGCAAGGAATAAAATCGTTCGCAGGACGACAAATACAATTGAGGTTTAAAAATTTTAACCATAAACCAGGTCGCAAGACAGCAATTGCGCTGAACTTTAGAAAAAGAAAAGTAATGAACAGTCGCCAGCCGGAAGGTGACATACGGATCTAACAGGAACACAATTCTATGTCAACTATAAGAGCTCGCGAGGTACTACGAAGCCAAGCTCCATCCATCCCAGCGTTTTTTTTTAGCGTCTCGCCAAGCGCCGAGTGAATCCGCATCGGGTGTCGAGCTGCGAGTCTCTGATTTGCATGCCTGAAGCGAGGCAAGTGAGGCACGAGGGATTTGCACGTCCGCACTCGGCCACAATCCGAAACCCCGCGCGTGTCCGCAATCCCAATCTTTGTATAACACTCAGAGCCGCGCGTTTCAAAAGACGGAGCAGCTCGAGAATAGTTTCGACTGTATTGAATTCGGTTGTGATTCTGGGGGGGGGGGGGGGGGGGGGGGGGTAACACAGCGATGCAAATGCGTTTTTGCCCCCTAATGTGGTTTTCGCTTAGGGCCGAAACGCCCGGTTAAATAATGATTGCTTGTGCTAATTGCCTCCGAATGCCACCACTGACCCAAAATTTTATTGTTATTTTCAAATACTATTCTGCCTCTTTATTTTAATTTTAAGGCGAAAGCATTTTAATACGAAAGCATTGACTGTCCCACAGAGCGAAGCCGTCATTGTCTGTAACCGCCTGCAGCAGAAAAAACGGCGCCCACAAGCGGAATTCCCATTAGCTGCGACGCGTCATATTAGAAGCTTCGGCACGGAAGCCGGCCGGGCGCTCAAGATCCAAGCGGACGGGCCTGAGAAATAAAACACAAAGAAAAGCACAGCAACGCAGATGTATCGTCACGGAAGCCGTGTAGCCGGTGGGGTTCGCTACGCCTGCGCAGTAGGGGAGCGTCATGTCACCGCCGAAGCATCGTGTGAAAAAGGAAGACGTGGCGCGGTGCTGTAGGAATGGGCTGCGCGTAGGAATGGTTTCGCATTCCTACACGTAAGCAGTCTGAAGGGTGTATACCCCAATTTCTTTTCCCTTAAAGTCACATGGAGCTCGAGAAACACATGGCATGGCATTCCGATTTATTATAGAGCCGCAGGCAATGAGATTGTTGCATCGGCTGATAAAAACTCAGAAGAACGAATCGCGGAGAAAGAAGCGTGATCCTATCAAGCCATTCCCCGTGTTTCTTAAGCTGTTAGTCACTCTAAGATCAATCAGATACTAAACTACACTCATTTCACACGGTTCAACACTGTGAAAACAAAGGAGCCAGGCAGAAAAATTCACTACCGTAAAACGACGAAATAAACGACCGCACACATTCTGTGTGTTTTTGTTTTTTACACTACACAAAAAAAAAAAAAAAAACATCAACAGAAAGCACTGTCAATAGGCGAAGAATGTGACAACGTACAAATTATAAACAGCATAAGCGCAATAGCGGCGTTCGAAACCTTCACTTAATGGCTGTTACTGCAACAAAACATAATAAATAAAGCAGAATATGTACCACTTTCAAGCTGCAAGTTGATGATGTCGTAAACATCGCTCCGACCTAATACGAGGCGGGCGCACCAGATCGCAACTCCTGTGTAGTCCCGTTTGTTTCTTTAGGCAACGATCTTGATGGCATTACAGTGCGGTACACGTATAATCGCTCTGGAACGAAGAAACGGACAGCACAAACATTTCCCCGCAGTGGGCAGGAACTGAGCATGTCGTGAATAAAGGAAGTATATATATAAAAAAACAAAAAAAGTTACTAAAATAACGTTCAATAATGGTAGCGTTACCACTAATCGGAACATACTCAGTTTCATTTCTTACTCGCGCCATGTAATCGGAGTTCTCGAACGTCGTGCAACGCCCATTTCGTTCTAACCCCGCTTGCCGACGTCGTGCAGTAGTTGTAATCTACTTCGATTAGAAATCTATTTCTGGCTCAATTAACTATTTCCCATTTGTTTCAATTTGTTTTCTCTTTCTCTCTCTCTCTTTCTTTCCTCTCCTTCTTACTCACTACAGACCTTCGATCCCAGCAAGCACCTAACGACCTCTCGCTGATAGCCGTTTCTAATTATGATTGAGTTCGATGGCGGCCGCTAGCTTTCCCGGAAATGGGAGGTGCTACCGGAAACATGCGTCCCGCTGATGCAGATGGCGCTGATCACAGTTCCTGTCACGTGACGTTTCAGGTTTGGCGTTTGTCCGCCTCAGGCGCCGTGAGACCCGTTCTGACGGTGGCGGAATCGCGGCTGCTTATGAATATTAAGGAGAAGATAAGGAACGCCACGGCGGTAGATCACATTTGGACTGCAGCTTGAAACATGTTAAAAGAGAGCTCGCGTTACATAATCCTACGATTCTTCCTAGGACTCGATCTCTGTAAATGCCTTTGTCGACCCAAATGAACGTTGTACTGGCGAGTGGTCGTGCAATCACAGCAACGGGGTTCACGCTAAAGAGCCCAAGTTCGCAATTGTACAGTACTCGTCAAATCGCCCATCTACGGCGGCCAAACTTCCCGCTATTCAAATCTTTACATACAAATTTCTAACTGAATTTGTTTAAATTTTATTGACAGTTTATTCTTAGACAATTTGAACACTGCGAGGTCGGTCTGCCGCAGTATGACGATAGTTACTCGCCGTAGAGGAAATATTTAGCCAGTGTAGTACGACTGTCAACATGGGGTCCTTAACGTGCATTGCGCAATAACAATATACGACTGCTGACCAGTACAGTGCTCATTCAGATCGAATTAGCGGAGGTGGGTATTGGCCGAGGATCCCTGCCACTTAGTTTTGAATTATATCGCAATGTAAAACTTATTTTTCATTATGTTAATCCTCCTGACTGTTAGCTTGAATTTGCTTAGTGGTACAAATACGTTCGTAGAATACATGTTGAATGTACTTGATACGACTCCGATACGTGATATTTCCTGTTGATACTGTAACTTTAGCAGTGCTATCCACACGCGACCGATTTCACCTAGAGTCACTGTGAGCTCAACAAACGCCAATCGTGGTCCATCATGTCTTGCGTTCTCATCGACTAGCACAGCAATCTCATTGACCGAGAAACAATAATTAGATGTCTGGGACTTGCCACACCCCGTTTTTTTTAACCTGTCAGTGCAATGTAAAAGATACTAACCACTGGTTGCGGCTGTGGCAACCCCAGAAATAAGCCAAACCAAAAAGAAGGCTATAATACTTTGGTTTCTTCATAGAGAACTCGGTACGGTGTATGCGCGGTGCTAATTTGAGCTCGGAGCAATGTGCTCCGAAAGGGCGCATCCTCCGGCGTGACACTGGTCGAGCCTCGGGTGAATAATTCACGACGCGCATGATAGCTTGAATAAACTTACCGTTGCCAAACAAATAAAAAAACAAAAAAAAAACGTGTCTTCTGAGACGCACGTGTTGCGCCGAAAGCGAATCACATTCGCATCAGGAGGGCCACACCCATCACCAACGCAGCTCCCTCAACACCTCTTACCTCGATGGATATTTTGTTGGGCTTCCTTAATCTTTTTTATCCTAAGCGTTTACTTCAATACGCACGCTAAAATATAAATAAAGCTTGTTCCTCGAGCTGTCTTTGTTTTTACCTTAAAAAAAATGGCTGGCTTAGTAAGCTTTTTATCGTAGGGTTTGTTTTCTCTTTTAACCGATGTTCTAGTCGTGTTTCTCAACAACCTTCTCTCTCTCTCTCTCTCTTCCTCTCTTTCTTTCTCATACCCGAACTTGAAGCAATGAGGAAGAGCAGCACAAATAACTAGAAACAACACATACCGTCTCTCTCTCTCTCTCTCTCTCTCTCTATATATATATATATATATATATGCATATATTTTCTTTCTTTTTACATTATTTCGTTTACGTTTTCTTTCTCAGTTTCGTTGCAGCCTGCTTTAAATATTCACGCCGTCAAATTCTCGTTTACGGCTGGACGAGTTTCCTTCCGCGGTGTCCCGCGTACGCGTGAAATGCTCCGTCGCACCTTGTTAAACTCGCCGGTCATATTACCGACGCCTAGAAGGATCCTCCTACATGGGAAGAGCCGTGCGCCGCTCTGCGAACCGGGTTGTTCGTGCTGTGGCTGGTTGGTTTTCAGAGTTCCTTTCGTTCTCTACCAGTCGCTCTTTTGTTGCAGCCAAAGAGTGCCTTGAGCACAATATTTCAAAGAAAGAGGTGTGGCGAAAATAAACCCTGGAGAAGGGGAACAAGAGGGACAAAGGACAAACACTGCTAGGTGACTGGTGCGCGACCAAGAAAATCTGCCTGGCCCGGGTATCGAACCCGGGACCTCTCCATTTCCATTGGAGCGCGCTCCACCAAGTGAGCTAACCAGGGGTTAGACGTCAGTAGAGCAAACATGTTTTATCAGCCGCTACCAGTCTAAAACCAACAAAGGTGAAAGGCTTGCATTTTAAGGTATGATTATAATGCAATAAATGCATGGATTTTTTTCGGTCGCGCACCAGTCACCTAGCTCTGTTTGGAGGTTTGTGTTTGTCCTTTGTCCCTCTTGTTCCCTTCTCCAGGAATTATTTTCGCCATTCTTGTTCAGCTGGCTTGCACCTTTGCATTTAATTGCATTATATCATAATTAACCTTAAAATGCAAGCGTTTCACCCTGTTGGTGTTAGACTGGTGGCAGCTGATAACTCTGTTTGCTCTATGAGGTCATGAACCAACTCGCCTGCTTCGCCCCCTTTAGTTTTAGAACGCAGGCTCTTAGGCGCCCGTTTCCGGCTTGAGCGGCGTCGCCGTCGGCGTAACCGTGAGGTCACGTGGCCCCCTCAGGTCACGTGATTACCCCCCTGAGGTCACGTGACACCCCTAATGTCACGTGACCCCGCCCCTGAGGTCACGTGACCTCAGGGAGTCACTTATCTTCTCAGTATACCTTACATCCTCCTCCTCAAGAGCTGCGCTCTAATCCGGCGTTACAGGGAGTTGTAAACGGCTTTCATTTTTTGTCCAGATTGCCGATGCGTACAAAAATAAATCGTCGAAACAGACGAGCTACGAATAAGGATAGGTGCTGACAACATAATGGTCGTTGCCCTCCGAAAACGGCGAACAAGCGGGAAGCAAGGCCAACTGGGAGAGGGTATACGCGTCCGCAGAGATTTACTGGACAAAAGGTCCGTTATCTGCGGACACAATTACGATGGCCCAATAATGAGAGGCAGCTGCAGCGACGATAGTGAAATACAGTTGTGATTGGATATAGATTTTAGATAGAAACGCGCCCTAGTACGGTACCTGCAAAAGTCTTTTGTAAGACGCACGCAAGAGGGACCGCGGGTTTAGTCCGGTTGGGGCGGACGCTCTGTAGGCAAGGGTTTCTCATTCATTTGCGCCGCATAACGTCCGAAAACAAGACCATTGATCGACCGACTAATGGAGGCAGCTACTACATTCGCCCGTCTTGTATATATGTAAACGTCGATTGCTCCTAAACGCAGGCGCACGGACGTTCACCCATACACGCAAATCCTGTTTCCAAGAACCTGCGTGATACACCGCTAGACTTATAGCACATTTGAACTTGTTAGTTCGAGGGCACAGATCGCCTGGTGGACCCCATGATAAGTTCCCGTAAGTGGACCGCCACTCAGACCCACATACGCTCGGGGTTCGCGACGCGTCTTTCGGGGCGAACGCGATGTCTTAATAGGGGGTTTGGGCGCGTTCCAGTCGGAACAACGGGAGCGACACCGCTGTCGAGCGGGTGTGCATAACGACGCTGTCTGGCCCAGTGCACGATCTTTGAACCGTGCATGCGTACGACAGAGCCTGTGCTTTCGCGGGACTGCATAATGGATGCCGCAGCCCGGATGAGAGCGCCCCAGTTCATGTTATTGAAATAGATCAGAGGTGCGCGAGGTTTGGAAACAGGAGTAGAATAACTTTTCCACTTCCGTAGTTCCGTGCTTCGTCTGGGTGGATATCAATTATGTTTGACCCGCACCTTCACCCGTAGTTGAATGCGTAACGTGCTGCGATCATCGTATTCTAAAGCGAATATGAAAGGATATTTTAACGCGATTAATAAAGCGATTAGCTTCTTTGGATCTTCAGTTCACTATATTTCTGGCCGTTTAGTTACCCAGCTAAATTTAGGTGGGAAATTACGTCGCATGACTCGATGTCACGTGACCTATTCGCGGCCGGAAAACCGTGCTAGGGGGCGCCAAGGAGCAGCAGTTGAATGTCACGTTATATCCGGAATGTGAGGGTGCCGGGTTTGTTTACATCGCGCGCGCCATGGCGGTACGACGTGAATTGCTTGCTTTCGGATGCTGTGGTGTGGTTCATCATTGTTCTCTCAGCGGTGACATAACATACGCGACCCGAAAAAGGTATTAAGGTTTCATGCATATCCGAGAGAAAAACAACTGGAGAAGTATAGAGACTGTATTAAAACAGGACAAAAACAGAGTGGGCGAGCGCGAGTGCTGTGCTCAAACTACTTATCAGATGCTTTCATGACGAATCGTGTCGTATTTTCGTATTACTGTGTTGCTTTTCTTCGTGAGTGTCTGTTTCGTTCTCGGTACAGTTTTCACTGGCAGGACAAGGCTCCAACGAAAATCCGATAATCGCCTCTTCCTTTTCCCCCGCACCCCAATTTCTTTCTCCGTGTCATCCGTGTCACTGTCACGCTGCAAAGTTGAAAGAATTAACACTTATTTACGATATTCGAACCAAAGAACGCTCGGTGTCTATAACAACAAATCGAGTCCAGAGGATCCCGCAATCGAAAAACTTTCGCCTTTCTTATGGTGCAATTCCTGCGACGATCGAGAGGAAAAAAAATTACCTGTTCTGGATGTTTTACTATTTCGCCTACCGACAGACGCCATTGATATATTATTGTTTTCTGGCTACAAAAGGGGTGTTTCTGAACGTTTTTATGTTCAATACTACGCGTGTTCATTATTCTAGACGGTTATGGCCAGCAAGACAAAATGTCATATATCGTCCCAAAATTACTGGCTCTGATCCTTTTGTAGCGTTTTATTGACTGTAAGTATAACTGGACCACAAAAGTACCTTCTTCACTCGCCGGTAGATACAAAAAAAAAATCCCATATCTGCTCTCGTCTTAATTACATTGCCATTACGGTAATCACATAACACCTACATCTGTGCAATGTCTCAAATGACTGTCATTGAAGCGCTAGCTTTCGATCAAATGATTTGTTAGTTTAAATGCTCGATCTTAACAAAATGACTCGCTGATAAAGATAATTGATAAACCGATTTTCCACTAGAAGCTTGCCTATATTTGTTTAATTTGAATTGTTTATATTGGTTTGTTTTCATTTTTTAATTCGCGTTAGGTGTTTTTAAATTGTGGCCTCTTCAGAATGCAACATTTCTTTCAGCACTAACTTTGTACAGACTCAGTCATCACAATTTTTTTTATGCTGGGAGCATTCCACTTCTTCACTGTAATTACTAAAATAATAAACGTTTCGCTGCTGGTGATTTTGGTGAGCTTGGTAAAGTCAGGATATGTATAATGCAATGAATACAGGACTGTCCCTGATTTGTTTAAAGGTGCAACAATCAGGATAGAGAACTCGTACGTTTATCTCAGGGTGAAAACCAGGACAACAATTGTGCCTTAGATTGTTATCCAAGGAGGTGGGACAAGGAATTTTTTCTGAAACTGTCAAACATTAGCTGAGCTACAAAATGAGCGTCTTTCACATGCTTTGCCAGGACAAACAGAAATATAAAAACACTCGAGTTAGCAGCATTGAAACCTGGGATGAAAACTTGCCAGACGCGGAATTTGTAGTCATACGACACGAATGCAAAAATATGTTCTAAAAAACACACAGAATGAAAAGTTATTAGCGCGACAGCGAGGCAGAACGAAAGCCCACACTGCGCTGAAAAGCAGCAGCGGAGTTCTCACTTTGGGTTGTGACGCGCTCCCGCTAGATGACCTCACGGAAACTCCTCGCCGCGAGTACACAAATCCAGTTTCCACACTACATTTAAAGGGAAAATTGATGCCCCGTGACCTCAACACCAATTCAGTTTCTCCGCTAAATTTAGCGGGAAAATTATGTCACGCGGCCTATACACAAACTCAGTTTCCCCACTAGATTCAGCGGGAAAAGTGACGTCAAGCGTCCTAAACACCAATTTGGTTTCCCGACTAAATTTAGCGGAAACATTGACGCTACGTGACCTGAACACTGATCTAGTTTCCCCGCTATATTTAGCGGGGAAACTGAATTGATGACGTACGTCACATGATGTCACGTGACTTATAGACAAATTCAGTTCCCCACTAAAATAACGGAAAAATTGACACGTGATCTCTCGGGGCTTTTTCAGTCACGTCTGCAGCTGATCACTTAATTAAACAGCAACATATGTGGTACTACACAATTTATAAATGTTGAGGTTTATATATTGATTTATTTTTAATACTGGTCCTTGTTTGGGACCGTTGTAGAAATGGTAAATAAATAACAATACTCAAACAAATAGAAGTTCAAAATGACAAACAATATAAATTGCAGTAAGAAAACATTTCACAAATGTATGAAAGAAACACGCGAAAAAAAAGCAAATTTAAAGAAAATAAACAAGCGAAGCAAATTTAGTATCCACTCAATGTTGAAGTGTTTTCTTACATAGTTTAGGAGTGATGTTAAAGAATTGGAATTTACTATCTCAGTGGGTAGCCCTTAGCAAAAAGAGGCCGTACATGGAACGAAGTTGAAATATATTAAATAGGAATATTAATTTTGCATTCATTCTGTATTTTTTGTCCACGTTCGAAATACGCGCGTAAGGTATTCAAAATATATCATAAATATTAGTCAGAAAACATTTTTAGATATACCAAAAATATAATTCCTTCCCCCTTAAGATGCCATTTGTGTATTAAAAACCGATTGATGTTGATCATACCGTTAATTATCTGGTACAGTAATTCCAGTCTGCTAAAAGTATTTATGGTATTGAGGGTTGGTATTCGTGCTTTATTAAGTAAGTCGGTGACTGAAGCTAACCTATTATATTGCCCGAAAATAAATCTAACCGCTTTTTTTGTAGCATTTCTAGCTTATTGATGTTCGTTTGGGTGATAGACATAAATACAGTTTTCTCTGTTTTGAGTACCATTGGCCAAACCTTGCACCACTTTGATATGTCCTGGAGGCTATTATTTAGGATGAGATGGTAATCTGAACTTTTGATATCATGGTATAAAATACAATCGTCGGTATACAATCCAAAATTCCCATTAATTTTAGCGGCTATATTATTAATAAGAAACAAGAAAAGCGGCGGCTCAAAGACAAATAACTGTAGTACCCCGGATTGTACATTTGCAAAATGAGATGCAGTATGGTTAAACAACAAGTTAGCCGCGATCACCTATACTTCGTTTCAGCTTAAGGCGCAGCCGACCGCTACGAGGTAATAACACAAATGAAACCGCGGCAAATGCTTAAGCCACTCGGCCTTTTTTGTTGATGATTGGTTCAGGGATCACAGCACACGTACAGAAACATGACGAACACCATGATTGTGCGCTTTTGACGCTGTATGATTGGTCTCATCCACTCGTAGCGTCGGTTGTGTCTAGACTTAAGGTGAAACGAAGTATAAGGTAACTACAATATGCGTCCCTAAAACTTAAACCTCTGGAATGTGACACCGCAGCAACGGATGAAGACGTTCAAGAGGTTTGCAAAACGTGACCATAATGCCATGGGAAAGATGTGATGACGGTGATAACTGACGACCGTGGCTGCTCAAAATAACATGTTTAGTTACTTTAGTGAATCTAAAATGATCGCGTCCTTAAGAAAGGTTAAGAGTAGTTAACTCTGGCGGTTTTCGACGCGAAGTGCAATATGTGTTCGAAATTTCTTGGTGTCAGTTTACGCAAAAAAAGTAGCAATGAAAACAAGCATGGCCTGAGGCAGGGTTAAATCAAACTTGCAAAGAGTTCTAGCTGTAATCTCAGCTGCGTCATTAATTACGTACATCAAATATTTTCTATTGGGGATGCAAGTCTCCGATTTGCATCCCCAATAGATCTGCAGTTTAGCTCGTCGGATCGGTGGCCGAGTGTGTTGATGCAGCGCAGCTCGGAGCGCATAGAGCGAAGTCTCGCACTGCAAAACCACTGATCCTGGATCCAATCCCTCTCCGGCCTCTTTACATCTAGATGAGCATCGTCTCGTGGCGTGTGTTCGTGTTTCACTACTGCGTGATACACGCCAAAAAGGCTATGCAGAGCGCAAGTTCGTCTGCTTCTTTTGCAGAGGTTGTGGTGCCGTCAGAACGCCGAACCCTGATTGGCTTTAATAGAAGGATAGTGGGTATATTTCTAGGCATGCTTGCCTTGAGTTCTCCCGAGCCAATCAGAGCTCGGCGTTCTGACGTCACCACAACCCCCGCAAAAGAAGCAGACGATTTTCCTCTTAGCATAGCAGTCGTGCTGCACCGGCTATGTTCTCTCCTCTAAGCGGAAACCAGTGTCGCCAAGCTAAAGGTAGACCGACCATACGCTGTCTAAACCGAATGTTTAATCACCGCCAATTAGAAGTCGTAAAACTGACCCGAACATTAAAGCCGACCTTAAAACTCCCTCTACGATCGCTAAGACTAGCAATGTGCGTCGTGGCCGAGCCCAACGACTCGCTAGGCGTGCGTAACAAGCCTGGTGTCGAGCTTAACTGGCGATGACAGGGTTTAACGCTCGAGGCGCATAATCCTGGAGACGGTAAGCAAACCCCGTTTACCGGTGGACGTGCGAGCATAGCTCTACTCGCTCTGGCCGTTCTGGTTCGCGCACGCACTCGCGCTCGCACGCGTGCAGGCTTGTTTGTTCTTCGTCCGCGACCAGGGCCCGTGAGTCAGGCTTGCCCAAATAGATAGCCGCAATTCATCTAGAAAGTACTAGGCAAGGCCGTAATAGACCCCTGGGGACGGTGACGGGGCAGGCAGAGAAGGGCGCCGATGGAGGACAGCGCCCATTATCATGGAGGGTCCAGTCTGCGGGTGGCGTCGTTTAGGCTGTTGTACGCGCGGGGCGGAAACGCCTGGCGTGAGCTCTTCGGTGTCTGCTTATGCAAACGCGGATGGACGCATTGGGCTGATACGTGGACATCGGTTCAGGAAGCGTGGGCATTTGTTGCCTCTATAGCAACCAAAATAGACTTCTCGTTTTTTTTCGTTTTTTTTTATACTCTATTTCTAAGATATTTTTTTTTGTTCTCGCTTTTAATCTGGTTTGTTTTAATAAGGGTTTGCCTTGGACTCGTTGAGTCAGGGATATTATTTGAGAGGCAGAACAAAAATAAATTGAAATTAACGGAAGTGTTCTGTCGTTGCGAACTGACTTCCGAATGTCGACCACGTTAATGTGCTTTATTTTTGGGTTTTTTACTTAATTTTTTTTTAATTCGGAGGGTAAAAATTGGGTACTATTTTTTAAGTTGATAATCGGGTTTTTTGTGGAACCATTTTGATATTCCGGAACTTTCTGGTTAAATTTACAAATGTAATAATTATTACACTTTTTGTTTTAATTTGGAGGGTAAAAATGAGGGCTATGTTTCAAGCTGGTAATCGAATAAAAATCAGGGTTTTCTAGCAAATAATTTTAAATTCGGCGTTTGTTTGAAAATAAATAACATGAGTATTAATGAGAGTAACGAGAATTAATCGCTTCTAGTACATGAAACATTTTATTCGCAAAAGCTGATCATCGATTTTTTACACATCACTGTGAACATACATCATCATCTGCATGCGAAACATTTCGCTCGCGATTCGACAACAATGTTCAACGCAGCATTCGCTAGCCTGGGGAAGCGCACAGTAGTGTCATGACAGATCCTTAAATAGTTCGACAGCTGTGTTAGTGGGGAGACTGCTTCCAGCAAATACTCGTTGAACTCGTCGTGAAGCAAATCTACAATACATCTTGTAAATAAGAAAGCCTAAGGGGAATTTTCCCGCGTCACTAAGAAGGCCACCGTAAGCCAGAGATTTGACACGACTACGTTGTCAGCATTCGCCTGGAACGTTTGTCCAATCAGTAAGAACACAATTCCAAGCCGAATGCTGACACTGTGGTCGTGTCCAATCCCTCGTCTACGGTGGCCTTCTTTATAGTGACGCAAGAAAATTCAGCATTTAGGATTTTTTGTCTATGAGGCGTTGACCTACGTCAACGGTCACGGAAATAAAGAAAGGTTGGTAGTCATCAAATGACGGACTCGGCAGACATTTCTGGTATGGACCCGGTACAGTTCGCAACATCCATTATGTCAGGTGGTTTTCATTTGTCTGGGACGTTCCTTTTAACAGGGTGGTACCATTTTGAGGTGATTTTCGAGCAAAACTCTTCAGAAATTGTTTTCACTAATGTGGCTCTGCTCATGGGTAACATAGAGAAAACAGCTCTTGCCTGATCGCTGTGACCGATCATCGTGAAAAGCTCGCTGACAGTCTGCTGCAGCTTGACACTTACGAGGTGATCAAAGCTTGGCATCAGAAGTTTTCCGCATTCAAGCGTTTTCTGGGCATGTAAAAGTGGTTCGAGTGTGTCTCCCATCAGGATTGATTTGGCATAAAAAACCTCCTTTTCAGAAAGTATCAATCGAATTGCTTCTGCTTTGCGGCTATCATGTGAGCTTTCGAAAAGTTCCATTAACGATCTCCACATTTCTATGGCAACGGCAAGCGCTTTGTAGATTGCCATCTATTCGGGACTACAGAAGGCGGCGTCTTTACATCAGATCGCTAGAGGCCGTTAGAAGCAAATTTCGGTGTAATTTTGGTACAGCTTGTTAGTGTGCTTAAATAACGCTCCAAACGTGATCACTACGGATCGAACATTAGACACGTATGGTGCAGAAATGGCACGGTCAACATTCACATGAATCAGATGTGCTAAATCTTTCACATGCAAGATGTGCATCGCTTCAGATTGAAAGAGTTCTCTTACCGTTTTTCGAATGTACTCCGCTGAGTCTGCGGCAACACTCACAATGTCTTTCCACGTCTCTCCTACAGTTAAGAGCGTCTTGCAGACTACTCTGGCCATTATGTAGTTGTTCGAAACTTGCACTCTGTCGACGTCGATTAAAACAACCTGCTTCTTGGCGTTTGTGTGTGTGTGTATGTGTATGTGTGTGTGTGTGTGTGTGTGTGTGTGTGTGTGTGTGTGTGTGTGTGTGTGTGTGTGTGTGTGTGTTGTGTGTGTGTGTGTGTGTGTGTGGTGTGTGTGTGTGTGTGTGTGTGTGTGTGTGTGTGTGTGTGTGTGTGTGTGTGTGTGTGTGTGTGTGTGTGTGTGTGTGTGTGTTTGTTTGCTATAGTAGCATAGGAGAGTGTTGATGATATACGCCCTCCAGGGATGTCTGGGGATTCTTCGACGATTATGCTTACTTCCACGGCTTGCTTATTATCGCATATTTTCACCATGTCCTTGTCGAAAGCTTCTTTCAGGCATTTCAACCGAAGTCTTTGTCCTGTCGGCATGGACTTCGCGGCCTGGCAGTATTTGCGCACGAAGTCCCCGGAGGTCTGTCTGCCTGGTGCATCCTGATTCCACTGTATGCCAGGGCACGAACCACATCGCGGATCACGCCGTCCGGTTCATTATCTTTCACACGTTGCCTACAGGACACACCAATGAGTGTCGGCTGAGATGTTTTTGCCTTCTCAGCTTCCTAGGTCGACATCTTGAACTCCTTATGACGGATTGACACTAGATGCTCGAGAATTCGGTCGTAGTGCTTCTTCGCTGGATCGGTGACCATCTCGGCGTTGCAATATTTGCACACAAAAGCGCGGCTGCGATCACTGTCTTTCGTTGCGATCCGAAAATATTCATTATGTTTACACCGGTCATCCAGCCATTTTTCGTTTTCTTCCCATCTCCAACGCTGATTTGTTTTGTGCCGCGGACTGGCTTGCTTGTTAGCAGTGCTGAAAAAAAACCTAACCAGACCAACCTCTTGCATCCTGGTCATATTCTCTCAGTCTTCTTTCTTCCTCTCCAATAAAATGTCTTCCTTTTTTGGAGGTCCTTCGAATTGGGACAATGCCACCATTTTCAGAATATTGCTGTTCCTATAAAAACAAAATTTTGAGTGCAGTCACCCTCTTTCTCTTCTATTGTGCACGGTCGAAAAGGGAGGGGAAAGGACCGGTAATTTGCTATTTCTCGCGTGAGCTGAAACGTGGTGGCGCCAGTGTGCAAATAGTCCCCAACCACTTACGGTTCTGAACTAGACGGTGAGTTTCGCAGTGTTTGCGAAGCGAAATCAAATATACAAGCATTCTTCTGGAAATGGCCACTTGTAGCACTATCAGACTTAATTCACTCTTATAAAATAATGAAGAGTAAAGAATTAGGAAATATACGTAAACTGGAAGCGTACCGGGGCTTCCCAATAGAGTGCGCCACTGAGTTTGTTGCCAAACAATTAAGTAGGAATGAAAGATTAACATAAAAGCAATATTTGGGGGATTGTTCTACGTCCCTGAAGCCAACAGGATCAATCTTCGTTGTCCCGAGGTCGAATAACTAGCGCGTGTGCACAGTAAACGCCCGTGCACCGCAAAAAAAAAAAAAGAAGTTGGTTAGGTGGTTTTGGAATTTGGGGAGAAATCGTGTTTGAAAGAAAGACGTTCGGAGTGTATATACCGGACAAAATCGGGTTTTACCAGAAAGCGAATAACCCATATGATTGACGTTGAGAAGTTTGAGAAGCGCGTTCGCGAATGTGAGTTTTATGAAACCTGGAGTCAAGCATTTTGAAAAGTAGGCGTGCTATGACGGCGCCCTATTTGTTTTTATGAGTAGCTGCTTCAACTATAAGCGTTCCGACTTATAAACGGTTCAGCTGACGTTTCCAGAGTGTAAGCGGGCCGCCAGTCGGGTGATGAATGACGTTTATTGTTCCGAAGTGCGCCTTTATAAAGGCGAAGAACGGTGTGACGTAGGACGTCCCACGGTACATGATTGGATTAGCTCTTTCACTAGCATGACACAGCTTGTGCCCTGCTACATCTCCCCTCTTTAAAGGGGAATGGGAAAAGGGGAAGGGGCTTTGTTACAGTATCTCGGGCAGTGGGTACCGGCAGGGTTCCCGGCGTTCTCGGGTACTTCTGCGTAGCTCTTGACTGGGCTCGTTGATGTCCTGGTCTGCCGGTCGGTCTTCGGTGGAAGGTCGACTTGAGTCCGGCTGGGATGCTGCCTCCCTTAGGTGCTCTCTTGTGCGTCGAATCTCGCGGCCGTCTTCAGTCTGTAGAATCGCTGAACGCGGGGTGTCCGCTGGTCTCAGGATGATGGCTGCTGACCAGGTTCGCTGACGTGTGTCGTACGTCGTGACCTGTTGCCCCGGTGACAATGGCGGCAGGTTTCGGGAGTTGCGGCTGTAGAAGGTCATCTGCCGCTGACGGATCTCCTTGAGGCGGTTGTGGACGGCTTTGCTTGGCACAGTCTCCGGCTCCAGGTGGCTTGTTGGTACCGGTAGCAGCGTCCGCGTCTGTCGTCTCATCAGCCTCTGCACAGGAGACTTGAGGACAGCATCTCTGGGAGTATTTCGCCACTCAAGTAAAGCCATTTGGAAGTCTGGGATTCTGAACGAGCACTTTTTTAAAAGTTTCTTGGCCTCTTGAACTGCTCTTTCACTCATACCATTAGAGCGTGGATGGTAGGGGATAGAGGTAGTGTGCATAACGCCTAGATGGGCTAGAAAGTCTTTGAACTCTTTGCTGTTGAATGGTGGGCCGTTGTCACTACACAGCTTCAGTGGTAGCCCATGAACTGAAAAAACTTCAGCACACCACGATTTAACCATGTTTGCGGTTGTGTTGCGGAGCTCCCGAACCTCAAAAAAGAACGAATAGAAGTCTACAATTATTGCAAACTCGCGTCCGCCGTATGAGAACAAGTCCATTCCCACGATCTCCCAAGGCAATGTCGGGACGTCGTGGCTCAGAAGAGGCATCTTTACGTTTCGTGGCTGATGCATCTGGCACACTTTGCAGGCCTTACAAAACTGCTCTATATCATTAGACATGTTCGGCCAAAACATCACACTTCTTGCTCGCGCTTTCATCTTCTCCGCCCCCGCGTGTGCCATGTGCAGGAGGTACAGAGTGCGACACTGTTAGCGCGAACAAGCGATCGCCGGTTTTTCCAGTTTTTCTCTTTGAAACCAATGGATGTCATCCAATTTATTATTGCTATGGAAAGAGCTCATTTAGTTGTATAATGTAAGCGATAACATTTCGTGCTCGCTAATACTATTTAGAAGTAAAATGCGAAAATACGCCGATGTCGTGTTCGCGCTAACAGTGTCACGATGTGTACATCATTTCTACTCCTTTTGATTTTGGTATCATTACCTTATTGCTGCGAAACAGAAGGCCGTCTTGAGTGTGTATCTCCTCGCGGTACGCCCAGTAGGGACGGACGATTTCTGGGACGTCTTGCTTGTTATCAGGCCAGCTTGTCTCCGCGTAGTCACGCAGGTTTGAGAGTTCGGGGTCCTCATTGGTTGGCATTGGGTAGTTTTCACGCAAATGTGCTTTGTTGAGTGCAGTAGGGGAGCCTAAAGCAAGTGCTTTAGGCTCCCCGAGGGGAGGTGATGAATGTGGGAAACTGAGCATTGCGTCTTTGCTTCAATGACTACTAGCGACAAGATTCTTTTTTTTCCCGGCATTTTGCAGGTTTTCTTCTTTTGCGACAGAGCGAGTAGGCTTCAGGCAGACAACGTGCTGCGTAGCCGCACGGAATGGCTATGTTAGTTAATAATAGTAATAATAATAATAATACTGATAACATTAATAATAATAATATTAATAAACTTGTATTCAGGACACATTCATGAAAGCATACAAGAGTGCGGGGGCAATCAAAGCCAACAAATGGCTTATGTGATGCCGCCCAAAAAATTACGGAAAACAAATTGATATGTCCACGAACAAAGCAATGTAAAGTTCGTCACACACACATCAGTAGAACAAACTGAAAAAATTTAGAATGTACAAAACTGGATCAGTAATTATGCACATACACACAGAATCTAACAAATAGGTACACGCTAGGCGACATCTCATCCCAGTAGGTGAAGTCTCAGCATTCTCTTCAGTTGACGCAGTGAATTCGCTTGTAAAATTTCAGAAGGCAGATCATTAAAGAGTTCAGGCACGTAAAATTCGCGTGTATACCGTCCATATCTTGTTCGGGCAAAAGGTATCTCGAAAGTCTCTTGAAAACGAAGCGAACGAAGAGCAACGTTGTTTCTTTTGAATTGATCTGTCCAAAAGTAACGTAAGACAGCAGTTTGAATAAAAATTGTTCGAAAACAGGGAAAATGTAAATGTTGAAAGCGATCAGTACCATCGGGAAGTTGCATTCCATAAAAAACACTTTTCAAAATATTTTTTAAAATGCTGTCAATTTTCTCATGCCAGAAGCCGGAACAGTTTCCAAACACCGTAACGCCATACCGTAACACACTATATGCAAGAGCATGGGTGACTAGTCTGCGAACTGAGAGAGGAATAAGTGATTTTGTATTATATAGCAGACAACAAGTACTCCTCAATTTTTTACAGAGGGACGTGTGTTGAGCATTCCAAGTTAAACCGCAGTCAAACAAAATTCTTAAGTACTTTACAGATTCAACATGAACTAAAGGAACACACTTGCAAGATACACAGTTTGAGTTCTGTAAAAGGAAAGGGAAATCAAGACACATATGTTTAAGAGAATTATGAAAACAAATAAGCTTAGTCTTGTTTACGTTAACGTCCAAACAATTTCGTTGAAACCAATCTATGACTACAGTCGCAGCGCATTGCAGTGAGCGGGCAGCATCTTCGAAGTTAATATGTCGAGTTACAATTACAGTATCATCTGCATATTGATAAAGTTTGTCTTGGGAAAGAAAAGTGGAAATGTCATTAACAAAAAAATTAAATAGGAGTGGAGATAGAATCGGGGCTTGTGGTACACCTGCCCTTAATGTTGTTCGCGGGCTCCGTGCCCCAGCTGCAATTACAAGTTGTGAGCGATCTGAAAGGTAGTTTGAAAGAAAAAAAAAAAAAAAACGGACCACGAAATCCATAGCTATAAAGCTTCTTCAGAAGGTTTGAATGACTAACGATATCAAAGGCTTTAGATATATCTAAAAAGAGAGTACAGCAAACAAGATGTTTTTCAAAACCAGAAAATAATAAATCGGCAAAATCTTCAAGCAATGGCTGGGTTCCCTTTCCTTGAACAAAACCAAACTGACTCGGTGAAATGACATTGTGTACATCTAGAAATGATGTCATAGTATGGAATACATGGTTTTCAAGAAGTTGTGCAATAATTGGCAGAACTGAAATTGGGCGGTAATTTTGAATCTTACTTCCTGCGCCGCCTTTGAACAAGGGCCGTACTATAGCGGTCTTTAGTTCGTCTGGAATAATGGAAGTCGTAATAAAGCCGTTCAACATATGAAGAAGTACATGCTTAATGACCTCATAATTTCTACGAAGATCAGTAACTCGAATGTCGTCGGTGCTTGGTGATTTTGACGGTTTGAAATTGAATAACAATGAATAGAGATCTGATTCTATCATAGGCGGAAGGAAAACGGAGGCTGTTACAACATTTTTGATGATAATAATAATAATAATAATAATAATAATAATAATAATAATAATAATAAAATAATAATAATAATAATAATAATAATAATAATAATAATAATAATAATAATAATAATAATAATAATAATTTTCTCATCAAAGTGTGTTCATTAATTGTTCGCATCTCTTCCAATTTATAACAGTCGATTTATTGAAGTAATTTATATGACGTTTTTGAGAGTGATTTTTACAGTAAGCTGCGGCACCTCAAAGACACTTGTTTATATTACGAATATTAAAATGTTCAAAAACAATCCTGGAGCTTCACATGACAGCTTGCGCGTCGTGCGTCACGGCTATTTACGGCTTGTTTTGTCAAATGTTTAGAGGCTTTGTATAGGAAAAATGTTTCGGAGTCACCAGGATGTAGGATGTGCTGTCGCCTTAGCTGTGCCCGCGAGCACAGATGTGTTGCGCGGCGCCGCACACTTGTTTTAGCTACATTGAGCTGGCCAATACCGACGCTCCCGTCCAAGTGCGATTCGGCAATTGCTAATGAGCGTTTGAACGGCCCTGTGCGGATCAAGTCTAGGTTATTATTTTTTTTTTTGTAAGGTTTAGTTTATTTTTGTTTTGCTTTTTGCATAAATACCTGGTAAACAATATTGCCACATCGCAACTTCTACTCGAAGGAATCAAAAACTAAACTAAGGCGACTGACTAATTTGTTCTATTCAATATTTGCTAAGAATTAATTTCAGATGTAAAATGGCTCACTGAGAAACGTATCACACATTTTGCGTCATTTCTTGGGTCCTCCAAATGAAACACGCAAACCGTCGTATTTTTAGCAGGTGTATACCTCTTTCTTTTTTTTTTTTTTCTGGGGGGGGGGGGGGGGGGGGGGAAGGGGACGGGGGAGGTGGGCGCTCAAGTGACCTTACCAGATCTAATAGGTCTCGATCGCGGAGGCGGTTTGACCCATTTCGCGTCGACCTGGGCGAATCAGCAGGCATTTACTTGGAAGGACTCCGCAAGCCAGCCATCGCTCCTTGCAGCCAGTTGTTTTGAAGAAATGGTCGTTTACTAATTTACGAATTAAAAAAGAATCAACTTGGAACTAGTTAAAGATTAACACTGACATGGTGGAAACAACATGACACACAAGGCTACTTGAACTGAAATATTTACTATACACCAGAGAGGTTCTGGAATTTCGCTTGGTTATTTTCAAGTTGATAAGATATTCCTGCCTGAGTTTCATTTCGTCCGAATAATAACAATAAAAAAACGCCCTGTTCACCGGTCTTGTATTTGGCTAGAGCGTCTTCACCTACAAAACCCTTGATAATGTTGTGCTTGAGGGGTTGATAATTCAACTCAATCTATGACTCCAGCCGTACTAACGAGATTCACACTAATCACGTTGCCTCGTTGACTTTGTATCGATTTCGCCTTGTAGCGTCACTTGTCGCAACTAATTGAATCGCTGGTTACCGGGACTGCAGCATGAATTCTAGAACATATACACATAAAGCAGTTTTCATTTGAATATATCGCACTACTTGACTGATTACCACTCGTTTTGTTTCATTTTTTATTGTGTCGATTTCGAGTTTTCGAACGCGTGGCACGATGAAAGAACGAAGCTTATGGGAAACTCGCGTGTGGGATTAATAATTCAACAGCCAAGGGTATTAGGGTATTATTCAGACGGCGAAGCAGTCATTTATGCAGTAGCGGTCGAATGGGAGCACAGGTTTTGCCTTCACTCGTATTTTGGCGTTCTGGTCCTATCCAAGTTCTTATTTTCAAATAGGCTTTTGAGCCTATATTAGACGTACTGGGGACGTGAATAATTCAGAAGACTAGTCTAAGGATCCCCGAAACATTTAATTATTATGGCTGCATGCAAACGTTTTTTTAACGTCAAATAAGAAGGTACCCTGTAAGCTCTGTACAGCAATTAGAATGGCCAGGAAACTTTCAAATAATGATTTGGCCTACCAACATGTAGAACAAGCAATAAGAAGCCCTCATTAGTAATTAATTAGACCATTGTGCTTATCACATTGAAGATGCAAGGACAAACGGGGGAAAAATCTACTCGAAGACAGATCCGTTTTCGCAGAGAAGCGCAAAAAGAAACTCCTCCTCGGTCCAATGTTTTCGCCCTACGAATTCGTCATTAGTTAATGACTCGCCCTGAGAAGGAATGGCGCCGTCATGAAAACAATTAGGTCGAGGACTTGGTTCTAGTTTTAGCATTTCCGACAAACTTTTGTTTTTGTTTAATACTTTTGTTACGTTTAATGCTGCCTTTACAGAAGAGGTACTGATCAAATATAAAGGTATTCAGTGTAAATACACTTTGAGTCTAAGGCCAGTCTTTTCAGCCATATGACAGAAAAAAAGCAAGTAAAAAAGCTTGCAGAAAGATGTTTTTGTTATTTCGCAACTGTGCATCGAACATGGGGTTATAATAGTTTTCTTTTTCTTAAAGTTATTTATAAACAATTATTACAATTACAATACAGAAAAAACAGTGATAGCGTAGGCGAGCTGATGTAGATTTACAATTTTTTAAACCACCTGGGACTGGGTGGAGAATAAGAAGAATCCAGAGTGAAAAAGAAAGGTACAAAGACTAAAAAAGCAACGGGATTTTGTCTTTAAGAAAAAAAAAGAAAACGTCTTAAAGTTCCCTACTTTTCCACTTTGAATTGCTCAAATTCTCTACCCAGTCTCAGGGAGCTTAAAAAAATGTTGCAATTACAGCCGTGTCTCGTTAATGTGGACTCATCTAATCCCCAAAAGTTCGTCCATAATGTGAGTTGTCTATAATAACGCGACACAAGCGCATGTAGTTACCTAGTTCGACCCCAAAACATTTGTGAGTATACAGCAAGCCATCCTACAAACAGGGTTCATGTTAACGTGACATGATGGTATACAATAATAAAAATATATACAATGTTTTGCTCTAGTGTCATATATATATATATATTTAGTCCTCATATTCGGTGTTTATTTGTACACCCCCTTGAAGGGCTGTATTAACGTGTTTTGGGTGAGAGTCACAAAAAGCAGTCCATTTGCAAAGATATGATTATAATACTTCATGATCGATTGCATTTCTACAACAGAAAAGCGAGGCACACTGCCTAGATGCAGGCTATCTTTAACTGTTTAAACATCTCCAAACCTAACCTGACGTATATATAGAACCTGGTGATATACAGCATAGTCTCCCGTACATATGCCTGCCTTTCTTATTTGCTATGATGCCAGTGAAACGAGTAAAATGAATGCAACAACTTTGACTGCTACGTTT
This sequence comes from Ixodes persulcatus, assembly GCA_013358835.2. Lineage (NCBI taxonomy): Eukaryota > Metazoa > Arthropoda > Arachnida > Ixodida > Ixodidae > Ixodes > Ixodes persulcatus. The sequence continues at coordinate 197,032 of JABSTQ010009058.1, forward strand.
GCTGCAACGAATCATATCGATTTTTACGTAAGCGTGAATGGTTTGTATTTCTGTGTCCGGCAAAAATTCTCTTTTATTCTTTCGTTCAAAGACAACTCAATTTTTTTTTTTAAGTGACCGTTTTTGTGTTAAGTTTACACCTTATCAATGCGCTATTATAGCCGTTTTTTCTTCTTGTGTGTTATTTTAGGGATGAAATAAAGCTGACATAAAGTCGTGCAATCATTTATGGTAAATGTTTTCCGAGAAATCGCGGCATCAATTGCTTTTTGTTATCTTAAAAAATTAATGCCGATTCTGTGGTACACAGTTTGATATAAACATCCAATTTACGACAACGCCGGCTTGCAGTTGGAAGCTTCTAACTCCTTTAATCGTCGGCAAGGCTACACCTGTTCGAGATTATTATTATTATTTTTTTTTTAAACAGACGCTCGTTGGATGAGACACAAACCACTACAAAGCTTCATCGAGTGAAAGAATCGTCCTTCAATTTATGGAGGGGCTTATTTTTATTAAGTTCTTGTTTTCAACGATGGGAAGAAAGGAAGAGATGGGAGGGGTGGGTGCAAAACAGTTTTCTTTCTTAGCATTTTGTTACTGATTTTTTTGACAAGTTATGCCTCCAATGTGAAAAGACTGTACTAATCAGATCGAGATGACTGTAACACCTTAACTTATTTGCAGGCAGGCACGTATCCAGGGGGGAGGCCCATGGGGCCCGGGCCCCCCCCCCCCGAAATCTTCCATTTTGCTGGGACCTCCTCTCCCCCCTCCCCCTCATACAGCATTTTGTCATGGGCGGGCCCCCCCGAAACAAAATCCTGGCTACGTGCCTGTTTGCAGGGATATGGTTTGACAACACATACTACCAACAGGATCATGTAACTATACTTCGTTTCAGTTTAAGTCCAAACGCAGCCGACGCTACAAGCGCGAGAATTTGTACCTGAACAGTGCTATCATTGCACGGGCGCGCGTGCTTGGCAGGAACGCTTAAAGCCCGGCGCTCGCGCTTGTAGCATCGGCTGCGTCTGGACTTAAAGGAGCGATGCAACAATTTTTGTACTTTGCGCAAATACCGCTTAGAACGGATCCCTGACGTTAATGACCTATAAAACGCACGTTCGTTATTCACCCCACGCAATAGAAGTCCCGGAAAAAAATTAAATAAACCCGAGCAGCGTTCACCCCCTCAACTCGCAGCCAGAACAAGCGGCCACGCGATCTGGAGCCGATCATATGCCGCCAATGTTGATCCTAGCCACGCGCTGGGGTTGGCAAAGCACAGGACACGCGCTGAGTTCCAGACATTGTTATGGCTCGGCTATTGTCGTCGTTGCAGCGATTGGACACGGGCCACTACCCGAATGCTTCTCGAGCTAGTAATTATCACGAGCCCAAATCGAGTGCCAACGCAATGCTCGGGTCCAATCTATGAACCGCATTCAAATATCGTCATATGGGTGTACTGCGATCCCCACGTTACGTCATCAAAGTTTGCAAAGGAGAGATTGAATGAAAATGGTCGGTTTTGCCCTTTAAATTACACCGCAACAAAGGAGTTTCTTGGCCAGTGGCGTTGCGTGTGAGTATCCTTGAGTCCCACTAGTGCCAGTAAGCTCGCATAAAGTGAAAAGCATTCCAATTGAATATCGTTGCACAGCTCCTTTAAGCTGAAACAAAGTATACTCTCCGTGCGGGAACTATAGGGGCGCTTGGAAAACGCACGTAGCGCCGCTAGCGGAGGAGCTGGCGTTCGACAGTGAGACGCGTTCAGCAGCCTGCGGCGCCTTTTCGCATGCCAAGCTGTGGCGGCGGAAGCGCGCACGGACGAAACTTTTGCTTTTTGAGACGATGCGTACTGAGGGTGACGTTCATGAGTGCTGAGTTTGAGTTTGAGTCGTCATTAGGGGTAATTTCTCTAGTTGCGGCCGAAAAAGGAGTTGGAGCTATTTTCCGAAAAGCAAGACGGCCGCCACCATAATTCCTCTGAGTGGGAAACTTATTTCGCTCGTCGCTGTAAACGTAGGACTGCTGGAACGATGATATTTGGAGGCGAGTGAGATGTTCACTAAGTTTGTGCACGAAGTGTGCCAAGTTTCATTAAGACAGCAGGTGTGAAAGTTATGTTTCTAACGAATAAAGAAATAAAGAAATAAAGCTGTACGGGATATCCAATATTGGACCTAAAATGTTGTGTTAAAGCGGGCTGTGCAAAATGCAGATTTGGGCACACAGGTGCTTGGACTTGGCAGTAACATGACACAGCACTTATTATACCAAAAAGAGGTGACATAGGGAAACCAGGTGGAAATTTGGTTTGGGCGGCGTAACTCAATGGGAACCGGTTTTGACCATGAAAGGGCTCTCAAAAGAATACCACTCGTCGTGGGAGGTGGAGACTTGACAGGTAGAAAGGGACTAGTGGACTGTACTTCCAATTGAAACAACTTTACGAAAGGTGGTTCGAAAGCCGAGAAAACAAAGGTGTCGGGCAACACACGGTTTGACCGTGAAGGGCTTTTGCTTTCAGCTGTTGTGCGAGGTGCTAATTTTCGGCGCACAGGTTCTTTGACATGACCGTAACTTGACACATCACTTATTTTACCAAAAAGAGGTGGCATAGCGAAACCAGGTGGAAATTTAGTTTGGGCGGCGTAATTAAATGGGAACTGGTTTTGACCGTCAAAGGCAGTCAAGATAATACCACTCAACGTGGGAGGTGCGCACTTTACAGGTAGGAAGGGACCAGTGGACGGTACTTCCAGTTCAAACCACTTTGCGATAGGTGAAAGCTGAGAAAAAATATTGTTGTCTACAGAGCTTGGGGTGTCAACGTTTCCACATCCAAAAGCTTGTAGGCTGATCAAGAAAGAAAGCACACCTCATAAACTTCCATACTCAAACGTCGATTATCTAGTGATTCTGAGTTTCATTGTAGTTTTCCTTAGATTCATATTTGTCACTTTTTTTTTTTACCGTTCGAATCTTTCTTCATGAAGTACAGATTGCGTGCCATACTTGTCCGGAAATATCATCGACACGTACGATGGGGACGAAACTTCTTTGGAGGGCATTCCTGGAACGAAATTGGCACTGCATACCCGCGAGTGTGGGATGGCATTTCAATACGTCCCATCGGCGCTAATACATATAGGCGTTACTGGTACGAAAACAAACGCAGAGCGCAAACCGGCAGTGTAGAATATGTCAGCCGTGCCGACACAGTGGCAGACATGATCGGGAGACTAAATTTCTCGCGTCGTACGGCACGGGTTCATCCTTGTCGCTGTCCCACAAAACATCGGCGAGGTGAGAAACTGTGAAACTTTGTCCCCACGAGATACGACGCATAACTATTGAACCACTTAATGACGCAGCACAGGCAGCACTTCATGCTGTGAACCCAGCGCAACCGCACCGCTCCGACTTCAATGCGTACCAACGTACGCGCCGCGGTTTCGGTTTGTTTTATCTGGGGTTCTCACTGCCTACCTTCGGTACCGGCCGCGCGACGGCGCGCAAGTCGCGTCGCACGGAGTGTATAAATAGGTTTAATGGCGCTTCGCAACCTTGTAATAAAAAAAGAACATAAAAAAGTCTCGAAACTTTAGAGTTATAAGAATTTCATCATGCTTTTGTTCTTCGCATTCACGTGAACGCGGTGAAAACGAATACTAATAAAATCATTATCGACACTTTCGTCATAATGGCGCCCACCAGAAATTCGAAAAGATAAACACTAAACATCACTATAAGGAGTATTCACTGGGCGCCATATTTGTGGGTGCTGTCTAGAGCGCATGCTCAGAACGAGTCCCCATTAATAGGCTGCTAAGACCGGCCATTTTGGCTGTGTGGAATGCACGTTGCAAAAGACCCCTGGAAGCAAAAGGCTCTGCTGGAAGCAAGCCATCAGCACGCGCTCAGCAGTCGCGCACACAGCTATGGCCGCCAGTGAATACTTCCTACACGTCGTATCGCCTTAGCATAAACTATTGTTACCTGCGCATGCTAAAAGCGCGAGCTAGTTGCTTTAGATAAAGCCTCGGCGGCTGCACTAGCGCTCGTGCAGCGAGTGGTCAAGGAACTCAAGGCTAGCCGCTCGCGCTCGCACATGCCTTCGCAGTTAGTCCATGCTCAGGTTCTAGAGAGTTGTAATGGCAAGAGCGGCGGCGGCCACCGCGTGAAGATTTTGCGCGTAGACGACACCGTAGCGCTGCTGTTCTGTGCCCTAGGAACTGTGGCAAGAGGCTCGAATAAAGAAGAACGAAGCGCCGGCGACACACGCGCTTCATGTCTAAAGCCCAGTGGACATGCCCTCGTCTCGCCTTTCCTGGATATTTCTACAGGAACGTGCCCCCGTCAGCGTCGTCGTCGGCGCTGCTCGGCGTGTACTACTGTGGTTCGACTGGAGCTTTTCGCGACGCAGAAAAAGTGCTAATGTGAAAAATTGTAGGTTTTCCTTTGCACGAAGGCCTCTAGAGTGTGTGCTATCCTCTACTTTTATTATTCGCGTGTTTTTGATGGAGATAATATGATTAATGTCGACCCCTCCCCCCCCCCCCCCTTCTCAGTACTGACAGGACGTTCAGCAACGCTATCACTTGGGCTGCACGCTTAATAGCTACAAAAGAAACCACGCAATACTGATATAAGAAGAAAACATAGAAAAATAAATCTCAATAAATCTCTCACTTTTTAATGGTGAGAGGAACAATAAACTGGTGTATTGTTTTTTGTCATCGTGTTGCTAATGCGGGGACCAGCGTTTGTAAGGTGCAAGGCGGAGCGCGTTTGGGAACGGCCAAGGTGCCACTGCAACTGGCAAACATATAACAAACTGCTTTTTGTGGAAGGCAGTCTATGAAGAAAAAATACCTCGATTTGGCGTACATGAAGCATTAAAATACGATACGAACACAAACTTCAACAACCCCTAATATGAAATATGAAACCAAAACGTTTATTCGCAACTCACTGCTTTATGACTTCTCAAAAGTGGTAATGCACTTCAACGACATACACAGCAAGCACATGACAGATATCCAGCAACATAGTACGCAAAAAGACTACAAAATAGTCATAATATATTGCGGCATAGAATCCTAACCTCTTCGCCATTGACGATGTGCACATAGTTCCGAAGGATAAGGCGCGGTTCAAAATGTCTCTCGCACACCGCTGATGTCTCGGCGAGGTGTCTATCTTCTCGATTATGATTTTTCTCCCCACTGTAGTCTGCGCGACTCCTCCTTTGGCGCACGAAACAGCGACGGCTTACGATCGCTGGTGGCAGCCCTTGTTGACCGGGCAGCCCGACTTGCATCCCGGCGCGAAGCAGTGTGTGCGTCCGTCTTTTTCCTTGCATTTATGACCGAGACGGCAACGGAACGAAGAAGACTCCCCACCACTACACCACAAAGAAAAGTGCTACAGTGCTACGTTCGGGAGAAGCGTACCGCCTCAGCTACGTCCTCTTCTTCGCTCATCGCACATCTGCCATCTGCCACAAATTCTCCTAGGGCAATAGAGTTCCTTCATACACACGCGCGCTTTTGCGTGAGTGGTGACATCTCAGCCATTTTCACGCCCAATCGTTTTTTTATGCATTTTGAAGTGCGTGCAATACGGTGTCAATCAGCTCGAGCGCGCAGCTTTGGGTAATGCATAGACGCCATTTTATCGCCTAAGTCACGTACTGAGTGCGCGAGAGCGTCACGCGCTGGCACATTCAGTGCAACAATGGATGTCTTCACCCTGAAACAGACAGACATGTAGGCACCCTATAGGGCACGGAACTACAGCGCCACTCACGGCATCTACGTTGACCGTCTTCACGCGGCCCATTGTAAGCGCGCGCCGCTCTTGCCACTACAACCTCTAGAACACTGTAATACTAACAAAGCCTGGCAGATTCCCACGACACGCGGCCGCCGAAAGTGAAAAGGTAGAGCAACTAGGTGGCGCAAGCCGCCACCAAACTTAAAGGAGTCAGCCGTGTATGCTTCCATCCACCTATCCATCCATCCATCTGTCCAGCCATGTTCAAAAGTCAAGTCTGGAGAAGAGTACATGTTTCTTCCTCCTGAATAGATCTTACACTCGTCAACATGTGTTTTTGTTTCGTTTTTTTTTTTTTTTTTTTCAGTCGCGCATCAGTAATCTTGCTGCGTTTGGAGATTTGTGTTTGTCCTTTGTGCCCCTTGTTCTCATTCTTCAGGGACCATTATCGTTATTCGTGCCCAGCTCGCTTCACCATTGCATTAATTGCTTTAACATCATTGTCAACACTTGGCATTGATCACGTGATCGATTTGCCGGCGCACGTTCCGTACGGGGCGGCCGTGCGTCGGGTCTTGCTTACTCGGCGTGGCCGCACAATAGACGGGCGAGTCGGGCCTCGTCGCAGTCACAAGGAAGCAGCAAAGCACGCTGCTCGGAGATGAAAATGCTTCATTACGTTGACCGTCTTCTATCGATCGAATGATTGCAGATCCATTAGGGCGGCTCTGCGGAGACACACCTCATTGTTGCTACCGGCGTCGTTATAAACAGATAGCGTATGAGCAACCCACAGAGGACTTTTGAAGGTGAACCGTAGAAGAGTTAGATTCGCTCAAGGTATATTCCTTGTCACATCAAAGCAAATTGTTGTGTGTATGTTTATACAGCCGGAAGTTAGTCTGCCTTAGTGGGCGTCTGGTATCTCAGCTGTAGATGAGCGATTTAGCCAGTGCGGTACAACCGCTAACCTGGGGTCTTTAACGTGCACCACGCAGTAGTGATACACGAACGCACGCAGGTACGATGCTCATCCAGATCGAAACGGGCAGGGGCGGGGATTGAACCCAGGATCCTGGGTTCTGCAGCGCGAGCTTTCGCTCCACGTGCTCCGAGCTGGTGTGCGCTAGACCACTCGGCCACCGAAAAAAGGAAGTTTCGCGCATTACTCATGCGCTGCGAGAGGTATAGTTCTTACACGATTTGATTGTCGAAGGAAGAAACGATATGGGTTTTGGTCCTTCAAACGTGTACGTCTTGATCAAATAACAAAAAGGTACTCTAAGATACAACCACATAAAACTTAATTCAACATGTGAAGGGGCAAATTAGTATCGTCCCGCGAGGAGCAGGACGTTTCTTCTACTACGTTCCTTGAGTTTAATACGAGCATAAAGAAAAAGCCAAATAAGCGCAACTTTTCAATGATCACCATGTTGTCACTGAAGCGATGAAAGATGCTGCTTCCCATATTATTTTCGAAAATAGCAGGAAGCACTCCCTTCTTCCACACTAGCAATAGTGCCGCGAGTCTACCTTTTCAGTTGTGTTTTTTATTATAAAATTTTCTATTGAGTATTACATAACTAAGTGTTATCGTATATAAGCTCATTTTTGTATTTTTATTTTTAATACAACTTTGTTTTGTTTATTTGTAAGCCTCTTGCTCTTTATTCGTGCTCTGTTCGTGATGCGGTTTTATGAATTCATTTCTTTTATGTATGATACTGTTTGTTTTAGCTGCATGGTCGTTATTATTTATTTTATTTACAAAATACCTACGGCGCCTGGAGGGCACTATCGTAGGAGGGGCATGAAATAATACACACAGACACAAACACAAAACAGTCACTTGTTCGCACGATTAGTTATACAGCCGAGAAAAAAAATAGGCTTTTGTCCAAGCTGCTCACAACTTCGTCTGGCAGCTAATTCCTCTCTCTTAATGTTTTTACAAAAAAGGAATTAGAGAAACTGTTTGTTTTATATGGATATTTAAAACACTTTCTGGAGTTATCACACCTTGCTGAAAAGTATGTTGGCCTCAAGAGATACTCATTCTTAGTAATACCACTATCGTTATAATGCTATGAAAAACTTTCAGTCTTAATTTTTCCCTTAGAATGCTCAAAAGTTCCCAACCGAGCACGGCTTTAACCTCCGTCATCTAGCGTATGGATCGCTTGCAAACAAATCGGGCTGCTTGATTTTGAAGTTTTTCTAATCTATCGATCAGATACTGCTGGCAGAGATTCATATAACGCCTGCATAATCAAGTATCGACCTCACGTGTAAAAAGTAAATTGTTTCCTCTACGTCACGGGACGCGCCTTTGACATTTTTACGGATAAAGAATAACATTTTAGTGGCCTTATTGCTTGTATAATCTATATGTTTATTTCATTCGAGCGATTGGTGAAAATAAACGCCAATATATTTACATTCAGAGATATTGCTGATTGTCTGGTTTTTGATAGTATAAGTTGTAGGGAATTGAGAGACGTTTCTTGAAAAATTAACGAGGTTACATTTTTTTAATATTTTGGTTCATGTTCCATTGGTTACACCAGCATGCTACCTTATCATGATCGTTCCGAAGTATCTCGATGTCTCTCGTTTAATTTATTTCCTTGTAAATAACGAAATCATCCTAAAAAGCCTTATTGTTGTCTGAATATTTTCTACAATGTCATTGGCATAAATTAAAAACAGCCCCGGTCCAAGAAACTCTGCCCTGGGGGACCCCTGAAGTCACAGAGAAGGCTGAGGATTTACCTCCATCTATGCCAACACTCTGTCCACCCACGGCCGCCTAAATATTTTCCTATGCAATTTTGAATGTTACTTTTAATGTTTATAGAGCAAAAGCAAATTGTTGTGTGTATGTTTATACAGCCCGAAGTTAGTCTGCTTCAGTGGGCGTCTGGTGTCTCAGCTGTAGATGAGCAATTTAGCCAGTGCGGTACAACAGCTAGGCTGCGGTCTTTAACGTGCACCACGGAGTAGTGGTGCACGACCGCACGCCGGTACGATGCTCATCGAGATCAAAACGGGCAGGGCGGAGATTGAACCCAGAATCCTGGGTTCTGCAGCGCGAGCTTTAGCTCCACGTGCTCCGAAATGGTGCGTGCTAGCCCACTCGGCCACCGATCCCCCTTTTTTATCTTTATTAGAGAGTTTTAGTAGATCGTTTCTCACTCCGATAACGATACCCGATACTGCGCCGGAGCCATTACGCATGCGCTAGAGTATCGGGTGTTTCGGGCGCAGGTATCGGGAATATCGGGAAATATCGCGCACACTCCCGTGCCTCGCGAGAGTTGACGAGATCCGGCAAGAGCTGAGCGATCATGGCCGCTCCACTCGAGCCTCTTTCTGCCCAAGCGGGTCAAAAACAGTTCACGATCGTCGAGGATATCCTCCTTTTAAGGGAAGTGCTTGCGATGAATCCCTTTGTAAATTTTACGCTGTGGGACACAGTGGCGGTCAACCTGAATGAAGCACTGGGGAGGAACTTCAGTGTTCGCAGAGTGAGAGACCGCTGCGATCTGCTCCTTGGTCTGTTCAAGCGAGACGACCGCACAAACTTGAGAAAGTAAGTAGTTTTTGAGTCCCGTTTGAAAGTTCAGAAGCGTTTTAGCTAGGGTGCCTTCATGTGCGCTTTGCTTGGCGTGATGACATCTGGCCATTTTGTTTCGAACGCTTATTTTTATTTTTTTGTTCTGAAGCGCGTAAAGAGCGTGTCCCTGCACGCGCTCGTGGTGCTGACTGTGCTACGGCGACATTTTGTTTCCTGCGATTTCTTTGTATTTTCCCTCTGAGCGCGTGCTGTCGGCATCGGGTACTACAAACGATGGCATCACCCTAAACAGAAGGACATTGAGGCACTCTAGTTTTAGCATACTGCCATACCCTGTCCAACAGCTGGCGCAACTGCGAGCTGGCGCGAGCTTGTTGTTTAAAAACCTTCATTGAATGGCCAGGTCCAATAAAATAAAGAGTCAGTCAATTGTCAACCTACGCGTTAAGAAAAATTTAAAACAAAGTTGTTTATATGATGCTATGTGCATTGTTTCCTTTGTTGTATTTTTCCAGCAACCAGGCAGAAGCGGTATAGGGAGCACCTTGGATCGCTGGAGAAGAGAGCAGAAGAGGACCGCAGAATAAAAAAACTAGAGATCGGAAAGGCGTCTCGCCATGGAGGAGCGCCAGATAGAGAGGCGCCTGGCCATTGAAGAGCGCCAGGTGACCTTAAACGAGGATCGCTTAGCGTTTGAAAAAGAAAATTTATGTGCTGCAGGAGGCTGCAGCAGAGAAGAGGAGACATCGTCTCCAACTGCAGAACATTACGTTCAGGTAGTGAATGGTCAAATGAAAAAGCAAAGTTAAGTGTGACCAAGTGGTATGACATCCTAATACGCACTACAATAAATCTTTCATTTTATTAAACAATGTAGTTGGGAGAAAACGGCAGAGGTAGGCCCCTTCGACTTACTATACAGAGAACTATTTTGAGTGTAATATTGAACAGACAGCAAATGCTATGTTGGCAATGACAGGCAAAGCAATAATATGAGACAGTCAGGGTGTCTAGCAAATTAATCTTTTGAAATTCCCTGACTTTTCCAGGTTTTCCCTGACAATTAAAGCTGAAATTCCCTGACCACTGTAGAGGTGGTTAAATATGTAAAACCATTACAACACAAGGCATTGAGCACAATGAGGATCATTTAGCACGGGCTTAATCTAACTTGCATATTCCGAAATATTCGGGTTCGTCCAGTCCGGAATAAACGAGCGCTTTCTTGCCGCCAACATCGTCAGTGAAGAGCTAGGCCACTTCCGGAAGCACGATGAAAACATGACGCTCAAACACACACGTCAATAACCGAATGGCAACATGGCCGCCAGATGAACTTTCGGATACTTTCGGCTTGGATTGCAATGGGGTCTATACGGCTTTCCCATTTGTTACTAAACCTAATGTCGGATGCAACCTGAGAACAATCTTTTAGCTCCACCCACAAGCGCATTGCGCCCATCTGAAGTGCCTCCGCCGTCGAGAAAGTAGTTCGCTAGCAACGTTGCTTTTTCTTCCTCCAGTAAACGTGTCTTAAACTACTACAATATTCATTTAATTCATTCAGGACGTTTAAATAAGTTAGAATACGTTTTTGTCAACGAAATAGCTGTTTAGTAAAGAAAGAAAGTCATGTCCAATGTACCGTCTTCCCAATTCATTTTCTGTCCAAGATACTGTCTAACATACCGTCTTCCAGCGCCTTCGATTGAGGGAAAGCGAAGCACTTATAGTTCCTGCAAATAATAAAGCGGGCGCGAGGCTCAGCAGTGCTAAGCCTCGCGCCCGCTTCGAAATTTTCGTTGGCGATAGCGTCGCTGGATTCTCACGTTGTCGCGCACAAACTGCTGCAAACGCAAGCCGATACCATTAAGATTTCGTGGCGTAACCTCGGGCACGTAATTACGGTGCAAAAAAAGCAGAATAATTGTCACGAGAAACTAGCGTCGCGTTGCTAAGGCCAGCAGCCATGTTGAGCTTTTTTTTTTTTTCAAAAGAATCGCGATTGGTCCACGGAATCGTGACGTCATGAAAACGATTGGCTGGCGTTTCTCGGCGTAGGATTACATTTTCCTCTGAGAGGCATTTCCGGTTTTTTCTTAACTTGCAACCGACTATAGTAGCTCTAATTTGATCTAGCCTATTGTCGCACTCTTAGTCCAATCCAATCTCGGGTGTGAACTGGATTTGTCGGCTCTTCCCTTTGCATCGGGTAGCACTAGGTAGCACCATGGTGTAAGATAATACTCTTCACGTGAGGACAGCGCGCTCCTCGCGCAGTGCAGATAAAGTTCGGCGCCGGCAGAGGACTCGTCGACCCGTGGGCACGGCCAAGACGGCTCGTGCCGCCTCATGCTCCACACGAGGAAGAGCTCTAGCGAGGTTGTCGCTCTTGCAGAAAGACCACGGTGTACCGGGGTGTCATGGCAACGAGATAATGTTTTTCGCTCTCACACAGTTTCGCCGTCTGGCCGCCGGCGACACTGTCAGCCGCGGGCACGGTGGCCGCGGAATAATGCAGCCTTTCTGATGCCCGTCGAACGAACACTATCTGATTCCTCGCGCCGCGCGTTCAGCCCCGCTGTGTCCTCAACTAAAGAGTATATCTTACACTGTGGGTAGCACTCTCTACATCGAATGAGCAGAGCTCGCGCTCCGCTCTATGCAGCCGCAAGTCCACAAGTCTTCGCTCAAAGCACTCGATGGCATTTCCGGCTCATTTTCCCTGACTGGGCTCGCTTTTTGACAATATCCCTGACAGTTCCCTGATTTTTTCCGGTAATTAAAACTTCCCTGACAATTCCCGGTTTTCTCGGTCGCTAGACAGCCTGGACAGTAGACAGTGCAAAAAGCTTCCTGCCCGGGGATGGCGACGTTCTGGGCCGTCCTTATTGTATCAGGGACTCGCAGCGTGCTACACAGCTCCGTTAAGTCCATCTGCTCAAAACGAAACTGCTGGCGGAAAGCTTCACTATCTATGTTGAGCACATCCAAGTAGCTTCGCCCGGACCTAAGCCTCCGCGGAACGGGGTACTCCATATCCAGAAAGGAGAGTTCTTCGATTTCGTCCCACCTCAAAAACGCTAAGGCCAAGGGATCCTCGAAAACGCGAGTCGCCATGGCTCAAGTTTCTCACTCGCTCGACTCGCTCACGCCCGTGCTACCCGCGCTTCCTATGGCTTCCCGTGACAAGCCACCGGGGGAGACTAGATTGGCTTGTCTGTACTTGGCTAAATGTAGCTTGCTGCTGCATTTCTGTAATTTCTGCAACTTATAAAACTTAATTGATGTTTTTTTAATTGTATTAAATGTAAGAACTGTTATTTTTCCTAGAGTGAAACATCTTTCTTTTAATTCGTTATTTTTGCATTTTGGAAAGGGCAAATCGTCTTCACCAGGGAGCGCCCCAGCGCCGCAAGCGACCGTATCGGATGTATCGTCTTCAAAATGGTCTACTAAATGTGCATTCCTGTTCTGTGTATCGGTATCGTATGGTTATCGTATCGTTATAGGGTATCGTTATAGGAACGATCTACTAAAACTCTCTATTATCGGCCACCGATCTCCCAATGTTTACAGAGGCTTGTTTAATCTGTGTCTACTTGCGTATTTATGTCGATTGCTTTTGATAGATAATGTTGAAACTCTGCTAATTGCGTGTTACGTGAATATCCACTCCGAAAATCATGCTGGGATGGAGTAAAAAAATTACAGTTATCAAGATATTTGAACGTTTCACTCTGTAAAATATGCTCAAAAAGCTTAGGGCAAATTCACGTTAACGATATAGGCCTATATTTCTCTACAAGTTCCTTATCTCCGGATTTAAAAGCAGGAATCACATTCGCCGTCTTCCAATCTTGTGGGACGAACCCTGTTTTAATTAGAGCTTTAAATATAATAGATAAGTACTGTGACACAATATCGGAACACCTACTGAGGATAACTGGTGATATTCCATCAGGACCAGTAAACTTTGACTGATCTAGACCAAGTAAAAGATAAACAATACCATTAATATCGACATCAATATCATCCATTATGCCAGTAGAACATTATTGGGTGACAACACCACAGACCTAGTGGAACCCTGAGAAAATACCTATTTGAAGTATGACTTCCCGCATTTTCCTTTAACATTTTCCCGTCAATATTAAGAAAAGAAATAGAAACATAATATTTTCTGCTTGTCTTCGGATATTTCCAGACTTTTAGATATCGTTGAGGATCGCAGTTTAGCTTAGTAAATAATGACCGCTTTGTTAATTTAATTGTTACTTTTAATTTATTAATGCATATCCTTAACCCCTGCAAATTAAGGAGAGGAGGGATGTGCTATATTGTGCTGTATTGATTTATGAAATTTATATGCGCTTCCTCTATACATATGTTTTGTTTGCTTTTTGTGTTACTGCTGAGCATAACGGTGGCGGTGCGTCGTCAAGTAAATTTTATTTACTTTTTTCGTCTTCCCCTCCTCCCTCTCTCCTATACCCGTGAGTAAAATATTTATCGATTACTAAATATTGCATTCTCGCTTCTATAAACATTTCGGATAAACCAAAACGGAGGCGGTGAGGGCAGTGAGCATCAAACATTTGTGTAAAAAATTCCAATGTTCCGTATTTTTTTTTTTTTTTTATGCCTGAGCTTAAAGGGAAGCTGAAAAACTTCATTAAAAAATGAGATAGAGGCTGATTCTAGAGTAGTTTTATCCTGTGAATATGAATATCACGTTCGCTTTCCCGAAGATGTAATTAAACGCGAGAAGACACGACAAACCTCCGACCAGTTGTTACGTCAGAAAAGGATCTTTCGGCCGCCAAGCGCGTGTCGCTAGAGGGCCGCGCTTGCAAATCAAGCCCGGCAGGTATGTTCCCCCGCACTGGTACCATTCGTAAGGTCTTTTTTTTTTTTTTGCCCTTTTTTAAAATAGAAGGGGTGCGTGTGCATAGCTTTGATAGGCGGTGAAGATACGCGAGAGCGGAGATTCCGAAAACTCTCTTTGCTACGTCACGCTCCGGGAAGGAGGGCCTACAGCTGTACATCGAAAATGATTTTTCGCAACCTCCGTGCACAAAATTAAAGATAAAGAAAAAATCGAAATTCGAGATTTTGAAGGTCAAATGAAGACGATTTAATGTTTCCTCAAATACAAAACCGCTTCATCATGTGGTGCGAGTCTAAATGTTGGAATATATTATTCCTTCCTTCACCTAACTCTAGAATGAATTAAAATTGGCCAGATATTAGCAACGCGATTCAGAAAAAATTCGTGTTCATCATCTGCAACCGTTTGACAGATGACGACGAAAGTCGAGAAAGATATCATTCTGTTTCTCGTAGAAATATTCGTTCGTTCCACTCCTAGTAAGAAAAGGAGAAAAAATGAAGACGTTTACAATTCTCTGTAATGCCGAAATTGAGCTCTGCTCTTGAGGAGACGGAGTGGAGGATACGGAGGGGAGAGTATGCTTCTCCTCCCCTTTTTCCCCTCCCCTCCTCCTCTCCTGCCACCTCCCATTTTGCGGAAAATTAAGCGAAAATTTTCCCGCTAAATTTAGAGGGAAATTTATCGAAAACGTCCTCGCTAAATTTAACCGGAAACTTTTTCGTTAAATTTAGTGAAAAATTTTTTGCTATACTTAGCGGGGACACTTATACCCTTGTCAGACGGGAAAGTAAATGTCATTTTGATCGAATGTCATTCGCCGCTCGGCGAATCAGCTCGTGATCCTGGTTCTTCACGTGATCCTGGTTCTTCATCCGTCACGCTCATTGGCCGAACTGTAATGTCATTTTGCTTAAATGTCATTTAACGTGCCCGTCTGACAGGGGTATTAATTTGTGTTGAGGTCACGCGACGTCAACTTTCCCACTAAATTTATCGGGGAAACTTTACCCGCTACTTTAGCGGGAAAATGTTCCGCTAAATTTAGCGGGGAAACGTTTCCATAATGCAACGCCGGTTTACGGGTTGAGCGTCGTCGCCGTCGGTGTCGGCGTAAGCCCGCTAGAATTAGCGTGAAAATGCTTCCGCTAAATTTAGCGGGGAAACGTCCCATAATGCAATGCGCGGTTACGTCGACGCCGACGCTGTCGGCGACGCCGCTCAACCCGGAAACAAAGGCCTAAGAGCTGCGCTCCAAAAAAAAAAAAAAAAAAAAGATACAGGAAGGTGGGATATTATTTTGATTTTGAATTAATTTTCTTCCATCGTTTTTTGAACTGGTCACAAGGGTGCCATAAGAGTGAGCCAAAATATCCTCGATGCAACACGGCAGTCCTCGAGGAATGCTAAAATTTCCAAATGACCAGCGCGCTCACATCCGAAAACTATAAAGTCGAAGCCACGCTGCTCATACATCCTACAAAAGACAGACAGTGCCTGAAGCGTGTTTCTTTCTTGTATTCCCGTATGATTGGTCATACGTGTGGGAAGCACACATATATGCAGAAAGCGATCATGTTTCGAAAAGGCTTGAGAGATGTTCGCAGATACCTCAGATCGTGTCTGGAGCGAATACCGTACGTCGTTTGTAGGATTCGCTCCAGACAAGCTCTAAACCGCAGTCTAACTGCGGTTTGAAGCTTTTTAAAAGGCTACTCTCTTCCCCCCTCCTTTTTTTTCATTTGTCTGAGGGGCTTAGTCAAAGACAGCCATACACAAAGACAAAGAAAGCGAGCAGTTGAGGAGGCGTCCTTTGGCGGGCCCATCCGGAACAGCCCTCATTGTCGCCGTCCGCTCCCCCCTCTTCCCTGACTTAAATATTTTCCGTTCGGCGCACTCAACGCAGAACAATTCGGTGGACGGGTCGTACCTGGTCATTAGATGACCACTATTTGCATGAATCACGCGACGTCCTGACGACCGCGGACGGCCGGGCCGTTGGGGCGCTGACGAGACCGAACTCTTTAGGGCGTCCACCGCGCTGGCGGACACGCCGTCTGGGAAATGGAAGGGGGGGACCACCCTAATTGATTTCCAAATTGCTGGGGCCTGTCCGCTGCTCGGGGCACGCCGCCGGTGACCAGTCTCGCCTCCTTAGAACCCGCTTCCCTCTCCTCCGCAGCCGGAGGGGGGAGCGCCAGGGCGTCCGTTTCAGGACTCCTAAACGGCCCCCGCTCTTGTTGACCGCTGACTCGCGGCAATCAACGACTTGGGGCTGCAAACTGCTTCGCCCAACCCCGGCCCCGCTGATGGTTCGATCGAGGAAAGGAACGGTGTCGGTTTGTCGGGAAAAGACGGTGTCCTATTTGCTCCTTACTGGACTCTAAGCGGCTGGTTGTTGGATCGAGCCTGTCGCGGCACATTTGCTCTCCTGGCGATGTGCGTGACCAGGAAGCGTTACTGCGGTAGGCCGTTCAGGATTAGCCTGACAACGCCGTTATTGGTAGGCCGGCGTCGCACCACTCACACTGCTTATACTACATCATGCAGAAGACAACCTGTATACAACTTCGAACGCGAGTCACCGCGGAATTCGTGATTCGAACGCCGCATGGCAATGGGTTGAAGGAGAAACTTGGCACGAGGCATTCGAACCTCGGGAATTGCGGTGACTCGTGTTTCCAGACTTTTGCTGTATAATGTATAAGCAATGTGACCCCGGCTTTAGTGAAATTAATTATATTTTAATCGACGGAAATACTAGTAATATCCTAGGTCCCCAATAACGGTGGTGGTCTTAGAGCACGACGACTCTAAGCTTGCACCGGGGTTTTTTTAAGCCCAAAATCAAACTTGTCGTTCGCGGCCAATAATTATGGCGGTCACGTCACGGAAGGAACCACCGGAGGGCGCCAGCCAAACGTATCGTTCATATTCGTCATGTCAAAGGAGTAACCTACGTAAAGAGTGGTGCATGGGTCGGTCCAGCATAAAAAAATGGCAGAAAATAAACAGAAAAGTTCGAAGGTGGCATCTTATTTCTTTCGAAAACAGTGCGATCAAAAAGACGTGCAGTACAGATAAAACAACTTCAACTGGCTGTTTGACGGCACAGCCCATGGCACGCGCCAGCATTAGGTTAACACCGGGCCTATTCGTAAACCAGCTCTTACACTATACATTCTTTCTCCTCAGACACAGCCAACATTACGAGACGATGGGGGCACGAAAGCTGCTTCAACAATCGCAGCGTCATGTCGTTCATTGACTTTTTGTTCGTTTGTTTTTGCAAGCAAATGAACCGAAGCGCACAGGTGCACCGGGACCTTAGGCATTAATCTGTGTGTATTCGCTTGTGTGTTTGCTAGCCTTGACTGCGCTCTATATTATGAAGTAACAAGTTATACATGTGTTTCACGCGAATAATCGACGACTACGACCAAATAAGTTTCATTATAAAAACTGTCAAAATACTCGACGCGAATCTCCAACACGTGCGGCATTGTCACAAAACATCCCGAATTCAAAAGGAAAGAAGAAGAAGAAAGAAACTATAGGTTATTGTACGCTACCGCTCTCTACAGCCGCCCAATACTGTTTAATAAAGTGCTCTTGCACCGACTTTTTCGTATGCCCGTAAGCCACTAAGCGCATCGACGCATACTGCCAGCTGACGGCCGATTCGCTAGCCTGACTCGAGAAAACGCGGCGTGATAGAGTGCGTGCCTGTGCGCGTCAGGAGAGTGTGTATCGGCCGTTATTCCACGCGTGTAATAAGGGCCGCAAAAAACAAAAGAACAAAAACAAATCACACGCACACAGAGAAAGCGAGCAAAAAGAGCGTTTTTATAGCCGTAAAACTTGAAAAATGAGCTGACGCCTAGCATTTGCCCCGGGAGCGCAACCCACCCTCACACCTTTCATCCTCCGCTCGCTTTTCCTCACTGCAAACATCCGGGGAAGGAGCGGGGGCAGATTGGACAGGCTCCTTTGGGGATCCCCCGGGTCGACGCCAGAGACCTCCGGGGCTAACGAGCGCGGATGAAGGGATTAAACGGCAGGCCTGTAAAGCGGATTAAGAGCGGCAGCTCGCTTGTTTCTGCGCCATCGTAGTAGTAGTAATACCTTCGTCTGCCAGTTTGTTTTCTTGGCTCTCGTGCGCGCGCGTCGGCGATGGTTCTTTCCGATGTCGGACGGTGTTTGAAAGACGAGAGAAGTCTTCAACGTACGTAGGTTTGGTCGGGGGTGCGTTTCCATGTGTGCGTGTGTGAGGGAGAGATGGGTTATTAATGACCTTGAGGGGCCCGGCGACTTCTTAAGACGACTTGCTGCGAGACGAGGACCAGGCGATGAAGATACCCATACGTAAATGTTTTTTTTTCCTCTTCTTAGTTTGACTTGGGTAGTGTCACTGGGGTTGATGGATGCGAGCGTGGTGAACTTGGGAGTCCGTTGAGAATGACGAAACCAGCTGCCCCGGAGGAAGTTGGAGGGAACGTACAAGTTCCTTCCAGGGGCTTCTATATCGCGGGTCGACGTGAGAGGATGACAGGAGCGATCGCTTTTCCCCTTCGTTTATTGACGCGCATTTTCTCGTGTTTTCGTAATTTTATATTCTTTCTTTTTACGAAACCATGGGAACGACGACGTTGTTGACTTGCAGATAGACGGCCAAATGGAAATCTGGATGTTTTTTTTTTATTTGTTTCTTCGACGCATGCTTTGTTGTCGTGGCCAGGAAATCGCGGTTTATTGGCTACAGCAATGTTGTCTAACGAATTAGATTTCTTGTTGACAGCGAGGATTTATTTGAGCCGTATACAATTACAGCCGATGGGTTACGAGCAGCTCAATATGTCTTCTATTGTGATTTATCTTTCTTTATTTAGGAATAAACTTATTTACGCCGTTGTCTGCGATGTAATAATTTATTTTTCAACGATATAATAAATCGAGTTTGTACTGAAGAGCAACACAATCAAACGCACCTTTTAAAGTGGTGTTTAATTCTGTGCCTACAATAATGAGGAATGTGGGTAGTTGCTTGAACCACCCGTAGGCCTTATCAAATGTGGCTCCCCGGAGTTTAGGTGTGGCTACATTGAGACGTGACAGCGTTTTGACGCTCTGCAGCGAGGCCCAGCAGAAACGCAGTTTACTTTTTTTTTTTTCCTATTCTCATGTCATTAGCGAGGTATATATTTTTATTATGTTGATTTTATGAGAGAAAGAACCCACTCCTTGTTCGAAAACTGAATATTGGACATTATGAGATCAAAGTGAAGAAGCGGAGACTCAAGTGCCTGCAGTTGAAGGAGGATTGCGTGACGAGTTTCTGTAAATTATTCACGCACTTAATTATAAATTTGGCCTTGTTAACAGTTTGAATTATTAAAAAATGTGCACACCCACTCTATTTTTTTCAGTCACGTAACAAGAGAATTCGTGTCTTCTGATCATAAAATCCTAGCTGTTACGTCGAAATAAAATCTTGGCGGGATTCTTCACTCACCCGAGACCTCTCACTCAGACCGGGTGCCTGGGGAAGACTTTGTCAGCATCCAACCAGCCCCTTACTCCTACAGCACTCACCTTGCAGAGCTACGCCTCGCTCGGCAACATTATCCTCCTCCTCACCCTTCCCATACTCGCAGAGACGCCGTCCTGTGGCGACAACTGCAAAGAACACTTTCCCGACCCTCCGCTTCTACTCTTACCTCTACCCGTCACTCAGCCCGCCTCAGTGCCCGCACTGCGGCGACCGTCCCAACCTTATTCACATGGTCTGCGAGGCCAGCTTATTCCCGCCGTCCCACCCAAGCCCAATCCCACCCCCACCTCCTGGGAGGAGCGGTTGACCGATGACACGGCCACTGGCCAGCAATCGCTGGTGGACCGCGCCAAGGCGGTCGCCGCCAACTATAAGGCCCCGGACCAGGGGCTCCACCTGAGAGTTAGTCACACGTCGCTACAATAAAGTTTATTCACTCACAACACAAATACAGATGTTCGCCCTAAATCATTTGGGAAATTGATTGCTGTTTTTTTATTTTTTTTTGTGACAACTCTTACGCAAAATTTAGTTTCCCAGAAATCCTCACGTTGTGCTCATTAAACAGTTAAGTCATGCGAAATAATTGGCTCGTACTGATTCTTTCAAACAGTATATAATCTCCGACCCATACACGCACGCGCGATGCTGACGAACACGGACAGTCCGAACTCAAGGTACTTTGAAAAAAAAAAAAAAACGAATAAAAAATAAAACGCAACTTCAAGGACCGTGTTCCTCTCGTCCTTTCTTTTTGGAGTTATTATTTTTTTTTTTGGTGCGATCACCCGACCACTGTTGTAATGCGACTGCACTTAGAGCAGAAGAGATCTAGGAGCCTCTTTGGATAGTCTGTTTGTCCTTGTTAGAACAACGGACGGAAAAGCCGGGCCATTTAAAAGGATGTAGTGCAGCGGCCCGTACAATTTATCGGGGAAGTTCTCAAGCAAATGGGGCAGATTTGCGTGAGAGTCGGGCACGTTTTTTTTTTGCGCGATACGAAAAGATTTTCCCCAGCTTAATACGGGTACAAAGAATAGCAATCGCGAGATGAATGAGCTATTCGAAAATAATCTTAATGTTTTCGTTTTTCTTTTTTGTAATCTGCTATTCATTTATTTATTTATTTTCACTCCATTCTTTTCAGTGTCCACACACAGCTTGACGCCTTTTAGTGGCGCACTATTAGCGACGAGATGTTTCGGTGGCGCCCTCGTTTGGTTACCTTTCGTGACGTCATTACCTTGTGTTCAATAAGCTCGATGGTGTTTGTAATGGGCATGGTGGAAGCCTGAAATCATAGCGCTCTCAAAGCAACGCTGCCAACACTGTCAAAATTGAAGGTCTTCCATTCCTCTTATTTCCGTTGATGAGACATCCTTTGCTGACGTCATAGTCAGCATTCGGCCAATTGTATTGGGCCGACCACAGCGACGCTTTCGATCGCTCACAATGCCAATAGAGATGTGTATGAATATATTTTCCTATTTTTAAAGGTAGCGCGTTAATACATAGATGAATATACATATATTGTGACGTGTTTACTTGACGGTGTCCGCTTCATCGTCTTTTAGCGTGATGATTGCCGAGATGATGCACGAGGCCTGCTTGCGCGAACTTCGCGGGGGCGAACAGAGGCTCGATGGATGTTTTGAAGGGCGGACATTAAAAACCGTCATTGGCCCTCGGTAGTCATCAATATATATATAATATATATATATATATATATATACATAATAAATCAGATTCGTACTTGCGGAGTTGCTATGCTAGGAGTTTATTGTATGTAATACATACAATAAACTCCTAGCATAGCAACTCCGCAAGTACGGATCTCTGAGCTTATTACATTTTCCCGGTCCATTGTTCTCAAACTACTCTGCTTCACCTATATATATATATATATATATATATATATATATATATATATATATATATATATATATATATATATATATATATATATAAAGAATATAATGGCGTGCCGTAAGATATAGCTTAGAAAAGGATTGCCTAGGAGTACTTATATGTTTATTGAACAACGTTCTGAGCGGGGTCAGATTAGAACGTGTGTATATATATGTTTCAAAGTGAAAAGAAAAATGTCTTGCCAATATTTATATTGAATCTTTATATAAAATGACAAGCACTCTCACCTCGGAGTACGTCGTTTATTGACTTTCTTAGTTGCACGGCTTAATTATAAACATCTCCCGGTCATTTCGTTTTATCGTTTCGCTATAAAACGTTATATGATATGTGTGTACGAATAAACATTATATGAATACAGGAATTAGGAAAACATTATATTATGTACCACGCAGACTGCACAGTACAAAAGATAATAAACTGCCAGTCATACTATATTTCCCAACTTTTTGTTTCACAATTGAGATCGAGGATGCGTCTTTAAATTTTATTGTCTGAACCAGTTCCTGTGACATTGCGGATTCATTAAGCTAACACGCAAAAAAAAATCTACAAGGATAATTAAGTGCTCAAAGGTAATCAAGTGGTTAAACTACTTTCATTTGGTTGATAAAGCACATGTTTAAAAATATGAATACATTTTACTAGGAGAAGTTAGAGAGTTCGAATTTTTGCAAAGCAAAACTGATTGTAGTGTTTGTGTATTAGTTTCAGAAGAAAATATTGATTAATTCAAAGTCTGTGTCGCAAAGAAGTACTTTTTATAACAAAGCAACATGTTTATTGCTAAAAATGCACAGATATATTTGCTTTGCTGTTTTTTATATCAAAATTATAACGTTGCAATGACCCCTTCACCCTTTATGCAAAATTCTCCAAGGAGGATCTTTAAGGGTAAATGAATGAATTAATGAATGAATGGTCACTCGTCCAAGACAGTTAAGACGAGTGCCTATAAACAGTAACAAACTTTGTGCGGCTCTAGGGCTTTTTTTTTAATTTAGAAGATATATGTCGAAAGAACTTCGGCATGTTTGTCTATGTCCACCAATGTCACGTAGCTGATGTTGAACATGTCATCTGTAACTTCCTAAATTCTTCGCAGCTCCCAATCAAAAAAAAAAAAAAAAAAAAAACACACACAGGCGCTTTGCACTTCGAGGTTTATTCATAAACAAATAATAATATTGCAGTTTCGACGCTTTCTGCTTTATACACTGCTCGTCGCATTTCGAAACAGATACCGCCTTTCAGCAGAAGCCGTTTTCACGAAAGGAACATGAACCGTGATCTGGGGATCCCTGTAGTTTTAGAAGGCAAGAAATGTCTTTACAAAGAAGGCAACTGCAAAGACAAAAAATAATAAAAATGAAACAAAATCACCGAAGTGTATAACAAAAAGAGAACGAAAGTAAAAAAAAAAAAAGTAATGTAGTGAATAATGAAGGAAGCCAAAAAGAACCCGTTTCGCGAAAAAGAGAAATAAACACAAAGAGCTTGATCATACAACTGGCTGAAGGTACCCCCCCCCCCCCCCCCAAATAACAGCAAAAAGAAAAAAAAGCAAACGAAAAAGAAAAAGGAGAGAACCCCCCAAAATGCTAGGCAAGCATAGTTTTCTCGCTGGCCTAAGTTCGGACATACGCAAACACACGAGGAAAAAAAGAAACGAAGCCTCCGTTGGGATGAGGTAAATCTTCATGCTCCGCGGGACGGGCAGATAGGTCTGGGAGAACGTGACATCTGGAATCGGTCGCCTAGGTCCCTTGTTGCTGTACTTTTGAATCGGCTCCCTAGCTTGTGAAAGCGAGCATGTAGGCGCACTTCATGATTGTGCGTTTGTATTTGTCTTTTAGACTAAAACAAAATGTACAACCAACATTTTAACCTGTTATATTTTTTCTTTGACTCTTGCTCAAATGTGCTGCATGGATGCCTTTATAGTTATACTACGTATAAGACAGCTACGTTTTCGATTTTATTGTGTAATGTTATGTTCAGGCGTGCGCTCTTGCCCGCGGTTTGGAGTTGCCGAATAAAACAGTCGCGTCCTTACGCCTTTTGAGGCTTTTCATAAAGTCTCAAAATAACGTCTCCTGTTTTATACAGGGGCGTCGCGTTTTGGTGGCTGCATTTTCTTAATTAGGCCGTGTCACTGACTCAACGTGGTCGAATATTCAACACTACACGCATCATAGCGACCCACCGCGCTACATTGCCAACAACGTGGCAATCCACAAAGTAGTATGTTTTTTTTTTTTATATTCGACTCATAAGCGCCAAAACCACTCCAAAACCGACTGTGTAAAGGGGCCATAGTCCCATCCTTTGCGTTAGTATGCTTTTGAACTGGTTATGACGATTTCACGCGTGTGGTTTTTCATATATATATATATATATATATATATATATATATATATATATATATATATATATATATATATATATATATATATATATATACAGGGTGTTTTTTTTTAAGCTTAACAGAATTTTTAAAAACAAACCATGAACGCTAGGTTAATGCGGTTTGCGCAGGTGAGTTATAAGGCCAGGGGGACATAGTATAGGGGACTAATCGTAACGATCAGTCGGCTAATTAGTTAAAATTCGTTAATTAACTTTTTAATTAATGAAAATAGACATATAGTTCCAATTAGAAACTTGCTCAGCGTCATCAAAAACCACTAAATCAGTAATTTTCAGAAAGACTTTGAACGTGTGAGAAGCGTAGTAGTGCACGAAAGTTACCGCTCGTGAAGCAGGTACAAAGCTGGGGCTAGATAAGCGACGGAAAAATTGCGCGGGTGCCTTACAGACATGTACAAATTACTCAAAAAAGGTAGTTAAGTTAAGTTACTGAGTATTGACGCCAAAAGTAATTGAAGTAGAGTAGAAATTACACATTTGTAATAGTAATTGAGTAAACTACTAACTACTGTAAAAAAGTAGCGAGTTACTTTGAAGTTACTTTCGAAGTTACTTTTTTATATTTTTGTGGTAGCAAAATGAACAGCAGTTTTGATTCGTGAAAAACCCTGCAAGCCTGAAATAAATGCAGTCATTTTATGACTTGCGTTTTCACCAAATAGTTTATTCGCTCGCAGAAGCAATTTACTTTCAAAGTTATTGATAGGAGAGTTTTCGCCTTTTCCTCCTAACGACGTCCCCAGCTCAGCTAAAAAGACGTTCCACCGACGCGCTGGATGGAACGGCAGCGTTGAGTTTGAGAAACCGGCTGTGCACGGTCGAATAAGCGAGTGTTGGCATCTTAGGTGTCCATGATAAAACATGTGAGGTTTGCCTCGTTTGGGGGGTTGTATAACAAACTCTCCTCCTTTTGTCTTTTTCTTCGGCAAGTTGAGATTGTTATGACTGGCCCCTCTTTATTCCCACGACGTTCGGAGAGTACGCTGAGCGAGTGCACCTGACCGTCAAGGGTTCAAGTCTCACGCCACGACAATGAGATCATCCGGACGACCTCGCGTATTGTTGCAGTGCTAGTGCTACGCTACCGAAAAAAAAAGTTTTTTTTTTATTTAACAGAAGATAAAACGAAGTATACTTCGCCGCTGACGCCGGGTTCAATAAAAGGAACTCCCAAGGGTGACTCGCAACCCTCGCCGGTGACTACGGTATCCTGACGCGCCTGACACGCCTGACAAGTAAATCGTTTTCAAAAAAGAGGAGGTCTCCCTGTCGTGGAAGGTCGGAAGGGCTCGAAGGATTAGGTGAACAAGCATTGACGCTCGTACAGTTGCAGCTGGAAGCGGGAATGTGCTCCCATGAACGGATTATCCGTGTCTGCGTTTCTGTGCGGTGGAGTCCGGCTGAGCAAGCGAGTATTCGTTGACGACGAGGCGACGATGGGAACAGGCGCCCAGCTGCGAGGTCAAGCCAGTGGCGCCTCCTGTAGAACCCCCAAACCGCCTGAGTCAGAACTCACAAAGGGCAGGCAACATGAAAACAACAACCTTCGGAGTGCCCCCGTCTTTGCTTGCACGGTTGCAGCTGAAGGCGCGGCGCCTGCGTGCATTACCGGATTAGGTCAATACCCGACCAAGGCTTGTTAAGCATCTCTTCCTGCGTTCGTGCGCGTCGGTGTTATGTTTTGGCTGCTCATCGCCACCCTGGCCCAAGGACGCCTGTGATGCATTTTCTATGGCTGCGAGGGGGCCCCTTGTTCGGGAAGGCCGCTTCATCTGCCGGCGATTTCGAAAGTAGTTAGTAATTTGAGTAGAAGTGACCTGAAAAATGTAGTTAAAGTAAACTACTAATTACCCAAATAAAGTTGTAATTGAAAGTTACCAAGTTACTCGGAAAAGTAGTTAAACTACAGTAGTTTGAGTAGAGTAGTTGAACTACGTCCAAGTCTGCCTTATCGCAACCGCTAGCTTTGTACGTGCTCCACGAGTGCTAACTTTAGTGCACTACCACGCTTCTCACGCGCTCAAAGTCTTTCTGAAATTTACTCATTCAGTGGTTTTCGATGACGCTGAGCAAGTTTCTAATTGGAACTATATGTCTATTTTCATTAATTAAAAAGTTCATTAACGATTTTGAACTAATTAGCCGACTGATCGTTACGATTAGCCTCCTATAATATGTCCCCCTGGCCGTATAACTCACCTGCACAGACCGCATTAATCTAGCTCTCGTGGTTTTTTTTAAAAAAAAACAATTCTGTTAAGCTTAAAAAAGAACACCCTGTATATATATATATATATATATATATATATATATATATACAACACGGGCACTTCACGTCATCGTACGTGGTCTCCGAGGGGGAAATAAACGAACATATGCAGATGAATGAACCGTACTTAATCCAATGAATCAAAGAATCAAGTTTTCAGGAACCCGCCGAAAGCCAAAAAACGGCGGAGCCAGGATCTGAACTCTGGGCCTCCCACTGTCCGGTCGGGTGTGTTAACCACTACACCACTCCAACTTTTTTTTTTTATTGCATGGAAAAAATACGAAAAAAACCAGAGTGCCTATTTAACGTTCAATTCGTGCACTGTTCACTCATACTTCAAAACTCTTTGATGTCTCGAAGGCTAGTAAACAATGGTAGCCAGTCGGGTGCGTCTGACAGGGTATCATACACGCTTTGGACACGAGTTACAAGGTCGATGAAATGCAAGCTTACAGTCTTTGGGTGACGCTTTCGTTTCTAACATCAAGACGGGATTTTCACATGCTGTACATAAACAGAAGAATTACAAGGTCATAAGGAAAGGTATCCCCCGGTGAAACAGGTAAGAAACGGATCGTATAACTTGTAATGTCAATATT
Organism: Ixodes persulcatus; assembly: GCA_013358835.2. Classification (NCBI taxonomy): domain Eukaryota; kingdom Metazoa; phylum Arthropoda; class Arachnida; order Ixodida; family Ixodidae; genus Ixodes; species Ixodes persulcatus. The sequence goes on from JABSTQ010009058.1 coordinate 224,071, forward strand.
TTTCTTTAGAGTGCGCTGCAAAACATCCCAAAAAAACACTGCATCCCTGCAGTGGATAAAAGCGTGCTCTACTGTTTCAGGTGTTTTACACAGGATGCAGTTTTCTGACCATGGTAGGAATAGTCCCTTTTCTTGTAACCACACTTTGGTGGGCAATACGGAGCAATGCAGTTTAAAAAAAAAAGCTTTAGCCACAGGGGGAATGCACATTTTCTTTACCCGACGTAGTACATCTTGGCCGGCGTTATTGTCAAACAATATTCGATACATTGGCGCTGGAAAGATGACACCTACCAGGTCTCTTGTTAACGTTTTTCGTGTTATAGTCATTAAATAATCTCTTGAAAACCTTACAGACAAAAAATTAAAGGCATCGACCACTTCTTTCAGGTACCCTATCAACACACATGTTGGGCTTCCGGCGGAAGTTACAATAAAATCTGGAAGAGATGATGTCAGTCTGTTCTGTATGACTTCTCGAAGAAAAGGATGTCCTTGGTCTCTAAAAAAAAGAAATCAAACCAATTGGCGTATAAATAAATGAGGAAGGCCAAGTCCACCGTCGGACACTCGAGGAAACAAGTTGTCGCGACGCATAGGTTCCCAAGAGGATTTCCAAACAAAAACGGCAAACACTCTGTGCAACTTTTGAATATTAGTCCGTGCTCAGTGAAGGACCTGAAGGACATACCAGAGCTTGGCCTCCAGAAACACGTTGCAAACTGTCGATCGTGCAAAGATTGACAAATTCCTCTGAGACCAACTCTTTGCTCGCCTTTCTATGGCAGTCGCAACTTCGGGCCAATAGAATGTGCTGTTCTTGAAGTGTCTCAAGGGCACTCCCAGGTAATCGCACGGAGTGCAGCTCCACTGAATGCCTTCGTATCGTTCTGGTGTCGTGGCCCAAGCTCCATGCCAGAAACCTCTGCACTCTTCGATATTTAGTGAAGCTCCAGTGGCTTTACAAAAGCGGCGGGTGAGCTCTATAGCGTGGGTCACGCTTTTCTTGTCCTTGCAGAAGTAGGCTACATCATCTGCGTAAGCCTGGACTTTAATTTCTGTTTTGCACAGAAAGTAGCCCTGGACTTGCTTACTTCTCTTTATACTCTGGCACAAAGGTTCAAGGTATAACGTAAAAAGCAAGGGGGACAAAGGACAGCCTTGCCGAACTGAAGAACGGACTGGAACGTTCGTTGTGACGTTATTGTTTATGACTAAGCTCGTATAACAGTTACTGTAAGACATTTTAACACCTTGAAATATCATATTTCCAACGCCAACATACGAAAGAATTTTAAAAAGCACGCTATGACAAACACGGTCAAATGCTTTCGCGAGATCAATCTGAAGTATTGCAACTTGATTACTGCTGTCGGTTACACATTCCAATACACTCCTCGCAATGTGAACATTTGTTTGAATGGCTCAACCACGAATCCCGCAAGTCTGGTGATTCCCAACTAGATCGCAAATGACACGTTGTAGTCGATTTGTTAACATTTTTGCGAATATTTTGTAATCTACATTGCATAACGTAATTGGTCTATAGCCCGTTACATGTAAGAGTTTTTGTTTGTCATCAGTCTTTGGGATGAGAATAGTATGTGTACGCAGAAATGACGGTGGAAGAGAATCAGTTTCATAAGCCACTTGAAAAATCGCTAGCAAGATGGGACATAAGATATGTTTACGCAATTTATAAAATTCTGCAGTAATGCCATCCGGACCTGGTGTTTTTTTTTATTTGGAAGGGCATCTACAGCCTTTTCTATTTCATCTATGCTGAAAGGTTCCTCCAACTCTTTCGTGGACTGCTGATCTAACTGGGACAGTAGAGATACCAGTTCTTTTAGATATTCATAATCTTTCGATGTTTCATTATTGCCAAATAGCTCCTTATAATGTTCACAAAACACATTCGTTATAATCTCTTTATCTTGAATAAGCACGCTATTTTGTTCTATTTCATGAATTTCTTTCAACATCGCGTACCTTTTCTCCTCCTCCATTGTCCTTTTTGTTGGCTGTTCTCCCAAGAAATATTTTTCAGCCCGCGTGCGCACAACCGCGCCTTGGTAACGATCGTGATAAAATTGATCTAACTCAGCTTTTATGCGAATTATATCTTTTAAACCTTGCCCAGGGTATTTGCATTCAAGTTCAACCAAGACGCGTAAATTATGCTGCAGCGTCTTTTCTGCCTCGGACTTCTGAAATTTTATAATACTACCTCTCTCAATTGCTAGCTGTTTGAGTTCTTGCTTGAAACGCTCCCATTTAGCAAATATATGCTCAGTTGTGTGTCCTATTTGCTGGAGCAGATCGGTCGTGTTAGTCAGAAAGATTTCATCTTTTAGCAGTTGGTTATTAAGCTTTTATAGCTTCCAGTTTGTATTTTTATTTTTACGCTTATGACCAACAGTTACTGATGCCATGCAGTGATCTGTAAAAAATACTGGGTCTACCGTGTAACCATTTAAATTTTCAGTCAGTTTTGTGGAGCAGTTTTGCAGTTTTTTCAAAATTGCAAAATTGCAGTTTTGCAAAAATCACAATTTTGAAATCGTGTATATGGAAGCTGTTTTCCGCCTAGATGAAATGTAGCAGCATTGAAAAGATTGTTCTCATCAACTAAATCCAGCAGCAGCCTTGCGCTCTTGTCAATTCGCGCTTTAGTTCGAGCTCTATTATCGCAAATGCAGTTGAAATCTCCTAGAAGAACTAACATCTTGTCACAAATTAAATAAGGTCGGAGATGGTGAAAAAATGTTACTCTGTTAGTAACCTCATTGGGCGCATAAACACATATGACTCTCCACCTTGTGTCAAACACTCGAACATCGCCCATAATGAAGCGGCCACAAAGGTCTGTTGTGACCATTAATTCAGACAGGTGAAAAGATTTTCTAATGTACAAGAAACAGCCACCAGAAAGACCAACAGCATGGCTCACGCATACTTCGTAGTCCTGCAGAAAATATTGTAAGGCACGTTCTACCTGCTCATCTGTCGAAAGCTTTGCTTCCTGTACAGCCAGAAAATCAACTTCTTTATCTTCAATTAGGCGTTTTAAATTATACTGTTTTTTCCTAGAATTAAAACCTTTTACATTTAAAGTCGCAAAACGAGGGCCATCAACTAAGGGAGGGTGGGGAGGAGTGGGAGGAGGTGAAAGAAGGGAGGGGGAGGGTTTTGCTTATACATGAATGTCTAGCGTGAAAGGGTAGATTTTCGCTTACTCGCGACGGTGCCAGGCGACACCTCTTTTTTCCGCTTGCTGTCATTAGCGTCCTTAGTGCTGACTGTTGTGTCCATTTCGGTTGGAGGCTCTTCCTTGCGGTCCGATGACGTGTGGTCGTCTGTTGCATCTGGTGTCTGCCTAGGTACTTTCAACGTTTCCTGGGTGTCTTCCGGCTTGGTTTCCTGGCAGGCTGTTACAACCACTTGCGTGGTTGCGCTGGCTTGACTCTCAGAAAGTTCTTTGTCAGTTGTGGCCTTGCTGTCACCAGAACTCGGAGGCACGGGGTCTCTAGGCCTCTCTTGTGAGGAAAGGACCTCACCGCTAGCTTCTACCACTTCGGTGATGTCAATCAATAGTTCCGAATTGGCGTCTGGTTCGATGAGAGGACCTCGTAGCACGGTTGCATAACTTGAGTAGCACTCATAACTTTCATGACCAAATCTGTTGCAACGTGCACACTTTGGAGTACGACACTGTCTACGGATGTGGCCGACCTTTTTGCATCGTAGACACAAGGGTGGCCGTCCGGTCATGACCACAAGACACTGGGAACCGGCGACTTCGAGCAGATGAGGCACGTTTTCCGTTGTCGCTGTGTCATGTAGAGTCAGACTGACTTCTCTGTTCATTGTTTCCATGCTCTCCATTCCTGGAACTCGCCACTTTTCTCGCGTCACGCTCCGCACAGTCCCACAGGGCGCCAATGCCTCAGCGATTTTCTGGTCTTCTAAATGCAGCGGCAGCCAGAGAAGCTTGATCTTCACATCTTTAGAATTCGGATCTACTATGAGACATTTCTTTCCTTTCACGTTCAGTTCTTTCACCGCTTTCAACCTTTCCGCGGCTGCGGGGCTTGTGAGCGTTGCCATCCAAAAATGGCTCATCTGAAACTGCCCCAGGGACAGCACTTCACTCAAATCTATTACATCCTTCAGTCCATCGCGAAAGTCTATCGAACGGTAGGGCCGGCCTGTAAGGTCAGCATGGAGAAAGACGGAGTTGAGGCATAAAGCTCCCGGTGGGAAACGAGGAAGGAAAATCCTGTACTCTTCTTGGCTTGTTGCTTGCGCCCGGGTATCCCCTGGGCCTATGGGTACTGTAGTTGAGTTGTCCGGGTGCATCCTTTGAATGTCGTTATTAACGGTTAGACCTGAAGTAGAATGGTTTCCCCGGCCTGAGGCCGATTGTTGATTTTTACTGGAGAACATGAAAATACGTCCGTTCGGAAACGGCGTCTTCTTCTTTCTCCTCCTACACCACTCCAACTTGGCTTTCTGGCGTTTCCTATCTGTCTTATTAATGCACAAGAAACGAAATGTATCCAATAGACCTATTGCTAAATTACCCAAGCATCAAGGAGAATGATGGGAATGTATGGACACGCGTCCACACGCGCTCGCCTTCCCCGTATAAAAGATTTGAAGTAAAACACCAAAATAAAGCGTTGACAAGCGCGCGTGCAAATGCCTTTTGTTTTAGACATTTGCTTTAGAAAAGCTACTACTGCTGACGCCAGCACGTGCAGCGCGTGTAACTACACTCGGAGCATGCTCCCTGGCGCTTGGGAATTTCGCAAAAGGTCTATTGGAGGGGTTCTGGAAACACACGGGGCCGCGTGGAACGCGGTATGACGCTTGGTGTCACGTGGTACGTGCTCGTTTGTGCTCCAGAAATCCTCCCACTGTTTGTCTCGTCACGTGTACATGTAGTAGTCTTCTTTGTTTATGAGCTTTAAGGCCTGTTCACACATGCAGCGGAGCGCTACAAGCATAGCGCTAACCTCGCGCAAAGCGCGTGCTGACCGGAGCGTTCACCAGCTTTGTATCGCACCGCCAAAACTGTTGCTCGTGGCAGGCGATAAGTAGCTGACGGCACGTGAGGAGCGCTACATCAGCGCTTCGCTCCATGTGAGAACCGGCCTTAAGAGACACGGTATCATCATCATCTGCGAGAATCAAGAGCCACGTTATTGAATATACAACACGGGCACTTCACGTCATCGTACCTCCGATTGGATACATTTCGTTTCTTGTACATTAATAAGATTAATTAATAAATTTAATAATATATATATATATATATATATATATATATATATATATATATATATATATATATATATATATATATATATATATATATATATATATATATATATCATCAAGTAAAGGGTAGCCCCATCCGGAGGAATTGAATAGGCAGTCTTGTCACGGAGGGAGTGTTAACAATCCCATACAAAAATCAACTGGCTTAGACATTCTGTGGAAAAAAAGATGAAGGGGCGATTGCAATAATACGCAGTTCTTACCCTACTACAAGCCCCCGTTTCTACGCAACACCCCCCCCCCTCACACACACACACGCACACACACATTCCGCCCAGTGCAACTCCATTGGTCTCGCGTGTTATGACGTAAAAATATCAGCTGCGATCTGTGGTTCACCTTCTCTCCCATGACATTTCCAGGTTGCTACCAACGCCCACACGAGCAAGCAAGCAAGGGTACGTAGAGGGTTCCTATATAAAACTATCGGTTGGATGGATGGATGGATGGATGGATGGGTGGATAATCAGAGCCGTGTATAAAGAGAGTGTGGTCGATGGGAGGAGCGGGCAGAGCCAGGGAGTGCACCATACGCAGATAGAAAGCTTGGCATGCTCTCTCGGCTAACCAGAAGCTGAACGAAATCCCCTAGCGGTGGTAGCGAGAGCAGTTTTAATAAGAGCGTAAGGGTTAAATGTAGTAACTCCAGACTTGTCACTACTAAAACTCATGCCCAAGGTTTCCCCTTCCTCTCCACATGTTTTAGCTAATTTCTGTAACAAATCCTAGTTATCTAACATAAGTATTATGCCATAAGTACTGTAAAACCAGCCATAAGTACTATAAGTACCACCGCTGGGGGACTCTCCAAGCTGTCGAGCTGAGCGGACGTGTTTTCGGCAGCTCTTCTGAAGGCGTGAGAAGCTAAACGTATTTGGTGTTTCATTTGTACCTTTTGTCCTAGAGTGCATGAAATAGTGTGCATAGATTTAGGAAGCCGCTAAGATGGGAAATTAAACTAATTTAAACCGCCGTCTATTTTTTTTTGCGTGCGTAGCACGGTATGAAGTAGGTAGGCGCAATGTCTAGGCGTCGGAAACCCTACAAAGGGGGTGATGACCCAGAGTCGTGTGGTGAGTGCATTCGCTGGGTGCATCTAGATGAGACAAATTTTGAGAGCTTAGCGGAGGCGGAGGAGGGTAGCTTGGTTTGCCGAATTTGCGAGAGTGTTGCGGAGGAATTTAAATTGATAGAAGAGGAGCATGCAGCTAGGGTTGAGGAGGTCACGCGTGAGCTTAATGTGGAGCGAGAGAAGCGGGTGGGTCCTGGAGGCTCAGGTCGGGGTGTCAGCAAAGAGGGAGAAACTCAACCTAGTGCTTCAGGAGCTCATCAGTGAATGGGAAAGAAAGGTGGAGCGCGTAGTAGGCGAGCTTAGTGAGGAGCGGATGAAGCGGGCGGAGCTTTCAAGGCAGGTGAAGGAGTTCAAGAAGGGGAAAGTGTGGAAGGCTGAGATGAGGCACCGTAAGAGGGAAAGCGAGGTTGGGTTAAAGCACCTGAAGAGGAAGGCGACTGCGAACGTAGCGGGAAGGACAGTCTCAGGGGAAGGAAGAAGTGGCTCCTCGGCCCTACAGTGCCGTAGTGGCGCAGGTTACCAGCGGGGCAGTAAAGGACGCGGTGGTAAACCGACAAACACAGTGAGGTAGCGCAGATAGCTGGAGGGAGTTAGCCACAGGGCAGAGACAGAGGGAAAGGGAGAGAAGACAGGCAGTCGGAGGCTAAGAGGGTGCTGGTGGAAGGAAATTCCAACGTAGCAAGAGTTAAAGGAGAACGTAATGGCCCAGTCTGTAAAGTGCGTCGTAGCCGCTATGACCAAAGCTAAGGAAGAGCTCTGGAGTAGCATGGATGGTGATAACCTAGTTCATTGATGTGTTGAAGGGAAGGAGCCATAACCTCTGCAGAGACATAGAGGTTGGAGTACGTAAGCTGAGGGAGATCTCTGAGAGGGTGCAGGTGCAAATATGCACTATCCCAGATGTCTCGGGACAGTCTTTTCAGACAGAACAGCGGGTGGTGGAAGCTAACCGGGTGATTAGGGGGATGATCCAACGACTTCAGTACGGCGTATCAGAAGTAAACGGGGTGGTGTATGAGGCTCGCTTCTACCCTTTTGCAGGGGGCATCCACTACAGTGGAGCCACATGTAAGGTAGCACTATAGGGGATAGGATTGGGCGTCATGTCGTGGATTTTTTGGGGGATCACGCTGCCCGGAGGGCACCGGTGCAGATGTACCAATACTTTATGTACCAGTACCAGAGTCGGGGGAAGCTTTTGAGTGTGAGTGCCATAAGAGCAGAAGGGAGAGCAGGAGGAAGCCCCGTAGAAATAAAAGAAAGAATCGGCTCAATATAGGCTTCATAACAGTGCAGGGGAGGTAGAAACAGAATAAAGTGGGAGAAGATTGGTGAACAATTAGAGGCTGGAAATTTCGCGGTGTATGGGGTAGCGGAAACTCACTTCAGAAATGAAGAGTAACCATCGTACATGCCAGGCTACTCCTGGACGGAATGCAACCGGAGGGGAGGTGAACGCGAAGGCGGAGGTCTAGGCATGTTAGTTAAAGGACAAGACTGTGAAAGAGAAAAGGAAAGTTAGAGAGAACACTTGTGGCTGAAAGGTAGGGTGCGAGGTCTGATCACTCTTCTGGGGTTGGCTTACCTGAAAACAGGAATGGCTCAAGGGAGGAAAATACAAAACACTTTACATGTATATCGAGGGACATCAGAGAAATTGGCCTTAATCAGAAAATAATTATCATGGGAGTCATGAATGCCCACCTAGAAGTGTTTGGCGGATTCACAGATACAACTAGAAAGTTACTATAGGATTCCTGTTATGCCCTAGACCTAGTGTTATTGAATGCACAAGTAAAATCCGACGGTATAATAACGTGGGAACGAAACAACTTATGCTCGACAATAGACTACTTCCTCGTGTCCCGCAAACAGTATGAGAGGCTAGGAAGTATGGAAATAGATGAGGAAGATACAAAAAGCTTAGGAGGTGACCACAAAAGAATGAGGATTAAATTTGGCGCATCCGAACCAGAACAACAAGCTGAGGAACAAGCGGGTAAGCCGAAACTAAGTGAAGCTCAAATACAAAAAAAAAAAAATATCTAAAAGTATTGAGAACATTGTATTGAAACAACTAGAAAGAAAATGAACGTATGAGGATTTAATAGGAATCTTTAAATAGAGAAGCATGGAATTAAACAAAGAGAAAAGCAAAAACGAAGACACAAACCAAAACGCTGGTGGGATAAGGAGGTCAAAACAGCTATATTGCGCAGCACCAAGAGGCATCTAGGGAGCACAGGTGGGCAAAGAAAAGGGGCGTCTCGCCAGTTGAAGTAAATTCAAAATGGGAGAACTACCAAGAGCGCAAAAGAAAGACAACAGCTTTAATACAGGTCAAAATTGGGAGTGCAGGAGTGTAGTGGATGATGGAAATAAATACAAAAAAATGTAGAAATGCAGCACAAACGTTTATGGGAGCACATTAAAGCGCAGGGGAGAAAGAAAGAGGGTTTCCAACACATACTAACCACATAAGAGGGGAGAAGAGTAGAGGGCGAAGAGGCACGTGGAATATATTAGGCGGACAATCGAAGAGGCTTTCTCCCAGCTTGAACAGAGGGGGACAGTAGATAGCAGTGACAGCAACAATGTAGAGGAGGAGCAGAATGGTATAACAATAGAGACGACCACAAGAGAATGGGATAAGGTTCCAGCAGGTACAGCGATAGGCCCAGACGACATATCCGTGGGACTCGTTAAGACACTACAAAAACAAGCAAATTGAAGTTACGGCTTGTTATTAATAAAATAATTATGAGAGGAGAGGTACCAAGTGATTGGAAACTAAGTAAAATGAGACTAAAATATAAAGGTAAAGGAAACAAAGACAACATTAAGGCATATCTCCCAATAAAGCTAACTTCAGTTATATACAAATTAGCTATGCAGATAGTAAAGCGGAGAATGGAGGAATGGGCAGAAGATATGCAAATATTGAGTGAGCTTCAAAACGGATCTCGAAGAGATAGATGACTGGAAAATAACTTAATTTTCGCCACACAATGTATAGAAATAGCAATGAAGAACCAAACTCCTTTATTGTTAGCTGTTTTCAACATCAAGGGAGCGTACGATAATGTGAGCCAGGAAAAACTCTGGGGTCAGCTGAAGGAGTATAACTTTGATGCAAATTTGGTTAGGTTTCTTCAGCAGGTCTACACAGACAATAAGGTAGTTATAACATGGGAAGCAGAAACTACACAACCCGCAGCATTAAAAAGAGGGCTCAGGCAGGGCTGTCCACTGTCACCTTTGCTCTTCATGATATATCTCAGCGAAATGGAAAATAAATTAGAGTAGAGCAGCTTAAGTTTAAATGGGAGTCATATGGAAGGAGGGAGAAATATAGCACAGGTAATAGCAGTACTGATATATGTGGACGGCATAGTACTTATGGCAGATAACCAGGATACGATAGGGGAAATAGTTGGAATATATGGAGGGGAAGGTCCTCTTGGGCCTGAGCTTTATTAGTGACAAGTCTGGTGTAATTGTGTTAAACGACGAAACGAGGGAACCCCTAAGGATACAAGACATTGTAATAGACCATGTAGGAAAATACAAATATCTGGGAGACTAGCTCAATGAGGGAAGGAAATATCTAGAGGAACATGAGGATAATATAATCAGAAAAAGGAAAAGAAATGCATCTATTATGAAGCTCAAGGCACTATGCAACTATAATAGATATGAACTGGTCACAGGTATATGGAAAAGAGTGTAGGTACCAGGACTGTCTTTTGACGATGGGGCGTTGTGCATGAAATCAGAGGTTCAATCAGAATTAGAAATACGAAAAAGAAGTGTAGGCAGATTAGGACTGGGAACACATGGAAAGACACCAAATGAGGGAGTACTGGGGGGCATGGGCTGGTCGTCTTTTGAGAGCAGAGAGGCAATTAGTAAGTAGAAATTTGAACAAAGGTTGACCGAAATAAACGATACGCGTTGGGCACGGAAGGTGCTCAAGTATTTATACATGAAATGTTTAAACAGGAAATGGACAGCTTACATTTAAAAACCTACGCGAGTAGGGATGGGGCTGAGCAGATTACTTCAGTTGAAAAGGAAGTGAAAGAGACAGAAAGGAAAATGTGGAAGGTAAGAATGCAGGAAAAATCATCTCTTACAATGTACAGGACACAAAAGTAGAACATAAGAAAGGAAAATGAGTTTGACAATTCACTGGAAAGTTCTTTACTGATTGAGGCAAGAACGGGATCTTTGAGGGCGAGGATGAAGAGGGGTAAATTTCTGGAGATTGTATGTGCTTCTTGCCATAATAAGATCGAGACACTAGAGCACTTGGTTTTGAAGTACATGGGGCTTCGACCTGCACTCCCTGAAGGGGTAACAAGTTTGACCGGGGCCCTGGGTTTCGCTGGCGACGATGGAAGGACAGACGAGGAAATGATTACAGTCACAAAGAGGCGATCAGAAGATTGGGGGAAATTATCTAGGGAAAATTGAATGATGTACAACTAACTAGCACAGCTGGGGACAGGCCCAACAGAGGAAAATTAGCGACTTTCTCGCCGGGGGGAAGAGAGTTTTTTTTTTCTCCGATCTCCCAAAGGTCATCCTGGTGATATTCCACACAGCCTGGTGATAACTGGGGGGAGAAAATTGGCTTAGAAGGGAGAGAGGAATCATGTGTTCATCTTTTTGGACTTCTGCTAGGTGGCGCAAGCTACCGCCCGTTAGACAGTGTATAGTCATTAACATCCATCCATCCATCCATCCATCTTCATGATTGAAAATATGGTGCATTAGATGTTTAGATTTTGATCATGCGAAAGGAAGTAAGAAAGGAATGTGACACTCGTCCACCATGATTTTGGATGACCATGCTTGAAACAGCACGTGCACCGTATTCTTAATCACCGAGAGTTACTCCGACGCACTTATTAATTTCGTTTCACCCCACCACCACCAGGGTATTTTTTCGGCTTCTGGTTGGACACAGTCGAATTTGTGCAGACGCCCTTGAACACGCCCAGCTCGCGTTCGGCCAATGGGGCCTCCTCATTTCATGGCCAAACACTCTCTATATACGGCTTTGATAATAATGGCTCTACCCTTTATGACGGGCGGAAGCTTGCGCCACCTAGCGTGAAGTGTATATATATATATATATATATATATATATATATATATATATATATATATTTTAAGTTTGAAGGTTACCTGGGTGAGTGGTAGTCGAAGGGCAAAATGAAGCTAGAAAAGCTTGAGGAAGAAAGAAAGACAAACACATAAAAACAGATAGGGATATAGAGATATAAAGAAAGGAGGGAGACATGGGTTAATGAAAAGATACAGGGAGACAGAAAGGGAGGAGACATAAAAAGAGAGAACGTTGTATATTTTTCTAGAGAAACAAAAACAAGAGAGAGGGATAGATAGGAAAAAAGATAGAGAGAGGAGGTATGAGACATGTATGTTTAGTATAGAGATATAAGGGAGGCAGAAAGAGAGGCTCGAAATGAAAAGCGAGAGCGTTAGATAGACATATGTAGAGAAAGAAGAACGAGACAGAGCGACAGTAGAATAAAAGAAAAATATAGGGTGACAAACAACTTCTGTAGTGGCGGAAAAAACAAAAATCTGAAAAGGGGAGAAGAGAAAAGGAAGTGCATAAGGAACACGCACAAGGGGTTCATTAGCATATTTATTGGCTTCCCACGAAAGAATCGAATACGAAGCTTCAATGAGGAAATACACTGAAACCGATGCCAACGCTAACAAACTTCACGACTGACCTTTTTTTGTTTCTTGCGGCCTTTTTTTTGCATTTACTAGGCTAATTTTGCATTTACATATGATCATTGGAGCGACGTTGTTTATCGCAAAGGCTGTTGCCGTTTCTCACGATGGGACTGAAGCTGCCGGCGCGAGAAAGAAAAAAATATGGCAGCTGCAATGTTTTCGAGCTAAACAAAAAACAAAATGAAAATGTTCTCTGGAGGTAAACAAAAATTGTAAGTTCATATCAAGGTGGGCATTATAGTCCAAAATTAAAGTGTCTATTTAGAGAGCAGCTTCTAATAAGTTTATATACATAACCTGGGGGCTCCATAAAAAAAAGGGTTTTTGTGAAAAGTTTTGCATCCCAACCAAAGAATATTAATGTCTCATTAGTCACTATGCATTCCTGAGAGTGTAAAATACTAAGGGGAATGCCGAGAATCTTATTCATTATCGCCTCGCAGCCATTCAGAGAGAGAGAGAGAGAGAGAGAGAGAGAGAGAGATAGATAGATATACACACTTTTGTTCCTTGACCTTGTAAGAAATAAATGTGTCGTGTACAAATCCAGGCGTTTGGATTACTTCCGCGCATGTACGGCTCGAAGGTGGCTCACGCAGCCTTGACGTCCACGTCACAGTTACGCTCGCATATTTGCCATTGCGCGTACGCTGCCCCCTAAAATACTTTGCAAACGAATGTCACCCTTTTGTTACTCGCCTGTCAATGAAGCCAGGCGACGCTTGATGGATAGTTGTTTGTTTTAGACTAAATTTAGTACTAGACCATTTTAGAGTCGTTTCCGGGACTGTCCATTCCACCCATAACACCTCGTAATTGAGGAACCGTAAGCTCTTAAAAAAATCACGAAACATTGTGACAGATCACCTAATCCACGATGTTTTGAGGTAATAAAACCAATCGCGCTTTATAGTATATATTCAGGGTTTCCCTGAATTATTGTACAGTATTTGTTTCACCGCAAAAATAAACTTCGCATCATCGAACCCTGAGTTTCTGCCCAAATATAGCGCTAGCGATCGATCCGCAAAAGATGCCGAAGTTTTATAGCTTACCGTTAACTGGTTTGAAAGTTATTATTTATGCTCGGAAACTTTCAATGAAAAAAATTGCGCCCGACGAGGCTCACGAACATATACGCGAGAAACAGAAGGAGAGGAGGAAACGTGAGCAGTTGGGGACGTAGGGACATGGAGCTGTGGTTGGAATGAATAGTGGGTAGACTTGAAGCTAGATGCCTTTGTCTCCACTGCACTTGTCGAACGCTTTAGAGTGCGGAATTCCGCCGTCTGGCGTTTGGCTCTCGCATTCGAACGCGTTCGACGAGTGCAGTGGGGACAAAGGCAGCTCGCTTTAGGTCTGCCATCTGATCATTTGAATAAGAGCTAGGCGTTCTGACGTCCCTGCATGCCCTATCTTCTCCTCCTTTCTCTGAATTTCTTGGCGCATTGAGAAGAATGCTACTCTTCAAAAAGTAAAAAGAAATCACTTACAACTTAAAAAAAAAAATTAGTTTTCGAACTTTCGTATCTGGTCAGGACCGACTAAAATGTGAATGCGATATAAATAATGCGAAAAGTGTGAACAAAAAATGTAAATAAAATGCCAGCAGAATGCGAAGAATACGCTAAAATGTGAAAATACGAAACTCGGAAACTTCTTTTCGAGGACTCACTGTACGCACAAAGATGCCTTTAAGAAATAATTCTGCGTCTCAAAATTGTAAAGGGCGAAGTAGGAACGACAAGAATTTTCTCGCCGTCATACATCACCCCTTGAAAAGAATGGCTCAAAGCTATCCACGAGGAACGTCACAGTAGACAAAGAGTGAATTGAAACAAAATAAAAGAATTCAAAACAAAAACCGCTTCCACGTGATCCCGAAATTGTGTCTGGTTGTTCCAGCCAACCGGGAGGGGGGCACGTTCGACTTCTCCGAAAGAAGCGGCCATTAAAGGCTTATCGGTTTGTTCGGACGCGGTTCTGCAGAGCCGCAAGAGCTTCTTTCTGGGACACCGGGCTGGTGGTTCGGTCCCAGGGTCTCCAGACAGTGCTCAGGAGAGATGGATGTTATCGGAGGGGAGCTTTCCTTTAACAGCCTTCTCCTTGGTCTCGATTGCCATTTCCGAGGTTTTCCAGCGACGCTGTTGCGTCTGCAGTAGCCGAAAAAAGAATAAGATGACCGAAAGAACAGCGGAGCGAGATACAACTTACGCTATCCAGCTGACGACTAAGTTTCCCAAAATCGTAAAACATGTCACTGAACTTCACGATCGTGCGTCACCATGGTGGGCGGCTATATAATTTTAATGAAAAGAAATTCCGGTGGAAAACAAAAACGCTCGGAAACGCACTAGAATTATGCTGCCGGCGTTCTTCTAAGCGGTTTAGGAAGATGTGTTCCAGGTTCCCTCCAAAAACGGTGTACTCATCATCCCGCCTCGCTCAGGATTTGTTTCTGTAATTGCCGACACCTTAAAAAAATTATTCTTGTTTCGTGTCTTAGGCGTCCTTATTGACCGATGACGCAATCACATTGGCTGCGTAGTGATAATAAAATGATCGGGACTCGCACTTCCCCCTTGTTCTTAAGTTGAATGTGACTATATGTAGGAGACAAAGCTTGATTTCGAAGTAGGCCGCCCAGAACTTTACAATTCGGCTCCGGAAAACGAGGTATATTTTTTTCTTTCAGGCAGACGCATTAGGAGCGGGGACTTCGACAAAGGTCTATGTTGTACAGGTGCACGGTTCGTTACTCAGACGACAATTATCGACCTCACCGCGCGCGCAGTCGCCCTCCAGCGCGCGTCTCGACCCCTTATCACCTCCGGGGGACTCGATGGGGCGTCCCTAGACCGGCGACGGCCTCAGCGTCGTTTGTCTTCTGCAGTGGCGCTGTCCTATCGCTTCAATGGACCAAGCGCGTTTTTGGGCAGCTCACATGAGACAGCCAATATACTCCGTCTCATCGTAACCCGGCAAACGGCGAGAGCTACGCTCCCTCTGAGCCAGTCAGCGCGTCGGAAAAAGACTCGTGACTGTGCTCTACGTCCCTAGTGGCGCGATGAACTGTCAAAATGACGGCCAGAAGGCAAAGGAAAGAAGCTTTCGTGCCTATTTCGAGTAACGGGCTCATTTTCTAGTGATAGAAAAGAGACGTCTGGGAGAGACAAAAAGAATCCGGGTAAGAGCGAAGTTTCCCTCTTCTTTAACTGCTTGCCATACACTCTCGCTCATGTATCTTAATTAGGCACAGTCATGTGCTTCGTCTCCGTCGTTCTGAATGGCTCGAAGGGGCTGTAGCGTTCGCTTTTTGCCAAGTTATGGTGAAACGAAGCGTAGAAATCTCAGCGCCGGAACAGTACTTGTTTTCGTGCCAATGACGACGACTAATGTTTTTTTTTTAATTTTTTTATTTCGTGTCTTTGGTGGCAGGCGAACGAATACGAACGCACGAATTGATCCTTTGGGACGATTGGTTGTTGACCGTAGCGCCGCCACTTAATCTCCTGTGTCGGTTCATTAGGTTCTTCAGAGTCTAGGTTGTTCGTTTTTTTTATGATTATTATTATTTTTGCCCGAGTTGCTAGGTTGTTTGTACGGTTGTTCGGCTACCGACTGGTTTATGATTGATACACAAGATGCGAGGATTTTTTTTCTTCTTCTTTTTGTTGCGAACCGGAAAGTTTGACGCCTAATGTTTTGTATACATAACACGTTTTTGTTTTCTTATGCGTGTTTTGTTTTGTCCGGACGTCACAGAAAGTGTATGTTTTATATGCACCAGCCGGAAATTTTGAAGTCGGGAGGGATTGAAGAATTACTTATGATTCACTGTTTAATTAGCCTTTGGACTGCACGGTTAAGTTATTCTAAAGTTTCACTCTCTCTAAAATTTTTATTCACCAAATTCACCAATCACAGTACTATTTATTTCTTATCAAGTTATACCCATACGCTTGCGTTACCACCGCCACAATTTTAATGAAATCATGAAATGCTTTTTAACGCTACCCCCGGTCCCAAACTTTTGTCCGTCCGTCCCTCCGTCCGTAAGTGCATTTCTCGATATATAGACCCTTTCAGGCAACATTTCATGGGCGCCGCCATCTTGACGTCACGTGACCCTGCCGCCATAGCCAACCTTCAGTTTCTCGCCGTTGCTCCGCGTTGTCTGCTGCACCGGCCACCACCGGAGCTTTGTTTTCGTGCTCTTCACATTACGCGTTGAAATCGTGTGTTTTCTTTAGTTCTTTTCGATATTTCGGGCTTTCACGTAATCATTTGATATCTACATTTCAACATAGCTCTTGTATTTTCTTATTTATGGAATGGAATTGGACAGTGAATGGATCCACGATACAAGATTGTGGCCTAGGCTTCCGAGACCATGTAAGTTCATCAAATTCTTATGTTTTTGTCGCTAATAAAGGGCAGTCAACACCATTGCGGCCTATGCAAATTTCAACTGGCGCAGTAAGGCTCTCGCAGTCGTGCTTCTCGCTGCATGTGCGCGCTCGTTTCCGTAAAGCCGAACCGCATGTAAGCGATTTAGCGTGCGACGAGTCGAGCGACGGCGACAACGACGGGAGTCATCGACGAGCAACGGAGATTTCTCACTGTCGTCTGTCGCATCGCTCGGTTTTCGGATTTCTAGAGAACTTAGCGCTCACTGTCTTCGTCGCTTGCTCCCGTCGCTTCCCTGCGGTTTTCCTCGTCGCGCGACTGATCGAGCGACAGCGAAGCGGGTCGCCGTCGCTTGTCTCGTTGCGCTTTCATCATCATTCATCATTTATTAAACCTTGAAGGCCCTTACGGGCATTACACAAGGTGGGGGGTACTTGCTGAAAAAACATTATATAAAGGAACAAACAAAAAGTGGGGTACATGCTGGAGAACATTGTTATATAAGGAACAAAATCAGGAAAAAAAATATAAACACTCGAAACATTTTTAAGGAAAGACAGCTGATTAAACAGAAAAATACCCAAATGAAACATTTCTATTAACATGAAATGACTTTGCTATTAGTGCAACTGCAGATGAATGGTCAGTTGGGATATGAATGTGTTATGATCTGTCTGGGTCACGATACTGTTAGGCAGGCTATTCCAGTCTGTTATTGTTAGTGGCAAGGTGGAGTTAAGAAACGAAACTGACGACGCGAAAATTGGACGAACTTTACAGACGTTGTCGATGCGAGGAAATATGCGAGTGGCTGGGAATAATAGTGAAGTTCTGATGTCATGGTTATGATAGTAAATCTTGTGAAAAAGAGACAGACGTGATAATGTTCTTCTAGATGAGAGCAAATCAAGGTTAGCTTTCATTCGTAAAGAAGCGATGCTGGTGTCTCGTGAGTAATCTGAAAAAATGAATCTGATTGCGCGATTTTGAAGTGCCTCTATGTTTGTTATCAATGAATGTTGCCAAGGGGACCAGATGGATGACGCGTATTCAAGTTGCGATCTTACGAGAGTAGTGTAGGCTAGTTGTTTCACTGATGATGGTGCAAGTTTTAGATTTCGTCGAAGATAGCCAAGAGAGCGGTTAGCATTAGACAGCACGTGTGTTATATGCCTGTTCCATGAGAGATCGTCAGATAAGTGAACGCCAAGATATTTGTAAGATGGACACTTGGTAATTACCTGGCTTTATACTTAATATCAAGGCGCTAATGGTTTAATGCTGTGTGCATCGAAATTAATTAAGTATAAAGCGCATGCAAGCGATTTGGCGAGCAACGATCGAGACAAGCGACGGCGACCCGCTTCGCTGTCGCTAGGTCAGTTGCGCGACGAGGCAAATCGCATGGAAGCGACGGGAGCAAGCGACCAAGACGGTGAGCGCTAAGTTCTCTAGAAATCCGAAAACCGAGCGATGCGACGGGCGACTGAGAAATCTCCGTTGCTCGTCGACGACTCCCGTCGTTGTTGCCGTCGCTCGACTCGTCGCACGCTAAATCGCTTGCATGCGGTTCGGCTTTACGGAAACGAGTGCGCACATGCAGCGAGAAGCACGACTGCGAGATCCTAATTACTGCGTCAGTTGAAATTTGCATAGGTCGCAATGGTGTTGACTGCCCTTTATTAGCGACAAAAAACATAAGAATCTGATTAACTTACCTGGTCTCTGAAGCCCAGCGAATGGATCATCGATCCCTTCGCTGTCCGATTCCATTCCATAAATAAGAAAATACAAGAGCTATGTTGAAATGTAGATATCAAACGATTAAGTGTAAGCCAGAAATATCGAAAATACCTAAAGAAAACACACGATTTCAACGCGGAACGTAAAGACCACGAAATCAAAGCTCCGATGGTGGCCGGTGCAGCACAGAACGCGGAGCAACGGCGAGAAACTGAAGGTCGGCTATGGCGGCCGGGAAAGCGCGCGGAGGGCGCGCCGACTGGTGGCAGCTCGAGTAACTGACTCGCTGAAAGCGTCTATATAGCGGGGCACTTCATTTTCATGAGACCTATACAAGAACTCAGTTTCTCAGCTAAATTTAGCGGGAAAGTTGATGTCAAGTGACTTGACGTCACGGGACATACAGACACATTCAGTTTTCCCGCTAAATATAGCAGAAAAATCGACGTCGCGTGACCTGTACACAGATTCAGCTTCCCCGCTACATTTTGCGGGAAAACTGATGTGACACAATTTCGGGTCACGTGATCTATGCACCCATTGTGTTACCCGTTAAAATTTAGCGGGGAAATGTACGTCACGTTACACACCGATTCCCCCCAACATTTCAAATAATGCATTTCATGCATTGTAGGGCTTTGAAGCTGAACCTTGCTGCCAGTTTTTGTCTCGCGAGATTTGCTCACTTTTTTGGCTTGAACGCGACAGAACAGTAAAGCAGGAATAAAAAATGTCAATGAAGCGAAACAAATGATGAGGTAGCAATCTGGATGAGCATCGTACCGGCGCGCGGTCGTGTAACACCACTGCTAGGTGAACCTTAAAGACCTCAGGCTAGCGGTTGTACCGCACTGGTTAAATGTCTCATCTAGAGCATAAACCAGTGTCGCCGCACCTCAAAAGAAGTGCGACCTTACGCTGTATAAACAGGAACGTCAAGTTTATTGGGTTTTTCTTGGTTTTGAAGAAAACCCTTCAAGGAATATATCAATGATGTCTGTGGACCAAATAATGGTTAGAAAGCATACGTCGATGTCTGACAAAAAATGGCCATCGAACAAAACAATTAAAAAAAAAGTTCGTGGGCATAAAAGAAACAATTGTTTTTAATCTATTGATTGGAATCTTGTAACATTGTTCAATTTATTTGTAAACATGTGCAACATTTGTGCAAACCACTAACTAATATTGCAAAAAAAGATTAGATTGGAAAACAACTTGAGTGTCGCTGCGAGCAAAATAAGTTCGAAATAATAATAATAATACTATTATAATATATTTGTTTAACTCTAGAGAGCCGCGGCACCGCGGAAAGGCAACAACCCGTAGGCTTGGAGGCCCGCGATGCCGCTTCTAATCAACATGATGATGCGATGAGTAGCCCCATATACATGAAAGATGACGACGAGGTGGATTGCTGTTATTGCGGAGAATGGTGGTCCGATTTGAAGATATTCATATTTTGTTGAGGCGGGACAGCGGTGAGCCACGGGAATCTGACACGCCGTTCGATCGGTGCATCTGGCACAAAGAAGCCCCAGGAGCGTGGTGGTGTTGTTGCTCACAGGGGCCGAAGAATCAGGCTCCAAGGAGGTATCTCGGTCAAAGTAGCTGCCGCCTCCGAGGTACCGAGGCCCAGGGCTCAGATTGAGGCACCGCCGTTTTGCGCATATTTTTTCGTGACCTCGTTGGAACGGATCAAAAATGGAATAAGGAAACAGCATTCTCCAGGTTTATGCTTATTTAACAATTTCGCGCAAAAAAAAAAAAAAAAAGAATCTAGGAGACTGTAATGAGATGCAATTTGAGCAGGCCGACTTTTATGGTGAACAATTTGCATCAAGTACAGCAGAAATAAGCTCCAAGAGAAATGCGGTTAAAAAACAAAGGGACAGAAACTTCAAACAAGACAGAATTAAGGCCTGACTGTACCGTGAGTGAGGCTCATACCCTATTCACATGACCGTAAAGGTACCTTTAGCTAAGGGACCTTTATTTTCTGCCGCCAATCAATTAACGATCTCCCGCGCGTGGCGTGTGCTCGCGACCCAAGAGCACGGGCTGATTCGCCAATAGCAAAGGGACCTTAACCGCCGAATTCAGAAATCTCACTCGAACTACACTCAAACTTAAGGGCCCCTCCACTTCCTCGAGGAAGGCGCGAGGGCCGGCGCTGGCCAATCGCGACGGCGGGTCCGTCGTCGCGATTGGCCAGCGCCGGCCCTCGCGCCTTCCTCGAGGAAGTGGAGGGGCACTTAAGTTTGAGTGTAGTTCGAGTGAGATTTCTGAATTCGGCGGTAAAGGTACCTTTATGTTGACCGTGTGAATGGGGTATTATTATTGTTAAAGCCCGACAACGAATCTGGAAGGATGTTAAATGTTTAATTATTTTAGATAAGGGAATAAGGCCAGTGTTGGCTGTAACGAGTTAACGGCGTTACCGTTAACGCGTTAATTTTGTTCGGTAACGTGTTCTTCTTACCTTTTCAAAAAAGTAAGAAGAAATTTACGTTACTTATTTCGATTAACGGTTAAAGGAGTTCCGTTACTTGTTACTTCTTATTCGCAAAAATTAAAAACAAGCACATTTAAACATTTTTTGTGTGTTTCTAGGAGCACAGTTATTTGAATGTTTTTAGTTGTTTGTGTTTTTTGCGTATTTTTTGTCAGTATTTAGGTGAAACCGTAAAAAATATGAAGTAATTTATGTTTAGTTTCTGGATGGACGTAAGGCTTCTTGAAATATGGCGCTTATGCCTATGTGTAACGTCAAAGCAGTAAAACGTATTAATTCCTAATTAAGAAAGGTAACACGAAAGTAACGTGCGTTACTTTTTATCGGTATCGAAAACGGTAACGCGTTCCTTTTAGTTTGAAGTAATGTAGGGCGGTAACGCGGTACTTTTATTTGCAAGTAACGATCGATGTATTTCGTTACTTTTTTTTCGGTAACGCCTGCAACTCTGAAGTAAGCCAACCCTCCTTCCTGCAAGGATTAGCTCTTGGATTCCCTCCACTAGGCTGAAGAAAGAAAAGAACGGGCGCAAGAAAAAGGCGAGAAAAGAAAGCTGGTTTTAACTTTTCAGCATGGCGGAAAATAAATAGGTGGCATTCACTGGCGCTCATAGTTGAGTTCATTCTTGCTCAGCACGACCAAACTATCAGCTTCCAGAACACTGTTGAAACGTGCATTGCACACCCCTAGGATTGCAATTCTTCTCAAAAAATAAGTGGGGGCTCGTTCTGAGCCTGCACCGCGAACACCGCCCAGTGTAAACCGGAGCTTCCATTCACTTATGAGGGCGTGGCTAATCCACAAATTCACGGGTAGTTCTTAAGAAAATAAAAGTACGTATCTTGCGTTGCAAATTATCAAAAAGTGCCACGTGCAGGTTCTCAGTCAGTTCTGCTATGAATGTTACGCCATTACGATGTAACGCCGTTTGAAAACGCGGCCGCCACTGTTGGGACTAAATTATTGTGCGGTCACCAATCGGAGTTTCATTTAAAAAATGCCTAAGTATTTATTTGGTTCGTGGAGAAACATTTTTTAACATGCGCCTAACTTAAGATGAATCTAGTTAATTGTAAAGTACTTGCTTGCCTGCGATTTAATTTGAATTGTGCTTGAAGTGGTTTTTCTAATGTTGTTTGCTGTTTAACCGAGGCACAGGTCGTAAAAGCAGCAAATAAAAAAAAAACATGGCTGCAGCGTTACTAAAAACAAAACTTATTGTGCACTCTCTCGCTTCTCTGAAGCCGGTACTGAAGAGGAACGAAATTTCAATAATGAACGAAAATCCTAATTTATTTTATAACACCGTTTTTATCTGCCACTATATGTTGGGGGAAGATTGAACCTGGGAAAAAAAACTGACTTCAAATTAGTAGAGGAAACTGCATTCAAAAAATGACGTTGGCCAGCGTAGTGAAAAAAGAGAGTAATTGAGATCGATTATTCAGGCAATCATTGCACGCAAGGACAAAAGCTGTATTTTATATTATTTATATTAAACTGAAGAAAATGTTCGAATAGTGCAGTGCGTACTGTAGTTTTTCGAGTGTCACTAGTATAATTAACTGATTTAGTAAAGCGAGAAGTTATGCAGTGCTGAGTGATCGCCTTGTAAATAGATTTAAAAAAGAAAGGTAGAACCCAGGGTGCTTTATTACGTTTCCTTGATTTATTACTTTTGGTCTTTTGACGTTAATGGATTTTCCCAGTATTTGGGGATTCCCATGTTGCGAGATATAAATATAGGATGCAGGCTAACTAATGTATTATAAGTGAATTATATAGTATTAAAACAAACGCTGGATATCATTCGAACTGGTTCCTTAATCCAGTTAAGATAACATCCAAACGTGATAATTAATTTTGATTATTGCTGTTCATTGAAGTTATTCAAACAATATGTTTCTGCGTTTTGTACGTTGATTGTGTTTAACTGTATATAAGGTTTGTAACGTGATGTCTTTGTTGTATTTATCGTTATTTAAGATGTTGCATAATTATTAAACGCTACGAGGCGAGAGTCGTTCCGGAAATAATATATCTTGTATGTATATTTCTCATTAAGATTCAATATTTACATAATTTGGAGACCAAACAAGTGACGCAGGAAAGCATACTTATTGACTAAGTATATTTTTGATTACCTAGGGGCTTATTTTCTAAGAAGTAGCCCGAACATCCGGCTTCAGCGATATAAGCAAGTTATACATAGAGTCCTTTGTTTCGGGTAGATCCCGATATGTCCCAATATTTACACCCAAACAGATTTCTTTTCTTTTTATAAATTGGGTTAAACTGGACTTTTACCCACAATTAGAATATGCATTCTACCATTTTACGAATGACCCTGGTCCGAATATATCTATATGAAACAAAAAGTTGGCAGGAACACGCGCTATACTCTATTTCACCTTATGGCATCCAACAGGAAAGGCCACCAGCGAAAGCTCCTTGCTTTAGTGCACATCTCGGCGGCACAACCTCTCGTGCATTAAGGGCAGCTGCCAACGTTATGAGCTCGTACTTCTAGCCGTCGCTGCGGTACAACATGAAGTGTAACGGATTGTAGCTTCGGAGCTCGGAAAGGATGCTAGATTTTGTCGACTTCATTGAACTGCAGCGACAGATCAAGCCCCAAAATGTCCTTTTCATGTCCACTACGAATGATTCCTTGCCTTTTCATCCAGTGACATTGTTGCGTATTGTAAAAGCTGTGATGTTGAGAGAATGTTCTCTCAACTCAGATAGGTCCAAAAAACAGAGAATTGTAGCAAGAAGACAAAGATGTCACACGTGCGGATGATTATGTAAGCAACTGGGTTTTATAAAAAAAAGTAGAAAGACCAAATGAACTTTTATATCATGTTAGAATGATATTGCGTGTGCGATAATGACTTGGTTGCGAAAGAGATACTCATATTATTTAAATCCATCAATACTCTAATATTTATTATACATATTTACTTCTAATAATAATAATCTAAAAACCCGAGTTACAAAACAATTGAGGAAAAATCCCGATTTCTCCCCGATTACGAACTTAGAAGTAAGCAGCCGATTTTTATCCCTTCCCCCCCCCCCCCCCCTTTGCTGCAATTTAAAAAAAAAATATAAAACCCGAAAACGAAGAAGCCTATTTATACGCCGCCTATAATATATAATTCAGCGTCATCTAAAAATCGTATAGGTGTACTTTTGCAAAACGGGTCTCTTATATATAAATTAACTGCGCTGCTACGTTATGCATTAAACACAACTGATAAAAGAAAGACAATCAGGAAGTAAACATATAAGCGTGATTGTTGAGATGACATGTTTGGCCTTGCTGTTCCTTATCTGAGTGTCGTCTAACGTAAAAGCGAAGTTTCGTAAAAGTTGTGCGAAATCGATTAGCCCATTCTCAAACACTGTTAATAAAGTACTCTGATCTTAAATCGATCAAATCTTACGCAAAATAAAGTTGTAAACAATCGACAATGATCGCAACTTTTCAATGAAAGTAACACTAAAAAGCCTTCGCTACTTTGTATTATTAAATTCTATTCCATACAGTGCTGCAAAAAAAAAAGTAAACGTCAGCCTTGTGTGGAGTGAGCTCAATGTAGCGACTTTAGACTGCGCGCGAAGATCAGCTTGTGACGCACAATAGTGGAGTACCATTTCTCTCAAAATCAAATTATTTTCACCCCCTTGACCGTTCTAACCAGATAACTAAAAAAAAAACAACTCCGTGATAAAAAAACAAAACAAAAATGACCGCATCTCCACGTGGTGAATGATGTTGATTGGGGCGAAGCTCGGGTGGTGCTGATGATACTGATTTTGGTCATAGGTATTGCTGCTTGCTGTCGGCGTTGACGCTTTGCCGCCGCTTCCCGAGCTCTCAACTCCGGGTCCGCTTGGCGTTTTTGACGCTGTGCAGCAGCTTCTCGCGCCCTGGTCTCCGGAGCAGCTTGCTGTCTACGTAGACGCTGAGGCGCTGCATGCCGAGCTTTTCGGTCCTTTTCATTCATGGCAGTAGGAGAGTGTGTGGTTTTCTTCTTTTTCTTTTTTTAAGCAGACAGATGGGATGGCATCTCAGAACCCCCTACTCTTTTTTTTCTTCTTTTTCTTTTTTCATAATTTTTTTTCATCTTTTTTTTTTCAATTTTTGTTTTGCCCTACACGAGCACGTGAGCATGTGCTCACGTGCTCGTGAGCACGTGATCTCACGAGCAGAAGCACGAGCGCCCGGCGCCGGCCTACAGCGGACGGCGGACGGACATGTTAGCCCCTAAGGAGCTTCGCCCCTAAAAGCACAAACACAAAAGTGCGATGCGCACATTGGCAAAAAAAAAAAAAAGCTTGTGAGGTCCGTGTGTACTTTTTATATGAGCAGCACTACGCAACATACAAACAATAAGTAATTTCTTTACTATATAAACGCATGCCAACAATACAAACACATACGTAATTTTGAAATTTAGAAGCAAAGTACACCGTTCGCGGAACGACGAGGAATATTGAGACTAAGTTGACAGCATATACGCGCCGAACCAACACGCCCGCGTCGTATCTTTGATTTGTCAATGTGTAAACTGTCAAAGTTCTGCCTAGTCAAACTTCAGCTTAAGACCTTTAAGCCGGGATCATACTAACCATACATCATACAAAAGACAGTGTACAAACACGAGTCAGCGCAATATCTTTGGTTCGAAGGGCGCGTGCCTAATTTTCTCCCTGAACTATTTGCCGAGCGGCGTTCGAAGCACGGATCTCGCGGTGACTCGCGTTCGAATCTGTATGGAGACCACACTGGAAGAAATACATTTAGGTGATGCCACTGGCCGCTCTTCCCACGGAGAGCGAGCGAACAGATTGTGTTCGGAGCTAGCCTCGAACCAGGAATAGTTAGTTCCGCGCCGCCGCGGAGGGCGCTGAGGTATGAGGCTCCTCTTCGGCGGCCACGGTGTCGGCGGCGTAGCGTGCTCGCCTTTTTCGCGGTGTGTTGGCGTGGTGGTGGTGTGCGGCCAGTGGCTGGCCTCGTGTTTTCCTTTGATGCTGTGTCGATCACAGGAGCCACCATCGTGCACGAAGGTGAGCGTTAGCCCGAAGAAGAAGAATAAGGAAGAGAACAGTGATTTACGGACTCTGGCGACTTGGCGGCGGCGTGGCGGCGGTGAGGTACAACAAGAAGCGGTGAGCGAGGGAATGCGGGACCACCGCTGGGAGAAACAACCGGAGCGGTCGGTTTGGGAGGAATTCCATACTTGGGCGCCATCTATCCCCATGCGAGTGAAACGCGCTCGGTGCGCCGAACATGATGTGGCCGCCGCGTCGGACAGAGAGCCATCACCTAAATGTGTTTCTTCCACCTTGTATTTTGTATGATGTATAAACAGCATGACCCCGGCCTATTCCGCGGCATTACGACATCAGCCTCGCAATGCGGGCGCCCCTATGGTTCCAAAATATCAGAGTGGCGCGCGATTAACAACGTGCCACGACAAGATATATCTCAACTAAAACAAAGTGCTAATAATACGAAGGCGGCACACTCTTTGACGTCGCTGTCCTGCTCGGCGGAATGATTGCCGTACAACAACACGAAACGCCAAGTTCGTATATATAGTCAATGACACCTTAATAAAACGCTTGGGGCGTAATTATTTTCTAGACGCAATTCATGCTTCATTTTTTTGACGTTCTCGTCGGCCAGTGCCGCGACCTTATGCGGAGAGCAAGTCGTCGGCCTCTTGCGCAGGCGTTGCGGTGACATCAAAACGACACCGAGTTCTTATTGGCTTTGATTGAGAGGATAGTGGGTAGACTTCAATGCTAGGTGCCTTGAGGTCTACCACTAGTGTTTTCAAACAGCCAATAAGAGCTCGGATTTCTGATATCGTCGCAACCCCTATGCAAGAAGCAGACAAACTTGCGTTCCGCATTGATTGCAGAGCGATAATTAAATGGCCAGGGTTAACCACGTCCCGCGATTCTTATGATGTAAGTAATTATAGTGTAGTCGCTGGTAAGAGGGAGAACACCAGTGCGCCACTTTCGGATTTTCGGCCTTCGACACGCGCTCATTGCCTTCCACCGTGCTTTGAATGCGCGTGCACGCTCGAGGTTGACGAGAGATAAAAGCGTTATATAAAGGTAGCTTGTGCTGGAGGCGAGAAAAGTGAAACACGCGTCCCTCCCGCTCTCATTTATAATCCGCTTGTCTTGAAGATGTCTGACTTTCTTAAAGGGGCCCTGCAATCATATTTAAGCGTCTACCTTTTTTGCGGTTTCCACGTCTCTTGAAGTTCGGGCAAGCCAGCGGGCACGGAGAGAGTAACTAAATATCAGTGCGTCATATTTTAACCGGACGACGCGGAAACCTCCTCCACCGACGAGGGCGACCCGCGGTACCGAAAGCGCGCGAAATGTGACGTCTTTGGTCCTGGGCTTACTACTGGTCAGAGTCTCTAAAAGCTTCTTTTTAGTCGAACTACAAAATATAAGTTGCGCGAACCGTTTCAGTTATATATAAAAGTAGTTTTTGTTCAGTATCTTAGATCAGAAAAGAAACGAATGCAGTTTATAAAGTACGGAAACGAGAAATGACGCATCGACATACCCGCCACCGAGCGGCGGAAAAGGCGGCGCACACTAGAAAGCAGTAGTGGGATCACGCGCCGACACGGAAAGGTCCCGGATGTACGCGGCGGCGCTGCGGTCGTATGGACAGGATGATCCGACCAGCTCCGAGCGTTCCGAAGGCCTTCGGCGAGAAGCTTTGTCTTGCGGTTTGGCCGTTTCGCGGTAGGGCAGCGCGAAGTGGCTCCCATTCTGAACTGATCTTTACCCCGTGTTTGCTGTCGTTTGTGGCCAATGAAGTGTCATGCCGAATTAGTGTTTAATCGCGCAGCAAATGCAATGAGAGCCGCCCCGGCTGCCCGCTGCATACAGCCTATTCAAAGCATGCTTTAGTGGCGCCCTCTCGCGCCGTCGACATGGAGTGCGGCAGCCGTGAGCGCTCGCGATGAGCCCACTACCCCTCCTCTAGTTCACGGCCACTCAAGCAACCAAGGACGTCATGAGGGAGGTTATTTTTTGCTTGTTTTTGTAATTTTAATTTGCCTATCACTTTTAAAATAAAGCGAATTTCGAGAAAAGAAAAGTTTTACTAAGTTACTACGTTCAGTGCGCTCAGGTCTGGTGCAATAAAAACCAGCAAAAAAGTACTTGCAGGGCCCCTTTAAATCCCTTTATCGGAAGGTGGAAATTCACGAGAGCGTCTTCTAGCGTAGTCTTGCTGCTAGTCTTTAGTGAACACAAATAAAACAGGAACATTAAAGTATAACAATTACGAAGCCTTGGAACGTAATTTGGACGTAAATATAATAAATTTAAAATGTATTAAAAAATTGATTTGGCCCTCCGGGATCTCGGCGATCAAAAGTAAATAGAATTACAAAAGCGCAAGCGGCAGGGTTTGCAAACTTTTTTGGCAGACTTTGTGAATTCGAAATAAGTAATATTTGATTTAAAACCCGCTTTCCGTTAGTGCGTTAAATACTCGAGCTAATTACAAAGAGCTTTATAAATAATTGTTTATTTAGTTTGTTTCTGAGATCAGAGATAATTAAAAAAGTGTTACACAAAGAGAACCTTTCAATAAAAACTGTATTAATAATTGAAAAAAAAAACTTTAATTCGAGTGCGACGGTAATACACATCAAAGGAGGTAGACTAATTTAAAGCAGGTGAACAATATTATATTGTAATATTTGTTTCACGAAAAGGTGTATCGCATCGATTAAGTTAATTTTGTTAGTTGCACTAGGCTTTACACTGCAAGATAGGCGATAATTAGTTTGGTTGTGTTTTTTCTCAACAAATAAACAAACGCAAAAGTTTGGGGAAGCTTCGTCGAGTAACGCCTCGACAGAAGCGGCTTCATTTGATATCACTTTATTATTTGCTGAAGAAAATATGTTTCTTCCAATCCTAAGTATATATTTGTTATTTATTTTATATAGTTACAATATTTACAGACTATTGTAGACGCAAACAGGGTGAGTAAATAACAATAAAGAAATGTTTCCCCCTTTGCACGCTGATAAAAAAACAAAAATGTCCACAGTGGGTTGCCAGCCGCCAGCAGGTACAAGCACATACCATCAGAAAAATAGTGGTCTTTCTACGTGTTTTGTGTGCCATATATCTATTTGAGCAAAATAAAACTACCGACAGAATAATTCTCAATTGCGCGATGAAGAACACTTCCAAGTCACAAGAATCCGTTGCACTCGATCGTTGATCTGATTTTTAGAAGAAAATGTTGACAGCACGAGACTTGCACTGCAGCCAGCGCTACGGTCCGATGAGCCAATCCAGCAGCGGAGAAAGGGAGTCACCATGGCGATCGTCGTTTTCGCGCGTGATTGGTCCAGCCGGTACGGCTGGACCAATCACGCGCAGAAAAAACGCAGGATCACGGCGCGTTCACTGTACGCGATTTGGTTTGTTCGGTGATAACAATCGCACAAAGACAACGAACGCCACGACGATACATTTTTTTGGCGCTGCTTGATGGGTTTCATTCATCAAATAGTAGAGTCGACTGCGGTCAGAATTAAAGGGAAGCTAAAAAGAATTTCAAGAATAAAAAAAAAAAACGAGTTAGAGGTGAATTCAAGAGTAGTTGTATGCCGTGAATCAGAACATCACTTTCGTTTTTTCTGAAGATGTAACTAAACTTGAAAAAAACACGAAGAAAAAACCCGACCAGTCGTGGCGTCATACCCACATTTTCCGGCCGCCAAGCGCGTGTCGCTTGTGAGGGAAACGAGTGCTATTGGAAGCTTGCGAAGTATATTCCCCAGCACTGACGTTCACCAGTCCTGACGTATTTTTCTAACTTTTTTGGACATAGATAGAGTGCACGTAAGTAGCTTTGATAGGCACTGAAGATGCGCGAGAGCGGAGATTTCTAAAACTCTGAATTTGACGTCACGCTCCGAGAAGGAGGCTCTTTGGCTGTTATGTGAAAATGATTTTCTGCAACCTCCATGCACCGAACGGGAAAAAGAAGAAAAAAAAAATCTCGATATTTGTGTTTCTGTATGGCAAATGAAGACGATTTAAGTGTATTTTTTTCTCAAATAAAAAATTGCTTCAGTTTCCTTTTATGTAAAAATGAAAATAAATTTATCACCGGTAACCTGTCAGGAAATTTGACGTATAGACTTGACAAAAAAAAAATTCTTATCGACACTGCTTATTTTACTTGTGATACTTTTTGAAGAGAAAAAGAAAACCATTTGTCGCTTTTGCTAATTGGAGAGGAAGAATTACTATTATTGTGCCGATATGGTGTTACTGTCATGTCCGCGAAGCAAACGTACAAGATGCTGGTCAACGTTCCAACGCCATAAAGGACTAAAACATATCCCGGCTACGCAAATACATAACCTGTTCCCGATGCTAAAACAATTAAAAAAGTAACTCGATGAACATTTGCGAATGTTTTTCTTGTTATGGTCAAACCTTCATTTGTGTTTGGGAGGCCTTCCTCTCCCCATGCAGATTGTGGAAAATGAGCCAACATATTGATGAGCGAACAAAAATCTCTTCATGTGGCAACGTTAATGCGTCCGTGAACGCCCAATTTCTTGTGGGCTAGCTTTGATGTGACAAATTTAATTTAAATAAGCCTTTTTACCTCGACATTTGTTTAATGCTGCATTTCGTTTCGTTATCTCGCTTTTCCCTCAAAGTAATAAAAGGTTAGCGCTAATTATGTTTGATGCCGTTATCAAAAAGCAAATGTAAATGTGCGATTAAACTAACTAAATGCAAAATGAAACATTTCTTAATGGCCGTTTTTCGCGTCTTTTTTACACTATGGCAAAAAGCAGGTGTCCAAGCTATTACATTTAAGCTTATCTATTAATCTTTATACAAAAAAAAACTTAATTTCCTCCTTCTTTGCTGCTTCGTTAATAGAAAAAAAAATATTTTAAAGCCTATTAATACACATAATCTGGTTCGCGCCAAGCGCAATGTAAATTGACGGCAGAAACCTTTTGAATTATATCTGTTACACCCGAGAGATTACTTAAACGGGGTCGCGCCACGCAGTATCTTTTTTTATAAAGAAAACAACTACGAGACCCCAAAAAGTGCCTGACAATAACGTCTCCCGACATCGATTTTGCCATTAAAAACATTTTGCTCGAGGTATTTTTTCAACCGCCCTCTTTTACTATTTTATCCTCTCGTCGCCAACGGAGCTTTAGGTTTTACAACTTTTTGTTTTTGTTTTCGTAACCCAAAGAAAGAAAAAAAAAACGTGTCCCAACGTATACCTCGCTTTCCTAAATTCAGTTTACTTCTTTTTTATCACGCCGGAAATGTGACACGACTAAACGGCGACAAATCGGCAAAAAAAAATTAAAACTTCTCTTCAAAAGAACGAGAATCTCGTACTACGATAAGTACACGAAGCGACAAAAAAGAAATTATGTGCTTCTCACATATTTTTTCTTTCATTTTAGCCGCGGTTAACGAGTGCGCTTCTGTAGCGCTCAGCTCGCACGCTGCCTTCCCAGAACTTGCAGCTTCTTGCCGCGAGACAAAGTGCGCGCGACCGCGGAAGGTGAAGAAATTATTAATGAAGGAGGCGAACCAAGGAGAGGAGACATATGAAGATTTACGACGCGGAGTAAATTATGGTATCCGCTTAAGCTACCGGTTCATCAAAAATAATTTTATACGAACTTTTTTTTACGTTGGCTGATTTGGAGTGTTGTACGAGTAATTTCATCGGTAGAAAACAAAGTTTGGGAAGGTCGCTGGCGAAACATAGCGGAGGTTCACACATATCACCAATATGTGTCGTTTGGAACTGATACCGCTTTCCTTCGCAACAAGGTTATTCGAGGTTCCAATAATGAGTTGTACTTGTGAAGGCAGAAATATTGTAGATAAGTGAATTTTAATTGATCATTTGTAATACTATTCTACATAGCGCGACACTCATAGTGCGGACAAGCGGATTCCATTTTGTTTGGTATGTTCTTAGAGTCAAAAGACTGGTATTAAAACTACTATAATAACCGACAAAGTGAGAAAGGCGGGGCCTGCTTTTCGAACGCCCGGCCTTCAGAACGCGCTCCATACCTTCTGCCGTGCTTTGGCCAGGCGCGCGCGCGCGCTTAGGTGCACGAGCATAGCCCCCTGTATACTGACAAAGCCTGGCAGATCGCCACGAGAAGCAGCCGCCGAAATGGTAAAGGTGAGGCGGCACACAACGGATGAGAAAACATCCACGTGACTGGAACCCCGCTGCGACGAGACGCCAAAACGCAGCGTCTCGCCGCTGCCGCGAGACGCTGCGGCGAGACGCGAGGACCCGAAAGTTTGTTTCGGGTCCTCGCCACTGCAAAAGCTGCGCGCTGACGTCCAAATTCCCCGATAAATGCTTTGTGCTACCAAATCCTCGCGCTCCAGATCTGCGACCGGGCACTATATGGCTCCGTCTTCGAACTACCAGGCTTTGTGAGTATAGAGGAGGTTACGGCACGAGACGCTGAAGCGTTGTTCATGATAGGAAGCTCGCGCTGGAGGAGCAACAGCTGAAACCCCTCACTGCCGTTCTCACATTGTCAGTGACCACAGTGTGGTGGAGAGTGCACATTTGGGGCACTAACCTCAATAGTAAAATATGGCGCCCGCAGTAGAAGTACACATTGAATAAGATTTGATGTCGTGTCTGAGCCAGCAATGTCGCGCAGTGTATTTCGTGTAGAAACGGTTTTCCTTACAGTCTTTTTGAAGATATCTACGGGAGCTGTCCGCTAAAACTTCTGCACGAAGACGAGCGTTGTTCATTGAGTTCAATAATTATGATTCTTGTAGGTAGGCGTCTTCGCAGATCTTAGCGCGACCGAGTCTTTTAGATTATTTACTCCGCCCTTTTTTTTCTTTAACGTTTTCTTTCATGCTGACATCGCGCCTTTACCGACAACACTCGTAAAACCTGTATTGCGCCAACGTAAGTCCGCCGAACACGGCGCGGACACTCGGCACTCGAGCGAATGTTTCTTTTAGCGGAAGAGTGGCACGCCGAAACGAGGTAACAAATCAAATTTGGGACGCGGATCGAACGACCCTACAATTCAGAAACTGTATCGCAGCCGTCGAAAGCATATCCAAGGGGGCTTCAGCGTTCGTCTACCGCGTACCGGCATTGGGGTTCTCCCGGTTTAAACTCGTGCCTTTCTTTTCTTTTTCTTTTTTTTTTTAAATCACCATGTCTGTACATGCCAACTCGTGTATTCGTAAATCTTTGCACGCACCAATTTAAGTCTACAACCGCGAATGTCTGTGTACGGCGAAGGGTCGACCGCGCCTGCTCGCATTGACGCTTTCGCCTGTTCGTGTGCGGGTTTGTGAGTGTGTACGGGGGCCTGTGTGTGTGTGCGTGCATGCGTGTGTTTGTGTGCGCGCGTGTGTGCGTATGATACGTGTGCGTGTTCGTGTGTGTGCGCCTGAGTGAGTGAGTCTTAGTGTCTGTGTGCGTGTTTGTGCGTATCTATGTGTGTGCACGTGTATACCTGTGTGTGTGCGTGCGAGTGTTTGCGTGTGCGTGTGTGCATGTGTGTACGTGTCCATGCGTGTGCGTGTGCGTATGTGTGCATGTTCGTGTTCGTGTGTGTGCGTGTGTATGCGCCCGTGTACGTATGCATTTGTACGTGTGTGCGTGTATGTGTGTGCGCGTGTGTATATGTATGTGCGTGTGCGTGCGTGTGTGCACGTGTGTTTGGCGCTAGCCAAGTTGGAGGTAGCCTTAGGTTTCTCAGCATCGATCCAGTCAGCTTCCAGGGCAAAACAATGAGCAAGGTAGAGGAGGAAAGAAGGAGAGGGCGATCCGAATGCCGTAAGCAGGACTTTCTTTGTCGGCGTTATTTATCCGGGCCTCCTTACGCGTCAGTAAGCCTCTCTCTTTTTTTTCCTCTGCATTCCGTAGGATTGCAATGCTCTAGCTGTTGTGGTGCTATACGGGGATCCCTCCTTTTGTTGTTACAGCTATTATTTGCTGTTTCTTTGTTATAACGGCTATTCTTTTCCTTATATTTATGGAGGCGTGTACGTGTTACCGAACAATATATATACATGTATATGTTCTCTTTTATTCTTTTTTTACTATAGCGTTATATGCGTGATTCCGCGAAAAAAACAGGGACGTACGAAGTTCCCAGTTTTTATGGCTCGTGTGCTGCGTACATAGGGGGGAATTCGTGTATTAAAATTCGCCGGGGAAGTTGATCGAGGCATCAAACAAAACTGACGTTAAAACTAATACATACATATATGCGCAGATGTAGCAGGAACACTTGTTTCAACGCTGTAGCTCCCTGGTTCGGTTGGCATGTGTCCTGAAGCTCACGCCTCGTTTACCCCATAACGAGTTTATGTTTTGAGGACGTAAGAAAGAAAGTAAAATGAACGTTTAGGCTTGTTTTATTTTTTAGATAACAATGTAATTAGGGCATAAATATATCTTTCGCTATAATTTTTTTGTTCGTAATTTTATTGATTTTTACTGCAAAATCGGTGTTGTAACGTTTATCTGCTTATTAAAAACAAAGTTTCTACTTTTCGCATCGAAACATGACAAACTCACGGTCCTTTCGACGTGATGTCTTCGAGTACTCGCGTCGTCTCACAAGACTTTTGTGCATTGTTCTGGAAACTAGAGGCGCGAATGAACGGCGGTGATAGGTGTTGTATCTGTGGCGCGGTGTTTGTGCAATGACTTTCACAAAAACATCACTCTCGCGTATTTGCATCCAGCTGCGTTGCATACAATTCTTGAGGCAGACTACCCTGAAACTTCGTGTCAAATAGGCTTAGAAAAAGTAAGGTGCTACCTTGTCCATATTGGTATAAGTTTACCGTTTTTTCCTTGTGTGTGCTTAACGACCACGTGAAACAAAAATATGGATCGAGTTTTTTTTTGTTTTTTACGACTTCTGCTAGCTCTTCGTAGACAGGTTCCGTGCTCAATGAACTGCATATTGTTCTGCTTTACCTGCATGACTTCTCCAAGTAGAGCAGTTTCATCTTTAAAAAAAAAAGGAAAACAATTGTTTAAAGACACGTGCTCACGCGCTATGAAAGTTAAAAATAAACGAGATGTCCTAGATACGGGTTTGATTCCCGTCCTAATAAAATCATTAATAACATGGTGACAGATAGAGAGCAGGAACATTTATAACTAAATATGACTGTGGACGTAAATTATGTTGAAAAAAAAATAAAGTTACCGTTAAGTCGTTTTGTTTTTAGTCACTTTCAGCTTAAGAAACGGCGGGCCTGGCTTATTACGTTCATGGTTTTAGCTTCGTTATTTCTTCTTCGAAATTCTTAATGGCTAAGGCCACAAGCTCATGGACCGGTTAGTGGTAATAAGATGCTCGAAAGTCGCCACGCCCTGCGTTTCTTAAGTTATTGTTTCTAAAACAGTGTATTTTTTAATTTTAATAATTTAAAGTACCGATGACAGGCTTAGGCATCCTGCCCGCTTTTGTTTACATTTTTCTTAGACGGATTCTTTGATAACACGGGCTGCGCGACCGATCAGGAAAAGCCCCAACTTCCCTTTCACGAGCTCAAAGAAACATTCCTCACAGCCCGTTCTTTTTCCTTCCCTCGTCGGTAAACATATTTGTTTGGACGCAGTCTCGGCACGATGCTGTCGTTCGCAGATGCCGGATCACGTCGGCGTCGTCTGGCTCGTACATTTCACGGCAAACGCTGGCGACCCGGCACCATTTCATTAGCCACATTCTCCGAGCAGAAGACGTTGCTTTGGAAATGCGTAAACAAGCAGTGATTACGTAGGCACGAAGACTAATTAACTGGGAGGACGCAAACTCTAGTGGTTTCGTACGGTTTCTGTCTGAGACTGGCATCGCAGCGAACGCGCAACTTACTCCTCGCCCCCACCTCCTCTGCTCTCTTCACGGCAAGCTGGCTTCTCCGCGCTTTCACTCTTGCTGAGGGGAAGCCCCATCGCGAGCCCGAGTAGCCGGAGAGCCAAGATTTTCACTTGATCCTTCTCGATCCTCGGGAGTGGGACCTATCTCCGGGGATTCTACGCTCTGCCTTGTCCTTTCTCTTCGTTCGGTTCTAATCTTTTTTTTTCTTCTTATCGATTTGGACGTTTCTTGATTTGGATTTCGCCCTTGTGTGTGGGTGTGTGTGTGCGGAAGGTTTGGGGAAAGCGGGGGAGGCGGGGAGGGAGGGGTTGCTCGGTTGTTGTTTCGTGTGGGTACCGATAAGGCGGAAGGGTTGACGCTGCTTAAGCCCCCCTTCTTTACGGTCTCGCATTTTCACTTTGCCATGGGCAATTTCGAGCCAGATGGCTCTTCGATCTCAGTTTGCCAGTACGCGCCGAGGTTTTTTACCGTGACGTAATCAATCTAGAATGCTTTATATATATTTTTTTACATTTTCTTTCAGTTTTTGTGATTCGCGCGGTTGAATACATAGCGCCTCCGGCGTCGTTTCGTCAAAAGTGTCATCTTTCATTACCTTGGGCTTTAACATTATTTTTTTCATTTAATTGCGGAGTTTAATCAATATGCTTTATAGAATAAAGCCTAAACCGTCAATTAGGAGGGACGCGTTTTTTCCTATTCATATTTTTCTCGTAAATTTATATTTTGCAATGAATAGTTGTCCTTTGACTTAAAGAAATCAGTCCTAACTTCTAGTAACGAGACTCATCGACTATAACCATACTTCATAAACCAAGCAAGCAAAGTCACCAAGCCATTGGAACAAAAAAAAGTGCGACCGGATTTTCGTGTTTTTTTTTTTTAACACTCTAACGCAGTGATAACTCTTTAATACGGACACCTGTGTTCCCCTCTATAAGCGTTCATAATTTGAGTCGTTCATAAAAACGGGATAAAAATGCATGGATTTAGCCAGTTCGTATTCAAGAAAAATGCAAGTATAGTCGTACTATCGCTACAACCATAATTACTAGAAGTCATTTGTGTAAATGAAATTTTTTACTTTATTTATCAGAGCTAATTTATTAAAGACAAAAATATGTTTTTTTTTTTTTCGTGAATGATAGTTTGGCTAGTTGATAATATGTGAGGCCTAAATACCAGTAAGCCAGCATAAATCTACGACAGCTATCTTGTCTAAATTGTACTATATTTTGTTGTGTAAAACCTCGACATTAGCTCGAGAACTGAGTTGTTGCTAGGCTTTATTGTACGTCGACGGCATATATGTACACCTATTGTCGCGCTTTGTACGTATTTCTTAAAATTGCTTCGCTTATTTCAGTTGTTTAAGGTTTCATCTTGACTAGGTTCGAGGTATCGTAAAAACGGACACATACAAAAATGCAAATGACTGGAGTTTGATTTTGATTATACGTTATAATTATTTATATAATTTAGAAACTTTTTATTGAAAATACGACCAATGTTTATGCTACAAGATCGACGAAGGTGCGCCTGCTACTGGTGAAATCTTTTATGTTTTTTTTTATTTTTTTATTCGACACATTTGCATACGTTGTCACACATTAGCTTACAGTCGCGATCGAAATTTGTGATAATTGTAATCGCGAACTTTAATGCCGATGACTAAAGTTGCAAAGTGGTGCGATGTGGCGTAGTCACGCCGAGTTCAGGAATTTCGTAAAATAGCTAATCGATTTTAAATTGCGTGACAAACCTTCGAGACATAATTTGTACGCTCAGATAGACACATGTAATGGCGTATGACGAGACGGTGGAGTATAGGGTCCTTGCATGATTTATTCCTCTTGTCACAGTTATTATGACTACAAGCAAAAGTGTATAACTATAAGAAACATTTCCTGTTTTTTTACTCGGTTTTAATTAGGAGGTCTCATTAAAAGATCTACATGTAGGGTCACAGGCGAAACGTTTTCCTTTCAAGCTTTAATTGTTTCGTTTTTTTTTTCTTTCAGGCGGTTTTACAAGAGAACTGAACCTAAAGCGACAAAAAAGCACGAGGTAAAACAAAAAGACGAAGTTTAATGCGAAAACATTTTGATTGGTTTTCTAAACCGTACGTTTCTGGAAAACAAATGTAAAACGTGGGCTTAACTAACCTCTAACTATTTATTGCGTCGTGTTTTTGTTATTGTTTAGTATGTGTTAGTACCGCCTCTCTCGAAGTAAACGTTCCGTCTGTTCGTCTTGCTCAAATGTTAAACCGGAACCATAAAGCGGGAGGAAGCGGAAGTGCACAGCATGGCGGAAATGCAGCCGACTGACTAAAACGAGCACACGCACGCGACAACAAAAACGAAATTGCACCGGTTTCCAATCAGGCAAATATTTATCAAACAAAAAATGTAATATACAACCAGCTGCGAACGCGGTAGAGCAAAGTACGAAAACAACATTTTCAGTGAAAGGAAACAGGCAAGAAAGCTAGCAATTAATGGACACTTTTTTTTTTCAAATTCAATATTTTTTTGTTTATAGTGCATAAAATAAACACCCTAAACTTAAACGTCGGCATCAATAAAAACAGTAGTTCTCAGTTTTATTGTCATTTACAAATGCACCACGCATGAATAAGGTACTTTATAAATCAAGCAACGAGCTGGGTATTAGAATACCTTTGGAATGACTCGTAAAAATATGTGCCTGAAAGTTTCGGACTGACAAACTGACTAAAAGACATAGCACCGAAGAGGCGCAAACCCCTGATAAAACCTCAACTGCCGGTCTGCTAACATCAGGGAGGTTTGGTTTCGGAGTACACGTTGCAACTAGAAACTCATCGATGCTACGATCACCTTAAGCGACGGAACGCACGTAACTTTTCACATTCATGCGTCTTGCTCCGTGATTCTTTCTTCGGCGCAGTTATCTGCTAATGCCGAAAGTTCATGGGCTGCGGAGCCGTAATAGAATGCGGTCGACTCGCCACGAGTAGCCTTCCTTAGGGCCTCTTCACGCATACACCACGGCGCAACCCAACGCTATTAGTCAGTGCTGGAGACGGCGCTGACCCTGACGTTGCAG
Source organism: Ixodes persulcatus (assembly GCA_013358835.2). Lineage (NCBI taxonomy): Eukaryota > Metazoa > Arthropoda > Arachnida > Ixodida > Ixodidae > Ixodes > Ixodes persulcatus. The sequence goes on from JABSTQ010009058.1 coordinate 263,000, forward strand.
AGCTGAATTTGCGCTATATTAGTGATACTGCGCTGGTACGGCGCTGCATCAGGGCAAAGTGACGATCAAGTTTGCACTGCACCAGCGCTGTTCCTAGTGTTAATTTAGCATCGTGACGTATGTGCGAATTAGCCTTTAATTAGCTGTCAGAGGGTAGCGTAAACAATCTGTCTCTCAACACGCGTTTTGGGGTGCCTTTCGTCATCCCGTGTTCCCACTTTCCCGTAGAGCTTCCAGAGGGCCTAAAATGTTTATTTTGTATAAATTAAATTTGCGGTGCGACATTAAGCGTAAGTTTGCACGTGCCTCCACGTACGCGGTTACACGATGTAGATTTTATTTTTAGTCGCATTATTTTCGGCGGCGTCGTTGGCCATTAAATCGCAGTGACTGGCTCTTCAAGTGCAATACGATAAAGAAGTCGCACGGACATTTTTTTACAACGGTAGATTTGTTTTTTTTTTAATGCTTTAAATACTTCCCAGCAACAACTAGAGTCAATACTCCACTAAGTAATATCAGATATTTCGTCTGACCTAAAAAAAAAAAAAGATGAGCATACACCGGCACTATTTTTTTGTTTTTAAATTGACGACCACAAAAATAAAATTTTACCTAATGCCAAATTCTTGTTGGCACAGTGGTCATTATATTAATGGTATTTTTGTGGGCGGGGCTTCTCCTACAGTTCTGACGTGACAACAAATTACAAGAAAAACATGATTTTTGGTATCCTCGTACGTGCATCGGTGAATATGAAACGAATATCATTAGAGGACTGATAAAAAAGCATAAACAATTTTGATCTGCCCCTCAAATTTTTTTTTTCTATTTTAGTATGCTCTATATTAGCGAACTATACTATAGATCCCATAAATAGAAACGGATCATGCCAATCCGGCCCTTTTGAGGCAGTGCAACCAGAAAGCATAAAAAAAGTAATTAATGTTTTGTTCTTAAAGTGCCTCTAACACAATGCCGCATTGTTTTTTTTTCTTTTTTTAACACTGACTCGTTTTTTTTTTGTTGTTTATTGTCACCATGTCTAAATAATTTATTGAACCATTTTCAAATTCTCGGGAAGTTCTCATTGAAAGTTAATACTAACAAACACGAATTGTGCATGATTGACATAGTTCAATTTATTATGCTCAGTAACACGAAGGCTTGGGAGAGTTTATATCTTATTATAGGAAGCAAAGCGCGAACGGGCGAGGGGACAACAGGGAGAGACATACACTAAAGACAAAGATGCGCTAGAAAGCAAGTTTCAGTCCGAGCCCTTGTTTGAGTTTTATGTGTGTCTCTCCTCGCTTTGTACTCGTCCTTTTGCGCTTTTGATTCTTATTATTAAGCTGAACCCATCCTTTCTGCTCGTTTCTTTCTTTTTTTCCTTTTTTACTCTTTCTATAAAATTGAACACATACGACTTGCACTTTTGCGCAGTCCTCACGATGCTAGAGAAACGGGTCACTTTTGCGCTTTGTAACAGTAGAGTTCCCGGACAGCGTCCTTGACTGGTCCGTTTACCATCTTATCTCTTCCGCACCTCGAAAGCGGTCCCGAAGTGACAACAAATTTCTTCACCGAAGGTGGAATGTCTGGCTCTCGGATGTCGTTATCAGAGTCTTTCAACACGCCACTGGTCACGACACTTCCCAGTAACGCTATGGAATAGCTCGGGGTTCGACCACGCGCGGCGCTAGTGTCGACGACGCGGCTAAGAGCCGCCAATCTAGCCAGCACCTCTGGGAGTCTGGCAACCAGACAGTGGTGTCGGAACTTCGACCCCCTCTGAACGAGCCACCAATAGAGCTCGGTGACGGCTCCTAGCAATTACAGCGTCTCTCGTTAGAGTAAGCGTCTACAGCACTGTACACTCAGTCGACTGATCAAACTTCCTTTTCAGCAACACCCACGAAAACAATATAATTATTCAATCTTCTTTCTTGTTTCAATGTGAATCCTCAGTATCGCTGTCAAACTTCAAGGCCGCAAGTAACGCTATCAAATAGAGGCACCGCGAACAAGTACGCTCAGTTGTCTGCCTTTTTCAGAACGCAGCTCTTAACCAGGTAACACATGAGCGACAAAAACGTGCGCCTCGCAGCAGTTTTTATGGCAACTTGCGCGCACTCTGTGACGTGCGGTGTGGCATGGGTCCACGTCACAGTGTCCTGGACTGTTGCTATCGGAATCAACGTGCGCCGCCCGTTTTTGCGCTCATGTGTTACCTGCATTAGGCGTCCGTTTCCGGATTGAACGCCGTCGCCTTTGGCGTCACGTGACCTCAACGCCATTTCAATTCCCCGCTAAATCTAGCGGGGAAAATGACGCTCATGACCTGGTGTCATGTTAGCTATGAACAAATTCAGTTTCTCCGCTAGATTTAGTGGGAACATTTACGTAATGGGACCTCCACAGCAATTCAGCTTCCGGCTAAATTTAGCGGGAAAATTGATGTCACATGACCTGAACACCAATTCAGTTTCCTCGCTAAATGTAGCAGGCAAAAGGATGTCACATGACTTGGTGTCACGTCACCTATGAACAAATTCAGTTTCTCTTCTAGATTTAGCGGTAAAATTAACGTCACGTGCGGAGGAGGAGGAGGAGTAGGAGTAAAGGAGAAGGAGGAGGGAATAGGAGGAGGAGGGGAGAGGGTGAGGAGGAAAGGAGGATGAGGGGAGAGGAGGAGCAGGAAAGGAAGAGAGGGAGGAGGGGAGGACAAGGAGAAGAGGAGGAGGGGAAGAGGACGGGAGGAAGAGAGGAGGAGAGGATGCAGAGGAGGAGGAGGGGCATACCCTCCCCTTCGTCCTCTTTCTCCTCCAGTTCAAGAGCTGCGCTCTAATTTCGCGTTACAGAGATTTGTAAACGTCTTTAATGTATTCGCTCGCAAATACACCGTTCTTTTAGAGCTTATTTTGTAAGTTTTGTTATTAGCGATCAATAACGAGTGATCTGTGTTTGCATATAGTGGTCAATTACAAACGTTAAAAAACGTCGGTGTACAAAAAATTTTTTTCTTTTTTTTAAGTAACTGTAATCGCGAATTCGGGGTGGCTGCTGGCCAAACGAAAATGCCCCTCCGGGACAGTGGCGTTCCTAGCGGCAGTGTTTAATCCTGTAGCAAACGTTGGCCGACGTTTTGTGACTATAGTCAGTGACAGGTCAAGAACGAAGTGGAAGCTCCTCCCACCCCTTTCCACTTCAGCGGAGCGAACGGTGGAGAGGAGGGGCCTCCTCTCCAGCGTTCGCTCTACTAAAATGGAAAGAGGTGGGAGGAGCTTCCACTTCGTTCTTGACCTGTCACCGACTATAGTAGCTTATTAGAGCACTTTGTCGTGCCCCTGGTGGTTGGTAGTAGAAGTGCTGGTTAGAAAGGCGTGAGGACGCGAAGGTCGCTGTCATCGCAGCGTCGCAACTCCTGGCTGACTAAGCTCCCTCGAGCTGTCCGACTGCAGAGCGATCTACAACGGCAAAAAAAGGCGCCTGCCAGAAACACGACAGCTTGAAACTTGCATTACGTTATCAGGCGGAAATAGAGAAAAGTGTTTTGAGGGAACGGTAAACACACCAGTCGGAGACGTACTTCAGATGTGATAGTAACGGAGTAAACAACAAAAACGAATGCACACCGAGACCTAGTGCTGCGCTGTTGTTTGAGCCTCGCTTGTTCAAACCGCAGTATCAGCTACAAATCAATTAAAAAAAAAAGAAAACATTTATTCGAACATTTTTGAACCTCCTAGAGCTCGCTTCACTAGTTTTTTTTTCTTGTTTTTTTGTGTCCATTTCTGGGCGAAAAAAGTAACAGACTTGTTGATTAGCCACCTAATGCGGTAAAACCTTCTGGTGCAACCTACGCGTCAGTTTCGCATTCGGATCACGGCTGACACCGCAGCAGCCAGCCAACCCAAAGGCCGGATGACTGCGCAGCGGTGCGCATAGGTGGCGCCAGGGGAGTTAACTTCACGGGAGACGGGGATTGGCTGGAGCTCGCTACGCGAACTAAGCGCCGCGCGTGACGAGAATTCGAAACTTTCGGCGGTAGCGGCCGTTGGAAAGGGTCTCGCTTCAGCCTCCTCACAGTCTTTCTCAGCTTGCACGAGCCAGCGAGGGAAGGGAGGGTGGACGCTAATGTATACAGACCGTCAAGCAAAAAAAAAACAACAGCAAAAAATTGCCTGTGCGCTGCGTGCGCAATCTTTTGGTCCAGGCTCTCTACCTTAACGTGTTGTATGCACTAATGGTCCGTGTACGAGAGCTCTCTGGATTGTTTCTTTTTATATATTTTATTACTGTTTTTATTCTTTTTATTTCGGGGGCATTAAAGAAAACGGAAAGAAAAGCACAAACACGTTCAACCTCACCCACCAACAAGTGTTATGAAGGACTCAATGTTACAATCGAGTTGGTACCTTTGGGGGGCTGTGCAACGATTTTAACGTTGGAACAATTTTTATCTTTTATTTTTAACATTCTTTATCTTGACAACAAAAGACAGAAAACATATCTCCTTCCTTCGAAAGGTTGCGATTCCGCCGCTTAATCGCGAGGCAAAAATTAGAATATTTCCCGACCTGCAACCGCGAGCGGCGGCCATGAGAGTCATGCGATGTGACGTCTAAGCTGGACTTGTAAAACAAATAGGAAGTTGTGAAGCTACCTGCTCAATAAAAAGTAAACTTTATTTAAATCTTGTTGCCCTAACATAACTATAACTGCGTCAAAAATCTGGTGTCATCGAAAAAAACTTTTATTATATGGAGTTTCAATGGCGCCATCTATCCGAAGTCAACAAAACCGTCAGCTCTATCTTCTACCGCGAGGAGCCGCCATCCAGAAGCCAGACGGCCGACGGCCAGACCCAGACGAACACGATGGAATTTCATCCTTCCGTTTTCCGGTGTGTCGACTTTGAACGCCGCCGCGAATATCAGCAATGCTGACCGGGTGCGACCACGTAACCACGTGGTCACGTGGTCGCGAGCGGGTGAGTTCTCGCTGCTCACTGATGGCGCTAGAGAGAGAGCTTCCCTTTAACTTTCACATAAACCCCGGGCGTCTCTCTTTCACGTCACAGCGTACGTGACTCTGAAGATGGTGAAGGAGTTCAGAGGTGCCAAGACCCTCATACGTTGTCACTTTTTTAATAAAAATTAGGTCATGCAAGCAAAAGCGGTTTTTTTTTTGTTCTTTACTTCAGAAGGGTCGAAACACCAACTTCCACAATTATTTAAGCAAAGCACTGAAATTGTTGCACAGTACCTTTGAATACGTACCGAGCTAAGTAGCCTAATATGTCGATCAGCTATTATGGACTGTGCACGAAAACGTCGTTATGGGTGGGGCTAAGAGCCTACACGTTCCTGTTGATTCCGCGTATTAGTGTGGGCAGTTAAACAAACTTTTGGTTAAGATTTGTGATGTATTATTCCTCAATTGTCTAGAAAATGTGTTGCTGTCATGAGTACAAAGAACGCGCTGTAATTTTTGCTCCTGGTTAAAATACAAAAAAAATAAAAAGCGGAAATATATTTATGGGATGCATATATAAAGTATATATCAATGCTTACGATGACATACATAAAATTATTGCGATCCTGAGCATATCCAAAACCTGATACAAAAAAGCAGAGCAAAACCCATAGAAAGCCTCTCCCCAAACAAAAGAAAAACAGAAAGACAAACGGACACAATTTGAATGTATTCTTTCTGCATTATTTGTCGCAGGTTCTATTGATGATTGCGAAGCAGCTGCTATTTTTTGGGAGCTTACGTACTTCTCTCAGCAATCCTGGTTTGCTCGATCTTCATTGTTTAGTATACCTAATTACCGTACATGGAAAACGATCAAAACAACTTTGTTCGCTCACACTTTGTGTGCCCAAATTGTAAACAGCAACTTCTGCTTGTGGCAGTTTCCGGTGCTAAAATAGTGCCAGACTTTGTTTCTGGCTGTTTTTAGCTGCACCACTTTGCTGTCTCTTTCTCTCTTTTTCTGCCCCCCTCCCCCCCCCCCCCTCCCCCACACACACACACACACACTCACACGCACCGATGTGTTAACCGATTGATGGCTCTTATCATGGCTTCGCGTTTTGAAACTGCTCAAATAAACCTACAAAATACGTTCGTAGCATTTTAAAGCAAAATTACAGCTAGCATGATTTTTAGAGGCTGATTGAATTTCGGTTTGGCCTGCCGTTCAGTTTATAAGCGAAACCTTTCTTCGCTATGTCAACGCCATTGAACACCGAAATTAAAGTATGAAAGATTTACCGAACCTATTCTAACTTATAAGATACACAAAACCAAATGCTGCCGAGTCTTATCAGGGAAGCAGCAATCTGCACCCAGTACGTAAAATATGCACGTGGTAAGGGTAGGAGGGAAGGAGCTAATGCAATTTGCAACGTGGCAGCCCTTTTTTTTCTTATTTACACACGGTACAATTTGTCTCGTATATTTTTGTGGCTTGCACTTTCTTGACATGCAAACCAAAATGAAGGGTTAGGCGAAACACGAGAAAAGAAAAAAAAAAACGTTTTTGCGATGGCGAAACTGATTCGCCGAGACCTCGTTTGTAGGAACAAAAAAAAAGTGTGATGCTGCGGAATAAAAAAAAAATCATAATTATGACGCTCTGTTAAGGTAGTTTGCAGTGGTGGAATAAATATGCTGCGTAAAATATTAAACGCACCAAAAAAAATGGTGTAAGGTAATTTTGTTAACTGTAAGCAAGTACATGCAACAATAAAGTACTTTAACAGCAACTTTCTTTACGTTCGTATATTGGCAGAACGCGTTTATTCATTATTTGTGTGAGGCTCCACTGAATATATTTTATTGCATTTCCTTCCGGTTGGTTCGGCTCGTTGTTAGGTGAGCTGAGACGGGATGAATTGTTTGCTCCATACATCACACACGTTTGTCCCGTGACATACTGAACGACAAAGATAGTACTGTCCGTCGCTCTTATCAGGTGAAACTACTCGAGCGCTTCGCCGAAACTTAGCAAGAAAAATGGGTCCCCATGTCTTTTATTTTATCCGCTCGATCATTTTTAGCACGTTGTTTGTACCATAATAAAATATATTATGGCGGAACCACATTCGCCGCGTTGAAGACGTTAAAAGACCGAAGTTTCGTTGTTTTTTTTCTACTTTGTGTGTCAACGGCCTGATTTTAAGACTTTTCGCTAACGTTGTTTTGGTGTGCGATTCAACACCGAAACGCAAAAAAAGCAGACCAAAAACTTAACTAGGTCCTTGTGACATTAAAAAAAAAAGAAGGAAGAAAAACTGCCATGTATCTGAAATTTTCATCAAAAAAAGGAAGTGTAAATAAATGAGTACAGTTTACAACAATATAAAATACCCATTCGTCGAGGCAGTTTTAGGTGACTCTGCTGGATCTGCCTTGACCAGGTCCATAATGCTTGGGGTGAGGTTACTATCTTAAATTATCTCTCTTAAAAGTACCTCAGGCCAAAGTGTGCTTAGCAACGCCACGTAAACTTCCTCGGCAAACGGGTCTCTTATATTGTGGGAGATTGCACATGTACGTTTACATGGAAACATAGGAGTAAGCAACATATCATAACGGATAGACGCACCACACTAACAAACATATTTAGCGTTTTCTTCTTTTCATGATCAGTACAAAAAAAATATAGGTTTGTCGTTCGACATCCAAACACCTCCCCTTCCGATCTTGGAAACGAACTCGCAAGCAGACGAAAAAACCTAGACATCAAATTGTCTCGTTTTTTTCTTTCTTTTTTTTTGCTCCAAGCCATTCAACGAAGCGCCATCCAAGTAAAAGTATAACTTTCTCAGACACCAGAAAATAAAACAACATAATAAATTGCCAGACACCAATTTTGCTGTCGTGTTGCAGGTCAGCGGTGAAAAGGGAATCAAAGCGCCCCCCCCCCCCCCCCCCCCCCTTCTTTCCGCCCTTTCCAAAGCTCGCTGCCTCTTCTTCTGAAATCGTTTGCGACTCGAAATAGATTTAGTGCGTAGAATGGCTCCAAAACGCCGAACAAAGCTACTTGCTTCGTGATCCTGTCCAGGATCTGACGCTTTGTTCTCTCTTTTTGGCTAGCTCTAAAAACCTGCGCGGAGCGTTGCTTTCGATTTATATTTTATGGAGGGTCGGTCTTTGAACGGAGTTGACCGGTGGGGAGAGTTATCTTGTTGACATGAAAGGTTTCCTGTCGTGCACGCTTCACTGCAAACTAAATCTACAACTCGAAAAAAAAAAGCAGATACTAGCTCCCGCACACACTATACCCACCTCCCTGCCCCCTTTCACCCCAGAAACATATACACGTATCGCTGGGACAAAAAAAAAGAGATTCTGCTAAAAGCCAGCCGCAACAGAAAGAAGAAAAACAAAAACACCCACGTTCTGCGATCTTCTTCGGTTCGCTTTCGCTTCCTAGTTTTAGGGACGCCGGCTGTTTCTTCAACGCTCAACATTTTTCTTCGTTGCTTTCCAGGAACGCCACAGATATATACGGGAGTTTCCTGAAGCTTTTTGCGCGATACGGATACCATCGGCTCCTGGATAAAACAATCGGTCAGGAACACGAACCAGTGGGAAACCAGGCACAAAACATCCGGGCATATACGTGTATATACTATATATAGTATATATGCTTCGTAGATAGAAAAGTAAAAGGAATATATACCCGGGAGAACCGAAAGGAGAATCGGACCCCTATTCTTTTTGTTTTCTTTTACTGCGTGCATGCCACATGCCTTGTTTGTTTTCGGATTCAAGCTGACATGAAAACGGAAACGGAGTGCTTTCAGGACCAATCATAGGTTGAGTCAGAATGTTATCTTTGTGCACAGGCGCACGGAAAGCGTTTAGTCACGTGATGCGACGTAGAAAGTTGATTGACCCAACCGGAAGGATGGCATTCCACCTGCTATCGGTTCCGGCAGGACCGAAATATATCGGCAGTGCTTGCCCGAACCTCTCCCCGTGCTCCCCGATCTCCCTTCGTGCTCTCCTAGTTCTTTATTTCGACTCTTCGCCAGCGACAATGAGATTATGGGATGACGAAAGATTAAGGAAGGACCCTCCATTCTGTGTTCCCGATCCATCCTTACTGCCTTCTTCCCTTTCTTTTAATTTCTTCGCTATTGTTGTTCGTTCTCTCGTCGCCTAGCTCAGACCGCCGATTGCCATAGGGGAGATCCTTTTCCTTCTTCTTTGATCAACAATGCCCGGTCTTTCATTTGGAAGCGTTCATTCGTTCTGCTCCTTCCATTTGTTCCTTCGGAAGTAAAACAAGAATCCTCCTCAACTAGGCAGGTTTTCTTATTTCGTATTCTTTTATTGTCAGGAAAGAAACGGGAAGCACTTTGTTTCTGCCTCGAGATCGATACTATTTCTTTCTTGTTGTTGCTGTTGTACTAGAGATAAAAGTTTGTTTTTTCGGTGCTTTTTTAATTATTGTTCTCCTTAAAAGTGTACAACACTTGGACTGGTATCGTTTTGGCTTCACATCTTTTAGAAGACAACCAGCCGTTCTGCCACAGGCTATGAGAAACTGGAACTGGAAGAAGTAAGGTGTTCAGATTAATGACTGCGGTCACCGATAGCACTAGAACAGCGAAAATGTTTTTCAGATATCTTGCATCATCTCTAGCTTTCCAAATTTTCAAATCACAAGGCGTTCTCTAAAAATGAAATATGCCCACGCAGTAAAAAAAAAAAAAAGGCATTGGTAAGGCTGCCAAGATACTTCAAAGGCCAATGGACTCGAACAGCAGCAGGAAAGACTTTACCCCCACCGAAGGACCAAGGACAAGTTGAGAGCACCAAGACAATTTTTGACGCCTAGCGAAATAACGTAGACCGAAACAACAATATAGTGTTTTAGCAGATTGTATACGAAGACACAATACTCTTCCATGCTCTCGGTTCAAAGTATGATTAGATACGACAACCCTAGGCTCCATATACCATTACTGGCCTACAAAAATGCAATCTGCAAACACTTCGCAGTAACAAAATTTTGATAAACTTTGAAATTCAACTGAGCAACTTAACGGTGCTGGAAGTGCGGTTTCGCTACACGCTGTGGCTATTATTACTGACTCTGGGTACTTTTATGATCCACCTGATAGCCCTTTCAGTGTTTGTTACAAGAACGGGCCGCGTTGCACCTTTGAAGCGGTCCTCTAATTCGACAAGCCTCTTGGTGACGCTGGGGTTGTTTAACAAAATATGTGATGATCGATTTCAACAAAAACCGTTTTCTTAGACTGACCCGTTTACTCTTGCTCGCACTCGCCCCATTTCTACTATGTTTCTTCTAGGTGAAAAGGACAATTCCATGTAGCCGCTGTTCGGCATTAAATTTCCAACAGACAGAACGACCAAAATCACGGAACACTCTCGCCTGAAACGGTCTCTTCTGATGTTTGAGCAGTTGTGCGTTCGCCACTTTGATTGCGCCTAATGAGTCGGCCATTTCGTAGCGTGTCAAAAGCTTCCAATGAAAACCAAAATGATCTTAAAGACATCTATGCGCTGGCCTTCATGCTTCAGGTAATAAAACGTACTTAATTCCAGACGTCTTAAACCCTCAAATTGAAAATTAATCGATTCAGACCTCCACCAGCCTCCTATCCTGCGATTTAATCCTGGGCTTAACAGAGTGCTTTCTAACTCCGCCAACGTGAACTCTATACTCTAGCTCAAATGCCTCACAAAAACAGTTAGCGCGATAAGATACGTCCTTCAGTCTTTGGCACAAACCAGCGCTAAGGAGTTAGACCGACGAAAACCTCCGATTTCCATTCCGCGTAAAACTCGTTGGCCCTCACGAGTCAGAACACATCCCGAAGCGGTGAATCTTCATCAAGGGCAAGCAGCCTTCCCCCTTTGCTCCCGCCAAAGAAGCGTTAATTAGCGCAACAGTTTGTATCAATCAGAGAGCCTCCCTCACCACCAATGCCGCCAAGGTTGGCGTTCTCCGACGCCTCTCCTAAACGGAAGAAAACTCCCCGAGCTCCACAAAATCCCAGCACGCACACGCATGTAAGTCCGGGAGACGAATCTCGGGCTCCGAACGTCGTCCAAGGGGCGCGCCGTTTCCATTACGAAAGCGCGGCGGTGTGTCTCAAATCCCACAGCCGACCAATCCGCCCACGCTTCCGATTTTTTTTTTCCCGGAAGAATGGCGGCCGGAAGGTGGTTAAGACACACGGAAGCGCCGTTCCTTGTAGTACGTGACACGGGTGGTTAGGCCGCCGCAAATACAGATTAGCGCATATTTAGAGCGTTGTCAAGGAAACGCGCCCCCCCCCCCCCCCCCCCGGCAAGAAAGGCGCGGGCTCAATGTGGTCGCGACTTTTTCAGTCGCCGACTGTGCAGTTATCAAGACGCTCTCTGCCATCCGTGCGGGGCCACTGTTGAATCGGGAGCGGTGAAACCGGGAATCTTTCTGTGGATACGCGTATTCTCGTGTGCGTGGATGTGCGTAATGCCGTCCGTACGAGATGTGTGAGCTGCGGGTGTCTCGGATATGTCTCGGTGGTTGTACATTAATTATCGAGCGAGGGTTTGCGGTCAGCACACTGGCGGCGCTGGTGGTTTTAAAAGAAGACACACGTGACGTCAGACCGAGGATGGTATGCCACGCGAACGAGTTTCTATACTACATTTTAAAAATGTCTACAGTGCAGACAAAGGCACAGGCACCCGCGCCTTTGTCAGCACTGCAAATATTTGTGAGATGGAGTATAAGTAGGAACACAAGGAGATTGTTTACATAAACGCGAGTTCTGATGGATTAATGTAAATATTGTAATACTAAAGTAAGAAAAAAAGTCAAAATAAAATACATGGCTTGAGTTTCAGTTCGAGTTTGGGAGATTCTGGGCCTCTCTTTCTTGCTTGAGTGTCGATCTCAGTCTCAAGTGTACAATTTACCCCGTGACTCATTTTCCTGTTAATAAGATACAAGCGTCGCGACAAAAAAAAAATTAAAGGAATGCTGAACTAAAATCTGGACTCCACAAAGCACGGCGGCAAAAGCGTGCAACGGAATGCTACAAACATCAAAACATATCATACAACGATATATTAGGGGTTCCGCGTTTTCGGTTTTTATTTTTTTCAAAATTTGACGTACGTTTTTCGGTGTTTATTTTAAAATTCAATTTTCGGTTTTTTTTTGTGTATATTTATGCCCATAAAAGTTTACCGTTTTTTTCGGTGAATATGAAAGAAACACCATCGGACACCGGATCAGATGATCCTTGTAGCTCTGATATTGGTGATCACTCAAAGAATAACGGCACGGATACATGAGAAAAAAACATGGACACTTTATTTAACCAATGTGTGCAACTGTAAAAAAAAGAAAAAAAACACAGAAGTACGAACAAGTCCGTGCCCAAACAACATGGAACTTTACCTTCTGTAGATCAGGATTACGTGATCTTATTATAGTTAACACTCATGTACTTTCCCAGGTTCTCCTCGTTTATCCAAGCTCATTCTTTCCTGTTAATGAACCTGGTCTCCGAGAATGCTCTCTCAACGTTAACACTGGACACTGGCAGGCTGAGGAGATGAAGCGCTGCCTGAGCCAAAATCGGCCAATCAACCAAATGTGACTACGAAAAGAGACACGGTGCGACGTTTTGAAGCACGGCATATTTCGTATAGGCCCGAAGCTCTCAAGTTTTGAGCAGCTAGCGCTCCAGGCGAGCAAAATAGAATATTTGGCTCGCTCTTCGAACGTGCCGTCATCACGCTTCTCCACTAGAGTTTTTTTATACTCCGTTCCTGTGAGCTCGGTGCTCGGTCTTGTAGCCTATACTCCGTTCCATTCGAAGTAGCAGAGGCTACAAGACCGAGCACCGAGCTCACAGTGTCCCTTCCGAGCCCGCGCGCTCGTGCAGTGCGAGCATCGTTCAGGGGAACACGCTTTTGCAAGTAGCTTCAGCTTCGCTATCACGTAAAGTGATATATACGCGCTCACGGAAGCTATGAAAGAACGCAATACAAGTAATAAAACTGCATTTTCTTTTTACTTAAGTTTTTCTTTAGACGTTTTGTTATCGCACGTCCAAAGATGCTGACAGATGCTTGCATTCGAACGTGCCACGTGCAAAATCGAACGTAACAGCGCCGTCTGATAGTGCTGCCAGCATAGCATGGTCGCGTCTTGCTGACTCCCTCACGCCCCCTGTCCGAGAGCAACAGGTCTATACTTACTAAACTCTGGCTGCAGATCTTGCATGAAGCGAAAAACCTTATACTAGCCCACACCCGAACTCTGTTTTTAGGACCAGGAACTTAACACACTAAGCCCGATCACAGAAAGGACACAGATGTCCCGCGAAGGACAACCCAACACCTCTTTTGTTGCATGTTGAACCTTTGTAGAGGGCAGTCATGAAGAGGTCACACATTGGCGAACCTTGCAACGCCCTCTCTCCCTCCCCCCCCCCCCCTCTCCCACCCTCCCCCCGCCCATCTCGACGTGGCCCCAAAAAAACTGACTATTTGCGGTTGAAACAGAATTTTAGAAAATGGATTCGGGGTATTTTATCGGTTTTTATAGGTTTAAACCGAAAACGTCAAACCTAAAAACAGACATTTTTCGGTTAACACCGAATTTCCGAAAATGAATTTGGCGTACTTTTATCGGTTTTTATCGATTTAAACCGAAAACTTCGAACCCTAGAAATATTAAACGGATGACCGTATTTTTCAAAAAAATGGAGGCGCATTTAACAGATATGTTCACGTCTTGTTTCTCCGAGATGAGTTGAGAAGGAGAGTGAAGGGCCTCGCGTCTTCTCCGCCTCGCCGCCTTGAGGGCGCGACACGAAGAGAGGAGGAAACGAGATATCTTGACGTCACGCGCCTCGTCGGCCTCGTTCAGTCTTGACCTTTTTTTTTTTTTCTCCAAAACTACGGTCGTCGATTCGAGATATCGCCTTACGAGCAGTGTTTTAGAAATTGTAGCGTCCCGCGTACAGCTCCTGCATTCTTTTCTGAAATCTAAAACTTCGGTTCACCATCCCTTTAAGGTACACACTGTTAACAAAAGGCATCAAATGGCTCATGCCACACACACACACAAATACAAAATTTGATATAACTATGCCACTAGAATGAATGTTGTGCTACTATTATTTTATAAATGTGTTTTGTAACAAACTGATTATATTCCTGTGTAACTTCAACTTGATTGCGGGACCCTCGGTTCCGAGCATTCATCAAGGACGCTTTCGTAAAGTGCACGACATTATCTGCTTCCGCTCTCTGCCAGTGTCGAGCTGTGGTCCTTTTTTATTTTTTCGTTTTTTTTTTGCTGCGAAGAACGTGGGAGAGCCTTTCCTGACTGAAGCTTTAAGCTTTACCTGTACTACGGAGGTACTTCGTTTCCATCTAAGGGACGCGCGAAATCATGGGCTGACGTCAGAATTCTGGCAGAATTGCCCAATCACCCGTTTTCTTTTTTTCATGTTTTAGAGATTTATGGATAATAAAACTTGATATGTACTGTACATTAAGTAGTCTACGAAGATTTTGTATTAAGACTAATCTCAGTCGCTTAATTTTCGTGTTATGACTCCCTTAATGCAATATCGATGTATATCACTGGGAAGACTTGCGTTTCCCGTATTATAGGCATTGCGCAAGCGCAGAGGTGATCGTGTAAGCTTTTACCCGTGCAGATGCAATCTACTTGATTACTTTCTTCCGTAGTTTATTTAACCACTTATTTATTTCTTTGTCTACAAATTTGTTGATTTCCTGTTTATACACTAACTTATAACTCGAGGAGCTATAAAGTCGAATTTTAAGTTATGGATTGTGATATGTCAAGGCGGCACTATCCCTAATGGCTTAAATCACAACGGCGTTGGGAGGCCGTTCTGGCCCATAATAACACAAGCACCGAGAACAATAAAAAATTGGTGCACTGTGGAAGAAAATTGTAGACTAGCAATTACGTAAGGGCACCTAAGTCCTCGATAACCAGGGGCTTGCTAACTTAACAGACATTAATGCAAGGATTGGAAATAATAATTTATCCTTGTGATATGAATTTAGCAAAGCACAAAGGTGGGCCAGCTGAGGCACAGTTTAAGAATAAAATAGGCAAGAAAAATAAAGAACTGAGGGAGTGAGCACTTAAGCCCAGTGCCGTTTGTTCACGACATTCTTTAGTCCGTTTTTTTTTTTCTTTTTTTTTCACGACGCTTTGTATTTGTACTACAGAGATTTATTTGTCTTCTCTGCAGTGACCTTTCAAAGCCAACATCTTTTACATAGGATGAGATGAACTGCGTAGTTTGTGGTATGAGCGGTTTCAATGGCATGCGTTAGAACGAATTGATGACAATCTGGAACTGACTAAACCCATACAGAATTACAGCGAAGAAAGAAAGGAAATAACAGGAAGACATGCATCGTGGTATAGTAGAGTAGGCATTTATTTATTTATTTATTATTTGGTGATACTGCCAGCATTCTGTAGAACGCCCAGGCAGGAGGTGTACAAAAACAATATTCAAAAACAAGCGGAAGCAGTGCAAACAAACAGACAGAGCCACTACTCAACAAAGTGCGAGAGTAGTGCTTCACTAAAATTATGTAATGATCTCAAATTTACAACACTTTGAGGAGCTTATTCCACTCACACGTGGTTCTAGAAAAAAAGGATGCTTTAAACAAGTTTAAACAAAGTGGTTCGACACAATGGTTCGACAAGTATTAATTTTCAAGTTTCAAGGAACGTATTCGGCATAAAATCTAATTTACACAAGCAGTCAGCTAGCTTCCTTTATATACTAAACCCAAGCAATAAGAGGTCAAGTACATGGTGATTAAAACAAATTGCCGTTACACCTTAATAATGCCCGTGGAGGCTGAAAATAAGAGTAATGTAAAGAGCAGGTGCGTCCTACTCCCAGTAGGTCTCCAGACGTGGATTAAAAAGCCGCGTGAACACCAAGACGATTACGTTTCACAAGATCTCCCGAAATTAAATAAGTATATCTTACATGTGAGTATCGTAAAAAAAAAAAAGCTTTACAAAATTTCTAAAATTAACAATTTTTTAAATTTTCTGATCATACTCACACTCAAATAACCTGAGTGTAAGTTTCAGCGAACAAAAATGCAAGAAAAAAATACTTTTTTTTCTATGCGCCGGAGGACAACAACGCCGTCGGGTTGACGCTGTTAGTCACATATGACGCCGCATGATGCAAGAACTTAAACCGCTTTTACACGTGATGATTGAAACCTGAGACTGTGACTTGAAAAACGAAAACTCATGAAGGAGCAAGAAAAAGGGACGTTGAGACGTTGTCTGTCTCTTTTTCTTCCTCCTTCTCGAGTTTCCGTTTTTCTCATCGTTTTTCTTTCAATTTTCGGTCACGCGTTTCTTCTGTAGAACTCCGCAGCGCAGCAGATTCAAATATGTTTCAAAACACAGTCTCAGGTTTCAATCATCATGTATAACTTACACCAGCTCGCCTCCACTTTAACCGTTTCTTTAACCGTTTTTTTTTTTTATTAAAAATCTTCCTAGAGATTAACACCCCAAGAAAAATGTAGCTTATCCGTGCAGGTTTAGTATATGTGAGTAGCGGCATCACCGGACGGGCGGCTTGCTTCTGTGTTCTACCCGGGTATAAAAAAAAAAATATATATATATATATATATATATATATATATATATATACATATATTTTATTGCGTTTTTTTTTTTAGAAACCTTCACCTGCAATAGACCTATTGCTATATTACCCAAGCATCAAGCAGAATGCAGGGATTGGTGTTCCATGCGCTGCACGTGCTGGCCTCAGCAGTAGTAACGTTTCTAAAGCAAATACCTAAAACAAATGGCATCTTGCACGTACGTTTGTCAGCGCTTTATTTTGGTTATTTACTTTGAATCTTTTATACGGGAAAGGCGTGCGCGTGTGGCGAGTGGAACACCAATCCCTGCATTCTCCTTGATGCTTGGGTAATATAGCAAATGGTCTATTTGCCATAGCGTTATTATAATGTACACTAGAGGCTCCAGTGGTGCTAGTGTGCTGACGCAAATTGAAGCAGACAGCAACCAGTCAAAAATTGACTTCCGGTAATGCATTTTTATGGGGAAAAGTGAGTGCATTTTGTCCCTGCGCTCAATCATAAGAGCAAATATCTCAAATAATTCATACGTACTAGGTAGCTTGGAACATTTCTCAGTCAGGTCGACGAATAAATTGGTCACTTACGTCGTTTTTCTTTCGAACTTATCGCGTTAAAAACGGTGCTGGAACGCCTTCATACGTATATTTATGTGCACTGTCGGACACTGTTAGCACGAACACCACGTCGGCGCTTTTCAGCATGAAGGATGTGCCAAACGAACGAAGGACATCTGGAAAACAAAGAACTATGCCGTAACACTGGATCAGTAATTACCCGTGCAGGAACGACCAAAATAAATTAAAGGCCACGCAATATATTCGACTTAAAATAAATAGTACCGCTTTATTCTTTCTGCTATGAGCGAAGATGTTTGTTCTACGTTCAAAATATCACCCCCACCCTCGAAATCTTAGAAAACAAGTGCCCGATAAAAGCTGCCCGGCAGAGAAAACAATACAAAGAGACACTTTCCATAGACCATGTACTTTGTTCGTTACGTTTCAAATGTTTTTAACCGCTCGTAAAGATGCAACAAGGGGTCATTTTCATATAGAGACAAGACTGGCATATTAACAATATATAAGCGTCACCGTAGTGCTGGCGAGTTTTGAACACGCTCTATATTCCTTTCGATTGTTATTTTGCTTAGAATCGTAGCTTGTTTTTACATACCTGCTGCGGAACACAGGTTTGATACTGAAATGTAGCGAAGTTAAACATCGTTCACTGATAAAGAAAGTGCGCTAAATAAAGAAATTACACTTTTCCAGTGTTAATCAAGGTACGTACTATTCGGTACGACCCAAATAATCAACGTGTTCCGTGTTATTTTTCGGCGAAGAGACAAAATGCAAGCGCGTTTTTTCATAGGAATGCACAGGAGCACCGCAAAAGTAGACTGGTTGCTGTCTGCTTCAATTTGCGTCACGGAAGTCGCATCGTCACTAGCGCCAGTTGAACCTCTAGCGTACATTATAATAACTCTATGCTATTTGAGTATCATCAGTGCATCACCTAAAAACACCTTTGCAAGACATTCCATGGCACTCTGTCGACTGACTTACCTGTACGATTTTTTTTACGCTTGAATAGCGCTCGAGAAACCTAATGACTGCGGAAAAAAAACAGTTTAAATATCCTCTCCGCTATTCGTCGATTGGAAAGGGCCGAGAGAATGTTCCATCCAAGGAACCGGGGTTCAAATGCAAACGCACCCGCTCACGTGTCTGCGTCCGCAAAACAACACAACGCCACCTTTTCTTTCTTTCTGTTTAATTTTTTTTTTTGTGCGTGTGAGAGGGGGGGTGGGGGGGGGGGGGGAGGGGGGGGACCATGGTCTCGGAACTGCGTGTTATTTCAGGTAACTCTGCTCGCTCAAATCCCGAGCGGTCGTACTTTTCCCCGTCCTCGCTAAAAACCAGATCCCGACCGCTCTTTTTGAAAGATTAATTGCCGGGTGCTCCATTCAGCTTCCTAATTATCCCGAAAGGGCTTCATAATTAAAGGGAAAGACCGCACGGTACCTCTCTCGCGCAAAAGCTATTAAAAAATTAACAAAAATATTTCTTTAATTTTTTTTCTTTGCGATCTAATTTTATTGGTATCCATTCCACCTATCATACTTTTCGTGGCTCTCACTTTTTAGCTGATATAATTACTATTTCAGCGTCCTTTCATTCATTCTCGAGCGCAGTGAAACGGGATCCAATTAAGGGTTTTTTATTACCGAGTCTGGCGGCGCTATCTAAAAACGCGATTGCCAACGACCGGAGCTGGTCCTCTCTCTCTATCTCTCGTGCCGTAGGCGAGCGCTGTAGCGTGCCTAGATTTCCCAAGTTTATCCAACGACTCGACCGAGGTCACGGGGTTTACGGGTCTCGCGTGCGACACGAGCTGCGAGGTGAAGACGAAGGCGTTGGTCGTCTGCAAACGCTTCCGCCCAACACTTCCCTAGACAACAAAGCCGTGGGACGGAATTTTTTCTTCGTCAAACGTGGGGCGGATTGATTGGTCAGCGTTCGGCTGAGATTCGTGTCCAATCAGCGAGTACACGAGTCCCAGCCGAACGATGACGCACCACTGGGGTCCAATCCGTGCCCCGCGTTCGCCTCTCTAGGTGACGTAGAAAAATTCGTTCTACGGTCTCGTTATCCAGGAGGTGATGAGGAGCGCCTTGTCAAACGTCATCTCGGTCAGAAAAGAAACAGGAAAAGTATAATAATAATAATAATAATAATAATAATAATAATAATAATAATAATAATAATAATAATAATAATAATAATAATAATAATAATAATAACAATAATTTTATTGGTGATGGGGAGAAGATTAAAGAAGTTCAATTAGCGGGACTAGACAAAGCCTGCATGGGCTTATGGCCCCAGACCTAGTATGCTAAGTTGTCTATTAAAAACATTTAGATTATCATTTGCTTGCAATATATTATTGCTTGCACATACGTATCTACACACACAAATGCACGCACAAATGTCATTCTTCTGGCACCGTTAAAGCACAGTGAAGCAGTGCCAGGTCGTTGCCTCGGGAGTGATTGCAGTTTGAAGACAGGCCGGGAGACGCCCACACAGACACACACACACAGACACGCACGGGCACAAATGGGCTGTAGTAGACCGGAAGAAATGTCGCAGAATATATAACTATTCTTGAGCAGGAGCTATCACATTTCCATAAAATGATATGTAAAAAAATTTTATTGATTACAATGAGAAGTATACTAAATTATGCAATGTTGAAATTAGTTAACATTTTCTTCAAATTTCTTCTCGTTGTAGCCTTGAGAATACGCACAGGAAGCTGATTGAAAATGAGAGGAACGTAATATGAGCGAACTCTCTTTACCGTAACGCGTAAAGCATCGCGGGGTTTCAAAACAAGCTACGTGGCGAAAATTCCTTTGAGAAATGAAGGGACGCTTAAAGTCATCGCTCCAGAAGTGGCAAAGCACAACGCTTTGTAGAAATAGAGAAGAAAAAGTGTGTAACTGCAGAGTTTCAAAGAGTTCTATGTCGGATGTGAAATTCATTTGGTATCCAACGCTTTTCAATAAGCCTTTTAGAATACGATTGATCTTGTCATGCCATAGTTATGAGCAATTAGCGAACAGAGTGATGCCGTACCTAAGTATGCTGTAGCCTAGAGCATGCGCGATTGACTTTCTAATAGTAAATGGCATAAACACTTTTTGATTAAAGAGTAAACAACTAACACTCCGAAGTTTGTTACATATTTGTGAGAGATACGTGTTCCAGGACATATCCGAGTCGAAATGTATGCCCAAATACTTCACATTATAAACACAATCCAATGGAAGACATTTTCAGTTACGACAGTTTGATTTGTGGAGGACAACCGACGAGCGCAGATTCAATTTCTTTAGTGGATTTCTAAAGCAGACAAATTGTGTCTTGGTCATGTTAATTCTAATTAGATTTTCGTCAAACCAGTTCATTAAAGGGAAGCTGAAACACTTCTTGAAAAAAACGAGTTAAAGGGGAATTCTGGCGTATTTTTAGCCCGTGAATCTGAATATTGAATTTGAATTGAATTTGATTTTATTTATCTCTCAACATTACATTGTGAGATGGGACGCAAGGGAAAAAGCTGCGTGGTGCAGCTTGAGGGCCCCCTGCGCCCCTACACACGACAGCAGTGGGCAGGAACAGAAGAACATTTCCAATAAAAGTACACTGACACATTCAACGTAATGGGACACTATGCATATTTCAGTGAAAGGAACAGTTACACAATTCTTACACAAAATGTAGATCTAACAGATGAAGGACATCGATCAATTTTTTCTTGGGGGTTGTTTCTATAGAAATATTATTATGCAAAAGAATGTTGAGATAAAGCGGTAAGTTATAACATAATGATTGGACGCGATAAGATGTGCGGCAAAATGGCAATGACCAAGCAATGTTGTGACGTATGTTATATGCGGGTGTGTGGCGACTGAGTTTAAACATACTTAACAGGACATCATTGTTAGTCGCGACAGCACTCTTATACATACACAACAATTTGAAAGCATAAAGAGAGGTTGACTTAATAATACTGAACTTGAAAAAATATTGCTCGGTATGCGTGCACCATGAAACATTCGCAATCAGCCTTACTGCCCTTTTTTGCGCAAGAAGTAATTTGAGTTTGTTTTGTTTTGTGGTTGTTCCCCAGATGATATGACAGTAAGTAATAATAGGTAGTAAAAAGGCATTATAAATGAGGATTTTAACACTTGTCGGAAGCGAGTATCTATGGCGACATAGTACACCAATTATTTTGTTCATTTTCATGCGTGTATGTTGAATCTGTGCATCCCAGTTAAGCGTCTCGGAAAACACAACGCCTAAGCATTTCATCGTTGGTACGATATTGATCCTGTTTTGTCCTAGTAGAAGTTGGATATCTTCAGATATTACTTTATTCTTCGTTCGAAATATTATAGCTTTAGTTTTGTTGGTATTAACCTTCAAGTGATTTTTTTCGGACCATTGGTGCAAGTATGAAAGGAATTGATTGCCACATGCAGACAACTCGCCAACCGATTTTCCTGTTACAAGCATTGTAAGATCATCAGCATAGGCAATAATATTTACTGAAAGGGGAGCATAAAAAATATCATTAACATATATCAAAAATAACAGAGGGCCTAAAATACTACCTTGCGGTACACCAGATGAGAGTTTCTTTAGCTCTGATGAGAAGTAATTATGTGATACCATCTGATTACGGTGCATTAGGTAGGAGTGAAGAAGAGATAAACTTACGCCCCTGATCCCATAATGATTAAGCTTATATATTAGCACGTTATGGTTGAGTAAGTCAAATGCTTTAGAGAAGTCTACATATATTCCAAGCACTAAATGTTTTTCTTCAAATGCGTTGATTATTATTTCTTTTTGCTGACCGAGTGCCATTTCCGCGGATCGATTTCGTCGGAAGCCAAACTGGTTGTCTGACAAGACAGCATGTTTGGTTAAAAAAGAGTTAATTCTATGATATATGATTTTTTCTAATCCTTTTGACAACACTGGAAGAATGGAAATTGGCCTGTAATTTGACAAATCAGAAGTAGGACCGCCTTTATGTATAACGATGACTTTTGCGACTTGCATTTGTTTTGGGAATACGCCAGTGGAAAATGAAAGGTTGTATATATGAGTCAACACTGGGGCCAATAAATCGATGACGTATATGAATGGCTTGATTTGAAACCCATCTTTATCTTTTGCTTTATTGTACCTGAGACTTGTAAATGTGGCAATTACTTCGTTTTCTGACGTTGGGAATAGATATAGGGACTCTCGGACACCTGGTGCCTGGCATGTGTAGTCACCAGGCGTGTCAGGTGGGCTACATAGGTTCTTTGTGACGTCAATAAAAAAATGTGACGTCAATAAACAATATCACGTTCATTTTCCCCGAACATGTAACAGAACGCGAGGAAACTCGAAAAACCTCCAACCAGTCGTGACGTCATACTAGGATCTTTGGGCCGCCAAGCGCGTGCCGCACGTGTGGGCAGCGCGCGCAATTGCAAGCTTGACAGGTATATTTTTCCGCACTGACCCCAGCCGTGACGTCTCTTTCTGACCTTTTTGAAAATAGCATGAGTGCGCGTGCATAGCTTTGACAGGCGCTGCAGATGCGCGAGAGCAGAGATTCCGAAAACTCCTAGTGTGACGTCACGCTCCAGAAAGGAGGGGCTTCGGCGGTACTTTAAAAATTAATTTATGCAGCCTCCGTGCACCAAGTTGAAAAATAACCTCGATATTCGTGATCCCGGAGAACCGAATGAAAGCCATTGAAGTGCGTCGCGTCCTTTGTCAATAGATGTATTGCTTCGTCATAATTCAGATGACGAGGTATGAGAACAGTATCGTCTGCATACTGAAATATTCTGCAGTTGGATGCTCTGTTTGAGATGTCGTTCACATACAAATTAAAAAGTAGGGGTGACCGAACTGATCCCTGGGGAAGTCCCGCTTTTATCATTACGCGCGAACTTTTAAAATGTCCAACACTTAAAATTTGCGATCGTTCAAAAAAGAAGTTTTCTAGTAATGCAAAAAATGGACCGCGGAAGCTAAAGTTATAAATTTTCTGAAGAAGCAACTTATGGCTGACCGTATCGAATGCTTTAGCAATATCTAGGAAAAGGGCACACGTAAATAGGTTATTATCAAATGCAGTGTGTATGAGATCAGTAAAATCCTCAAGCAGGGACTGAGTGCCTCGTCCAGCTACGAAACCGTATTGGTTCTCTGATAAAATTTCTGAGGTGTCAACAAAACTAGTCATTATGTTGTACATGTGTTTTTCCAATATCTCGCTCTCAATAAGATTGACATCTCAATAAGATTGAGATGGGGCGATAGCAGTCCATCCGACTTGGTGTTCCCCCCTTGAAAAGTGGCTTTACGAGTGCGGTTTTTAATGCAGCAAGAATGTTGCAAGACGACAGGATACCATTTATCATGATAAGAATGATGCTTTTGATAGTTTCAAAATTTCGGCAGACGTCTCCAATTCGTATGCCATCGATACCTGGAGACTGTTTGCTTTATACCGAATACAATTGATCGCAATGTGTGCTCATCTATTGGGGGCCAAAAAGCAGATGGAGATATTTTGTCAACATGACTAGGAGTGATTGATGTCACTCCGGAATCCCTGGCGATTCCCGATGATGTCGCAAATTGCTTGTTGAAGTCATTCACAGTTGACTGCAAGTTCGAACCGAAATGCTTCTCTAGGAATGCAATTATGGGTTGCCTAGATGCCTGCCCTCGAATAATAATAATAACAATAATAATAATAATAATAATAATAATAATAATAATAATAATAATAATAATAATAATAATAATAATAATAATAATAATAATAATAATAATAAATCAATCAATCAATCAATCAATCTTTATTATACAGTGCCCAGGAACAACCCTGAGGTCTTGGTGCTGGTACACTGGTGGATAAAAAAAAATAAAAAAAATAAAAACATTATACACATCTCCGCAGGAAAGACGATACATTTTTAAGCATAATACTAGGTAGTGCACGAGTAATTAGTAGAATAAAATAAAAACGAGGCAGTAACAGTAGAAACGGAACACAAGACCGTAGGACAACAAGTGCACCACCAGAAAGAACGGCATGGAGATGACGAAATTCAGACATAACAGAGCCATACAGCAATGCTCATCCTGCACGGGCAAGTTGTTAATAGAGAGGACAAACGTCCTGTAGCAAGGGTGGAAAATATCAAGTCTTTCAGAGTAATGATTCAAACGCTGTGCCATTCTCACAATTGGGTTTACCGGACTAAACGTTCTAGACACATAAAAAGATGACCAAAGACGAGTAGGCACACGTGGGACCCTAAGGCACAGTTCCGATAACAGGCTCGGGGAATTGATAAGTCCATGCAGCGTTTTAAACAAAAATAGTAAGTCCGCGTTCTCCCGACGCCGGTGCAAGCTAAGCAAACCAACACGCTTTAACGCAGACTCATATGTTAAGCAGTGAACATCCTCCTTTATGTAGCGATGTTTAAAGATAGAAACAAACTTTTTTTGCACACGTTCGATCACCAAGGAGTGACTTTTAGAAATTCCATTCCAGACAACAGAAGCATATTCTAACTGCGACCTGGATAGCGAACAGTATAACGTGATAAAAGCAGTCGGGTTTTCGAACTCCCTGGTTAAGCGAGAGGCAACGCCCAACATTCGCAATGACGGGTTAACCACCCTACCAACATGATCAGAGAAACGCAACCCAGAATCAACCATGACTCCGAGATCTTTCATTACGACAAAGTCTCTCCTTGAATATTATATGCAAATATAATAATAATAATAATAATAATAATAATAATAATAATAATAATAATAATAATAATAATAATAATAATAATAATAATAATAATAATAATAATAATAATCTTTATATCCCATTTTCGATGGCGAAGACCGAGAAAAAAAACGCACAAAGCTGCTGGGCAAGTTCTCAGCCCCCGATGGCATTCTACAGCGGCGAATACACAAAATACAAAACTGCAAAAAAAAAATAACGTTATTAAATCAAGGAAAAATAATATATTAAATCACGTAATTAATTCATCGTCATTTTATCTAACATGACATCATTCGAGTAAAACTTATTAAGCAGTTTGTGTAATCTATACGGTAACATTTTTTTTTATCAAGGTTTAGGCGACAACTGGCTACATTTCAGTATTCGGAGTTACGAAGTTTATATTCGAAGAAAGCCAGAAACGGAGTTTGAGTGTTTGGCAGTATTTCTTTTTAGTTTCTTTTTTGTCATTTGATACATACTTTGAAGCACAGATACATGTAGTAAATAAATCATTTCGGTTGTATTTTATACAGCTTAGCTTTCTTTTGGAACGACCAACAGCGTAGGAAACTGCGTTCGTTGACCGCGAGCTCATCTGGCGATGGATTGGATTTGTCATGTCACGAGCTTAAGTTGAGTAATTCGAGTAATTCCAAGCTTGGGCGGGCTTCACTTGGGGCCTTCGAGTACGGGAATCTGGACCGGGTGTGCTCGGGGTGCCAGTGCTTAAGGCGGACAACGCGAGAATGTAGGTGTTTTGGCTACGCTGGGATGTTGGATGGGAACTATTCGGCTGTGAAACCGTGAGGTAAAGGTGGTCGTGCAAAGTTTTGCTTTAACTGTTATAATTTTGCCAAAGAACAAATACTTATTATACCTGCTGTCATAGGGTCACCTTGCTTACTTCACGGAAGAGTAACGGGTTCACGTAATATAGCACTGAAACTAGACAGCCCTCTGTTTGAACATGAACGGGTATTTTGAAATGACCGTTATGCCTTCGCTTAATTAAACGTTTCAAAAATTCACTCCTATCGCTTTCAGCTCTATTTCTCCAGTGCACTGTATCTTCTATATTTTACAAGGAGTACTGTGTAAAGTAAATAAATATATTTTTTTTTTTTTTGCAGGAAAGGAGGTTTAGTTTTTACATATTGACCTGTTAGTAACCGATTCGAATGTGTCCAAAGGCACCGAGATGCCAGCTGGAGGATTTTCCGCCAGGAAGATAGTCTTGCACTTAGGAGAGATGTTTATGCAAGCAGAAACTTTAGCCTCGTAAACTCTCAAGTCTCACGCCAGGACCCGCCCATCACGGGAGCAAAACAAGAACGAACAGAACGCGTGTGCGTGTCAAAGAAAACAAATACCTTTAAAACCTAGCTTCTGCAAAATTTAGATAAATTCGAAGTAAAAATTCAAAACGCCTTTAACTTCACAAACAAAAATGTTTCACCAACGACATTAAAGGGTTGATGAACCGAAATCTGGATTCCACAAAACACAGCGGCAAGAGCGTGCAACGGGATGCTACAAACACCAAAACATCACTCATACAGCAATATCTCGAACGGATGACCGTATTTTTCAAAAAAAAAAAAAGGAGGCGCATTTGACAGATATGTTTACATCTTGCTTCTCCGAGAAGGAGAGGGAACGGCCTCGCGTCTTCTCCGCCTCGCCGCCTTGAGGAGCGAAGCGAAGAGAGGGGGAAACGAGATATCATCACGTCACGCGCCTCGTCGGCTTCGTTCAATCTCGACCTTTTTTTCCAAAAATACGGTCGTCCATTCGAGATATCGCCTTACGAGTAGTTTTGTAGGGATTGTAGCGTCCAGATTACATCTCCTGCATTGTTTTTTTTTGGTTCTTTTTTTGAAATTCAAATTTCGGTTCACCATTCCTTTAACATCACTTTCTGATTTTTTTTTTTTTTTGTGTACTGATGTGACGTTTGAAAACGTGCTAGCCGGGTCTTGCTCTTCCTGAATGGATGGATAGATGAATGCTAATGGCTGTGGCCTTTATAACGGACGGTAGTTTCCACCACTTAGACTAAAACCAAAAGTAGGATTTGTCCCCTCGCCCTTTTAAGCTTCTTTCCCTCCACTCTGCATTTTCGTGACTAGCAACAAGGCAGTGTGGGAAATTGCTAGGATGACCTTTGGGAGATTAATCAGAAAAAGGCGGAAAAACATCATCCACCTTCTCCCCACAGCGAAGGAGTCACCAATTTTTTTCTGCTCAAACCTCTGGTCGAACCTTCCCACCCATTTTCGTCCCTGCCACGTAAGAGCGCGCGTCGTATGCGCACTTGCGGACAATCTACACAAGACGCGACTGCCATTACGTTGCGGACGCTCTCAAATTCTCAATGGTTTGAATTGCTTTATCTCTCTCTCTCTCTCTCTCTCTCTCTCTCTTGAATCTAGGCTTTCTAACGCGACGGTGCTATAGCTGCGCCCCTGGTGGCTTCCATACGAAGTTGTTCCGGGGAGAACGAGGGAAGCGGCGTTGCGTCTATATAGGCTGGAAGCTTGCGGGGGAATTCGGGTCGCGTCGTCGCTCCGTTGGGGTCATTAGTCCATCTCTTGGGATATACGAACAAACTGTCGGAAAGTGCTCTCTCGGTGTATCGGCGACTCAGCTGATCACCGCCGAGGGGAAAGAAAAATAACGCTTAAAATGTTGGACGAATGCCGCGCTAAGAAGATTTACTTCCGCGGAGTGTTCGGTTGTGTCTGCCGTTTGGTCATACATTTTTTTTTCTAATTCAACCGATTGTATTTTTGCGACAACTCTGTAGAAGTCATTAGGAGCAGACTGCCCTACTTTAAGAACCAATTATTAACGTTATGTAATAATAGGCAACGTTTAATGCATTTGCGTTGTTTGTGCAAATAGAAAACACGCGCAATGTTTTTTTTTTTTTTATAATTCATATAAGTCACATTAGTATGATAAACAACAAAGTTTCTGCAACGACATAGCGCAGTCAGCTTTATGGTGACACAATAATATTGTGCAATGCAGCATATCACGAGCATATTAAACCGAATCCATGACACGGGAAACAAAATGACAAATTCAGGTGACCTGCTTCACCACAACTGCTTATTTTTTCCCCCACAGATGTCGTCCACATGTGTGCGAGCGTTTCTTATTTATCTTTGCTTATCAGAGCCAATGTAAGTTTTCGCAAAATCAACGCAGAAGATATGTTTTATGCTTTCCTCGTATGCAAATATATTCCACTTTGCTCCTTACAAGATACGTTTTGAATTTTGAAGGTCTTACAGACAAGATAGAGAAGAGGGAGCATATACCAATTATATATATCACTGAACACTTTCTATTGGGTGGCAGATTACGCCACCTAACTAATATTTAATCTTACGTCAAGTGGCGTAGTCGCCAACTCACGGATCTAGAGCGAGCTACTCGAAGGTGTAGTTGAAGAGTCCTTTCGACGCAAGGAACTTATCTTCTATTCTCTGCCGTTCCAGTACGTTGGCTTTGGCGGTTAATACAAAGAAATATGTAAGTTAATACTGTTTTGATATTCCTACCGCGTCGTCACGAACACACTAAGCTTGTATCCATTTCCTAACAGCAGAAACGTACGTGGGGCAAAAAGACAGACTCTACAAATGCTCTAGGATCTCTAGGACGTCGCTTTTAAAACAATAAACAAGAAAAGAAAAGCTTGAAAACCATAAACTTTTGCTTCACTATCGAAACGAAAGCGTTGCGTATATGGTATAATTATGACTAGTGTTACCTTACTTTGCTAGAAGAACCGAACCGACCAGAACAGATACGATCTGGGATACATCGCACGCTTTTCATTTACACAAATTGGAGGCGAAAGGCGCGACTTTGCAAGAGCTCAGATTTTGGTTGCGCGACAGCGCTCCTCCTTTTCGCGATACCCAAGGAGTTCATTTAATCGCAGTTCCTCTGTTTTACATTTTCGACGCCAAGCCGCGGAAGCTTCCACTCCACATTTCGACAGGCGCAAGCTCCCGTTTCCGAAAGTCATGTCTCTGCCACTGGGTGGCGTCGCCTCCTCTATATAGATTTGCGTAGAGAGCCTACATTGAAGAGAGCGAGCAACAAAAATGATAAATAACGCCTGCAATTTAATAGCAGACACCTCCTGGGCAAATTAATTTCAAGTTGGCACGAATGGCGTTGTTGCAATTCATGCGCACTTAAAAGGAGGAAATAAGGCGGAGAGAGCTGTAGTGGCTTGCGGACGACGGACGTTTTCTTCTCCTCCTCGCAGCTTGTATTGCAAACGTGGCCCGCAAACCACGTGACCCTGCGCGAGCATTTGGAATCACTTTGAATTCTAGGCACACTAGAGTTGCGAATAGTCGCTGGAAAGTTGGAGAATACGGTCTGCCAAGGTGTCACCGTGCTGTGATCCTTGTCTTTGATACTTTCGCTCCGCCTCGCACATTCGACTCTCAGGCGTCCGAATCGCCGCACGATGTATATTTTTTGTGTATACGTGTCATAGGAAGCAAGAAATAGGATGGACGTGGATTCCTTCCTTGGTACGCATATCACTGCGGATGGAAGGTCGTGAACTCACTATGTGCGTGTTATCCCTCAATGCGCCGTGTGGATTTTTATAATTGTCGAACATTTTTGGAGGAGGTATATTATAGTATGTAACAAATTAATAGAAAGCGTGTTCAGAACGTTGACCTCTTTATATATCAGGTCATCTGATTTTCATTCTCCCGTATTAAAATGGAATAATAAAAATAAAACAACTAACACAGAAAAATGAAAAGAACATGGACAAAAGTATTTAAACGGAAGAATGGTCCAACTGAGACAGAAATTAAATAAAGCGTTTGTTGAGAATATTTATTCAGTCTTGCAGTACTTTCCTAATCTGATATGATTTTTGTTTTCTACCTTTTTTGTCCCTTTGAAACCCTTTATTTCTCAGGTATTCACGGCGATAAGGCAAAGGTGACTATATATACCCGTCATTGGAAATCAAATTCTCCGATTAACAATACTTACTTATATTGTAACATAAAGCAATCAAGAAAACGAGCATTATATATTGATGCCCGAACTGCGATTTCTTAGCCACGAGCCTCAGTGTAGAAGACCTTTCGCTTTCGCTATTCCTCAGCTGTGTTAAATCTGCGCAAGCACATTAAGTGAGTCAAGACCTCTTAGAATTGAAGCTCCGGGGAATAGACGTGTCCCCAACTACAAACTAAATAAATAAATACTCCATCTATCATCACCTCGGCAACATCACCGCGTTCACCTGCGCACTCCAATAGAGCCCCAACCTCAAATTTTCTAAGTTCCCTTTGTCATTCACGGCGGCACGCCTACTGCTCTTTGTACCCTTAGATTGATTGAAACCGCCCCTCGCTCCTGCCCCCCTAACTCCAGGCCGAGCCGTGGTCTCTCGTCTCCAAAAAAGGCAGGACGCTTCAATTCGGCGCAGAGCGGGGGCGCCTACACTTTCATCGCAGAATTTATATTTCTAACACCAGAGAATAGCAGACCGGCCTAAGGTCGATGGCGCTCTCGTCGGCAGCCACGGCCAGCCTTGTGTCTGTTCCCTCCTCGATGATTGACGCCGCTCAACGATCTAAAAGGTCGGCGCCACTAACTTCCACCCTTCCATGCATGCATGAAAAAAAAATCAACTGTTCTCATTTCACATCGATGCTGACAGTGCGGCGGGGGTTACCTTCTCTCGTTGGACCAGT
The DNA here is from genome assembly GCA_013358835.2 of Ixodes persulcatus. Lineage (NCBI taxonomy): Eukaryota > Metazoa > Arthropoda > Arachnida > Ixodida > Ixodidae > Ixodes > Ixodes persulcatus. Next base: position 293,848 of record JABSTQ010009058.1, read on the forward strand.
CGTACGTGTATTTTTTGTCACGTGATCACGCTCTCTGTGGGGATGTATAAGTGGGAGAGTGATCATGTGACGAAAAAGAGACGGTTCTTGGAAAAACCCGACCACCACGAGTCGTCTTTTATTTGACAAGAAGAGTGGGCCTTTGACTTTCTTCTGTTTTCTTTCCGGGGCTACAATCGATTATAAAAGGTTGTTCTATCCCGTCATGGAATGCGTGGGTATAAGACTTATATTGTAGCGCTCGCTCCCTGGATACATTAAGATTGATGTAACGTAAGAGTACGAAAGTGTTAGAGACCTAACAAATAATAAAAAAATGGCGGAAGTAGATTCGAAATGTTTTGGACTTTCTGTTGTCTGAGGTTCAGGCGAAGGCATTCCGGAGATGTGTGTGTGGGCCCGGGTAACGAATGGTCGTAAATTGCACGTTGCAAGTCGTACGTGCCCTTGTAAATTCGAAATGTCTCGGACGGGTGTTGCGAATTTTTATGGGTGCTTTCTGTTGTGTGTGCGTGTGTTTGTCTGTTTTGTTATTTTTACAGGATTCAATTCTCGTCTCGCTGCACCGCTACCGGAAATAACACTCTTTTGCCGGACTCTTCATCCGACCCTTTGATGTTTAATTTATTTTATACATCATTGTGCCAGATATTTGTAACTTTGCTTTATGCCTGTTTTTTTTAGTTTGACGTTTTGTACGCGTCAGTTTGTGTTTGAACATCGTCGTGTATTTGATCTTTCAAAATTGATTTTTCGTGTTGTAAGTACATTTATTATTCGAGTTATCTCTGACCTTTACTATTTCGAGCGAACATCCAGCTTTAAAATAATATGCATCAAAGATGCCCGAAAGTGTAGACCTTTCTTAAATTTTTTTGGTGAATGAGTTCGAAATTTCTTGCATCAGTGAGAAATTACGCTTCACCAAGCATATTACATCACCCGTGGCTACAACAAGCATATCACGTACGTGAGTTTGTCATGCATTAAATATATTTCTTTGCGTTTCGGGTAAATATAAAAGCTTTAGCGATAACCTACCCCGTATCCACGTAGGAAACAAAATGCTTTATTAGCAAGAGTAAATAGTCAGCTTAGAAAAATTACATAAACACCGGGACTTGAGAAAAGAAAATAATTGAGCAAGGACTCTTTTTGCAGAGTTCGGTTTGGACGGAATAGATGGTAAAACTATTTTTTACGTTTCTATAAAAAATTCTCATTATCGGTTTTTATATTCCGTGCCGGGTCTCCAGAACTAAACTTCGTTTAAAAAAATGAACCAAGAAACTATTAGCGCTACTCAACTGCTACTCAACTAAACAAGATTTAAAAAAAAAATAAAATACGCGAAACATTTTGGTAATTTTTTTTTTTGTTGTTTTGGTGAACATCTCGGAATACACAAAAATAGCATTTGCCGATGTGTACAATATTATAAAGTCTCCTATCTAAGAGAATGATACAAAAACCTAAAGTGCCTATTGTTCCATTTCCGCAAAATACCGAATAAGCTCAAACCCCATAATATTTCGCTTTTATTTCTACACCGTGGATGGGCGTTCAATCGATATTTTACTGTATTGATTTCCTTGGTACATATAATCCTTGTCATCGGTCAGTAAGAGTATTAAGCGGGAAATGTGTATCGGAGTTTCATAGTCCGCTCAGCCGAAACCGGTAGATACAGAGACAGTAGTCCTTTTTCATAAGAACAAGCGTGGAAATGTTTTGAAATGACCGAAACCTCCTGAAGCCTCACTTCGCCTCGGTGTTTATTTTTGTTTTTCTTAAACAAGGCAAAAGTTTCTGCCCGAAGGATCTGAAGAAATCAAAGCCATCTCATTTCGCAGCTTAATGTCAGACAGTGAAGCCATCCGTGGTGTTTCCCTGTTGATTGCCGCTCCACACCACTTTCGGGGCGTCAGCGTTCAGGGACTGATCACCTTGACACATTTTTGCCATCTTCTACCGTGCTTCTCGTTCAAGGCCACGAACAGATAAGAGCTCTCATATATAACAGTAAACAAACTCAGCACGAAACATTAAGAGAGGGGGGGGGGGGAAGAGGGAGAGAGAGTTTGAAAGCGAAACTAAGAAAGTGGGTTCTACAATTTTCGTAACTGAAGTAAGGTTTATGATGTTTAATAGAACAGATGGCGTCTCTATTTCTGTTGTGCGCTCTGAAGTAAAAAAAAAAAGAAAAAAGAAGCGAAAACATAAAAAATGGCTGAATATTTGGTTATCAAACTTGATATCAATATGATTTAGATTAGCATTTCGTTTTCCTAATACCTCAAACTACTTCAGGGATCTGCGTGTTAAAGCTTCAGAAATGACCTTTGTGTCTTTCAATATGTAGGGTCGCCTACGCTTCTTCCGCGTGGCTCTGATAATAAAGGAGCTATTGTCTCATTGGTCAGTATGCGGTCATTGTCTCTAACCTAGGCTCAGGATTACTTGGTCTTGGTCAGGTGCAGTGACCCGCTAAATTTGTAGAGAACGAGAGAAGGGGATAGGGAAAGCTCGAGTAGCGAGTGAGAAAGAAAAAAAAAAGATGGGCGGGGGGGAGGGAGGGGGGGGGGTTGAGTGACGTTATTTATTTGAAAGCACCAAAGCTTTCTTTGTAGTGATCCCAACCCAAAAGCTGAAAATATTGAGGAAACAATTGTGAAATCAAAATGCTACACCAAATAAAATTAGTTAACATAGGTTTTTATTCGACCACTTGCGCTGTTTAGCTATTTGAGACCAGCACATTTCCGTGATTCGATTGAACCAATTAAATATATTTTAACACCAAAACCGGTCACGAAAGCTTCCCAGAGCAGACACTCGCATCGTAGTTCAGTACGGCTTATGTAAACTTACTGTCGTATTTAATCTTATTAGATCATCCACGTCCCTGTCAAAGGCAAACACGTTTATAGGCATTTTTCAGGTGCTTCCCCGCATTTTTTGCGGAACTCGTCTTAAATGGTAATGTTATCGAGACAGCCGACACAGACCAGATGGCAAAGTTTCAGAACTTACGGTATTTGATTCAAAAGTTATAAAGTATCTTCGTAGATTTTAAATCTGAAAATGGGGCCCCTCTTCCGGTAGCCGATTCCATTCATTTATATGGATTTGTGGGCTTCGTCGCCGCCATTTTCTTATTGATTTTTTTTTTCTAAAATTGCGTATAACTTTTTTTTTTTTTTTTACGATACCGGCAAGCTTCGAAAGACTGCCTCCTGTTCCGCACCGTTAGCGCTACATTTGGACAGAACATTTAGCTGAACGTTCGGCGATGTAATTTATTTGTGCGGTGTGAAAACACTGTACATCTTTTTCAGACACACCCTGTACTTGTATTGCTGTGTCCTGAACACTCTCTATCTCGAGATATAACCCGATATTTCTTCCCGGAAAGCAATGAGCCCTCAAAACTTGACAATAATTTAAAATCACCCTGCATATTTTGACTGAAGTTCACTCGGAACAAAGAGGGCTTATTTTTAAATAATTCTAAATTAATTTGATTTTATAGCAGTATTTATACTCCGTTTCAACTTAAGTCCAGATGCAGCCGACGCAACGAGCTAATGGGACAAATGAAGCAGCGTGAAAAACACGAGTCACTGGGCCTTTTATGTTTAGGATTGATTCAACGATGACAAAACACGTACACCCTAAAAAAAGCCCGTGCGTCTACAATCCTTCAAACAACATTCGGAGAGCCAATCACCACAACTTACGGAGGCAGCTCAGCGAATGACGATGCCGAAGCATACGTTTAGACCAAAAAAAGCAGTTTCAGTTGTGACATTAAGCAATGCAAAAAACGTCACGCTTGCATTGCTTAATGACACAACTCAGACTTCTCTAAACATATGTTTCGGAATCGTCATTCACTGAGCTGCCTCCTTGAGTTGCGGTGATTGGCTCTCCAAGTGTTGTGCGGGAAAGTAGACGCACGGGCTTTTTTTTTTTTTTTAGAGTGTACAAAAGGATGGTGCGCTTATAACGCCGTCTTTTTGGTCGAATCAACCGGTATCACCAGCTATATCTGAACCTATGGTGAGGCGAAATATAACGCAATGTTATAAGATTTTTGCACGACTTCAATGTACGTATATTTTTCCGTTCGCTTTGTCATGTTTGACGAACTGTGTACAGCCCAAAATAATAAACACGAATAATTCTTATTTCGAACCTCGGTAGGAAGATACAGCGTCGTCGTCGAAATATTTCATCTTCCCCGAATATCCCGGAAACATCATCCCTCATTTCACACCTTTTTCGCAATATTCGCAGTCACGATAGGCTTCTACCAGTACGTACGTCGAAACACTGTCGTAGTGTCTTATTGGATGCCGTCTCTTGCTTACCAGTCTCAATAAAATCGAAACAACATATGCAAAAATGCGCGTTCGAAGTTGATTTGAACGACAAAATCCCTTTCAATCAAATACGATGCGGGGATAAATATCAGGTACATATTCTCGAACAGCCACAGTTTTCTCCCCACTGCCCGGACATAAATAGTTTGAATAAAGCTCTCTCTCTTTTTTTTTTTTCTCTTTGCATCGAAACCTTTTTTTTTTTTCTCGCACATCCTTTGATACATGTACGATCATTCTCTTTTTTTTTCTTTGTATAAACTCTGGCATCTGCACTGTTCCTTTAACACATCTGTGTTTTCTTTCTTTTCTTTTCTTTAATGTCTCTAATCTCTGGCTTCTGCACTGTTACTCCGGCTTTGACGAGCTTATGCGCGCTCAATCTCCCCCGTTTCTATTCGTAGTAGCTTTGCCTAAGACTCAGCTGGGTCCCGGTATCACCGGCTTCCGTTTTTCGGGCGCGCCTTTATGAATTCGCAAGTAGGCGGCGAACGCGGCACCGTCCGTCGGTTTCCAGTCGGTGCCTGAGCCGTCTCCGCCGCCGTGCCGTCTCGACACGCCATTTGAATTTCAGAGCAGAACACACCCATACACACGCACGCCCACGCACACACGTTATCACCGCGCAGAGATACGCCGCGACACTCCTGAAACAAAAGACCTCCCGAAACAATAAACACGCAAAAATATATAAAGAAGTCCGAAGACGAAAAATGGGACTCGTAGTAGGGAGAGCTTGGTTTCTTTCTGTCCCAAATGGATCTTAAGAATACCTCCCCCTTCTTTTAAAAAAAGGAAATAAAAGAAACAGTATGTCGTCCGCGGCAGCAGAGGGAAGGTGGCGGATAGGGCAAAGAAAAACGTAACACGGTCCAGATTTTATTCTCGATTTTCCTCTCGTCCTCAAATGATACCCGGCTCCAATGTAAGACGTACACGCTAGCGCGAGTGCTCGTAGCTGCTCGCCTGGTCGCGTGCGAGCCACCATAGCAGTGCGTCTGTCCCCATGTGTGTGCGTGTGTAGGTTCGCGCGCATGCCCCTCGGGGTGTGATTGTGATGGCGCCTGTGTATATGTGCAGGAGTCTGAAAGCGCAGCCTTCCCTACACGAGGACGTGTAGGCATCTATGTTGTGCGCGTAAAGGGGGGGGTTAGGGGCACATATCTGCATCCTTAGGCGCCCCAGTGTCTTCCCGCATTCCTTCTTCGCTCGGAGAACACCTCCTTCATTCGGGCGTCTAGCCTTCCTCTCCGCTTCATCTCGCGGAGCGCGAACTAGACACCCGGTATTCAAGATGACGTTTCCGGGCACAATATCCTAGGCGTTGTGGAAAAAAGCCAATTTTGTGTGTCGTTTTTTTTTTCTTTTTTTTCTTAGGCAAATTTGTATATGTGTCTTGGCACACCCACAAAGCTTGCCTCCTTATACGTACTTGCGTGCGTGTCTTCGTGCGTGCGACACTCGGAGCGTGTGTAGATGTGTCTGTGCGTGTGCATATTCTTATACATTCGCGTGCCAGTGGAAATTTTGGTCGCTTCTACCACTACATTTCTGATTTGTATTTAGTTGTTTTTTTTGTTTTGTTTTACGCGTGCTTTGTTCGCGTTGGTTCTCTTCATGTGCATGTGTGCTCGAACAGTCGTTGAGATTGTAGATGTAAATGGGAACCAGACTCGATGCGACGGCTGCATCTTGGGATTTAGGTCCAACATACGTCGCCGTCCAAGACGCAGCACTCTCTGGGGAGATTCCTTGTCCTCCATGTCTAGTGTTTTTTGTTTTGTTCTTTTTTGTTTTTGCGCGTGATGCAGTTATTTTTGTCTTGACGTGAACAAATCGACATTAGTTACACGGAGACAATGTTTTTTTTTTTTTGTATGCGATTATTTTTTATACCCCCCCCCCTGTCCCTTTAAGTTCTTGTTTTATTGTGTATTTTTCATTTGAGTATGGTTAGTAAAATTCTGTTTTTCCTGAGTCTTTTTTCTAGTATAAGTAAAATAACATAAGCAATTCATTCGCTCCTTTTCCTTCAAATATATGTTATTTTAACACAGTTATAAAACAAAAAAAGAAATACGATAGCAGCGCTAGAAAGTGAACAAGTCAGTTTGAAATGGTCCCACAGTGGCAGTCTCAAATATGTACAGATAACGGCGTTTCATTTCTTTTTTTTACTTAAAATACATAAAAAACCTGCGGCTTGGTCAAGGTTACTATAACATTTGTCTTAACATAGCTTCGGACTGCAGCCAAAGCTATGAACCGCCAAGTGAAATCATGAGCAAGCACCGCTGAATCTCTCCCCCCTGTATTTTGCGCGCTTCTAATTTGTAATATAGAGCCATGTGACGTTAAGTGAAATATTGAGAAACAAATATTGTCTGTAGTAACGTAATTATTTGAGAACAAGCTTCATCAGTCTCTTTCCAGTTCGCTTAATAGTATCCCGATAACAACGATACACTTTTTACATGATATTCATGAAGGCTATTAAAGTTGTGGCTACTAAACGACAATTTAATTAGTTTCTTTATATAAGTTTAACAAAAAAACACATATTAAAAACACACATATATAATAAATTCTGAACTATATATCTGGGTAGCGTAACAGGATGAAACTTGCACACTCTGAAAGCACTGCTGGGGCTCTTTTCTGGAGTAGCTTCGGCCTCTGTCGATGCGTATTTTTCTTATTTGTGCGGAAAAACACAGTGACAGTTCCCTTTAGACGTTGTACTAGGATTCTACTGTACCGACTTCGGGACCGTAGTGGTAAGGCACTGAAAAAAAGATATATACACTAGTAATAGTTCCGTTCTTCAACAGGGCATTTACAATAATCAAAGGTGTTCAATTCGTCAGTTAATTTGTTTCTCGGCACAAAAACACCATTATTTTTAATTGAGTGAATTTTCATCATCGTTACACATACTTTACAAAAATTAATGACGGGATCTCTTGCTTGATAAAGTGATTTGGGAGCAGAGACTTGGCGGAGGAACGATGGTGAGTTGTTTCTTTTTCCAGCTTCTCCCTCGAAAACGCGAATGAAATGATTAAATTTCAGTTTTAATTTAAATATTTTTTTTATTACATGGTCGCTCGCCGTTGCTGTTAAATGTGTGTGTGCGTTTTTTTTTTTTCCTGGGCGTTTTCGTTTTTTTTTTTTTTTTGTGAGCCTTTTTTACTTTTTGAATAAACGCTCTCCTTCTAATTAAAACTTGGATGCAATTTTAACTCGATTTTGACAATGATTAACTTTTGAGACCTTTATTTTGAAAAATTAGCGACCACTTTCTAGTGTTAACGCGAAAGCACATCCCCTTAGAAATGCTCGGCGCCTTAGAAATGCACAGCCCCTTAGGAATGCACAGCCCCTTAGGAATGCATTCATGAGGCTTCGGCGAAGCCTTTACGGCTCAAGCGTTAACAGGATTAGAACTCAGCTTTTAATTCCTATTGCTGGCAAAAAAAAACAAACCCGAGGCCAAGATTAATGCACAAAATACGTAGATAATATATGACATTCTGCCCTCATCTTAAGTCTGAAAGCGTATTTTTTCTATGCCTGCTCTTTCTTGTCTCTGTGTTTTAGAGACAAATAATCAAAGATAAAAGTAGGATTTCAACATGACCCTGATATTTTTCGCGTGAGGACTGTTTTGTTTTTCAATATTTTTAAAATGTTTTTTTCCAGCGAACATTATAATTTTTGAATCATTAACTCGTTCAATGGAAAAACTATCAAAAGAAAAAATATAAATAAGAAAAGGAGTGAAACCAATTACTTTAATATTATTATTTGTGTCTGTTTTAGCGGGACACGCATGAAGAGCCAACAGTTTCAGAATTCCCATATTTCTGGAAAGTTATTGTTTTCTTATTACAGAACTTTTTAGTCTAAATACGGCGTCCCATCGCCATATAACACAAAAGATACAAGCGTTTTTTTTTTCTTTTTGCGTCGAATGATTTTACATTTTAAGAAATGCCTGCTCGTCTACTTACCCGCAAAACACTCAAAGGGCCAATCTCTCCGATCTAGGAAATCAGCTCAGCGAATTATGAGGCGGAACATCGGTTTAGACCTAAAAATAAAGTCTGCTCTGTGGAATCACGCAATGCAAAGCGCCATGCTTGCATTCCGTAATGCAACAGCGCAGACTTCATTTTCAGGTCTAAACGGATGTTCCGCCTCATCATTCGCTGAGCTGATTTCGTAGATCACAGAGATTGGCCCTTCGAATTTTTTGCGGGTAAATAGCCGCGCAGGCATTTCTTAGAGTGTACATTGTTGTTTGCGGCTCCTACGAAACTCGTCGATTAACACTAGCAGCGCTTGATCGCCGGAGTAGCTGTAGCAACCTGTCTCTCTAAAATAGGGGTGCACAACATACGGCCCGCGGGCCGCATGCGGCCCGCGCGCGCCTTTCTAGCGGCCCGCGGCCCGGCTAAGCGCAGCAAGTTGCTTACTATGACATTCAATCCACCGAGCGCCCACTCCGCTTGGCAAGCAGCAGTGAAACCCTTTGACTTACTTTTGTCAGTTTTCGGAGAAGGAACTACGATTTTTCAGTTCAAATTTTCCCCCTTCACTAATCCTGCTGACAACAATAAAACAGCGTGTGCAGCGTATCCATGGTGTGGTTCTGTCTCAACATGTCTGTACACGGATTGCGAAAACTTCTTGCCCTCTCTTCATAGATCCCCTTCCCTTTCACCACCGAGGTTATCAACCCTCTCCCTTCCTCTTGGAATAGTTAGGGGTTGCATCGTTGGATCGGAGGACTCCGATCCGACGATGCAACTGGAGTACATGGACCTCCAGTATCCACGAGAGCTGAATTTGAGCTGCATGAGTTCTACAAAGACCTAGACAAGAAAAAGTACGGAAACCCGGTGGACCACGCCTTGAGACTGTCGTCACTTTTCGGGAGCACGTATACTTGTGAGCAGACCTTCACACTGATGACTCTCAGCAAGAACCGCCTTCGATCTGCCATGACGGACATCACATTGCGAGATGTGCTAAAGACGTCAACGAGTGCGATGACACCTGATATCGGAAGCCTGACCGCAGCCAAAATATGCAACACGTCGCACTAAGTGCGGCCCTGCACTGTTTTTAATAAACGTTATTTTGGCCCGCCTAATTTTTTAGTTGTGCACCCCTGCTCTAAAATATGTCCTTCGCGGTTTGAACCTTCGAACCCATAACAGACATCTACCTTAAAAACAAACTAATGTCACACGCAAAAAAAAAAAAAAGAAATTATATTACTTTATTTTTGTGCGTTTCCCTTCTCGAAGTCTGTAAACTTAACGAAGTACTCTTGAAGACGAAAGCCAGATGAATTGTAGATTACGGCGTGGCCGGTGAACCTACACACGCAAAAAAAAAAAAAAAAAAAAAAAAAACTCTCCATGACTTATAGAATATGACGTCGTTTCCGTACAGCACACTCTCTGACACCAAAGAGTATATGCCTGCGAAAAAAATAAATATTTCACAAGAGCGCGAGCGTTATGTCGGCAGAGAGATCACCAGACTCCTGCTTCCTCACTCCAAATGACTCTAGTCTCCAAGTTAAAACCCTAGAAAGCAAAGAAAATAAAAAAATATATACTTTTGTATTTTTAAAGCTCTCTTCCTTTCTTGTTGCTTAATATTTCACACAGCCGACATCTTACTATTTTCTTTGCTGTTTCGGGTAATGAAGGAAAAGCATAGAGGGGCAGGCCGGGGGGGGGGGGCCTGAAAGAAAGGATACAAATAATACGGTGTCTGCTATTTGTTTGTGGCTGTCTTTCTTCTCGGCTTTCCTTAATGTCCCTTCCAGCGAGCCACAAAACTCAGAATCACCTCAACGCTAGCGTATACGACGCTGCGGCCGCTGCCTCCTTCGGCCAGGGGGCCTAAAGCTGGCGCTCTCTTCCCGACGAAGGTGTGGGTCCAGCGGCCAGCTGAAGGCTAATAGCTGTTTCGATCAGCCACACTTTCGGGGCTACCTTTACGACCGAGGTCTTCGTTTCGTTCTTTCACCCCGAAGATTAGCTGCCTGGCTCGGGGGCCCGTTTTTCTCGGTGTCTTCTTACATTTCGCGAATGTCGTTTTAGCCAGAAATATCTCCGCTCTCCTAGTCTTTTGGGGTCCGGGCGCTCAGGGTTGTCTACGGCTGCGAAGTAGCCTGTGTAATGTCACGCTTTGTTGCGGTCAGTGCACTCTGTGTTGCAAGAGTTTTGAAGTCGCCACCATAGACAGGTTTAATGGTGTTGCTGTTTTTGCTGGATCAAAAAATCGCTGTTTTTTTTAGTATTTTTTGTGGGTTGTGTTTGATTAATTTTGTTTCGCGGGAAATGCACCTTCGAACATAAGTGCGCCTTCTAAGACTGTCCACCCTCTTAATAAATGACCGAAGCATACCCCCGAATCTATTTTAAACAATTATAAAAAATACCCAATTTTTCTTTTAATGAAATAAATATCACACTAAAATGTTTTCTCCGAGCTTCCTTGACGCCGTTGACGCGGCTCTCACTATATGAGAGCCGCGTCAACGGGAACATATTATACGCTACTGTGCTCTGCTTCTACCAAACAGCGACGGAGCGGCTAAAAAACTTTGGTCTTCGTACATGCCCTATCAGACTGATGTTATCAGAATTAGTTGGGTTGCAAGATGTTAAAGAACCCTTATTTCTGTTGTATCATGCAGCTGGTTCTGATATTTTTATTCCCTCAGCACAAAGAAGCTCATTTTACCACATTCCTCGTGCGTCCTTACAAATGCTTGCATGAGGTGGTGGTTTCTTCGCGGTTTCATGGACAATTGAGCCTTCTCAAAAGTTCATCAAGCAACACTGCCAGGCGCCATATTTAAAGAATTGCTTCCTGCGCGAAACTTGCGAATGGATCCGAGCTCAGTCCCAGCGCTGACGCAGCACTCGTGCCGAATAGGTTTGCACCCGAGTACGCGCCGAACGCTGACGAAGCATTCGTGTTCAATGCACGCTAAAACTGCGTGTCCAAAATATGGCCACCTCGGAGCAGCTACTGAACGACGCGCACTTTTTTAAAGGGCTCTGTTCAACCCAGGGTGACTCCCAAAACTCACCACCGATGATGCAAATGCATCTCCTCTACAGAAACGCCCGATCCTGGAGGTAAATATAATCGGCACTGTGTGCACCCCCCCCCCCCCGCCCCCCTTAATTTAAAACCCTCGTAGAATTTTTTTCTAGCCGTGTGGCCGGAGTTACCGGCCAAACTACTAAAGCACCACCAAACAAGACTCCGCGCAGGCTAAACAAAGGGACTTCGCAACACCGAGATTAAGGCGAGTCGTTTGTTAGTTCCCGGGGACCGCTTCCCAGTCGTTCTGATTGGCCCAGTATCGTGGGGTTTCCTACGCAATCGATGAGAACGAAGCGGAGTGCACAGGGACACGCCGTCAGTGTCTGGAGGGCTCTGGTTAGTCGGGCTCCGTCCAGTGCGCCCAGATTTCAGAGTGTTTCCAACTGCCCGACCGGGCTCACGTGGTTTATGGGCCGCGTGAGATCGTCTGCCAGCTTCTCCCCCTTTCCGACCGCTCTGATCGTCGACACGCGAAAACGCAATGCGCATGCGCACTCGCGACCAATCTGCGCAGGAAGCGTCCGCAGTTAAATTGCAAACACGGTTTGTGTTGCTCCCTCTCTTAAATCTTTAGGCTCTAACTCTGTCGTTAGCCAAATTGGGGTCGCTACGGACCAGACGACGGCAGGTAGCGGCGTCGCGCAAGGTCCAAGGGTGAGCAGGCTCGCTTTTTTTTTTTGTAGTTTTATGTATGCAACGTATTCGGAACTTGGGAAGATCGTTAAGAACAGGTGCCGCGCTTGCGCGGCTCGGAAACAACGAGTTTTCCCCTCCCCCAGTGAAGAAGACGCGCCAAAGAATGCGCACTGTGTTCTCTAAGTGAACGTCGCAGACTGTCGCCAGGCGATTCTGTGCCGCCAAAGTTGTGCCCCGCGTGTATTCAAACTATGTCCTCTCGTAGAATGATTTCCGGACGTTACATAACGAATGGGGAAAGATGTTGCGTTGCGCGATCGCGTTGAAATTTAAGGGGGTACGAAAGCATACCTGAAAACTAGATTAGGACCAATTATTCATTTCGCTTCTGGGCTGCTCTCGGAATGCTTTGAAAGACCAGTCTGTCGGGCAGTTGCTGCGTCTAATGCTAGCTTTACAGTGCCCACTTTGCGAGGGATGTCGGTGTTTGTTGCCGAATGTTTTATTGTGAAAAAGTCGAGTCAGGGAATTTGGGCGATATGCTGATTCAGCTTCGCCCTCGGTTTCCCGTCGTTTTGTTTCTAAACTACTGACTATTCTTCATACTTGCTTGGCACAGTTAAAGGCAATTTGAATATTATATTGACTTTCGTTACCGTGACGACAGGTACCACACATGCCCAGGTGCGGTTTGGTTTTAGATTGAACATGTTTTAGCGATATGTACGCCTTGTTGCAATTAACCATTCCCAAAATATGCAGCGCCTCCCATCGTCTGTTCAACATACTACGGCAATCCGATGTATGGCGCGTGAAGGAGTACCCGTAAATAGAAGGAGCAGTTCGTTTTTTCTCTACCATTTTGCGATTTCAGAAGGGAAAGAAAGCAAGACGCTAACAAAATAAGGTAGGTATCGGCTTCGTAAAGTAATCGCTTTGTTTTTTATGTTTTATTTTTTATTACATGGTGTGGTGAGAGAAGGAAGTGAGTCCCTTCCACGACGTATGGAGCGTCCAAGCAGTCTGAGCGTACATAGAAACGGCCACACAATTCACCGCGCCGCGTGTTGCCATGTTTGATTAACAGGTCCATGGGATTATATCGTAGTAACTACGTCATTTTAATTAGTATTCCGACAAGAGCTTCTTTCGTAAAGAATCAGTCCGCCGACGTGTACAAAAAGTCGATATATTTTTTATTTATTTACTCGATACTGCGGCTCTTAGTTAAAAGGCTTAGCAGGAGTAAACGTTTTCATAATTGATGCACAAAGAATACACACCCAAAATAGGATCTAAACACATATCTGCCGAAGTGCCTTATCAAAACGGGTGAGTGCTGAAAGCATGACAATTTCATTTGGCAGTGAATTCCATTCTTCAATTGCTCGAGGGAAAAATGAATATTTGGCACCACTAAGTTTAAATCTGTATTGCTGAATTGATATGGTATGGCTGATCCTTGCCAATCCAGTTGGTGAAAGGGTGATATACCGTATTTACTCGAGTAATAGCCGCACTATTTATGAACAAGGCCCTTGCGTCTGCTTTCCCGCAGAACACACATATACAGCCAATCATCGCGTTGCGCATAAATAACAGAGCGAATAACTAGATCGAGAACCCGATTCTCCATACAAATGCAATCTTCACAGATGGTATCTTCGCGCGAAGACGTTATCTCTGTCTTGTAAACCGCTGGAATCATGCTGCCGATCGCGGTGATTGGCAAGCCACATGCTTTACGGGAAAAGCGATAAACAGTGCGGCTATTACTCGAGTAAATACGATACTGTTGAATGAGATTATTAAATTATACGTGGATAAAGAAATACAGAAGTTTCAATCTATAAATATTTGCCCTGGTTTCCGGCGTCTTCATATTGGCGTCTGTATTCAAGTGCCTACCAGAAGTCCGGCTTCTAAATGAGTCGAAGACGAACCTAGGAGCTTGTTTTGGGACGCTTTTGTAGCGTTCTTTAGCCTTTTTATTGACTTTTTGTTTTCTGTATGCCGTGGGAAGTTGTTTTTTTTTTATCTCGTTAAAATTGTAGCATGACCTCTGACAAATGTTTATTTAAAGACACACTATTTTACAGGCAAAAAGGTAGGTATAGCCCACGTGCCGCCAACTTAGAACATATATTTGAAGTGTACATTTCGAGACACGGTACTATGCAGTTGCATCTCCACCTCGCACTCTCAAGTCATTCTCTTGAGTGGACTTACTCATTCTTTGTTCATTCGGAGCTAAATAATTCTTGTTTTCATAGTTGTCGAATACAGATCTTGTTAGTAATGTCTAGATATCAATATTTGCCTTGAAGCGGGAGGTTAGACGAGATATATTCGTCATTCTGTAACAACGGAGGAGCATTCCGACAAAGAAGTTTCTGAAACCAAAAAACAGTTACATGACATCAAAAAAGTGACTCCACAAGATGAAACATTGTTTACAAAGGTAAAAAAGACACCAGTCCAGTTGGGAGGGGCAGAGGGCAAACCGAAACTGAAACCACACGAGAATGTACCCGAGCATGCACGGACGAAGCACTCAAAGGGGTAAGATGAGTGCTACTTCAAAATGTGCCGCAGTCTGCACTCCGGCGTTTTTCATAAGAGTGCTCACGCTCCTTATTTTCAGCGTCACTTCATTGTTGTCATTTCCAGCACAGTATCATGCTCGCTTGGGAATACCCCGAGGGAACATATTTAAAATGGAGTGAACATGGTAAAAACATAGTTAAGTAGAACAGCGAAAAGTAGAATAAAATTTAAGCTTCTTGTCAAAAAAAAAGTCAAATAGCTTAAATTATTTTCCGTTTTTTTTTTCTTTTTTGGGGGTATTGTTAGGCACTCTTTGTTAATGGTCACCGGAGCCCACCAAATTTTGTCAGAACATAGAAGTATAGACATGCAAAACGAATACTTTTTTTCGTAATGGAGTCTTTATAGCGTTAAAACGTTTCCAACTTTAGGTCGTTAAACATACGGTACACATGTAGTACACGTATAACGCGTGCCCACTGTCGGAAACAATTCCGTTTGATGCGATACAATAAAGCGCGAACGCGCTGGTCTCGCAACGTCGTTCACTGCCGGCGAGCACCAACGGCTAGGAGATCCGAGGCTGCGTTCTACGTCGTCCCCTGTAACCCCCGAACCATTGGGACCATTGGTCACGCCATCTACCGTCCACCCGACTTGCCGCCTGGGAATCGGGAGGGTTGTTTTTGTAACATTAAGTTTCCGTTATGAAGCCCTCGACGATCGCCGCCTATATACTACGTGAGAAAACGGACCGGGGATTGGCCGGTGGAAACACGCTTCGTTTTACGGCCGCGTCCTCTCCATCTTCGCGCCCTCCCACATGCTCATGACGGGTGCGCTTCCCACCGCCGTAAACGGGTGGCCGCACAAAGGTTGGCAAATTTGAAGCTCTACCACCGCGTGAATTTTGTTTGCCTCGCGCTGCTGTTTTAGGGCCAAGATAAAACAGCAATCGTTTGAGTTTGTCGGCGATTGAAGGAGTTTGTCGGAGGTCTATATGTTATATTATGCGTGTCCTCAATTTATGGCGTGTGATTCCTAAATTTTGATGTTGGTGTCAAGATCACTCTGTGTGTATGTTTGTGTGCGGGTATATACGCTTGTATTGATGCGCAATCATTCGAGTTTACTAGAAGCTATCGTGATAAAAAGGGCCTTCCCCAACTGGCTCACGCCATTCCGTGCATTGTTTGATCTGTTAAATAGTCGCTCAAAACTTAAGAACCGCAGGGTGTGGCTTGCAATGTTCTCGCTAATTGCTTCGTGATTGGTTGTTCGACGTTCTTATCGGCAAATGCCCAAATCCCATTGGTTGAGAAGGAATAATAAAATTTATGGACTCGCCACACCAGACATTTCTTGAGCTGTCAGTACCTACAGTATTTAAGATATGTGGCATGCTCTTCCACAACAAGAGAAAAAAAATAAGCGAACAACGAGTCAAATTTCAAGGACAACGGTAGAAGAGCTTCATCTCCACAAGCGAACTCAGAATAATTGTAAAACTACTTTGAACACATCTTTCGTCTCACGCGAAAGCTATGTCCCTATAGTTATTTGCTATTTCGACGTTTACCATCACACTGAAGCACTGTTACGGCGTTTGACGTCCGGATAACTGAAGATGTTTTTGTTTGTTTTTTAATTCCTGTGACATCATTTTCAAGAGTTGTATTAATTGTTTAAATTTGTTCACGTCCAGTCAAAAAGCTTCCTTTATATTTTTAAGTCCTAGGTCTTCGAAGAACTTGAAGAGACAGTTTGCCCAGGCGCAGCATGGCATGTAAAGTTAGTCATTTTTCCATTCGCCATGGCCTAGCACTGGACACACTAGAACTATCGGCTTCAGAGATTGACGTGCTTTCCGACACGAACAGTTCTTCAATCAATTTCAATCTCTATGGCCCAATTTTCTTAAAATGATTGAGCAGCTAACCCACCATCTTACAATTCCACTCAACTAACACATCGCGTAATTTAAACTAAAAATAAATGATATCGACAGACAAGTGTTAGGTAATTCGTGTCAAGAATGCTTAATCATGAAACGTTCCGTTTCATGGTTTATTTCACAGCATTCTCAAAAATAAAGAGCAGTAAAGGAGTTACATATCCTTAGCATAAGTATTTGTGGCTGCTCCGTGCTTTTGAGTAAGCCAACGGCCCAGATTAACCCGCTCACTTGCAGCGGTCATAACGTTTCAAGGAGACAATGCTCGCATTCATTGGAGACGAGGAATATCTGTTGTACTGAAAATGGTTTTGAGGATTCGATGCAAACACAGTGGAAAAAACAATATTTGATCAACACTTCGGCTTTAATTGTTGTTTCATATAAGCAGACTTGTACCGTACGCATTGCAAGTAATCAAATTACTTGTAATCGATTACTTTTTGGAGTAATTTTGTAATCAGTTGATTACTTTTATTGGGCAGTAATCACAAGAGTAATCTGATTACATTTTGAAGTAATAAAAATTACTTCTAATCGTTACTATTTTTCCAGACACCTTTTTTTCTGAAATGACAAAAATAAAATTTGCTTCTTGCCGAGCTGTAGGAAACGAGGTCAACCCCTTTGTATATATAGTTTCTGTGGAATGTTCGTTTTTTTTTAGAGCTGTTACTGGGATTGGGAAGCCCCAGGAAAGCCCCAGTGCATGGCAAAAGCCATTCAGGGCGAAGTTTGAGGGAGCAGAGTGTAGCTTTGTAAGTCCTTCGTTCAAACTAGCCCCCTCACGCACACACACACAGAAACAAAAAAATAACAATCCTGCTTACGGTACCTACTCGCAGCCCAAAGGAGAACCAGAACCGGAGAATATCTAAAGCGGATGCAAAATATAACAAAGCCAGTTCAAATACACGTCAAGATCCCGTATTTGCCCTACGTGGTCTTTGTGACAGGCAAGGTTTCGAGGTTGTAAGTAGTTCATTGTTATGAGCGTTAAAAAAACAAGTATTCACACAATAAAGTAATCGGAAAAGTAACGGTTACTTCTTAAAGTATTGTCCAATTACTTTTTCTGTCGAGTAATCAAGTAATCTAATCGACTACTTTTTAACCAAGAGTAAAAGTAATTGTAATAGATTACATTTTTTAGTAACGTGTACAAGACTGCCTATAAGCAACTAAGAATAAATACGCATATAAGCATCTTGGATTCATGCGCGTGAATACAGGCGTCCCAGTATTGCTTTACAAGCGCTAGAGTTTATGCGCAGCTGCTAACTTCTTTATTCCTTTTTGTTAGAGAACTTATCGGCTGACCTACGCAGGATTACTCAAGGTACACGGTAACAACGACATATTTTAGCTACATGGAACGAAAGTCGATGTATTGTGTCAAATTGGGTTCAACATGCTTCAGGGTTCATCGGAGCGAAAGAATTAAAAAATAAGGAATACGTTGTGGAGCTTTGCTTTGTCGTGTCAAGCCTTTCACCCTGGCGCAAATTCGCCCTGTGCACTTAGCTTAATATCTAAATACATCTAGCATCATACGGTATATAAAAATTTGTCAAAATAGGTGTACAACAAGTAACCATTGTTTGCCAAGACCGTTTTTGTTTTTCCCGTTCTTGTGCGCAGTTTCTTAATTTCGTCAATTTTCTGACATTGTAAAACATCTGCTATCAAATGAGGTATCTCCGACTATTTTTGTTTTACTCATATATGTCCGTTTTAAACACCACATTTGATTACTAAAGACTTTGTCTCACATAAGCACCTATATATACTACACTAATAAATTTGACTACATTATCTTAGATTATATATAGGAACATATCAAATTACTCGTTGAGTGTTTGCGCTGTGGCACGCTTTGTGCCAGTTACTACATCCGATGCGTTGGCGTTACAATAAAAGCAAACGTTCTACCTTAAATCAATAATAAACCCCATACGCGAACAACCAAGCATAAAATGCGCGTAGTGTCCGAACTGTCATTTCATCGACGTCAAAATGACGTATCACGCCTGTAAAAGCATTTGCATTAGGAAAAATGCAAATGCCGGAAATATATGAAGGATTGAGGACGGGAATGACAACCATATTTTATGCATGTGGCAGTCATCAATCAACAATTATGCACGCTACAATCCAACCATTTTTCCCGCATTTGTTTATCTTGTTCGTTCTACATGAAACCTGGAGGGGAGGACAAAAACCTTTATTTACGAAGACCTGTATTCAAGCGGCAGAAAAAAGCTCCGATGGGGTAACCTTTGTCAATCGATGCATCCGGTGGACGTAGCTATAACCTTCGTGCCTTACAAAGAAAAATGTTGCCCAAAGCGATATTGTTACTGGGCTTCCACTTTAATCAAAATAGGCGTGACTGCATAGTGAAATTCGGCAACTAAGCGCATTCCGCTTCTCTTCCTATCAAAATGAAACAAGTGAGTCCGTGCTGCCGCGTGCGAAACCTGCGACCAGAAAGATAATACGGTTGCTGCGAGAAAAAAATCTCTTCTCCTCAACTCGCCCCCCCCCCCCTCCTCCCTCCAATCCCTTCCCTCGCCCGATGTGGCTGAGTTAGAGGGGCATTAGGTTGAGGTGACCCTGTTACTTGGGTAGTGGGGATATTTAGTCAGTTGTGAATGAAAGGGATGCTTTTTTGGATGCACTGAACATTAAATGATTTTTTTTGTTCTCAAGGCAAGCAAAATATTCGGTCACTTACACCAGGGGCAGATTTATAGGTCAGGCTTAGGGGGGGGGGGGGGGGGGGGGGGGGCTTTGTAACGAGATGTCACGTCACGAACAAATCTAACGTCAAGACAGATGTGACATCCCAGACGAAGTTTATTGCTCTTTCACTTGAAACGAAGCATTTTTTCCTAAATAAATAAAAAAAAAACGAATATGTGCGTTCTTTTCAATAAAACAAATTTGACCTTCAGTTCTGGAGAAAAAAAGGTGTGTGTGTGTGTGTGGGGGGGGGGGGGGGAGGGAAGGGGGCCTTAAAGTCGTCATTGACTTCCATTCAGGGTGAACTAGAGGGCACAGATTTAAGAGAGGGAGAAACTAAAATCATGGACAGCTTTTTCAATTCAATTTCGAACGCCGATTACGTGCATGCACGCATGTGTGCATAGGAGAATGGCGGATGGAGGTGGTGCAACAGAGGTTGGAGACGCCAACGGATGATCGATACTTTCACCTCCTCCTTAGAGCTTGTATTCCAAATGCGTTACCTTGATCGATCAGTGGGAAACATTCTCGATTCTAGGCATATTAGGGTGAACCAGACTGGGTTGTCCAGAAGTGAGCACTTGGAGCTTTGGATAAAGCTTCCTCTGCACAAATCTCCGCCGCGTCCTAATATCTTTGAGGCGTTGGCTTCAGCTAGATGTTACATGGGCGCACGTCTAAGTGATGTTTTTAGAGCGCAGCTCTTAGGCGCCCGTTTCCGGCTTGAGCGGCGTCGCCGTCGGCGTCGGCGTCGGCGTAACCGCGCGGTGCATTATGGGAAATATCCTATAATGCACCGCGCGAGCCCCCCCCCCCCCCCCCCGGGGTCACGTGACCTGGGGGAGGAGGGGGAGGGGGTGACGTGACCTGAGGGGTCACGTGCCCCCCCTCCCCCTCCCCCCCCCCCCCGAGGTCACAGATCACGAACCCCCTCCCCCTGAAGTCACGTGACCCCCCCCCCCCCCCGGAGGAGATTGAAGAATGAGGGGAGGAGGAGGAGAAGGGGTATACCCTCCCTTAATTACCCTTTCCTCCTCCTCAAGAGCTGCGCTCCAATTCGGCGTTACAGGGAGTTGTAAACGGCTTTCACTTTTTTTTTTAAATAATTAAACAGCGTCTTCGTGCGAAATAAAATAAAGCTCGTTGAATGACTGCTGAAAGTCTCAACGACACCCCCGAGTCATTTAGACGCGGAGAAAGCTGAAGCATAAAAATAAATTTTACGCGAGTTGACTGGAACCTGTAATGCGTTCTTATTTAGTAGGTTTGTGTTCGAAGCGGAAGTCATTTTTATATGGGAGACTCGTTTTTGTTGTTGTTTTTCGTTAGTTTCGGTGCCTGTTGTCCCCATGATTTTCTAGAGCGATCGCCAACCTATAAGCTTAGCTCAAAGGCAGATCCGCATCCATCAGTCTGTAAAGGCTGCTTCACACATTTCGGTTTGTCTGTGACCGACCGCGTTATAACCGCTTGTGATTGCTTACGAGGTGAAAACACTCTGGCGCAATCTATGGGCTAGCCCTGGTTCACTTAGGATCTGCGTAGATTTACTAATTTCTCTAAACAATATTCTTTCAATATCGACTTAATTAAATAATCCTGACATTGTTATAAACGACCGTTTCACATAGGTAGTGCGTAGATTTTATCGCAAAAAACTGCAAAAAGCTTCAGTTTATACCTGGTTATACCCAACACACGCACACGCACACGCGCACACAGGAACGCACGCACGCACGGACGCAGACGCTCGCACACAAACACACTCACATCACATTTACGAATTAAGTGTGCGCAAAGCGTGCGAGTACACCTTGGATAATCAGAGTAACTTTATGGTGAACCAAAGCTTAGAATTGAGACATCGTGTCGCAACCTCCCCCCCCTCCCCCTCCCTTTCCCACTTTCTTTCAAAGGAAAAAAGGAAAGAAAACATGAAATAAACAGGAAGGGATCTGCATCTCAAACCCGGGGCCCTGTTTCGGCTTGTCGCGAACCTTGAGGCCGCGGTCAAGCATGGTCGAAAATAGAAAAAAAAAGGGGGGGGGGGGCAGGGGAAGGGGGTCATATTCTCTCTTCCTCCCCCCCCCCCCCCCCCACCTCCCCTTTTCCCTCTTCTTTTTGGCGGTGATCCGTCACGCCGAGTAGTTGGCCTCAGGCACGCAGGTACGGGGTGCCCCGCTTGATGCACGGCGTTCGAGTCCCGACTTCACGCACGATGCCCGCACGCACCGCTCGGCCTCGTTCGTCCGAAGCGGGGGCCGGCATGCTGCTGCGCCGGGGACCTTCGTGTACTTTCCGGCTTTTAGCTGTCACGTTGCACCACCGGCGACCGGAGATACTCGTCGCATGGGCCGTCGGGCTGTACACCACTTTAAAGGCTGACGTGTTTAGAGAGACACGGTGCTCCTTTTTACGGACCAGACACCCGAACTTGTCAACGTTCTATAAAGGAAGTTGCTCCTAAAAATAGATAGACGTTGCAGTTTATGTGTCGCCGTCTATAAGAGCAGTTCGTAAAACCTGAAGATCGAAAGCACGCGATATGGTACTTACCACATAAACCGATGTATCCTGGTGCTTGAGTCCACGATACGAGGTGGTTCCCACCGCGTGCGCCAAAGAAACAGAACTTCTTTCAAATAAATAAGAAAACCGGACGAATGAAAGGTAAAGGTACAGTTAGATGGTGCATTCGATTTGTCAAAATATGTGAAGTGAATTTTTAATGAATATTCCATACAAAGAAAATGTCCCTACAAATAAAGCTTCGTTTCCCCTCACGGTAAATAATAATAATGAAAAGTTTGGTTGAGCACTTGGGCGTTTGACCTGACAAAACGTTATGTAGAAATATCACGATCATTTTCTGCCCTTAACGGCGAAACACAGCGTCGCATCTTAATAATACACAATTTTGGTATACCGGCAAAGTTGCCAGCAGTATGACGGAGGCTTATTGCAGAGAAAACACCCTGAAAAGTTACGTGTAAAAAAATCCATAGGTAGTCGACATTAACCATAAGTTCCTCACTGGGGCATGCCAGGTGCCCTTCTTTTATTTAGCACGTTAAACATGAAATTAACTGTTTCTTTTTTTTTTTCTTGCATCTTAAGATACTTAATTTAAGATTTACTGCACTGTTTTTTTCGTTTACCTTAAGTTGTATGGCGAATAGTGACAACTTCTTTCTTTAACTTTCTAGTTGGATGTGCTATCTCAGTGTAATTATTTGAAGCGATCTTCGCTAGTTTGTGCTGATTTAAGTCCTCTGTTCATCGGCATCCCATAAATTAGGTTTGCTACGTCGGAAACGTAGAAGTGCTCTTATTCCCGTTATCTTTCCAGCGCATAGCTCTCTTGTTTGGTCGTTAATTGTTAGAGCGTGCCAGCGTACTTTGGGACCCGATCACAAGAAAGGATGCGTCGAAGCTTGAGATTATCATTATACTGAGGAGAACTCTTCGTTTTAGTTTTGTAAACTTTGTTAGGGTATACTATTCGTCTGTATTGATGACAGTAAACAATATAGAATTACTCGAACAGCGTAGAAAGATTGCGAGATTAAGACATTTGTCTTTACTTGTTCATTACAAGCTGTGCATCGATTAATGAACAGCGTAGCACAGATATTAAGACTCCATAACGTCCATAGGAAACACGACAATGACGACACCACATATTTTTTTTTTGTTTAGCCAAGTTTTATATTTAATTAGAATGCCCTCCATCGTGACAATTTTTCTCTTCCACGATTGCAATAAATCTCTCGACAATAACGCTTTCTAAATGAAATTTTCTTCCGGGTGTTTATTTTCGAATATTCCTTTTGTGATCCAAACAATGCGATATAAATTGAATGATTGATGGCTGTGTACACTGACAACCTAATTACATTGTTCTTTTATTTGGGTCCCTTTTTTGAACGCGCTTGTTTAGATTAACGCGAATTGATGGATAAAGCGTGTTCTTTTTTTGTATTCCTCTTCGTTATCTTTGCTTCGAGTTCTACCCCACATCCGAAGGGGCCTATAGAATATGCTTGTAGTATACGCTCAAACAATCCACAAATAAAGCTATCAATAAATTGATAAAAAAAAATCACCAGCTCATCCTACTCTAATTACGTCAGCTTTAACGTAATTACATTTACAAAATTATAAATTTCTGCTTTTCTTTACAAAATATTGTAATCCGCGATGATTGTAATTGCCTGGGTATCATAGAACGCGCATCAATTACAATTTTTATATTTTTGAAAACTTCATTTCACGGAATGTTTCAGAAATCAGGCCATGTACCAACTCTAAGCCCTGTACTTGACATCATCGCACCATGCTGGTGGTCATTCCTACTTGTTCTTGACTAGAAAAAAAACAAAAGCAATGGCGCATAATGTATTTCGGAATTAAAAACAGCGCGAAAAGATGAGGACCAGACAAAGAAGTAACACGGACGCAGCGCTGTGAACAGTGAAACAATTAAAAGGGCAGAGTGTACTAGAAATGAACGATGCTAAAGTTGAGGCAGCGCTGCGTCCGTGTTACTTCTTTGTCTGGTTTTCGTCTTTTTGCGCTGTTTTTAATTCCGAAGAATGTATAAACTCGCCCAAGCCTCAACTTTAGCAAAATGTGTGTTGCAGATGGTTCCGCCCTCAGCAGCAAGGCCATCATAATGGCCGCTGATGTGAGGTTAATGCGAGTCTTTAGGCTCAGTTTTACATTTAGCGCTCAACCAGTACGACACTGTCAAAGCTGCTGGCTCGAGCGCGTGGCTTCATCTTGCGGTTCATTACCACGTGCTCTCGAGTGAATGAGACATTAGGTGCAGAGCCGTTTATTGAGACAGTTTGACCATACATTGGTTTGAATAAGCGAGCCTCTCGGAGCCAACCACAGGCCGCGAAACAGCCCCTAGCGGTGGTCGTGTGCTCTAAATTTGTGACACGACTAATTTAAGCCGGCGAAGCGTCGATAGAGTGAAAAGGGTTAGCTCTTGGTGACTGAAAACTTTGGGCATTTGAGGTTTTTGTCACGCCAATATTCAAGTGTAGAATAAACGAACGTGCGCCCGAAACCAGAGCCGACTTGCTGGAAACAGCGTCTCAGCTGAGACGGGGAAAGAAAGCACTGCCAAAGCCAGCGCACGAGCCGAGCGGGACTCCGCGTCTCAAGACGCTCGCGCGCCTCACCCTTTGCACTGTTTTCTTTCAGCCAGTCTCAACTTATAGACGCTGTTCTAGCAAGCCGGCCCAAGGCAAACTGTCACCGATACTCCAGAGCCGTATATGTAGATATACGGCTCTGCGATACTTCATCTGCACAAACATCAGCAGTGCAGACAAAGGCATGGGCACGAGCGCGTTGCTTTGGAATGTGCCTCCTATGCGCGAGTTTGCGTACAAACAAAAGCATTTCGCTGAGCTAGGCTCACGCGCCTGTGCCTTTGTCTTTACTGCAGACATTTGTGGGATGGAGTAGAGAGGCCGAGATTGAACGCTTCTATTTCACGCTTTAAATTTTGTTTGCAATATTGTGACGTCGCGGTCTCCTGATTGGTCGACGCTGTGTCGTACCTTTAGTTTACGCTCTAACCACGGGGGGAGTTTTCGGCACTGGCGGCGGCCTTTGCTCCGCCCATTGTCCAAAGTCTCCTAATATACGGCTCTGATTAGGTGAAGCCACGCGCTTGCGCCAGCGCACCGACAGCGTTGCACATTAAACGATTTTTGAACTTCGGCCAAATAATTGTGGAAGTTGGCCTCGGCTATTTCTAGATTTAAGAGCAGAAATCCATTCCTGCTCCTGTGGGCTAGTTTTTATTTATTTACTGTTTAAATGGCAAAAACCAAAGTTTTTGGCGCCTCTCAACTCGTGCATCGGCGACAGAGTATTTCCGAGTCACGTGCACAGTGACATCTCTGGGGGATCATGTGACTTCCGGATGGGCTCAGTCACCCCTGTTTTTCGGTCCTCCAGTGCTCCTCCTGTGATTCTGAACACCGTGTCAACCATGTTCTCGACCGACGCACCAACGCGGCGTCAGGGCGTGTTGGTCTCTCACGCTACGCAATTCTGAAGGGTTCCTCGTGCGGTAGACGATGAGAGAGGAGGTTTTGATTTACAGACAGGAGACTCCGGTTCAGGCACAACAAGCCACCGCACCCGGCAGGCATCGCCCGTGATCGTGGCGGACGAGTGCTCACGCAATGCTCGGGTCCAATCTATGAGCCGCATTCAAATATCGTCATTGGGGGATACTGCAATCCTCCAGCTACGTTATCAAGTTTTCCGCACCAGGGATTGAAAAAAACGCTCATTTTTGTCCTTGAGATTACACCGCAACAAAGATGTTTCTTGACCAGTGGCGTTGTGTGCGAGTATACTTGGGTCCCACTATAGTGCCAGTACGCTCGTGTAAGATGAAAAACTTTCCAAGCGAATCTCCGTTGCACCGCCCCTTTAACAGTAAACTCTATCGAGGAAATATACTACAAGCCGGCGACAAGTTTCGCCGAGCTCTGCGTGTGGAATCAATTGGAGAAAATTTGGTTTATCCAATAGAGGAAGAGGCTAATCGAACTAAATAATGCAGGGAAGGTGTGGCGATTGCATGAGAGAGAGATATCTTGCGATATAAGCCGACATAGCGCAGTATAATCTGTTTGCAGTCAGCCGTGCCACGTTGCATCTCAGGGCTAGAAGGCAAGAAGGTATTAACGAAAATTGGCCTATTAAGCATCTTATTGCACTCTGTAAGGCTGTTGTTTATCTGTGTGATGAAAAATTAAATACTGCAGCTCTAGAAAGATGATGCAAGCAATATCTCAAATGTGAACTGCTGATAAAGTATTGACTTCCTTGTATTATAGAGCATGGCTCTGCGCCCACAATATGACAAACACAATGAGGTGCACGAAAGAAGTTAGTTTACCATGACTTCGTTAAATAGGTTTGTTGATGACGACATAATTAGTAAATAAGTACACCGAAATAACAAAATTGCACAACTGCTCTTTATCTGAAAAAAATAGATCTAATAAAACATACAGACTTCGTCTCAAGTTACAGAGCAGAATGTGCCGCTTTCACTTTTTATCTTCATGAGCACGTAGCGAAAGTGTAGTGGTGTAACCAGATTGAGAAAATTCTCGAGAGTAGAATTGCGCTTGCGGTACTCTAATCGACGCTGTAAATTTCGGTTGTAATTTATAAAAGACGCCTTCTCATGTATTCAAACTCAAGGGCAACATATCTCGCATATGTCCAAGTCCGTGTGTTTATCTGTGTGTAGATGTGTCCGTACTATATGGCACACCTCAGCTTTCCACCTTTTTTATTTCTGCGTTCCCCTTTTCTGATCGATTTTTCTGCTCTTTCTACTGACTTTGTTATTTTTTGGATGCCATATCATTTGCGCTATTCCGCACAACAAAGGACACTCTCTGCATTTTTTTTTCGAATTCCTTTTCCTTTTTTTATATATAGAAAGAGGTCGCTTTTTTGAAGTTTTTTCACAAACACGCATGGTACGAATACTCCCTCCAGCTTATTTGGAACAAAACTCGGGATCACTCGTAGTAACTCTAAAATAAAAAGTGTGAAAAAAAATAATTGGCCGAGTCATGCCCGCACCCACGGAATGTCGCGTTAGGCGGCTCTAAACGACAACGCAGCAACCAATCGGTATTCAAACGCATGAAGTTGGTAACATTGTAAGGAGAATTAGTGGCGCCATCCGTATCGTCTTTGGGAACGTCACTTAGAACTGCTTATCAATACAAGCAAAAGATGGCGCAAGTGCGCGTCGTCAGCTACAGCTGAAATATTATTCAATACTTAGAACAATTAGCTAGCCTTTGAAAAATTATAATCATCAAAAGAAAAGCCTCAGATCGATTGAGGAAAATTCTCATAACAAATTTGCTTTTAAAATAACTCTCCTTTTCTCTGAATTGCGTTTTTCGCGTATATAGTCAAGCTTCAAAATATTGCTTCATTGTGAAATTATTTCGAACAACTTTGAACACAAATACAAAGGAATTAGCCTTAAAGAGGTCAAATCAAGTTCCGGTAGAGCACAACTAAAAAACATCAGACCAGCTATACTTCGTCTCATCCTACGATGGACTAAAGGCCAAAGCCACGGGCCGCCTGGTCAAATCACGTTCCACTCTAAACTATGACAAGCTTAGCATTGATTATATTTGGGCAAATAATGCTTCGAATCCAAAAACGCTGCGTAATTTTTATAGCTTCGACACTGCAAAGAGCCAGTACGTAGGGGCGTTCTTTGCAATGTAAAATTGTTGAGTCACTCATTGCTGGATCCGAAACACTGTCCGCCCATTTCCATCAGTGATCCGAGACGCGGGCACCAATACGAGCATCGAAGCGAAATACCACGCAATGTCTAAGTGACTCGTGATTTGGATCTGGCGGTTCGTAGCTTCTGCCTTTAGTCCATCGTAGGGTGAGACGAAGTATACTAAAATGCTATTTGAAAAAAACTTAGAGCTTCTAGAATGAAATGTTACAATTTGAGCATTTTAGCGCAGAGTTTACGACTAAACGGCTCGAGTTGTGCTTCTCCGAATTTTTATTCTGAATTACTCTGTTCATCAGAAATAAGTCCTTAAAGTTCGTTGCTCAGTTACAAGGCTACACTGAGTTGTAACGCTTTCAATTTGTATAAAAAAAACACTAAAATAAAAAATATAAAAAAACATTTGCGCATAAATTCGAGAAAGAAATACGCAAATAGGAGGCTGCATGTGTCTTTTATCTATAATTAAAACCCGAACTCGACTTAATCGCATTAGAAACCTATAAACCTATAACTCATAGAGGCATGTCTCCAAAAATATCAAAACCTGCGCTTTTTGTTTTTTTTTATGACGGGTTACGTTTCCGGAAATAGATATCACATTTTGCCCTCAGGTATTGAAGATGAATTGACCATTCATTTGCAATTAGAACGATTCGCGTTACTGCCGCACAAATGCGACATTTGTGCGGCCTCAGCATTCCTATTGGCTGATGATGTAGAACGTCATTGGTTGTGGGACTATAATAAAATGCTGAACCAAGGGTCACCGCGCAGTCAAGCTGGCGAACGATCAATGTGAAAAAAAAAAACAAAGAAAAAACCTTGAGTGTCGTTGAGCCCTGCGTTTCTTAAGCTGTTAGAAGTTTTTTTACCGACTTCAGGTGATGGAAAAAAAATCTTCTGATTGTTTTGAGTTGGAAAAGTGGGATCCTTGGTTTCTTGCACTACCATAACGCAGATATAGTCGGTAGTTCAGTTTGGAATATGAAAAAAAGGTATATTTAACGCCAACTCTTCACAAGTAAGTAATCAACGAACGCTAATGACACTACTGATTTCAAGTTCAAATCACCGTATTCGTCTGTGTGTATATGAGCCAGATATTTGAATTCTGACCGTGCCTTAAAGTTTAGACACACCTTGGCAAATTGGCGACACGGCTTACAAGCTGGCTGTACTTTTGTACGTAGGTATTTAAAAAGTATCATTAGTCCTTCGTGTGTAGTAGTGTTGCCTTTGTCAACCAGAGTGTAGATGGACGCAATTTTAGTTCACTCGACAACCTCCGTTAAAAGCAATAGCTGGGTAACCCGTCATTACCAGAATATTAACTTGCCCAAAATGTGGTACATTGTGGATATTGCGCCAGTTTATTCGGTGCGCTGTTTACGGACCTCAAGTAGACAAGTAGACCTTATGAATTACTTTTTGTTTCCCTTAGGTGACAGCGGAAGCTTCAAACGCACAAGTGCGACTTTGAGAGGAGACGTGGTACGGTGAAAAAAGAAATATAAAGATCACAAAATCAAGTTATAAGAAGCTGAAGTCCCGAAGAGCGTTTTCGTTTCTGGGCTGAGACCACAGCGGAAGGGCATTCAGCGGAACCTTGCAAAGACAAACTATAGGAAAAAAGAAAACGAAAACATCAAACTCTGAAAGAGCGTTTGAAGGGTTCTCGCTGCGCTCGCCAATGTTTTCGAAAGGATCCCAAGTGGGTATGAAAAGCAAACTAAGACGGAAGGAGAAACGTTATCGGGAGTACGATTTCCGCGAAATTTTCTCCGGAAACGGCACCTACGTCTTAAAGTGTCTCAGCGCAGCTGAATACCGTAATGCAAGGTGAGAAAAAAAAAAAAAAGAAGAAAAGAAAACGGAGACAAGTAGTTGAAAATTGCGACATTATCGATTTTGTTTTCAGGTTCGAAGAGGTTTACGGACGCGTTTCTGTTTCTCGATGACACTTTTTTTTTCTCTCTCTCTCTCTCTTTCTATCTTTTTTCTTGTGTGTGTGTTTGTGTGTCAGTGTGTGTTTGTTCGTTGGAGCTTGTTATTGTGTGGGCTGTATCATGTGTCTGCATTTTGTTGTTCCTTGTCCGCAGCAGCGGCAATGGAAGGGCTTGAGGGCGCGTCACAACCATCCCTTTATTGGAAATTGAGCGATAGTAAAAAACAATGATGTCGTTTTAGTTTTGTTTTTTAGGTCCAAAACGCGTGTTTGCCGACAAGTAGAATGAATGAAGACAGCTAAAAAAAATAAGATTGCCACGACAACAAATAAAGGAACATACAGAATCATTTTACTGGTACGGGGCAACGCAATACCAGAATGACAGCAATTATAGGGGGTATTTATTCTATTTTTGTTTTCTAAATTTGATCGTTGAATCTCAAACCCAGCCGCTAGTTGTAAAAACCGAGCTTCTCCAGTGGGAAAACAAACACTGAAACAGCAACAGGACCAACAAAATAAAGACCAATCGATAAAATGAAGATGATGGAACGCTGTTCTGGATTCTGGCAGCCCTGTCGAATATCTGACGTACACATTTATTCGCCCATCTCAACACCTTATTTGAGGCTTGGTGATGACGTGGAATCAGGCATAAAATTGAATCGCACCTCAACCGACGTAGTGTATAAAAAATAATTTAAAAAACCACGCGCTTGATTGTTAGTTTTTGTCGTCCTAAAGGCTCGATTATCAATGTGTTCATTGGAACAGAGGGAGAGTTTTTACTCGGGAAAGCAGTAGACATTACATTATTCGCCTCATGCATCCTCACACAGTGAATCTGGTTTCACTCTAGGACAAACGGCGAAAAGGGCATTCATCACCGCGGATATGAGCTGCAACACCAGCTCCTACCTTCGTCTGCGTTTGCAGTCCACCACAAACTCCCATATCTCTCGATTTGTTAAAGGGCACACGGAATGGGACCTGAACTTCGCTGTTCAGGCCTAGTTTGGAGCAAAGCTTGATCGAAGACTGGCAGGTGCGTCAAAGAACTGTGAATACTGGCATCAGCTCATATTGTCCCCCATAGTACCTATGGCTTTCATGCAGAATCTTTTTGTGTGAGAGCATCTAAAGGTGCATCTAAAAGTGCGAACGATTTATTGTTTAGGCGGGTGTAAGTGGAATTAAAAAATGAAAGCCGTTTACAACTCCCTGTGACGCTGAATTGGAGCGAAACTCTTGAGGAGGAGGAGGGAAGGGTACTCAAGGGAGGGTATACCCCTCCTCCTCCTCCTCCTCCCCTCATTCTTCAATGTCCTCCGGGGGGGGGGGCTCGCGCGGTGCATTATGGGAAATTTTTCATAATGCACCGCGCGGTTACGCCGACGCCGACGCCGCTCAAGCCGGAAACGGGCGCCTAAGAGCTGCGCTCTAAAAATTCATTGTTCTGCCAATATACAGTTTGATAATACTATAACCATTACAGTTACCATTGTGGTTGTACTCCAGCCCAACTTGAAACGGTGTTGTTCTCTTAAAGCTCGAGCAACAAGAGTCAACTATTTGAATATGCGGATTCGTGTCTTCATAGATTACCACGGGACGTAATGCAATTAGCTCGAGATCACGCCTCAGAAGTAGCCTCGCTCAATCCACACTGCTGGTAAAAGACCACGGAAGACTCAAGTTTATTGAGCACATCACTGCCACCGAATGCTGTCGAGAGGTCACTGAGGGTAAAAGGTGGGAGCAACATTGAGTGGAAAACATTTACAGCCAACATTTTGACCACCATAGTCATTGACAGTTCAAAAGAAACGCAGAGTGTGGCGTGTCCCGAGCAATATATATTAATGCCAAGCAACCAATCAGGTTGCGGGACTAGTCGATAAGTACGCAGAAGAAATCACGAAGGAAGAGAGGCGAAGGTGTTAAGCTATAGATCCTTCGTTTTTTTTTTTTTTTTACCTGCTAGTGATTGTAAAACGTGAAATTCCGCCATACAAAAAAAAAGAAAAAAAAATATTTTGCAGTTAATATATTTTCCCTAGTGTTTTCTGGTTGTGGAGTAAATAAAAATATATCAGGGACCGGACTTTTTTTTTGTGTTCTAAACTTTCCGCACAACTCACTTTTTGTCCAACAAGACCATGATGGTCTTGTCGAAATCTGAACACGAAAAGATAATCACATTCCGGCCATTGTAACAGGGGCTGTACTCTATTTTTATTGCTCGCATCAAAAACAGAACGTAGTCAGAGGTCCAGTTTGTGTTATAGGTGCCGCAGTGATGATGCTCCTTTTGTACGGGTACGAGCTAATAGATGTACAATCGATCGAATGGTGTGTTCAGACCGAATTGCCCATTTTTTCATCATGACATAACATTCGATTTTATTGATCCCTGGGACGTCAATGTACATTTATGCACGACGTCTATTTTTACCGTCTACATAATGCACTTCTTCGTGCTTTGTTCATTGACAGGTGAGTGCGAACTCGACGTGTCATTCGCAAAGGCGCTGCGGAGGAAACCGCGGCCGCAAGGGGCTTGGCGGCTACCTTTAGGCGAAGACGGCAGACTGATGAGCTCGCGTTTAAACAACTGGCTCACACGTAGTCTTCATTTGCAGCATCAACACAACACATCGGTAATAAAAAAATATTTTTTTTTTTTTTTGGGGGGGGGGGGGGGTAAATGGAATTATAAGTTTTAAGCAGGCCACACCAACGACGGCATTTACGATGGCTCGTTGTTTCCAAGCGAAATAGCCGCGTCGACGCTTTTGACGCGCTAAATAACTAAATTAAATAAAAAAAGTTTTCTGTCTTAGTTCTTTGCTTGTTTATTAGGCAGCTGAAAGGCCATTTGAAGTCGGCATCGCTTATTTTCTTCGCACTTTGTTTCCCCCAGAATATTTTTGTCTGACACCTGACCTAGTAAACGTCATCACCTAGACGTTTTTCTTCAAATATGCGTATCATGCTGTTATTCAATAAACCAACCAGTACTTCCGATTTCTTTTTAATTTAGCACAAAGGCAACGAAACTATACTAATGGACAGCTGAAGAAACGCAGGGTGTGTTGAGTCCCGAGATTCTTATTATCGCTCTGGAGTGTCAGTCGATAAGTCCGGTGAAGCACGGACCGCAAAGCAAGAAGTTGAAATATAATAATTGTCTACGCCTCGGCTGCGTTTCTTAAACTGCCCATGTTTTTTTTTTTTTGTTTTTGATAAAATACAAAATAAATGTTCAAGTCATGTTATCAGTACAGATTGGGCATTTCGAGAGGACGAAGTATACTGAAAACTCAGGAAGTCTACCCCTATGGATGAACAATTTTTGAAAAGCTTAAATGCCGGGAAAAGCTGCAAAAAAAAAAAAAAAAACAAGCTTTTTTCCGGAAGTTCTGGAAACATTGGAAAAATTCTCTGAGCAGGAATAATCCAGCAATAATATAAAAGATAACGACAAACGTCAATAACGGCAAGAGTTTTTTGCAACTTCTAGTGGTGAAATATCACATTATGTTTATTGTTTTAGCGTTAATGCGAACTTTTGTCAATTTAGCGGATTTCTCGCTACTCAACTGGCAACCGTCAGCAGAGGAAACTCGATCCAAAGGGTAAATTCAAAAGAATTCAATCTAGTCGACCGGTACATGGCTTTAGCCTTGCACGATCCCTCGTTCACTACGCGCGAAGTTCTCGGAACTCGGGAGCGGCGTTGGCTAGGATCTGTTTCAGCTTTCCGCTGCCATGGTGAGACCCCGTTCAAATGTACGGGTGAACTCCGATGTGCTCAAGGATAGTAAAAGACCAGCTGTATGTAGATTTTGTTGAGCCAAGTACAAATTTCCAGACACAACCCGTATGAGGCCTCACATCGCAAGATGTTCAAAGTGACCTCTCGAAACATTCGACCTGCGACAGCATCAGCCAAATCGGCAATATCGGAATCTGGATTGATGCATCGCTCAAGAAGAAGGGCTTCCGTGGAATTGTCCACCACAGGAAAACGAAAGGGCAAACTCTCGAAGAGAAACTGATAGTCATATCAACCAGCATACTTTGATGCAAGCATATGTTGACAGAATGACACCGAATCGCATTTGGTTTATCTTTCATTACAGATAACTTAATTTTTACCAACTTACACATTTTATCACCAGCGCTAGAGCCACCATTCTCAATCATTTTCAACATTCTGTGAAGTGTAGTTTTTTTTATGCGAGCCGCAAAAACTGGTCTTTCTTATTCTCTCACGAACCCGGCATTTAGTAGACTGCGATTAGTATTCCTCCACCTCCTTTCTCAACGAAACCTAATAAAAAAAAAAAAAGCATGACATGGCTATTTCTGGTTTCGACACAGTCATTACTTTTCATTTCAACGTTCGTTGCAAAAATTAACTTAATAGACTTTTTAATACTCGAATAAACGAAATTTCGATTTCTTTCCGCTTTTTTATGTACGTGAAAAAAACCAGAAAAAACAGTTTTTTTCCAAAAATCTCGTTTTTTTTTTCTGAGCCCTCGCATTGTAGTTACGACTAAGCGCCGACAGGTAAATATGAAAGAAAAAAAAAACAAAAATAAACTAATAAAAAAACAGCACGCTGATACACGAAAGATGAGAAAAAAAATCGGAGGAACCAGGTAAATGCAGCCATTAGTAAGAGAAAACAAGGACAAGATAGAAACAGCTCAAGAAGGGCCGATGCGCAAATAAGAACAGAAAAAGGAAGGTGAGAGTCGCAATGTATTTGCGCCGTTTGTGCTCGTCAAGCTTGTTTTTGTCGCAAATAGTGTCAACGGGCTTGTATTTGTCTCGCCCCGGGTGTCTCGAGTGAATCCCGGAGGAAAGCTCACCGGAGAAAAGCTCACCGGAAAAAAGCTTACCGGAGATAAGCTCACCGGAGAAAAGCTCACCTCAAAACCGGCGGATGCGGAGAAAAGCTCACCGGTCATTGAGCGTATGCGGAGAAAAGCTTACCGATTTTTGTTTTCTTCTATTTATATGAAGGCTGTTGGCTCATGCGTAACATATATCAATTTATTATTATTAAAATTCGTCAGCTTTGTAAAAAAGAAAATCTCCTTTCTTGTAATATTTGTTAAGCTTATTGGGTATACTGCTCCCAAAATAATAATTGCGGTCGAGTGTTTTCTGTGGCTTACTCTCTAGGCAACGGAAGCCTAACTGAAAACTTTATGAACTGAAAGAACAGGAAAAAGTTGAAAACTTAATAATGTGTTGCCTAAAACCTAAAAATCAATACTGTAAATGCCGAATATCCGAAAGTGCATGCGCAACAACGTGGTGCCTGAAATTCTCTTTGAAGCTTTTGTTAACTTTTGAAAACAGGATAAAACAGTCAGTAGGATATCGAGGCTTCTTTCTTCCACGGACATGCACGTTTTCTAGCCTCTCGTGCTGGCGATCCCTACTTTGCCTTTGTGTGATAGTGCCCCTTCTACGGTGAGCCTCCCATGACCTTCAGAGCCGCACACTGGCACCGTTGTTACTCGTGACTTATATAAGAAGTAGTCTTCTGTAAGGTAGCGAATAGGGCGAGTTGGTAAACGTTATACATGATGAAAACCGCTCAAATGACGACGTCTGAGTGAAGACAACACGACAAGACGAAGCTGTTCTCGCAACTAAAGTTTTGTTAGTGAAATTAACAGAAAGAAAACAGCGTAGCGGACACTGATTACATCAACAAACACCTACTTATCCATTAGGCAGTACACAATATTCGGAGCTGAAATGGTTCACAGACCGCTCTTCATATTAGCTCGCAAAGATCAAACTTCTTTATCTGACAGAGCTACCGACGGCGCACTGTCACCTGTCAATAAATTGCTGTCTTTTTTACCGGTGTACGATATTCTGATTTTATACTTGTGGCTTCATTTAAATACAAAATGGGTGATTACAAATTTTTTGAAGAATTAGTAAATATGCCCAATGAAATTCAAGAATATTACAAAAAAGAGGACATATGTTTAATGAAGTGACGAATGCAAATTGTGTTAAATTGCCACGTTTGACGCAGAATCCGCTAAGTTAAAAAAAAATCGGTGAGCTTTTCTCCGCATCCGCTCAAAGGCCGGTGAGCTTTTCTCCGCATCTGCCGGTTTTGCGGTGAGCTTTTCTTCGGTGAGCTTATCTCCGGTGAGCTTTTCTCCGGTGAGCTTTTATCCGCCGCCCGTCTCGAGTAGGGTCGTCGTGGCACGTGACACCATAGCACCACGTGACATCAAGGTTTCACGTGACGTCACAGTGTCAAGTGGTAGCACGTGATACGTGACACCACTTGACACTTGACTGCACAGCAATATATTTTCGAAAGTTTTCGGGAAAAATGTGTGTGTAGTCTGTGTTTAGCAAGTGCGAAACGCCTCAATTGTCGCCGCAGTTCAGTTTCAGGACACGGCAAGAAACCGGAAGTATTTTCTTTTTCTTTTTTAGGCAGCCTCCAGATGTTACGACTAATTGAGTAAGCGCGTTACCTACGGTCTGTACAATGCTCCATGTCCAGATGTTTCTCAGCCTTATGGCTTGATTGTTCACAAACTCCTCTTTGAAACTAATATTCGTAAGGTTCAGATATTTTGGTGTCGGCGTTACTCTTTTTCATTGCCTTGCTTTCACGCTTTCTCTCGAAATTACAAGCATCTGTTCTACAACTTTCTAAACTAATTCTTATTGAGTTGTTTTCTATACAAAAATAAAACACACCTTAATGCCAGAAAGTAGTTTGGATAAAAAAAAAACTGCCTAAAATAAGCTATCTGAAAAAAACGAAAAAAAAAAATCCCCAACGAAAGTGGCCTTTCGGATGAGATCTCAATGTGGTTATCTTCTTGGCTAGACAAGTTTAGTTTTCTTGCATATTTGAGAGTGCGAGCAAGGACAGTATCGAGCCTTTTTCTCAGCCCCCATTATAGTCGTTTGTGTCGGCGTTTTATAACGAACCTTCGTAGTGTCACATAATGTGGAATCGCTTTGGTAAATGTTTCCGCTTCGGAGGTCTAAAAAATACAACTTGAACAAAATAAATAAAATATTTTATGCAATTGATAAATTAACTTGAAGAGTGTAATTTACACTGTGTGAAGCAACTCTAAAAAATATATAACCACCAGCTCATTGAGAAAAAAAAAAGTATTTGAGGGACAACTAATATTTAGGGCCTCTTATCTGAATAATTTGTTTTTGTTTCTTTGTTTTTCGCAATGCAAACCAATTTTTAAGAACTCCGCGGAGCTTATAACATAGACGAGTTTGGGCGATTCCTTCTCTTTCTTTGTTAATAAAATGATTTGTGTTGACCTAATGACAAGCAAACAACACAAGTTTGTTTAACACCCTAGGAGCAGCGGATATTGACGTTTTTAACTGAAATGATGTATCATTTTAATTTATGTGTTAGTAATTTTTAATTCACCTTGCTCCGTATTATTACCAGAACTGCCTATGTGAGCGTAAAATAAACAAATGAATTAAATAATGAATGAGTGAATCGAATTAGTATTTAATTATAAAACTAATGGACACTAAAAAGTAACAAGTTCGGAAACATATGCGCAAAAATTTAAAATACAAAAAAAAAAACAAAAAAAAAACGAAACGCTCGCGCATTTGAGTGAGTCGCCTTGGGGTCCCAACCTTAATTCGACGCAATTTCACGAGCGTTCGTTAAAGGCCGAACGAAAGCGCCTGGGTTGCATCCGCTGTTTGCACACGCACAGAACGCGTTTCGATCGCCCAGAGTGACAATTCAATTAGTCGAAGAGAAGCAACCGTCGGGACGGTTTCCTCGCTCTCGGCGGCCGCACTGCCGTTCGCAGCTCTCTGCTGCGTGGGAGCCGAGCCAGGCTCCCACGCTGACAAAGCATGGCGAGAGATGAGTTGCGTCTCGAAATGCCCGCTTTGCGCCCATTCGATGTTGCGTCATGCATACGCACCGTTCTGCAACGTCAGATCGTAGGATCAAGGGATGCTTATTGCGTGCATGCTATACATGTTCGCGGGGAAGTCGGGGGCGTGGGAAGGGATGCACTCGTCGAACGCTTTAGAACGCGCTACGCCGGCGTTCGTCGTTTGGCTTTCGCATTCGAACCAGAGCTAGGCTTTCTGACGCCTCCGCGAGTCCTCGTCTCCTCCTCCCCCTCAGTTTCCACCCGCATAGTGCTTCGTTACCTACGAGCTGTAGATCGATCGCCTTCACTATTGACAGGCAGAGCAACGTGCGAAGGTATAGCCATAAAATTATCCGCCAGATATTAATTGTTGGACAGTTCGTTCGAAATCGATCGGATGTAAACATGTACTTCGTCGTAGTATTCAGGTCTAGATAATCGTTGTAGCGGTGTTCATACGACCAGCGATGATAACTGCAGGTGTCTTTGGCACATTTCAACGGCTGGAAGAAGCCCGTTCATTAGTAAAAGTAGGTAACGGCGGTCTGCCACCGCAGCTGTAAGGTATATAGACATTTGCCACCAAACCTGAGAACGGTCAATACACAGTACTTACAAGAAAAGCCCACGGCTGATCCAGAACAAACCTTCAAGCTGCCCCAAGAACGAAACTATTTTCTTATTACCTCGTTAGTTTACATAAGCGGTGCCTTGATTTGCTTGTTGCTGCTAAAATATTCGAACCAAGCACGGGAAGAACAATACACTCGACGCGTGTATACTCGGTTTCACTTTTTTAAGTCGGGCCGCAGCCAGTGATCCCATGGAGCCAATCAGGCTGCGTCAAAAGTGCATCGTTACGGCCCACGTCTAAACCAATCATGAACGGAATAAAGCGCATTAAAAACGCACAAAGACGACGAGTGCCGTGATTATGCACTTTTTGGCACCGCTTGATTGGCTATCGGAGCGTAGCGCGTTGACTGCGGTTGTACTTCATGTAAACTGGAGCGCAGTCTTCCGTGCATATTGGGGAGTATTTGTATATACTTCAGTACATATACTCCCCATGCTGGGAGCTCGCTCTCCTATCATTCCTGGTTAAAGCAAATGATAATGTAGCGGAAGGCAACGTTCCTTGAAAACAGACACTACTATTACTAGTGGATACAATTTTACGAAGCTTTGGACACGCACATTTAAATGTATTTAAGATTGTATGTCAAAAGGCAGGTTAGAAGTTTTGTTTTATTATTTTATATACGGCCCGAAAAAAATTAACTATTCCCGAAATGATTTTTGATTTCTTTTTCAAATGCGTTCTTTTTTTTTAAATTGTTAATGCTTCCTAGTCTCAGAAACGGTTACTGAGTATTGCCGCCAAACAGAACGGAACTCGGGCCGAGACAGAAAACCTTGTTGTTAAACAAACTTAATCCACTTCTATGCTCTACGTCGGACATCTCTGATCGAATAAATACGATAATAAAAAATACGACAACTGTGAAATCGGAATTTTTAATGTGTTTTCCCACACTTCGACCCAGCAGTGAAAGATTACACTCTGCGAGGTCAGTGCGTGTTCAATATTTTGCAGTAGAGATACGACGCTGGTGGAACATTTGGCGGGGTCATTTTCTTCGACGTGCGAATATTTAACGGAGGATATTATGACAGAAAACGAGACACAATTCGAAGGTCGCTACTTACCTACGCAGAATATAACCTGCAACACCCCGTCCGGCCTTATTCCGCGTCTGCGGTACCCACAAGCTTGATTATCTGTCTATCTGTCATGGAGTTCAAAAAATAGAACGTACACTTCGCGTTCCGTCACTATTTTGGAACAAAATCTTTATTTAGGAACAGGCAGGCACGCTGAGCAAGAATGAAGGACTGTTGAAGCTCATGTTTTCCGCGACAGTACATGTACACGTGGTTTGTGTGCCTCTTCAAACAGTAAACAGCATATAAACAAAAAAAAATTTAATGGCTGCGAAATGAGACGCGGAGCTTCCTAGAGAGCAGGCGGGTAATAACTGCGCCCGCGGGTGCAGCGCTCATGATGAATCAGCATATTCTCCGTCTCCATATAGGTTTCTTTTTTATTCTGTCACGCGTGCTACTCTGTAATACGTTATATTTATACGATTGTTTCGTTTTAGTTGTTTTGTTTTGTATATGTTCCGTTCCCTTTACGTTGTAGTTTATTGTTCTTTACAAGGTTATTAGCTGGCGCCACGGCATTGTCTGCCGCTCCTGTTTCCTTGAATACTTAGTTCACACGTTGCAAGCAATAAAATAAAAGAATCTGGACGCTAAAAGAAACGAGTCGCGAAACGAACAAACAAAAGGGAAGTAAACTAAAAGTGAAACAAAGGCCGAAACGAAGAAAAAGGAAACAAGAAAGAAGATACAGCAGACTCAAAGCGCGGCGATATAGTTGCACAGCAGAAAAAAAGAAAGAAGCCCCAACAAGACGACGAACGGTGGCCATGATTTATGATGAGCACATCGCGAGATGATCTCTCGAGCTTGCAGTCGAGAACGACAGAGGAGAAAAAAAGGATAAGAAAAATAAGCAATAATAAAAGAAAGGCAGGTACATAGTGAGGAGCCCCCGATGTCGGCATCGTCCTCGGGCAACGGTAAAGGTCCGGGCGCCTTTCGTGTGATGCGGATAATTCGATCTTGGGAGGCGAACCTCACCAAAAGAAGATTCGTTTCATTTGATGCTTCTGCTGGCTGCTCGCAGCTTGTTGTGGTGTCTGCGGTGCAGATGTTACGCTTGGATGCGTCAAGCGCGCTTCTTTTTTTTTTCTTTTTTTTCTCTTTCTCAATTTTTTTCTTCTTGAGGTTCGTGTGTTTCAGCGTTCGTCGGTAGGAGCGCAAATGTATAGAACCTTTCTCGCCACGTTTGGAAGGTGACATAACTGTCTGTCATCTGCGAAAATGAATGCAAGCAAAGCATGATCTTTTATTATAACGTACTCGTTGTGTGGGCGCATTTCTGTCTTGTGTGACTGCGGATCTCGGTTTGCTAAACAGAATGGCGTGGCGGCGCGTATTTGTGTACGTACTTTGAATGTGCTACGTGTCTGAAGAAACGCTCGCTTGTACCTTTTTTCGGGAATAGTAATGGGAGACTGTCACGCAGTCTAAATATATTCAAGAGATGAATGTACTCGTACACATAGCGTTGCTTAATGCATAAACAAATGCACGTGAATATTTTGGATCAAAGACATTTATAAGCTTCATGCGA
This sequence comes from Ixodes persulcatus, assembly GCA_013358835.2. Lineage (NCBI taxonomy): Eukaryota > Metazoa > Arthropoda > Arachnida > Ixodida > Ixodidae > Ixodes > Ixodes persulcatus. The sequence goes on from JABSTQ010009058.1 coordinate 334,743, forward strand.
TCTTTGACGACAGTCAATTCTTGTTTATACTTCAGATTTGAAACCGCGATTACGAGCGTTTTGGTCGCACTATCGCTTGTTACATTAAGGGGGAAACCCTTTGCAGAGACAATATATATTGGTTGTTGTGTGTTTTCTTTTTTTTTTTCAAATAAATGTGTGCATGCCTTTAAAGACTTCTACAATGTGTACGTGAGTTTTATTCGAATAAAGACTAGTTTTAAAATCTGATAATTGTGAGAGCGATCCTTGGCAAGCCAGAAATGTGAGACGTTTCTCGTACCAATGACTTAGACTTCTATTTTTCGTTTAGCTGCATTTACCAACGTACCCTGAAAAAAATAAAAATCCAGGATTGAGTTTTTAATTTTTGGCTCCAAGTAGGTGATCACATTAATATTTCTGACTAATCACGTACAAATTAGCGTTAATCTCTAGTGGTATCCCGGTACAAAACGTTCCGAATACCACTAACTAGTACTGTACCCTACCGGAGAGTGTGCCGGAAGTGACCGGTACGAACTTAGCGCCTTACGCTGAACTCCAGCGAAATCTTTCTTATTTCGAGAGGCGTACAAACATTTTTTCCGGAGCTCTTTTTTTTTTATTTTTAGCCTTAAAATAGTTGCAACGCAGAAGTGCGGTATCGGCGGACGCCCTTTCAATTAGACCTCTTTCGGCTGTCAAATGTTGCCTCTTTTTTTTTTTTTTCTCCGGATGCTTTAAGATCTAACTGGTACTATAAAGCACAAAAAGAATCTACCTCGAAGCCACACGATTCTAGCAGAACCTTTCGTTAAGAAACGTGCACATCACCAAATGTTGCTTATCACAGAATCGCAAACCTGATTCGAACATGGCAAATGTGGTTAATTACATACCTCTAGGAATGCGACAGCACACGCCTGTTCCTCCGCGGGGCGACATGGCTAAAACCAGAGCGTAGAACGCGTGAGGAGCGGGAATTTGAAGCTCCCCATTACCCTCCCCCCCCCCCCCCCCCCCCCTCCGGGCCTCTGGCCATGCCTGACACGTGACCCAAGAGGGGGAAAGATGGGCTCCGGGCTCGCGCCACCCTCTTTTTAGTTGCTAGTTTTTCGCGGTCAGGGACAAGATCGGCGGCGCTCCATGGGACAGTTAATGCTTTCGCACTAAAACGTGTGGCTTTGCTATCTTTACTTAAGCAATCCAAACTAAAAATGCCTACTCTACATCTGCTGGCGAAGAGGAAACATGTAAATATCGTACAACAATGAAGTTCGAACAAAAAACAAAAAATGCAGCCTAGATACTCTTTGGGTTTAAAAAAAGCTAAAACACAGCTTGAAAAAAAAAAAAAAAAAGAGTTAGAGGTGAATTTTGACGTATTTCTACCCCCTGAATCTGAATATCACGTTCGTTTTCTCCGAAACAGTAACTAAGCGCGAGAAGATACTAAAAACCACCGACTTGTCGTGACGTCTCACTAGGATCTTTTGGGCCGAAAAGTGCGTGTCGCTCGTGTAGGCAGCGCGTGCAATTGCAAGGTTGCCAGGAATACTTCCTTGCACTGACGCCAGTCGTGACGTCTCTTTCTGACATTTTTGAAAATAGCAAGAGTGTGTGTGCATAGCTTTGACAAGCGCTGTATACGCGCCAGAGTGAACATTCCGAAACCTCCTAGTATGACGTCACGCCCCGAGAAGGAGGGGCTTCAGCGGATCCTTGAAAATTAATTTCTGCAGCCTCGGTGCACTCAATTGAAAAATAATCTTGATATTCGTTATCCTGGAGGCCAAATGTAGACGATTTAAGCCTTTTTCCTCAAATATAGAACCGCTTCAGTTTCCCTTTATTAAGCGAGCACAATATTGGGAAGGAGGCAGAGGATACGCGCGTGCTTCAGCTGGATCGATACGAAACGTAGATAATGTTTTTAAGCACATACTGCTCTCCAGAATTTTTTTTTTTTATGTTTTCTTCGGCCTTATTTTTTTTACTTACTTTTCCAAACTCCACACGTACCGTCAAACGACCGACGTGACGGGCTTCTTTCGCATCACTTGATATTTTCTTAGAGGCCCATGCGAGCTCGGCGAAAAGGGTACACAGCTCAAGCCCAGCCTGTTAGAGCAGCTCTTACGTTGACGACAGTGTGGCAGGTTTATCTACTTTCTTCATTTACTCAATTCTTTTTTTCAAGCCTAAAGAGGTGTGTGTGTGTGCGTGCGTGTCTGTCTGTGTGTGCGTGCGTGCGTGTACGTGCGTGCGTGCGCGCGTGTGTGTGTGTGCTTCTGTGTGCGTGTACGTACGATTGGTTGTTTATGTGTGTGTGCGTGTAGGTGTGTGCGTGCGTGCGATTGTGTGTTTGTATGTGTCTGTGCGCGCGCGTGTGTGTTTGTGTTTGTGCGTGTACGTGTGTGTGGGGGGGGAGGGGGCAGGTGGGCGGGTGAGTGAGTGAGAGGAGAGAGGTATTGACTAATTAGCTGCGCAGCCCTATTTAGAATGCCAGGTAGTCCAGAACTTTGTACATTCCTCAAATTTATACAGTTTCATAGTGCTTCTTTATGAGATTCGCAATGAGAATTTTACCTACGATTATGACATCAATCAAGGCACACCGCAGCTCAAAAACAACGCAAATATGATTGCGATAGGATTGAACCACTAAACATCTGACAGCACGAATTAATTGAGTTCTAGATGTTTCTCGCGTGGCCGTCGCTACCTGAACTGTCAAAACTTCTTATATGCGTGAAAACCTCGTTCCGCTTTCGCCATGCAGCTGGAAAGTGTTAGCATTTTGACCGCAGTTGTCACTCATTATGTATATACATCTATATATTTTCTTTTTCTTGATATTTTCAGGTAGTAATGACTCGATTATTTCCGTCTCCCATACCGGATGTGTGAACTACATGGCTGGGAATAAAGGTGAACGAAAAAAAAATGTACAGCGAAGAAAGGTTTATAAGATGGCTGACTTACAAAAGAACTACGTCATGGCCTCTGTTAAAAACAAAACTCGAGTTTTCCTTTGTTTCTTTTTTTACCAATTCATGTCTCTGCAAACTTCTTGAAACTGCGCCATTTCATTGTTAGAGAAGTGTAGACAAAAACAGTATCACTCATCTTCAGAGTAGAGAGAAAGATGGGGCAGTTTATACGCCCGAAGAGATGCGCGCAAAAACTTTTTTCCGCTTATCTTGAAAGTAACCACAACAATTTATTACTCGCTCATTTCGCTCATTTCCTATAGCTCGCATACTGCTTGTACACGTAACTCACACAACGAGTATCCAGGTTTCGGTCGGCACAGTGCTCAGAAAGTAAAGGTTACCCATTACGCTTATTTTACTACGGCCGTTAGGAGCGTGATTTTTCCTAAATTGTTTGGTTTTCCCATAGACGAAAATATACAATAAAAGTATCATTGAAGCATTTACGTTGTGTAATATGAAAGCTTTTGTACTCACTGAGAGCTTCAGAAACGCAGAACGTTTCTTGAGTTGTCAGTGTAGTAGCGTCTTAAAACGCAGAGATAGCGTCTTATTGACCTTCGCGGTGAATAAGATTACCGAATCAACCGACAATTAATCTATTACTCAACATCAAAACGTAAACACTGAATATGGCAGCTGTGTGCATTGGCCAATAACGTTCGTTACGAGTATGCTTGGTGCTCTGAACGAAACGTAGCGCATATATACGGCGAGTCGCATTACGTGTACATTTGGGTCCAGCGTATACATATACCTTCACTAAGTCGCAGAAATCTAAATTTTAGGTATCGCCAATCTACTTCCCCGGTTTCGCATAGTCACATATTTGTGTCTCTTCCAGAACGAAAGATGTATCCATAGAAAAAAAAAAAAATCAATCGAACTTTTAGCCGCACACATTCGCCCTTGTTTCAAAGAATTTCATTTCAGAGCAGCCTGCGTCGCGTTCTCTGCATTCCCTTGCCGAATCGACTCCGGCGCGGACGCATTTCCACGTGCGGACTCGGCTCGAGCCGCATAATTCGCGGAAAGGATATTGACCCAGTTGAATGGGCGGGTTTCCGTACCCACAAAACCCTTCCCTCTTTGAATCTCCGTCGGCAATGATGCGGTCTTTGCCAACTGTCGACCGCATGCGCGTCCACTATACGCTCCGCGGAACTTGTATCCGCGCGGATGTGTGGCGGCTTTAATATTTGACTCGTGTTTGAGGACGTATAGCTAAGTGCATAAAAAATGCACTAAGCGCGTTACTTGTATTTCAGCAGTTATTTTTTTTTCTTCCCGGCGATAGTTGTTACTGGCGTCAGAAGTACGGGACCAGAGTTGGAAGTACGGGACCACTATTTTGCATTCCACTCCTAGTTCCGACCGTATCTCTCTCAGAAATTGGCGGGTGCGCCGAAGTGAGCACCAAGAACTGTTTTAGCTCGTGCTGTGCGCACAGCTTATGTCGTGTCCTGCTAAACTCGGCGGAAATTTCACCTCTCAATTTAGCGGGGAATAACGACGTTGTGACGTCACGTTAGCACTTGACGTGATGTCACGTGACGTCATTATTTTCATGCCATATTTAGCGGAGAAATGTTTTCGCTAAATTTAGCACACACAAAAAAATATTCGCTGTAATTAGTGGGAAAATGTATCCGCTACATTTTAGCCGGGAATTTCTCAGCCCAATTTAGCTGGAATGCAGCGTCCCGTGACGTTTCAGCGTCATGTGATGTAGTGGTGTCACGTGACGTTACAATATGAACGCTGTCCACGGCGGGACGTAAGTCCGCCCAATTTAGACGCGGCAGTGTAACTGTGTGCAGCATTGTGCAGCACCTCGGCTGTCAGCAGTTCATTTGCGGACACTGCGAGGCACCGGTAGGTTGTATTCAATAACGGAGTATTGGTTTATTACTTTCAGCACCAAGAGGAAGGAGTAACGTACTTTCGGTGCCTTTTCTGGACATCGATCGATATTAGTTCTTTACTTTATTTGTTAAATACTTTTAAAACACAACTTTATCTTCGCAGTAATTCGGCCTGTGACTAAATTTGGATAATTGAGGGTGGCGAACTTAAAGACAATGGTACCATTATCCTCACAGTCTCGCATCGCTTGCTGAAGCCCGAGTGGATAGTCGCGTCAGCGATTAAATAACTTGAGTACATACATAAAAGGGGAGGGGGGGAGTACTGCTGATTTAAACAATTTTCAAAGTCGGTACTTCTGTCGGTACTCCCGCAAAGAAACCGTTTACCTCAATGGCATGATGCTCTCGGTCTAAACTAAAGCATTTTAGAGGTTTCCTTACTTCGACATTTCTTGAGCGAGTAGCAGTTCTCAGTTACTTTTTGGAGTAACGGGTAGATATCTCGGGGTTCGTTGTGTGATTGTACGCTAGGTTGTGGTCTCAACTTGAAGTTGTCTAGAAATCTTTTACTACTCAATCGTAAATGCGTAATTGAAGTTCTTACGAATGCGTTTCCAAATTTTCTTTGCTTCGTATTCGGATCAATTTTTGCTTCAAGTCTGAGAAACCAGCTGTCCTGAGAAAGAAATGTTTCACTGCATAACAGAAAACCTCCCGTTCTCCGCCATTACTGAAGAGCTAAAAAAGAATTTGGGATATATTCTATATGGTCTTTTCAAAATAAAGCTTGCTTTTCTAGGAAAGTGCTTTTTTTTCACAGTGTATGTACCATAAAACAAATTGATACCAGCTACTTAATGTTTGCGTGTCAACACGAGTATGTATCTTTATTTGCTGTGACTTGTGACGCCACATATGATTCAGTAAGTCTACGCAGAGCCATGTATAGAACTGTATATTCCGTTATTTCCTTATATTTTTTCTTCCAATATTTATGGAACTCCTTCAACGCCTGTACAGCAATATTGCTGGAGGCGAAAGTATATGAAAGAACGTTTGGGCATTTGTATCAAAAACTGTAATAACGCTTAGCGCATTCCTGTTCTGGCCTGTCCTGACAAAAAAAAAAAGAATTCTTGCTGAGCTCTTTCCTGGTGCTGTATTTACGCATTTTGTGGACATATTCTTTTCGATTATGGAAAACATTCAGTGTTGAAGGTAACATGAGCTGTTAATGTCAGTGGTTTTATGGAAAATATTATATAAAAAACTTTTAAATGTGAAGTTTTTACCGAAACTTCAATGGGCACTAACCTAGCATGGTGATTTAATAATGTTTAGACGTATTTTGTGATTTTTTTGTGTAGAAGACTCTCTGTGTGGTTACATCAAAACAATGTCGGATGAAGAATACAGTTTTAGAGACTGAAATATATTATGTTAGTAATTTTTTTTTCATATACATTATACTGATTTTAGCGATCGAGTGACTCAATGCTTTCTGCGAGGAGAACCATCAAAATGTTTATGCACTGAAATTTAAGACAATTAAATTATGACGACTATCAAATCCAGAAGGTAGTCGATGCATTATGATGATCTACTTTTTTTTTTCTGGGGATGTTCCATTACATGGAGCGTGTCAGCTATGTATTAGCCCAAGAAGATTTAAATTAACGTGTCACCCATATATGCCATCCTGAATTTCTGAAAATCGTTACGTGATTTTTTTACAATTCGCCACGCTGACGTACTCAAGCCCTGTTGTATGTCAAAAGTACTTCACTTGATTTTTTTTTTTAATTTTAACCTCTGCGCTGCTGCGTATTTGTTTCTAGATTTCATATTAGACCAACAAACAAAATGCTTCACACGTGCGGATTTCAACAGCAGCGTTTTGCAAGATTTTAGAGCATATATTCCACGTAGTGTTTTTTCTCAGTTAGTGCACCCACGTTTAAAGAAATAATTAGCGCGTTTCTACAAATCGTTATCCTTTTTTTTTGTATTGAGAAGCGTTCTTTTTCGCATTATAAATGTTTATGTGAAGGGAAAATCATATTGATGGCTGGAAACGTACAAAAACAAAAGGAACAATAAAAAACCAAGACAAGACAAGACTCAACGAACAATGTGGAAATCTCAAACTTTGTCAGACATAAACGCCATCAAATTTAATTTCTAAGTATATTTGAGTGATTAGAAAGTGATTGCGGTTTATGCATTCGCGTCCGTTTTCAGAAAGTTTATAACCTACCATTCCGGTTTTATTTTGCGTTTTTAATGCGACACACAACAACCGCAAACCCGAAATCTACGCAACGACCTCGAAACCCAACTTGCAGAGTGCCCTTTCTCTACGTTCTTCAGGCCTAGTTTCGAATTTGTTTTTTATAGACTGAAGCAGCAGACTCCGTTAAGAAACTCCTAGCGGCAAAGAATCAAAGCAGTCAACGAAATTCACCTAAACCTTCTCTCCAGCCTGAAACGGGCTGAAACAAATTAAAATAAAAGTAGTACCAAGAATCACTACGTCCGCTAACTTGTCAAAGAACCTTATTTAGATTACAAAGTGTGTTAAAATAGAAGAACCATTTCCAAATGTCAGGCTTCGGAACGTGTTTGCCTAGTAGTTTTAATCAGTGACGCGCTATGGTCAGGACGGAAGCTTCGGCAAATGTCATATTGCTTTCTTTGCCCGTGCAAATCGACGACAGCCGCGACTTTATGGTCGCGCCGCTCGTAGGCGGGACCTGTTCGTTCGTCTGTCTTAATAAGAAACCCAAGCTCGCAGTTCCGGCATTCCGCTTATTCTTCACTAATGTAATTTCCAAGAATGAAGATCTCACTCGGCGGAAGCCTTGAGAAAAAAATTTCATTTCGCGTATTCCAGTCGTGCCCAGAGCAAAACAAAACAAAAAAAAAAAAGGCATTTCAATAAAGAACAAAAACGCAGATAAATTGCTTAACGAGTGGTGCATACCTTTTTTTTTTTCTTCTGCTATCTCCTTTATTATATCAAAACGACGGCACATGAAGATAGGGCAAAAGAAAACAAAAAAAAACTGAAAAGCGATATCACGTTTTAGAAAACAAACCGTAGTAATTCCGTTTTGCGATCCGTTCCACTCCCTCACTTTTTTTTTTCGTTATTAAATTTTGGTTTGCCATATTTGCAGTGCGGTAAAATGTTCACCAACGTGACGTCCTTTTTTTTCCCCTATTATATAAGAGAGCGTGGTATTCTTGCTATGGTATAAACTGAATTAATAGTAGTACTAATGCAAAATAAAGCTTTTTTTTATTGTTTTAATGGCGCGCGATGGCGGGTTTCAGGGAATTAGAACGAGGCTTTATTCTGACGGGCTTCCTCCGTGTGTGTGTGTATGTGTGTCGCGTCGCCTCTTCAGAAACTCTAATTACCGAGCGTACCGAATTCCGCAAGTAACGCGTTTGATTTTTCATTATTTCGTTTACTGTATACTCTACGTTTATTTCTAGGTATATTTTTGTTCGCGATTAGTTTAGCCGGATGACAAAAGCACATACTCGAAAAACACCGCGACAGCGCACTTTTGGCACTGCCGGATTGACTCTGAATCATGACGTCGACCGCAGTCGGAGCTAATGTGAAGCGGAGTATAAAAAAGATATGCCAGCGAACACCGCCATGGCTTTACTCTTCCTTTTGGAGACCCTGGGCTTGCGCTGCGTTGTCCTTTCTCATTATCACATAAATAGATGGATTACAATGTGTCGCTGTTTATCATTGAATCATCAACCGCCGGTATTTTTGTTTTCTTCCGTTATTGAGAAATTGCGTTGGTTACTTAATTAGTCTCTATCGAGTTTTGCGCCCTGCTCCGTTTAAACGAGAAATTCGCAATGACCGAAGAATTTGTTGAAGCACATAAGCTGGTGTCCCGTTTTTTAATGGCTGAAAAAAAATTAATTAGTTGGCACTTTAGCGTTTACGAATACTCCAAATAAGATCATTGTATAAAGATTTCTGCAGGAGGTGAGTTCTTTTTTATTCGCGTCTCAATGCGGAGCGCAAGTTCGTCTGCTTCTTGCACAGGGGTTGCGAAGATGTCAGAGCGCCGAGCGCTTATTGACTGAGTAAAATAAATTAAAAAAAGTGAGTAGACTTCAAGGCATTTAGCCTTGAGGTCTACCCACTATACTGTTAATTGAAGCCAATCAGAGACCGGCGTCGTCACCGCAACCCTTGCGCAAGAAGCAGACGACTTGCTCTCAGCATAGGCTTAAATACTAAACTAAACGGGACATCAACTACTGCCTGATTCACACGGCGAGCCTAAATGTACTGAAAGTATTGTCACTGAGAGCTTACGATGCTTCTTGCTTCGTAGTGCGTTTCTCGACCTTATTAATTTCATTTAAATCATTGTAGATTAAAATTGTGATTTGTTTTTACTCCTAGATGTATTCCTCAATATAGCAGATTAATTAATAAATTGCCCGATCACTTTTGGTTGTTTCAACGTTTTTTTTCCACCCAGTCTCAGGTGTGTTAACATAATGGTAAACTTACACCAGCTCGCCTGCGCCCTCACTGTGTGTGCGGAAGAAAGGGGCACTTTAAGTGTACAGTTTAATTAACGTCCGTACACAACAAAAACAGCTTGATTTTGTTTCAGCTAGTTTAAACTCTTTAATGGACTCTTCTTCACAATTTGACTGCCTGAAATAGGACAGAACTTCTCTAGCTTTTTGTTTCTTTGGAATTCTGATTTCTGTACAGGAAGACATCACGCGACTGACAAAGGAAGGAAGTCGAAGGTGGAGATTAAGCTGAATGCTCCAATTTGTTTGGGCGAGCATTTCTTTTGGCTGGTGCTCAACCTTATCAAAATACTTCTAAGTTTGCAATTCTTTAATTTAATAAATGCAAAAAATATTACATAGAAAGCATAAAAATGATAGGCAAAAGGAAAATAAACTTATGTCTTCGGGATTATATTTGCGGGAAAGATTTGATTTAAATCATCATACCAAAAAAAGAAACTGGTAGGATTTGAATTATGATTTAAATCATATTGACTTTTATTCTCCACCTTGCCGCAGTTTTATTGAGTGCGAAACAATATTAAAAAGTTCAGGAGTCGCCATTTTCTGAGTTTCCTAAGCCGTCTATGAATATACAAGCTTTAGTCTTTATAATCATCTGCTTTAATTTACCTCGCTAAGAACATTACCGGAAGGTATACTTCAGGGTCGTTTCTAGTGCCTCAACGTCAAAAAGACTGTCCTTTTTCCTTTTTTTTTTCGCAAAAAGCAAGGCATGGTTACGGTGTCAATATCGACGAAAGAGCGCGCGAAAAATGAGAAGCAATCGTTTCATTTCCGAGTCACGTGAGTAATATTCTTTACATTTTTTTTTTCTAGCTTTCTTCTTCTGTTTATTTTTGGAAGTTCATTAGATAGAGGGGCATTATATAGTCAGCATATCTCGTAATCATCAAAGTCGCAAAAATAAAAGAAGACAAGACAGGGAGAGAACATTTATATAAATATATAGACAATCTGCGTCTTTGTTTCGTCGCATTGTAACATTAAACGTGGCCAATGTCCAGCATGAAATTTGTAGCCTCGGTCGAAGATGAAGAAAATATTTCGAATTGGACACGAAGGTCAAGGTTGAATTTTGACACTCACTTAATTTAATTGACTTTCATTGACTGATACGGTATTTTCTTCCAATTTCATTTCTCTCTTATATTTTACTAAAAATATCATTTTTTCGGCCTCGCATTTTACTTTTACCAAATCCAGCTGTGGAAAAAAAAAAGAATCCCGTTCATTTAAAATTAAGTCGAAAAACAAAATAAACGTGCGTGGAGTCGATTTCATCGCGACTTCGTTTAACGGGAACGATGTATCGTTAAAAAATCTTGAGCCACTTTTTTATTTCTTATTTTTTATTTTATCCTGGAAGAAGAATGCGGTGCAACGCGATGCGGGGTCATTAGTATTACTAATGAGTTTGGTTTCATCTTGGGAATTTTCGGCGGCGATCCGGGGGGGCCACCGATGTAACCGACGGCTAATTTGAATCTAAAATAAGCGCTACGTGTTTTCGTTTAATGGTCGACTAATTACTCAGCCACCCTGACACTCTTGTTTTTCGTGTTTTTTTTTTGTTTTTTGTTATCTATCAAACAAGGACTTTCGATTTCTGCCCACGATGGAATGCTGCCGCTAACGGGAACGTAGCTTTTTACTTCTAGTCGCGTCGCTTTCATAGAGCGACATAGAAGCAGTAGCCGAAGCTGTATTGTCACCGGGATTTTAAGAAACGCAGGGTGCGGCGAGGCCTTTTATTGTTTCATGATAAAAAAACGTAGTCTGGAAAAAAAATAACGGACAAATACACACACCACTGTTTAATTTTATTTTTCATCCAGTCTCGGGTTCGTTTTTATTATGGAATTAATAGACAAGCTCGCTTGCGTACTTCCACTTTCTTCGTGTCTTATTATCGCACCTCAGCCAATAAGTTTGCGGCATCAGCTAATAAGAAGACCGAAATACGAATCACAGAAAGAAAGGCGTGATCGTAATAGACATAATAATAATAATAATAATTTTCATAGAGCTCCACCTTCGTACTGCCGTAGAGAACGAATAATAAGACTTCCTTTTCGCATCTTTCTGCTTCGCCATACTAGCACCGGTCAATAAAAAAAGTATTTTCGTTTATTTCGGCGTTTGCCAACCTTAGGGTACAGGGAGCTGCGTCAATATTTTGAGCTATGAGGCTTTACCATCAGTATTCGCCATTTCGGTTCAACCACACCTGACTTGCTCGTGTTTTGAATAAATCAACACAGGGGCAGTGAAATGCGAGTAGAAAAAAGAAGCTTATGCCAGAATGGCATGTTACATGAAAGTGACTAAACCGAAACTATTTATTTTTATCTTGCTTTTTGATGACATGGATAAGAACGCGCCCAATTGAACACAAAGAACTGTATACAAGTGGAGCCCTCTTAAGCGAGGCTTGCAGTTGCTACATGGGCCACAATTTCGTTTTGTGCTGTTTGTGTCAGGGTGATGCCATCTTCAGAGAAATCCAAGGTGAACATATTGACTAAAATTGGAGCGGCAAAATGACGCCAGGGCGCTACACTCGATTCATCCTTAATCTTACGCGGGCAGCGAAGGCTACAGACTCGAGATGGCAGCTTTTAACCTTGCTTTAGCCGAGCGAGGGCTCACGCTGGGAAAACATATTTGAAAGCTAGAAGTGGGTGCTAGCTCGCGCTTGAGCTTGTAGCCTACGCTACCCTTAAAGGGGCGATGCAACAATTTTTGTACTTTGCGCAAATACCGCTTAGAACGGATCCCTGACGTTAATGACCTATGAAACACGCGTTCGTTTTTCACCCCATGCAATAGAAGTACCAGTAAAAAATTAAAGAAAAACGAGCAGCGTTCACCCACTCAACTCGCAGCCAGAACAAGCGGCCACGTGATCTGGAGCCGATTATATGCCGCCAATGTTGATCATAGCCACGCGCTGGGGTTGGCAAAGCACAGGACACGCGCTGAGTTCCAGACATTGTTATGGCTCGGCTATTGTCGTCGTTGCAGCGATTGGACACGGGCCACTACCCGAATGCTTCTCGAGCTAGTAATTATCACGAGCCCAAATCGAGTGCCCACGAAATGCTCGGGTCCAATCTATGAACAGCATTCAAATATCGTCATATGGGTGTACTGCGATCCCCACTTTACGTCATCAAATTTTGCAAAGGAGAGATTGAATGAAAATGATCACTGTTGTCTCTGAAATTACACCGCAACAAAGGAGTTTCTTGGCCAGTGGCGTTGCGTGCGAGTAACCTTGAGTCCCACTAGTGCCAGTAAGCTCGCGTAAAGTGAAAAACATTCCAATTGAATATCGTTGCACCGCCCCTTTAAAGATGAACATTGTACAGTCAAGGTTACATGCTTGAGCCGAAGAACGCAAGAAGAATGCTCTTTGTTGCACGTAGAAAACAATAGGGCTATAGATCACCAAGCTCTTTTCACCTTATAAATTGCATCTGTAACTGAGTGCACATAGCTATAAAAAGAGACAGGAGGCTTCAACTTTTTATGTTAGCTGCTGCCGATCCGAATAAAAGGCATTTGCAGAAAACAAATTTGTCAAGTTGTTGTTCCCCACTACTCAGCGCGTTCTAATAAGTAACTTAAACAAAATTATTGTTCGTGCCATTAAAACTGTAATTTTTAGCAAACAACATATGACAGCACCGTCAAATAGTGGAGGCCAATTTTAACTCAAGGTGAGCTCGCGCTCCTCTGAGGCATTCGTGTGTTTACAACAGAGAGATCCTTCATCAACGCTGGATGAAATGTGAGGGCTTGAAGACTATTAATTGGTAAGAATGTGTTTTATTAGACTTGCTAAACCTCTCTTGTTATGCTATTTGATTAGTATAGGGCTGGGCAACTGATCGATTAACCTACCGATTAATCACTAAATGGTTTAATCACAATTAATTATTCTTACCGGTCAGTCGGTAACAGGTTTACAAACCAGAATGATGTAAAAATTTAACGCTTTCACCCCGCAGACGTGGACAAGTACAGCTGTATGAAGGGCAAACTATAGGTGCAATTTTAGCGTAAATTAAACTGTAGGGGCGAAATTTGTAACTCCAGACAACTGTAGAAGGTTACAGATCTCCCGGCCAATTCAACGCCGTCCGAGTGTCCGTTTAGCGCCACAGAGACTTTTGTGAAGACTCAAGGGAGTTCGATCTTGCCGGTGATTGTGAACGAAGCTCTTTGCCTCTGCAGCTGAAGTAATAATTTTTGAGAGTGGGTATCCTTCGACTGTTCTTAACTACACATTGAGATTGATTCGAAATCAAAATTTTATGTTGCGTCGTTTATCGCCTAATTAGGCGAAGACAATATTTTTTCGCTCTTGTCTATATATTATGCATAGGCAATGAACGAGACTGATTAATCGATTAATTCATCCATGAAAGTGTGGCGATTAATCGGGATAACCGTTTTAATTGACGCCCAGCCCCATCGATTAGGCGTTAAGAATCCGGGAAGAATATGTTTTCAAATTTTTGATTATATTTTTAAACAAAACCTTTACTAACCTCCGGAACTACAAAGCATTTCATTTTCTCTCAATGAGTCGTAAAATAAAATTTAAAAAATGTCGATACTCAACGCCTGAGCACAGTTGTTTCTTCGCTCAAATCTGCCTTTGCTTAGATCTCCGCTGTAGAAAACATTTGCCTTTTTATGAGGAGCGTTTCTATACCTTTTCTACTTGCTCCTTGATCGCCTTCTTACATATAATAATATGCTAGTATATTTCGTTTAGTGAGTAGCAAAGGTGCGAGCTCGAAATTCGTAATGCTGAAAGCGAACAAGTTGGTGATACTGCGCCAAATAAAAGCGAAAAGAGATACATAGTAAACGGGACGAGCGCTGAGTTTTGTTTTCTCAATGGTCGTCCTGTCTAATGTCTATTTTTTCCCCTTGTTTATTGCGTGCTCTGTCACCAATTTGTACGAATAAACCTATTCGCCTGCATCGCAACTCTGAGAGCGAAAACATGTGCCACAATCTAAATTCTAAACTATTTTGTTCCTTCAACATGCACAGATATCCGCGGAGTTAATTTTTCTTGAATAATTCACTGATTGAAAGCGAGATGAAACAAAAGTAACCAGCTTCGTTTGACGTTTTTTGCAAGGTTATAGCACAATCCTAGATTTCCAACGCGTCATCTTGCAAAGTGGCAGTCGTATGTCTTACAATACCGGCTGCGCGTAAAAAAATAAAACAAAAAAAAAAAATTTTTTATAACGTTGCGGGGCAGGAAATCCCGCAGAAAGAGATGACTGCTGCAGGTCTAGTCAATAATCCAGAGTGCAGTAGTTTCGTTTTACCCGTGCGGTCCTAATTAAAACGAAATGCGAGGGGTCCTTTCGCGATGATTCGCGATCGGAAGACCATACTGATCCTGAGCGACTGCCCCGGATTATAAAGGAGTAAGGTGGACAGAGGAGATTGCCAGGTTGCTCACGTTCGAGGCCTTCGGTTCGGCGTAGTCGATGATAGATATCTCTTTAATTCTAATTAGCTTCGAATGAGGCTTCTCTTTTAACGACACTGACTATCGAGTCTTCATTAAGGCTGCAGGGGAAAGGAGTTTCTTGCATGAGCAAATATGATACCCTCCATTGATTGCAAGTTGCTTGATCGGACTCCATCCTAATTTCCCTCCAATTCCACTCTGGAAAAAAAATTGTGTATCTATTTTTCTGCAAAGCGCACAAAAAGAGTCAATCGCTTCAATGTACGGAGGTAAATAAAAAAATGACGAGGCTGAAAATAGGTTTAGAGTTTAGACCTTAGAGAACGGTTAGTGATACCGTACTGAGCAACACGGTTCACCATGTTGAGTGTCACGGCGAAGACTGCTTTCTTTTTAGGTCTAAACATAATCTCAGCCTCGTCATTGGCCGAGTTTCGTTCGTAGACTGCAGCGATTGACTTTCCCATGTGCTATGCAGGAAAGTAGACGTTCCAGATTGCTTAGTATTGAGCAATTGTTTTTTCGTGCAATGCCAAAAAATTCGAATACAAATGGACATTTACATTTGTTGTTTTTATATACCGGGCTTGTATTGCCGTTAAAAGGGATCCAACCAGTTTGTATGCCTCTCTTTCAAGTTCAACTGTGCTTAGAGCTAGGAGCCCGAGAGCAAGGAAGACTGGTGCTTTTGTTTTGTCATTCATCATAAAGTCACGCTGAGACGGTCCTGCGTCGCGTAATACCGTAACCTGTACTGGAATAGGTATGTACCACTGCTGGGATTCGATGGGGTTAGAGAAAGCTTGTTTGATGGATACACGACGTCCTCCACATGCACAATATAGACTGCACTTCTTGGGAACATATGAAGAAATAATAAAACAAAAATATTCATTAAGTACACAAATAAACCAAAGGCCCTTTTCTTGGAGGTCATTTTGTAGTTAGGCGTATATCTCGGCTATATTATATTTTCTATAGTCCACCGTCCAATATACGTACATACAATTAAATGAGAACGGAAGCACAGTCTGAGTGGGATTATTAGGGAAACATTTGTCAAAGGCAAGGCAATATGAGAAGGAAAAGTAAGTACCTGACTGCCATAATATTTTGTTATATAAATTATAAAGCATAGGGGGTGCAAACCAAAAATGGTTTACATTTGTCTAAGCGTTCTT
Source organism: Ixodes persulcatus (assembly GCA_013358835.2). Classification (NCBI taxonomy): domain Eukaryota; kingdom Metazoa; phylum Arthropoda; class Arachnida; order Ixodida; family Ixodidae; genus Ixodes; species Ixodes persulcatus. The sequence goes on from JABSTQ010009058.1 coordinate 350,869, forward strand.
GTTCAAGTGTAAGTTTCAGTGCGCGCGTGATGCACCTGCTGTATTTCTGATTCGTGATCTTTGCGCCTTTGCTTGCCTGTTTTGAGAGACCTGAAACTTCACGGTGGAGAAGGACGCTCTCCTCCGGGCACTTCTTGAAACGTGAGTGAGGCACAGATCACAAGAAGCACTCTTCGGCCAAATTGATCTCTCGTGGGTCGAAGCTTCAGCTTTTTCGTCTTGTTCTTGCAGATGTGCCCTTTTAATTGCGTGGCCTTCAGTTTGTTTATTCTCAGTTTTACTCTTGTGCTAAAGTTCTACGTGATGCTGGAGTCTGGAAATCTTACAATGTTTTCGCGGGTACCTTTTATATATTATTGCCTGCTGTTTTTGTGCTTGCCTAACGTAAAAAGAATCTTGATTAAGAAATTTTTTGTTTCCTTTGTTTTGTTCGTGCTCGGATTTCGGAAGTAGCTTTTGGGTTAGGCGGCGGTGTAAACTTCGTGAAAACAGTAAAAAAAAAAGAACAATATGAAAAATACAGAAATCTGTCTTAAATTTAATCGAAACTTTTTTGTTTTAAGAAACTTCTGGTTTGATTATAGTAAGCTCTTCTACATTTCATCAAGAGCAAGAGCCTGTATATTAATAACTTTTTGATAGCTTCTTAAAGCAATAAAACGTATCGACACAATTTCATTTATTAATTTGATCTTATATTTTAAATACTTTACAGACAGCATTAATGCTAGTTGTGTAGCAAAACAAGCAGTACGCGCTTCCTTTGTTTAGATGTTTTATACTGTTTCAGTTGTCTGTTTATCCATCCTAGTAAGCACAAGACAACCAGGCGTGATACTACCTTTTGTTCGCTTTTTGTTTAGGGCCTTCGGCACAAATGTCACTCTAATAAACGATTTCAGATATGATTTAGTTTTGAGGTTGACTAGTTAAGTCCACCTGGAGGTTTGGTTAGTATTATTAGTAATAATACTAAAATATATTAGTAATATTGTCGCAGCCATGCTGGTATTGTTAGTAATAAGAAGCTTCCGTTACACGCACTCCACAAAACTACATGGGATTGTGTTCCACTGCGGTGCACGCATGTCAAATGCCCCGACATATTTTGCTCCTACTAAAGAATATAGTATACAATTTATGCGAAAGCCGATAAAAAAGCTGAAACTTGCTACTGTAAAATACGTTTGAAAGGATGTCATTTAAAAGGGTTTCCCATTGAAACCTCCCTTTAATGTCCGTATTGTTTCCAACTTGTTAAGAAATTAGATCACGATAGAAAACAAATACTACTTTTATTTCATCGCAGGGAAACAGAACCCCAAGCGTTATAGAGTGAAGCTGCCTTGACCTTACTCACAGAGTTCTTGAAGACCAGAGTGAACCGAGCTCTCTTGTCAAACTCGCATCTCGAATTGAGACCGAATGCCTTTTATTCGGAAGGATTACAGCATTCCTGACAAAAGCAAACAATACAAAAGAATAAAATTGACAATGGCCATAGGTCATACAATCGGGCGTGTTATCTACAATTGGTCATGCATGCGCCACAAGAAAAGAGAAAGAGGTATTTCTTAAGTGTTAAATTTAGAGGCGCTGGTGACCGGCCGTTTCGTCCCAAGTAGGATATTGGCGATGAACATTATCTACACTCGTATATTAGTGACATCGTCTCAGGCTAGGGATCGATCATCAAGCCTACGTCGGCATATTTAAAGGTCAAACGCGTGTAAAAAAAAAATGGCGGAGTATAAGGAAGCAAGTGGAAGGAATTACATAAACGCCTTCATTTTTTTCTAAAGTAGAGCCAGTAAATAAAGTACGGTTAGAGCATCGGCACTCCGTTTCCCAATTATCTCACGGTAGCTGCCATTTTGGAAGTTACTGCGTAGCGGGTGCAATGGACCCTTTTCGGAAGTCTGCGTCAACGCCTCTCCGCCATTGCTTGCTTACATACCTTGAGCATGTATTGGACACGAGTGTGACGTCAGCGTTCGGCGAGCATTCGGATCCAATCACACGCTCCATGTCCAGGCAATGGCGAACGTTAATGTTGCTTGGTGGACTTTTGAAAAAGAGTCTACTGGCGATTGTTACATTTCGAAAGGGAAGACTTTCTAAGCTTTAGATACCGCTTTTTTTTAATCGCAGAAAGCTCCGGCGGTCTCTTTTTTTTTAGGGGGGGGGGGGGGGGGGGACACTGAAAGAATAAGACAGAGGTGGGACGAGGGACGACGTACAATTTATTTCAGGAAAGCAAAATATTGTACGTCGTCCCTGGTCCCATCTTTGTCTTATTCTCTCGGTGTTCCTCAACTCAACCAAAACGCTCGTCAACTACTTTTTTTTTTTCGCGTACTATTTTAACATTTCTGGGGGACTGAAAAGAGTCTCCTGCGATCTCGAATGAAACTCCAGATAACTGGCAACGATGATTTTAGGAAACAAGATGGTTGGAGTGCCGTTACTCTACTAAGCGATAGCTTATGTTGTGGCACTGCGTCTAAGATGAACTCCGGTTCACGTGATTCCGGCTTCCTTAGGCACGCTCGCTACGTCTTCTGCAGCCTCTCCGTCACCGCTCTGTTTTTGGTAACACAGTATACGTGTCACCGTGAAAAGCGCGGCTTCGCTGTTCCATGGGAGCCTGGACAATCGTGTAGGTTCTGACGCCCAAGGTTTTCAACCGGGAGGGGAGATTTTCTCGGCACACACTTGTCAAGTTGCCTCGCACCCGTTATAGGTTTATAAAACAAAACGACGACAGTAATAAAAGGAAATAAAATATGGCGTTCGTGGAGCACCAAACCCTCCCGGCGGACGCCAATGTCAGAGCAGCCGAAAAGCAAGCAGCGCATCTACAGAGATCTACGATAGCCTGCAGCCGAGGAAGGATCGCCCTAAGGAGCGTGGGCACGTTGGGCCAGACAAAGCGGGGCGATGCGCATATCTGCCGTGTGCAGCGCGAGGACTACGCTAGGTGGCGTCGAGGTGGCAGCGACTTTGTCTCGGGGCTGCCGGCTTTTCGGTGGACACAAAAGGGCGCCTGACTGACAGTGATTTTGTTTGCGATCCGCGCAGCGACGAAGCACAGAAAGAAGCATACCGGTTGTCACTGGCATTCAGAGGTTTAGCGAAGTGCTTGTTTCAGCGGTCAATAAAATTATAGAATGTCTCGGGGGCGGGCAAAGTGTAGAGAAATTGCAAAACTGTCCTTTGAACAAGAATCTGAGAATAGTTGTTCAAATTGATTAGCGCTACGTCATTCATTACCTTCACAAAGTTTATTTTACTGATTAGTTTATAACTGGGTTCTGCCATCCTAAGTGCGAAAGATATAACTGGACTTTTATGATAGGAGAAAATGTTAAAGTTTTGGATGCGATGTGTCTAACTTTTATTTATTCGAAGTCTCGCTTAGCATGCTCGCGATTTCGGTGTAATTATTTGGAGAACTTGCTTGTTTTTGATAATACCTGCCTCAAAAAATGGCTACAGTTTGAAGGTATAAAGGTGGACACCAGCTGATCAACCGGCACCCTGTCTCTATCGTTGTTAAGGGATATTATATTTTTTCTTTCTTTTTTTGTATCATCTAAATTGATTAAAAGCGCGCAATTTGTAAATTTCGGTCGAATGTAAGTCGTTTCTCAAATCTTTATAACTGTTTACACTAATTTAAGCTTTTCTAATTACTGACTGCTATAAAAACATGATGAGTTTTAATATTACTGCTCTACATAATTGTAGCTTAATATTTTGAAAGAAATAACTCGTTTAAAGCATCACAAATGCAGTTAAATTCGGTAGGAAGAACATTAAAAGAAGTCTCCTCGAACCCACATAATGCGAGCAAACGTTTCACTAAAAACCTAGGTTCAACAAACCTACAAGAGGCAGTCTTAGCGAAACGTCGGCGGTGATCCTGAGGGTTCAAAAAAATTATTTCGTGGTAACCCGCTATTTTTGCCAAGTATAATTTAACTTCGCGTGGAGTATTTGTTTTCTACCCGCTTAACTGTATTGATTTTGTTTATAGTCTTGAGCAATGTCTTTTTTTTCTTCTTTTTTTTCTAGTTGAGTAAAAAGTTTGAAGCATAGTTCTAATTCTTGAACTGTCTCTATTTTCTGCTTCACTTTAAGTCCGGACGCAGCCAGTGCTACGAGCCGGTGGGACCAATCAAACAACGTCAAAAACGCAACGTCGTGGTGTTCGTCGCGTTCATGTATCGCCAAACCAATCATGTACACGGAAAGCCCAGTGACTTGCTCTTTTAGTATGCGCGTTGGTGGTTTCATTTGTTCGTGCTATCGACTGCGAACGAACATATATGATGAAGTGAAGATAGCTGTGGCCTGAGGTGCACAGATAAGAGCGGAGAAGCTAGCACTCCGAAGACCGGTGCGCCTTTTACGGTCGTTTTTGCGGCGTCCACCGAATAGCGGGCAGCCCGAAGCGGCAAGCAGTGCTCGAGATGGGAAACCGAGACCCCCGGGGGTCTGCCTGTACCTGGTGGCTTCGCCGGGCACCGCGGCCCTCTGCCGGTCCCTGGCAGGGCCGGCCCTGGAGCAGAGGGGACAATTAGACCTCTCCCCGCCGACCACAGGAACAAGGGGCCTCCTTGGGGGCACCGCGCGCGAGAAAACATAGACATCTCACAGAAAACACAAAACAGAACAAAAATCACGGAGTTGTTCCAGGCTGGTAGAAGGAAGTTTAGAAAGAGCAACTTAAAGAAGCCTGTATCGGATGTTTCACTGTGGTGCCTGCAGGAGCGCGCCTCCGACTGGTGTCTTCACCGTGTCCTCGGAAGTACCCAAGTGTAGTCCCTCGATTTCCGGCTGATGACGTCGTATAAAATGTTATGCTGTTGCCTGTCGCGATCCTGGCGGGAGCGTAGCCACCGAGGTGGATGCGGCGAAGCCTGTTTTACTCTAGGTCGCTCTGCGACCGAACAGTCGACGGTAACCATGGCATACACAACATGGGACGCCGCGACGGCAGCGGCTCTAGCGTCCGCTCCTCCTTTTCGCCAGCATTTCTACGTTTGGCCGCTAGGATAGCGACATCCGACAGCGTGGCACACCGGCTCCTAGGACGCAATTTGTTGCCATCTCTGGGTCACTTCCTACAATGCAGGGGCAGGATAGGACGGCAGGCACACCTGTCGAAGACGCGGTTCTGGCACCTATATTTAACTTAGGCCAGCTCGTTTTCGAATATTTCAGAGAACAAGCGCTGCAGACCAGTGTTTTCCTTGTCACTCGGACCCTGGAACAAAAAAGTAAGAAAAAAAAAAAAAGTTGCGCAGAGAAATGTCAGAAGCTTTATCACGTTCTGTCCCGACAACTTTAGGCGCACTATGCTTGTAAATAAAGGTGAATCATTAGGTGATAAAAAGAAGAAAAAAACTAACGAACAAACATACACGAGCACACAAATACACGAAGAGATTAACAAACGCATACAGGAGCAAGCCGAGGAACAAAGAACAAGTAGATGCTGCTTTTCCAGTAGTTATTTTCAATCTACTTTATTTCGATATTATGCTATCATTCTATATATAACCCGAAACTGAAGAAAAACACAAAACATTGGAGTTTAGCACTGTGACATGTCGGGTCGCGATCCGGATCGATTTGCCATAGACCTACTTTTCACTTGATGGCAACGCGCTCTGCAGAGCGTGTAGTGGAGACTAATGTGCCACTGGCGACTACAGTTTCGTCAGCTTTTATTAGCCTCGCATTGCCATTCACCAAATCAACTTCGTGCTTTGACCCGAGCGGCAGTGTCCGCCGACGTCCGCGACGTGACGACCTATCCCGTCGAAGTCACTCCTGCAGCCGCTGCGACCGCTATTCAGCGCCACCATGGCTCAATGCCACTCGCTGCGATCGCCTTGAGTACCTTCGTTTCTCCCGGCAAAAAGAGCCACTCGGCCGGCCGTTGCCAGCGGAGCGGGAAGAGCCAGAATCAAGCGGCAGTGATTAAGGTTGGCTTACATTACTCACATTCCTAGATCGTCTTCTGAGTCTGAGTATACGTTACAGCCCTAATAATATAATGTATCCTCTATCGTTTTATCTAAGGAAATAATTACAAATCATGCTCGTTGCAGTTCCTTACGGGATGAATACGGAAGGGAAACCCTTCACTTCTCCCGCCTCCAGCGCGAGTTCCCTAACTTCGACAAGGCTTGGGCGTTTCGTGACCCTCGAGCATGCACACACAGCCGACGCAAGACGGAAAGCAACGAGGTGGTCACGCAAAAGGGGCTCCCTGCCATTTTCATTCTGACAGTGACAATAGTATCGGACCCGATTGGTTTGAATCTGTAAGGTTTTCATTTTTTTTGTATTTTTTTATATCCTTCCTTCCCCCCCCCCCCCCTTTTCCTGTTGTTGCCACCTTGTGATCTGACAAAAGTGGAACTAACATTAATTACTTAATTGAAAAGTCACTCTGTTATTTAACGAGTTAAACGTGAGAATTGACAATAGGGTAGGCTACTGAAGTGTGCGCATGTCGTATTACAAAGAGAGTCTCTTTCTAGACAATAACATCGCGCAGAGTAGTGCATACTTTAAAACGATCCGAAAATCAAGCAATCGGTCACGTGGCTAACCGGCACGAATCGAAATGTTCGTTATTAGTCGTAACATATAACAATGACGGCCAAATAGATAATCACCTCTTTTAAACCACGAAAACTACACTGGCGTATTTATTGTATTAACCTACATTCAGTTCTGGGAGCTAAGATCGGAAGCATCCAAGGGTTGTTACACAAAGATTCTATAGTAAGGGTTTCTGAATCTCCCCGTGTGGCTTTCGAACATTAGGAACGACTACACTTGTTGGCTTTTGGCCCTTAATCGTGTCTACAACGCATAAACGGCAAAACCGTTAAGTACATCAATTCAAAATTTGTCTTTGCGGTACTGTTCATCAAAATAATGAAGTGCACTTGTGTGAACGAAAGTTTCTAAATGTTAATAAAATAAAAATCTTGAATCAAGTGTTCACGTGCGAAACGGATGAATACATGCACGGTTTACACATTTCAAACAAACGAGGATTGCAAACGACTGCGAGAGTGCAAACATATACGTCCACGATGTGTGCATTGTAGGCGCAATTAACGCCACATGTGTCACAGGGCTGGGTTTTATAAGATAAACGACACACTTAAACGACACGCGAGTCACATGACCTCATGGAGTCACGTGACATTGCCTAATCACGTAACGTCACGGTGTCCACGTCACGTACCAAACTCACACACAACATATGTACCCAGCTCGTTTGGTAAACAATCTGCGCGTCTTCAAGTTTATCAGATATGAACGAGACATGCTTGATTATTTTTTATCTTATATTTTCGTGAATCGAAAACGGCGGAGCCGTCTTCGAACGGAAGGCGGCTACAAGTATGTAGTACTACATACTTGGATATATTGAAGCCAATCTGCAGCGCCACAAAATGACGGCACGTTGACCAAATACGTATTGCATTGATCAAGCGTTTTAATGAAACTTTTGAGTACACATTCTATTGGTGTAAAAGTCGGCAAGACGAAAGAGGGAAAACATTTTTATTCATTAAAAAAGGAGGTTACACTTGTAGACTGGGGAGTTCCTTCTCGAAGTGAAGGAACGGGGAGTGTGTGTGTTTCTTTCCTTAGTAGATGTTTTTTTTTTCTTTGTCTTTTTTTAGCGTCGTGGTTTTGTCATCATGAAAGGTCTTTTTGTTTCTTTGAAACAAGGCTTAGAGCTAGATTTTGTTTCTAATACTATACGCAACATAGATACCAATGATCTTTATGGGAGAAAATAACCAGCTCCTGCCGTTTTCGTCATCGTAAAATGTTTTATGTTGCAATAACAAAACCAGGACGGGTTACGGTACAGTCGTGCACGCTACAAGCAAACGGAGCCAAGGCCCCGAGGATGTCACGTTGTACGCGTGGAGCACTGTATTGGTCAATTGAGCACGCGGACGCATTGCCATTGGTGCAAACGAAACTAATTCCTACTAGAAATTGTGATTCCGTCACAAAAAAAAAACAGGTAAACGAGATGTGACGCAGTAGACAAAACGGCAAAAAAGATATAGTAAAGTGGAGTTTAAAAGGAAGTGACAACTGGAAAGAAAAAAAAGATTAAACAGAAGCGAACCAACTTTTGTTTTACAAGCGGAGGAAAAAAAAAAAAAGAATTTGTGACTACGGTCCCCACGGAGAGTTTTTGTTCCCCTCTACATAATGCGAGTTACTGGGTATCGCAGAGTCCATCGCCGCGCGAGTCAGCCGGTCAGCCTCGGCCTGCTCGGACGATGCCGAACCTAGAAGAGCAAAAATAAATAAATAAAGAGTAGACGAAATAAGAAAAAAACGTAGAGCATGTCCGTACAAAGATAAGAGCCTTGCCAGACATGCCTGCCATTATTGCGAGCTAGTTGTTCCCCGTTACCGAACGCGGGAAGATAGCGGCCGCCTCTCCCGCCGTCCTGACTTGCGTCGACTGCATCCGAGGGGGAATATGGGCCCTGCCAAAAGCGGCGGGACATCGGCAACGCGTCATGAACACAAAGCGTACGAGGATGTACGGTCCGTGGACAGGGGCAAAAAAGCTACACGCGAGGGGACGCCGAGAGAACAGAAAACAAAACAGTTCGCTTCATCTTACAATGGACCACATTGAAGGCTAGGAGCCATCGGAGCCAATCCAACGCCGTGTGAGTGTCACGTGAATTCCGGGAGACGTACCCGTACGCTAAAGCTTTGCGTACGCAAAGAAATTGCGGGCCGGGAGGGCGAAAAACGCAATAGAAGGGCTAGCCTATTGCGTACGCACGCAACGCTGGGGATTTTGCGTTTCGGGCTAGCGGGCTTTGCGGGCAGCTCTCGAAATATCTCGGGGTCCGCGAAAGCACTAGTCTCAAGGTGGTGGTTACCTCGACTGGCTCAGCATGGGCGAAGTGGTGTCCGCGAAGTTCAGTGTTACGTGAAATTACGTGGTGTACAGCTTGGATATTCTTTCCGGGTCCTACCGCAGTCGAGTTAGATCGCCGTGCAGCTGAAGGAGTGCATAGTGAAAATGTTCACAGCTCGCAATGTGCGTGATTGCTGCGATCTGCTCAAGCCTCTTCCCTCAGTTCATCGCCGACGCACGAACGACTCTTCAAAAAATCACCCAAGTTGTCTCCGTGCAGTGGACATCAGTAGGTCACAAATCTCTTCCCGTGATAGCGTCGATTAAAGGTGCCGTTTCTACGGGACTATTGACGGAGGCTCCGTCATCGAATTAGGCTACGCACTCGTAGCCTCCGTACCCCGCAGAAAAGTGCGCTTGACCGGGCAGCTGCGGCTTGGCTTAATTTGAAGAAAAATTATCGGAAACGTTTTCATTTTAAATATTTCTTTTGAGGAGTATGGTGGCGCTGTAAGTAGGCGGAATTCTACGGCTCTGCGGTATACGGTACGTTCGCAGCGCTCAACGTCGGAGTATAACAGAGCCTTTAACATTTAGCCGGCGCCAAAATATCTGCAAGCCGGCTACAGGATAGCTCATGAATCACTAAGGCGTGTTTACATAAGTATTGCACCCCCTTTCTTTCTTGCCCCCCCCCCTCTCCCCACCCCCCTAATACCAGGCGATATAACGTATATTAACATGCTCAAAACACGGCTTGCACTAACGTCACATCAGCTGCCATTATGGAGGCCTTGCGTACCTTTTGCAGCGTACGTTTTGAACCACCGAATTTGTTTTTCTTGACGAGAACAAGTGTAGGATTTGGTCACCAGCATGGTATTATGGCGTCGTGTGCAAGCCATGTAGTGGAGTGCTTGCCCATAGCTTTCACTGTGGTCCGCCGTATACGGTCAAACGGAGTGCAGTCGAGAAAGACGACACAGCCGAGACGGCAGCGGCGAAAGCGCGGAGGAAAGAGTTGGCCGACGAGCCTCGTCCGACCTAATCGCGCAAATCGTACAGGGAGGTCTGGTTCAATTGCTGCCGATAGTCACAACGGCGCACGGTCGGGAAACTTCGTGGGAGAAGAAGAGAATGGAATGGAGGGGGCAGAGTTTCGGTCGAGCTATTCGGATTGTTTCTTTCTTGTCTGTGAATGCTGGTGGGGGAAAAGTGTGTGTATGTGTGTGTGTTGGGGGGGGGGGGGGGGAAGAGACATCTGGGAGATTGGCCACAGAACCCTTTGCGGTAGTACAAGTCAGCAGCGTTCGTTTTCGGTACGGAAATGAGATTGTAAATGGTAGGGGAATTCTTTTCATTTGGGTGGGTTCGAGGCTTAGTTGGGGTTGTGGAGTGGGGCTCGGTCCATGCTTCCGTTTTGTGTTACCTTTCGGAATGACGCACTATAGCTCTCATCGAATTCATTCGAACGTTTTGTCATCGTCTAGCTTGCACGATCTGTGACTTTGAATACTTGATGTGAAGAAAAACAAAACCATTTTAAGGTGCCGAACAACGCCACTGTGGAAATGCGAAACGAGAAAGTGTCATGATGTATTAAACCCGAGACTTGGCAGAAAAATTAAAAAAAAAACACTTACAGTGGTAGAAAAAGAAACAGGGACAGATAACGTCTCTAACTTAGCTCTTTCTGCCCCAGTCTCTGGTTAAATACATTATGGCATACTTCCACCAGCTCGCCTGCGCACTGACTGTATTTTTGAGAAAGTGTCGTCCTCCGAAACAAAAGTATCATGTGCAAAAAGAAACAAAAAAAAATAAGCGTATCATTTTAAGGCGTCATAACGTCTGACAATTATTGTGCCTTCTCTGTAAATGTTGTGTATTCAGCACAGTGTTGCATGTACATCATCCTTATCATTTAAATAATAAATAAACCTTACAGAGTCCTCACCCGTTTCTCGGTGAGGCCCCAAACACTCCAGCAGCTACAGTAAACGTCAAGTGTATAAGATTTTCCAAAGCGCCAGGCAGAGAAACCACATTTTTAGACAGTAGAATTGTTTTCGTGTTTTCATGGTTCTAACAATCTTTATTGACTCTTTGACATCACTCAACGCAGCACATTAATCAACGCAGCACGGGAGCAACCAGGTGCTAAAAAAAGGCCGATTAGAAACGGTCTTTCAAATCGTACGGTTTACAATTGCTTGGAATGCGATGGCTCTAATTCACCAACAACTGCAAAAGCAAGATGTGCCACAACGTCGAGATAAATATAGAGTGAAGCAAAAGGATCGGGTGCTGTCTGATGGGACCGCATAAATCGGTTTCTGAACGTATCGAGCTAAGACGTTTGTAGAGAGGTTGCACAGGAACGTGTATTAAGGTTATAAATATTGCACTGAACTAACTTACTTAAATAAAAAATTACAAAAAAAAAACTTCCACTCTCTACCTACGGCGTCCGTCTGCCCGAAAAGAAAGGCGTCTGGATGGCGCAACAGCCAACAAGTGGAGCCGCATCAGATCACTGACAGTGCAGTCGGCCACGACGGGCGCTTTCCTCGACCTCGGCAATAGCATATGACGTTTCTGGGCCAGAAACAAAGCGCTCATTTTGTGCGCGAATTGTCAGTGTATGCTTATTTTATTCTACCAATAAAACATAAAAAAGAAAAGGAAAACTAGAAAAAAAAGACAAATGTGTTGTCTAGTTTTTTTCGGAAATTGTTTGTAGCTACATGTCGTCGTCTGCTTTCCAATTCACCGCACTAGGCGGAAGTTGATACCACGAGGGCGCCACAGTATGTAGCGCTTCAGTAGATGTCCGGCAATGTATTTATTTTATCTTTAGTAAGGCACAGCGATCCGCAAGAAGATTTTTCTTAGGAGAAGTAACTGTAATATGTCTGTAAGAACCTGCGCGCATTGTAAAAAGTAGTACAAATAATAAAAGGATGCGAAACAAACCATCATCATCATTTATTTTTCCTTGAGGGCCCGTGGGGCATTATACAAGGGGGTGGCAATAGAACAAAAAATATAGAACAGTAAAAGAAAGACAAAACAGGAAAAGAAGAGGAAAGCCGGGAGCTCGCAGGGATAGGCCGATAGGGGGTGGTAGCGAGCTTGTTTGCAAACAAACATCGGTGATATTCACCGATGTTTGTTGCCCGTATTCACCGATGTTCGCCTCTCGTATATGCAATTTTTATCCGTGCTGTTTTGAGGTGTAAGTCATCCTCATGGTGCGCTTAGGTTCCAACGAGCGAGTGGACGTTGCTCTCTGGTACGGCGGAGTTTCGGCGGCGGCCTTCGGTCTCCCCTAGGTGCTTTCATGTCCCGCAAAGCGAACATGAAGGCACTCTCCCCTACAGTTCCACGCTGGGTGAGGCGCCTCAACGAAGTGGAAAACCTTCAAACCAAGTCACCGACGACTGTGGTGCCATCATCGTATTTGATACTGAAAAATGCGGTACTCGGTGCCTTCGCCGCCGACCACCACCTGTTGACGTGGAGAGCACTGGCTAATCAATCAGCCGTTGCGCCAATCAAACGCCTTTTTCATTTTTTTAGCAGACGGACGATGTAGGTGGGGACTTCAGTTTTTCTTTTATTTTTCACTTAGGTAAGTTAAAGTTCAATTAAATTTGTATAACCTTAATGCGCGGTATTCGTACACCCCCTTACAAAATGTTAGTTCGATCTGTACAGAAACCGATTTATGCGCCCCCTTCAAACAGCCGTCGATCCCTTTGCTTCACGATGTATAACGAATAAGTGATGATTTGCGCTACCGCGCAGAAATGTTGTTTCGTTGTTCTCTCATTTGCCGAACAACACTTTAGAAACATTGGAGAGAATAATTTGATTACATAAATCCATTTGCAACGGATATACCTTCGAAGGCATTTCAAGAGCTTTCTTTGTCTATAATATCTTCACTAGCACTACGCGTTACTAAATGCGCTTCCAAAGGGTTACGTGTCTATCGCAGTACGCGTCGGGGTACGGAAGCCACCTTTCAACTGAGCGTTTCCTTTGTTTACAAGGGAGGCATATTCGATCGGATTAGCACCGCTGCGCACGAACCACCCTTTCTCAAAAGGGGGAAAAAAACGGGATGATCGAAATGGGGACGTGCCAGCCGAGGGCGGAGAGGGAGAAAGGGAGCGAGGGAAAGGGTGAAGAACGGGACAACGGAAAACAAGGTCGCGGGGAGTCAGCGCGTCATCGATTTTCCATGCCGATACCTGCGCCAATACACGCGTTGCAGAAGCGGCTGCCTCCGAACCCTTCCCCCGCACCAGCTGTGTGGAGTCATGTTGCAGCGCGATTCTCACCGCACGCGGTATTTACTGGCATAGCGAAGTGACAAGAGCGTCCTGTTACGACGCTACGCGTCTTCGTTGTGGGCGCGTTAAGCCTCGTTGGGACTTCAACAACATAACTCAGAAAAGAAAAAAAAAAGCGTCCTGTGAGTTTTCTTTCCTGTCAAACGCACAAGTAGTTAATGACGTCGAATGGAAGGATTTCAAAGAATGACAAAGTTTTAGATTACAATTAGACAGGTCTGAAAAATGCGATGTGCGCAGGGACTGTGTATACAAGTGAAACGGCTTGCTGATAGTCACTGTGGAAATTGAATACACTGAGTGTTTTTTTTTTTTGCAATAATTTTTTTTTTCCGTAAAATTTTTGTTTGTAACACGAAACGATGTGGCTTCCTCTCCGTCTCAAACTACCTCCCTTTCTTTACCGCGTGCGTCCGCGGGTCGTGGGGCATTCCGCGTGGCGTCACGGATGGCGTGATGCGCATTGTCCCGGTGGATACGCGCGTGTCGTAGTCGACTCCGCTCCAGGACACTAGTGAGATGCTCGCTGCAAGTGCTCCGGTCGTCTTTAGAATGCCTCGCACGAGAAACAAAAAACACGTACTGAAGTGTAAAGAGGACATCAGCGAACAAACGTGGCAGTGCACCGAGGCTCAGCGTGTTCGCCGTGCCAATGAAACGCCGAACGAGAGAATGGCGTTTTGCTAGACACAGAGAAGCGAGGCGGGCTCGTTCTGCTCTACGACCGAGGGCAGAGTGAGGGAACGTGACGCTTCAAAAACAGACCAACATAAGGAACAGGCATCAGTTTGCAGGGGTGTTCGGTGTCGGCTTCGGAATGTGTGCAAAATGTGCGTATAATTCCTGCTTTGTTACCCGGTACATGATTTGTCCAAATCTATTCAATGAAATATGGCCTTCATAGAAGAAGCATCTAAATTACCCAACATTTGGGCGTATAGGTTGCCGCGAAGCACCGCAAAAACGCGGCCCAATTTCGTTTATAGTGGTTACCTTCACGTTGCGTACGCGCTGCCGAACAATAAATTTGTTCGAGCGTAGTACAATAAAAATGCAGCGTTCGTATAAGTGGTGGTATAAGGCTGAACATTTCAATCTGAAACACGGTACATTATAAACAATACCCACGAGTCTAAACTCTCCCAGAGCACTTGAAAGTCAATCGCAAAGACTTACAGGAGAATCTAGGGAAATGACGAAGCCGCAAATTCAGAATATATGAAGTGTTCCAACTGACACCGAAAAAAATGACTACCTGCTCATTTGATGTCCCGTGTCCCATCCAAATTGTCACTTTTAGAGCGCAGCTCTTAGACGCCCGTTTCCGGCTTGAGCGGCGTCGGCGTAACCGCGCGGTGCATGATGGGTAAATTTTCCCGCTAAATTTAGCGGAAAATTTTCCCCGCTAAATTTAGCAGAAAAATTTCCCCGCTAAATCCAGCGGAAAATTTTCCCCCTAAATCTAGCGGAAAATTTTCCCCGCTAAATCTAGCGGAAAAGTTTTCCCGCTAAATTTAGCGGAAAATTGTCCCCGCTAAATTTAGCAAAAAAAATTCTCCGCTAAATTTAGCGGAAAACTGTCCCCGCTTAATTTATCGGAAAAAATTCCCCGATAAATTTAGCGAATAATTTTTATTTAGCAGAAAAATGTTTTCCGCTAAATTTACCGGAAAATATTCCCACCCTAGATCTAGCGGAAAAATTTACCCGCCAAATTTAGCCAAAAATTCCCCGCTAAATCTAGCGGAAACATTTCCCCGCTAAATTTAGCGGGGAATATTTTCCGCTAAATTTAGCGGGAAATTTTTCCCTTAAATGGGAGGCGAGCAGGAGAGGAGGAGGGACATAGCCCCCTCTCCGTACTTTCCCCTCCTCCTCCTCAAGAGCTGCGCTCTAATTCGCCGTTACAGGGAGTTGTAAACGGCTTTCATTTTTTTTTTTTTTGTGTGTGTAAACGTTCTCACTGCCCCTTCACACACCGAGCATCCTCCATTCACCACACTGAGTGACTTTCTGAATGGAATGCTTTAGTTAGATCCACGAGAAGCGTTTGGAGTATGTAGTTGGGTAACTATCACCAGCATGCAAAACTCTGTGGTGCACTCTTTTTTTACGTTTACTGTGCATAGTTTAAGAAAACAAGACACTGCGAGCTCGTACGCGGTATTGCGAACTCCGTGCTTGCGTTTGAGGAATAGCTGGCCCATTCCAACCTTTCAGTGGGGTGTCCGATATACGTAAATTTAATGTTTCTAAAACTGATATCTTAGCATTCACAGCTCTAGCCCTATTGGAGTTACTACTTAAAGGTCATTTCGCCTGCTTAGAGATCGTAAAAGTGTTTTTTTATAATTCGAAGTAACTGGAAAAACTCAAAATAAGCCAACGCAAGGTGATAAAAAAACATGTAAAAAGCAAGTTGCTTTTTACATGGAAAAAGCGAGGGGGTGCTCGGTGTCTTATGATAATTGATTTGAAATGAGGGCATTTTCGACAGCATCCCCGCATTCCTAGCACACATGTTTACGGCGGTCATCCCTATTTTATACGCACGGCATACAGAACCCTACGTTCCGAGAAAAGTTGTGCCACTCCCAATATATGACACAAGCCCGTTTGTGAAATCCTCGCCTTTCTTTAAACAGCATCGATTTCTTTACTCACCATTACACTCCGGTAACTTCGTTTATTTCCAGTTTTGTGCAAATGTCTGTTGGCCGAATGTTTTTCCTCCAATTTAATTTTTGTATTTTGTTTCGCGATTTGCCTTTTCTTCGGTGCTTATATGCGGTCTTTTTGGTTTTATCTCGTCTTTTTTACCTTTTTTTTTTTAGAGAATATTATCAGCATGTTTTTTCCCACATTTCCATTACAGTGTTTTATTATGATTATTTTCCTAGTGTTCTGGCCAAAGTGGAAAGTCGCGTGTCCGACGCTCCACCGTCACCTATCGCTTCGAGTCCTGGTCAATATACGTGGGCCGTTTCGAGGAGCAAAGAACAAAGCGCAGTCCAGCTTCTGAAAAAAGGCTCCCGTGTTGCGTTTGAAAAGCGTGCGCACGCTAACAGTCCATCAGGTGCGCAAAAATCGTCCATGTGACGACAGACAGCCTGGCAAATGAAGCATCTCAGTGCATGCAGTGTACAAAGCGTGACATAGTTAGCACAAACACCCGTCGCCGGCCCTTTGTTATTTCCTAGTTAGAGCTGGAAGCCCGTCGTCAAACAACAAACTTTGTGGACTGAGCTTTCGATTGCGAGCAACCTTCACTTTAAGAAGCATGAACCCGTCCACTTTTCCTCAGAGCACTTGTGAGAGTGAATCGCTGAAATCTGCGGTGGGTGCGGGACCAAGGACGAGGCTGAAAATATGTCTAGAGCTGATGTAGCCAAACTGTGGCTCTTCGCGTGTTCAAGTGCGGCTCATGGCACCCCTTTAAGCGTCCCCCCCCCCCCCCGTCTTTTCCCCCTGTAAGATTAAAAAAACAATTTAGAGAATACAAGTCAGCTTGCATTTTGGCAGCCATGCCACCATATACGCAGCGGTGTGAGCTTCGCTGTTCTCAACAATAAACGCGATAAAATCAAAACCCTCACGAACCAACATTTCTCTGAGCTTCTCGTGACAGCAACGAGGTCATTTTATCCAAACTTCAAAGTGCTTATTTTACGAATGAGGGCGCACAACAAAGAAACATGAGGGAAACTCAGCGTGCTCAGAAAAATTAAGTTAAAACAAGTGCTACGCCACCAGTTTTACTGCGGCTCTTCAAATAAACACACTGAAAATAGTACAAAAAACTTACAGAATATCGGTTTAAGCAAATAGTTAGGTAACGGTGGAAAAAAAAAACGGCACACATAAAGCTAAAAGTTTGTCTTCTTTGTGGAACTCAGCATGGTGAAACGTCATGCACAGATTCACAGCGCAGACTGCCTTTTCTAAGTACGTTTTTATGTCTAACCGCCTGGCATCTGAATTACAAAAAACCTAAATTGGAGTATCCTACATACCCAGCTCTTTAGTCTAAATTGCAGAAAGCGACACGAAATAGTCTGGAAATTCATAAATGAAGTGCTACAAAATAGACAGCATCAAGCGATTGGCGAAATTTCTGTTGATTGCAGAAATGTGTCTGGGGTATCGCTAGCAGAACACATCCGTGAAGCCTTTTTAAACTGAAACCAACCACCACGTAACGTTAGTGCTTTAGATTTCATACAGCATACAGTACGCAAAACACGTTTTTATTAATCGACTGACGAACACAAAGTATGTTCTACATTTACGAACCTCATCAATAGTAGAAGCTGCGACAAAGATGATTTACATGTTTGGTCAGTACAAGTTGTCCTTGAGTTCATTGCCTCTTACTTGGTGCACATTTTTAACCTTGCCTTGTCACGAGGGAATTTTTTAAAGAAAATTAGATTATCTAAAGTTTCGGTGATATTTAAAGGAGGAGGTAGAAATGTACCAACAAACTATAGGTCTATCCGACTATCCCTATACTTTCATTTTCTGAAAAGCTGGAAACAATTAGTCTAAAACGATAAGAATCCTTTTTTTTTGTTGTTGCTAATCACCCGGCAAAATTTGATTTTCAATTTTGTCTCCGCAAACGAAGGCCAACAAAATCTGCGTTGCTCATACAAAAATCAAATATAAGAAAAGATCGAGTGTTCACCTTTTTATATTTATAAATTTTAGCGAATCATTTGATTAGATCAACCATAAAAGAATACTTGATAAAATATGCTCTCATGGCGTGTGTGGTGTTGCTCTGTTCATTTAACATTCCTTTTTGGAGCAGCGTAGGCAATGTGTTGTGGTCAGTCATCATGCGTCGCCTTTCTTAATATACGATGCGGTGTTCCCCAGGGTAGTATACTTGGTTCAATGTATATGTTAATGATATTGTAAATATAAACAAGCAAATAAATTTCACAGTATACACTTATGATACAAGCCCATTTCTCGCAGAAAGAAGTGTAGAAAAATTAATAACAGACGCGAAGGTGTCCTTGCCAGTTCCTTATATGGTTCAACAGAAGTGTACCTGGGCTTAAAATCAACATTCAGAAAACAAGAGCTATAGTTTTTCTACCGAAAAAAAAGCTCCCTATATTGATTATGATATTACAATAGGTTCATGCCAATTAAGTTAATTGAAAAACAGAAAACGCTCGGAATAGTTTTTTATTGACATCTTTTGGGGGGTGAACTTGTTGATTAGGTTGTAAAGAAGCTGTGAAGGGTGGTTGAAGTTATGCACCATTGTCATGATTTTTCCCCGTTCATTTTAAATTACAAACTTAACTATTCACTATTTGAGCCTTACATCAATTTTTCTCATCTTGTATCAGAAAAAAGTACTCAACCATACCTGCAAAAACTTGCGTTACTTCAAAAAAGGTGTTTCGTTATTTGCCAATGAGCACTATATCTCCCACACGAAACCTCTGTTTACTAAATATAGGGTGACTCAACTACCCATGATCGATCTAAAATAGGCCGTAAAAATCGGCGCCTGCACGTAGCAATCTAACGTTTTCGTCAAAGGTGTATTTGAAAGGTCGGTAGAACGCTGAAAAGTCGTTCTACTGACGCTCTCGAAGGAACGGTTATGCTTCAGGAAGAGCCGGCGAATCTGGGATTCCCTCTCTTTCTCGTTCTCTCTGATTCCAAAGTTACAAGTTTACAATGGGTTCGGGTTTCGCTGCCTTCTCGTGTTGGCAACCTCCTGGTTTACATTCGGTCTGTACACGATTCTAGAAGGTTCAGCCAAAGAACCTTATTGTGTTCTCGGGGTGAAGGACATTCCCAGCTGTATACTGTTCGACTGACGTGTTCTGCGATAAACGTTCCTATACTGTCATACTGTTTCGTTCTTTTTCGGGTTGCCCATCTGCCTTGGTCGCAATAGACGCCTACTCAGGTTAGAATTAAAACGAGTCTGTTTAAAAACGGTGTTGTACACGTTACCCCTCAAACGTAACTAAATGATGTTACTCGTTACTCTGCGTTAAAAGTAACTATACCTAAGTACGTCACTCGTCCCTTTTCTAAAAATAGTAACTAAATACCTTACTCGTTACCGAAAAAAGTAATCAGGTAGAAGTAACTCGTTACTAGTAACGTGTTACGTACATGTCTGGAAACGAGTATAAACGTTTGGTGAGCGCTTTGGCGATAAAGTTACACAAGAAAGAATAAAACATGAAGTACGGACATAGTTTGCAACTCTTGTTTCTCGTTATTTTTATTTCGTATACAGTTGTATTTTTTTTTTCTAACTTCTGTACTTATTTGATTTTCGTATATTGGCGTTAGAAGTAGTTGTCACTGCAGTTTTTTTTTTGTTTTTTTTTGTGTAGTACTTTCTTTGTATATGGCTGCTTACTTTGTCAAAGTTGCGCGCACGTTTTTTGTGTTTTTTTTTTTATTCTTGTTTTTGTGTATTACGTTGTTAGAAGTTGAAAGTACCTGACTTTTCATTATCTGATTTATTATTTTTCGATTATTCAGCGTATTTTTTTATGTACTTTGCTCTTGTATTCTACAGTGAATGTCCTCCTCCTGCTGACAACTAAGACGGACTCCAAACCACAACCCCAACGAAGCACCATGTCTGGTGCTCCGTTGGCTTCGATGTCACAAAGATTGATTGATTGATTGATTGATTGATTGATTGATTGATTGATTGATTGATTGATTGATTGATTGATTTTGATACAGTCACTGACAGCTTAAGAAACGCAGGTTTATTATGTTCACTCTTCTTGCTTTGTGATTCGCATGTTCGTCGTTTCTATCGCCTGATGCAGCCATATCATCGGTTTCGGAGGGAAAATGAGATATTCGCAGCTCGCCGCGCCCCTCGGTTCTTAAGCTGTCCGTGCCCACATCTCTTCGCTGGCCGCTCTAAAAGTGCGCCAAGGTAATATTTCACTTAAGCCGCAACACACCGCCTCCATAGTTTCCGAACTGTATGAGCAGCCGTATAATTTATTTCGGGTTTGCTGCATTGCCGTTCGAAAACCAACTATTCTACTCCATCGCTCTTCGGAGTCGTCAGGAAACAAACTTGCACCGGGCAGTCGCTCCCCCCAAAAAGAGTGTGTGCCCTTTCCGTGTTAGCCCAATTGAGGAACCCAATTTGCCGGAGAGCAAGCAGTCCGTTCCCCGCGAACAGACACGCGACCAAATCGGGAGAGAACATGAAAACGGAGGGGCGGTCCGGAAATCGGGAGGAGTCCTCCAACACGCCTCCCCGGGAAGTGTGCCTAAATGTCAGAGTGCTTCCAACTTTGCGACGGACAGAAAGTCGTCTGCCTCTAGCAAAGGAGTTGCGGTGATGTCAGAACGACGCCGAGCTCTGATTGGCTTTGATTGAAAGGAGAGTGGGTAGACTTAAATGCTAAACGCCTTGAGGCCTACCCACTATTTTTTTTTTCAATCAGCCAATAAGAGCTCGGCGTTCTGACATCATCGCAACCTTTGCAAAGAAGCAGACGAACTTGCGCTCCGCATACGAGCTGCGAGGGGTGACGAAAGCGACCGGGGCTTTAGGTAACGTTACTACGGACTTGATTGTGTTATCCGCGAGCGTATATCGGTCTCTCCGCCCACCTTCCTCCTCACCGCGCGACAGCGCAACGCTTGCGCACATGTTGCCAATCCGCCCAGAAGAACCCCCGCCATTAAACAGCAAACGCTCCCAATAGTTTGAGTTGCCCCCTCTCTTAAATGAAGGCTCTCTAGTCGTTCTCTTCGCGCGCTTCCTGAGCGGCGGCTCGTCGATGGCGGCTCCTTTAACTCGACCTCCGCCCGTTTCTTTTTTTTTTTTTCTATTGCCCTTCCAATTACTCTCATTTAAGAGCTTTCCTGTGTACCGCTTGGCATAGGCGTATCTCTCTTCAGCTAGCGACGGAAGGAACGACGTACCCGGCCGTCTGGTCTTTTCCCACTCGTTCCTGTCTCGATTTTGGTTTTTCTAGGTTTTTGTTTGCTCTTATGGCGATTTTTAGATTCACTCACGCGGTTACAAGAACCGTGGAGCGACTGCTGGATGACGCGACTTGGATACGAAGTAGAGACCTAAAATACAAGCTCGTTCGGGCAATACAGGTATGACACCTGTGTCGGTGTAACTTCTCTGAAATCGTATACATATGAACAACTTGGAAGTTTGGAAGGTCGATTGCCCATCAGCCATAAGTAATAATATGGGGAAATTAACTAGCGGTTAATCTGTGATCGTGTGCAGCCAAATGGGGCAACTACGGTCCGAATATGCGTGTTTATGAATGGTCACACGGAAAGTCACAGAGAAAGTTAAAGGTATACCATAGGGCACAAATGCACAACGAAAGTGACTGCTTCGACAGGCAACGCGCCTTTTGCGTTTCCGGTGTAATCTCAGTGTGTCGGTCGCCATTTTTTTGTGATTACACAGCGTTGTGATTGTTTTTGTGTAGTTCCCGAAGGAATGCAGATGTGACTTGCGCCGCAGCGCTGTGAGTGGGTAGCTGTTCAAATTTGGGGGTTTTGCGTGCCAAACCAACTACGGGCATCTGGCACGCCCCAGCGGAAAACTGAGGATTAATTTCGACACCCCGGGGTGGGTAGCTGTGCGTGGCGTTATACGTATATTCCGAAGCTGTACCCATTTTTCTGCTAAGCCACAGCTGGAACTTCGGATTTGATTGACTGTGATGCTTTAAGGGAACAAAATTTGACCAGGTAAACACAGCGTCACGTAACGAGCATTCAGTAATCTTTTGCTTAGATAAACCGGAAATAATAAAACCTGTAGGGACGAAGACAGAGAGTACAGTTCTTTCAACTAGCAACAGACATTTAATAATGCCATCCTAAATGTGTAAGCCCCTACCTTCCCTGACCCTTTCCTGATTGTAGTGATCTACACGGCTAAAACAAATATATAAATGGGAAACCTGCCACAGTCAAGTATCTCCTTCTAAAGCTTAAAATTGCGCTATACCTATACGCCGGAATGCAAAAGGAACGGCGGCTTGAAGAACGGCGTAAGAAACTAACTCTGCTATTTTTTAAAGAGTTCGGGGTTACGATCCTCTTCAGTGAAGTTAATATTAAAAAAAAAAAGAGAAGAAATACACCGTTCGACGAAAGGGACTCTGTTTGCTGCCATCCTGGTATGTTCGGGGACAACGTTTCCTGGCCTTTCAGAGGACTCCAAGACCGCGCATACACAGCTTTGATCAGCGCTCCAATTAAACGAGCGCACGGGAACCATTAGCTTCGGCTTCGCTTCCAGAAAAGCTTTCCCTCTGTATGAATGGTGGGGCTCCTCCTCGGACACGCTTATCTCAGTAGCCGAAGTTTCAAGCACGTGCAGCTTCTCTTCGTCTGTCTCGCGCTGGGCCATTAGATGTCTGTAACCTCGTTTACATGAAAGCGACTTCAGCGCATCGACTCCACTCGTTCTTTGAACGAAGCCGACGCGGCAAAGTTTACATGAATGGTCACTAAGCCCTACACGAAGGTGGCGCCACGCCGTGTCAAAGCTCGAAGTTATGCAGTTCCGGCACCAGCCGCACCACGTTTTCCGGTGCATCGCACGTGGAGGCCTTTCGGCGCGTTCAGTGAACGTAAAGATCGTGCCCGCTGTCTTCGGTGGTGTGGAAGAAGTTACAAGACGGAGAAACATAAAAATCCAAGCGTTTAGGGCTCCAGGCCGGGCCGCCGGGTCACTCTGGACCAGAGGAGTGGTGTGTGCGCACGCTTTGAGGAAGCCTCCGCGCTTCGCCGCGCCAGACCTCACCGATCGCGACCGGACTAACCGGACCCCGAGTCCGAAAGGCTGCTGCGCAGCCAGGAACGGCACCAAGGTAGGAGCTGCTCGTTCTGCGCTACCATCCAGTGCTCTACAATGCTCGGAGCTCTCGGTGTCGTTCGTGCTTGCGCCGAAGCCTTTGGGACCCCTTCGGACGCTCAAGTCGTACTTCGCAAGGCTTGGATGGGGGCCACCCTCACCGAGCAGCTCCGCCATATTCCGTTACTTATGATGGCAATAAAAGCTCGCGTTTGTTCTCGGGAAAAAATTGCGGGCGATCATACGGGACCGCTCTCCGCGCCGCCGACGAGGTTGGCCGCCGCCATGTTCTCAGCTGTTCACTCGCTCTCGCAGCGATCGCCTTCCCATAATCCTCCCCGTTCTAAAATGCGATGCGACCTCCGTTTACATGGGCTGAATGAATGCGCACTCGCCATCTCGATCCACCTCTGTCTAGTGACTTGAATGCGATGCGCTTTCTTTGCGCATTATGCCGTTTACATGACCGCAATGAATGCGACAACTGGATTCGATGCGACTAAGTCGCATTCATGTAAACTCGGCTTGTAAACAGGAAAATGGGCTATGAATACGGGTTTTGGTTGACGAGAATACTGTGGAAGAAACGCCGAGGCTGCACGAAAACGGCGGGACACTGTCGAGTGCGACTTTATTCACAAGCAGTCGGTCCGCTGACGGTGTCCACGCCAGGCGATGAAAGAAATTTGAATTCTTAAGCAGGTTTTGGTAGGAATTTTAGTGTATTTTAGAGGAAACAGTTTGGTTATGATACTGTATTCGAAAAAGGATGCTGTTTATGTCGTCCTTCTTTGAATTCAGTGTTTATCTGTGTGCGAGTTTAATTTCCGTGCACGGATATGAATCAAACTCAAAAAGTTATTGTGCCCCTCCCCTCCCCCCCCCTCCCCCCCCCCCCCTCCCCCGCACCCCAGATTAAAAAAGAAGAAAAGTCCGCTACAAGCGTAAAAAAAGTAAAAGTTTAATGACTTCTATAAGATCGCGCTTCACTAACTGTCTTTACGCGACCATGCGAACGATTGTTCGCTGTGTTCAGACGGCTCACAATATTCCCAAATATGTCGGTCTGACATCGCGTGAAGGTGTTTTTCAACACCCAAACGCTTGCGTGCCTGCCGTTTTCAAACAAGGCTCTCTATATACACCGAAAACCGGCCTCGCAAACCTGCTGCCACCGACAACAAAATTGGCGTGCCACTCTAAACGCATATTCACAGCTTCGGAAAGCCCTAAAAAAAAAAAAAAACGCTTACAAGAATCACACACTGTTTCTTACGCCGCGTGGCGCGTGCGAGAAAGCAGCATGGATAGTATACAAAGTCAGCACGCTCACCCAATATGATCAGTCACGGCTCGGTCTCTGTGTTCGCGTCTTTCACATCTTTCACAGCGTGAATCGGAGACGAAGCACGGGGCGTCCATTTTCACCTGTCGTATGGTTTTGTTTTTATTTTTTTGTTCTGTGTACAAAACAGTGTTTTGCATTGGATCCGTTCCTCTCTTTGTTCCTTTCTCAGCGGCGTAATGTATTATAGATGCGGCGGCCATCCGGTATGGGGCTGGGCGCTGTCTCGCGTGCATAAGTGCGGCCGCGTTTCCCGCGAAGCCGAGCGAACGAAGCCGTCGGACGGCTTGAGGAATGAGTTTCGTTCAACGTGCACTTCAGCCTTTTGCGCCTGAGTGCGTGGTCGCCGTCCTAGCGTCACCCCCTTCTCTCTCCCAATTTCTTTTTTATCGTTCATTTTTCTTTTTTGGACGTTTGTGTTGTTTTTTTGTGGTTGTTGTCCTTTTGAGGTTCGTTTGTCTTTCCAGGGGTGTCTTCTGTCTGGCCTCGATGTCCCCGCGTTGATTTGTCTTGGAACGCGGTGCCGCTGTTTACACTTGCTCAGGGTGTTGCGCATGCCACGTTTCATTTTTTGTTTTGTTCGTTTGATAGGTTGTTATTTTTGGAAAGTTTGTGCATCGCAATGCCTAACCTACCCTCTTATGGTTCGTGGGAACAGCAGGAACAAAGAACTTTATCTTTATGCCGTCAGTCTGAATTCGATAAACACACACACACACACACACACTTTCACCGCGTAATATAACAGTGTTCAGGTTAAGTGACAAATTGAAAGCGGGGCTGGAATGAGTTGAGACTTCGAGTAAATGAGGCCACTGAAACTTTATTCTAATAAAATCTTGCCGCTAATAGACGACTTTTCTTACATTTGTTTCTGTGTTAAAAAAACAAGATTTCAGAAAAAAACAATACCTTCAAATAAAGGTCATACATGTCCAGAACCAAACTCACTAATTTTTGTTGTTATCGTTGGGGTATGAATTTCGAAATGTTCTTTCATGGCAAAGCACCAGTTGACTGCAAGTTTGGTAATAGTTGAAATTGTTTGCTAGTTTTTGACAGTTTAATCAAAATAAAACTATTAAACCTGTCAACGTTTTTTAGATCAGATACATTTTATTATTTGTTTAAGGTGAAACGCAGTTTCTCTATTATAACGATTGGTAAAAATATTGTATCCCCATAGAAAAAAAAGGGGGAGGCGGGCGGGGGGGGGGGGGGGGGTTTCGAGGTGGGGGGGGGGGGGGCGAGGGTTCTTTCTATCTCTCTGTACGGTCCTTACATTTAACGTTAAGGTACTGCAATTTCTAGCTACCAAATAACTTTCCTACGCCCATAATTCCGGCCATGATTCGATTACTTCCCACTTTTCGGGTGAGATGAAGGGTCGTTTTCTAGCTTATTCTAGACCGATAAAATTAAGCATGCCATCGAGAAGCTAACCGGACTGCCGCAGATGTGTTAACTGTTTTTGTGGAGCTACTCAGGGGACGAGGTGGGAGAGGACTGTTTAATCGAATTAAGCTAGAAGGAGACGGAGGGAAGTGGTGATTCTTCGGATGAGTCGTTGGGAGTGATCATTTATTGAACGGCTTCTGCAATTTGGCCTTCATCGAAAAGAGAAAGAGAGGGGGAAATAGAAAGAGAGAGAGAAAATTTTATTATACTAAAATCGGTAATTTACCAAAAGAGACATAAAACCACGCCTAGTTTTTCTACTAGTTTGATGTAAAAGCATTTGCCCATAAACAAAGTTTTGCTATACCCAGAAATAATACTAGCAAAGAATTAAATGCTTCATGCGATAAAAAATTATAGGCTTTTTTGTTTAATGCTCTAACGCCATTCGGGATTCTTAACAAAACTAAATTGCAAGAGGGACAAGGTTTTTTTTGTTCGTTTTTTCGATATGCAAAGACGAGTTTATTTAGATTGTGAAAAATATAATCTTAGATGATATTTTTATTTTTTTTTTAACCAGCAATAATCTGAAATTCATACGAGAATTATGAACTAACAGTGTAAATGGAACTAAATTGTGCGTCTTATTTTGTAATTCCAAAAATTACGCGACAAAGATTGATTGATTTTTTCTTGTTTTGATTTTATTTTGACGAATAAAAATAACAAGTATGCCGATTAATGGTTTTGGTACATACGTTTTCCAGCTGTATGAAAACTTCAGCGACTCATATTTCTCATTTGCTCAAAGATTGTCAGGCATTGCACTCATAAGATTTGTTCCACACCTTTGTGAGGTGAGAACATTCTTCAATAAATGTTGCGTCCAAATACAACGGCAAAAGTGAGGACTTTTGTTCCCTAAAAGTCCAACCTAAAAAAATGAAGTACCTATCATTTTTTTCTGGTTTTGTACGTTCCTTTTTTTTTTTTTTACTCATTATGCATATTATTGAATTTTTTATTCTATTAATCTTTTAAAATGTAGGAAACGGATCATCCCATTTTTATCGCTTTTATACACCTTATGTTTTGGAAGTCGAGGCGGGGCTATCCAGCCTCGTCCACCGGAGAGACAAACATTTCTGTCGACACCACGAAGTTCCGTGTCGCTGATGCTTTCCCACTGTAACGACCAACACCCCCGACAAACGCCGACAAGCGCCGACAAACGATCGACGACGGACAAGTTCTTGTTTGTCCTCGGACCTGAAGCGCCGCCAAGCAGTCTCACCGAGGAACATTATTCTTCTCGCCCGCTTGTATCCTCAGTAAGGTTCTTTGTGTGGTCGGTTTTTCGGTCGAGCTTATAGCGAACTCCGCCGAGCTGTAAATGTCCGCCACTTTTGCCGTTGTCTTCGGACGCAACATCTACTGAGGAAAGTTCTGACCTCACAAACGGATAGTACAAATCTTATGAGCGCAATGACTGACACTCTTTGAGTAAATGAGAAGTATGTATCGCTGAAGTTTTCATATGGCTCGAAGACGCATGTACCAAAATCATTAATTGGCATACTTGTTTTTTTTTTTTTTGTATTGATGAAAATAAAACCAAAACAAAAAGAAATCAATCCCGGTTGCGTAGTTTTGCTCATGGTGACTGTGTTTTCCGTTCTGTCCGGAATATAAATAACAAAAGAGCTGAAAAGTATCAACTGTTAAATCTATTTGTTCTTGTTTTTCTTTTTTTGGCCACCGGGGAAATGTTTAGGATTTTTCCAATTTGATGCAATACAGACTGCGCGCTTACTAAAGCCATTGGATTTCTTTTTTTCAGCGCGTTGCATTGGGTAGCGTTCGCTGGAGCTGAAAATAGAACTTCCCCGTTCGGTTTCTCGAACCGCGATGGCCCGAGGAGTGCAAGCTAGGCCGCCGTTCCTGCTTTGAAATGTGCATTTTTGGCACGAGCGATCGCCCGGCGAAAGCACGTTTCCATGCCGCGACGTCCCTTTTTGTCCCCTAGCTCCAGGGTTACTATGTCTGTCCTTAACCAGCTCGCCCCTGTAATCCCTCTTGCCCTGAACAGACTAAAGTGCAGACCAATGTCGGTAATGATATGCCTCGGTGATCGATTGCAATTATGATCGTTAGCATTGACAAATTGTCAGAGCTCGCTCCTTGACATGACTATAAGGAGTCAGCGCATGGGTATCTCTGAGCAAACGTTCGTGCTTGCAAATACTCATTCACTCGATTTAAATCCCGGCCGAGGTGCCGCAATCCCGATGGAGGCTTATTGGGGGTGCAACGTGGATTTTGTGGGGTGTTCACCAATAAGGCCCGTTCACACTATTATTAAAATTAGCGCAAAGACAAGGAAGGAAGACAGCAGGACAGGAAAGAGCGCTACTTACAACTGGTTTTAATAGAAAACGATGAGGAAGAAGTAGAGTAGTAATGTTTTGATTGAAAAGAAAAGAAAAGAAAAAGGAAATTTAAAGGTGAAGAGCATGAAGGAAAATGATATAACAAGGTTGAAAAGACATTTTTTTAGGTAAAAAGGTGAAGGTTGATTGTTTTAGATTGTACATCTGTGTACGTAGTAACTTCAAAGAGACGACAAAGACAAAGAGAAAAAAGTAAGCGTTTTGCCATATTGCCATATCTGCATCGCTTATCGCATAACAACAAGAAGGTGGCATCCAAATACGATGTTCAGATAGTACTATCGGCACCAGACAAGCTAAAAAAACTCTGCCCAAAAATAAACAACACGAAAGGAGAACAGGGAGGATGCCAAGTTAATCACCGGCACAAGTATGTTGAATGTAACAGCAGAGTGGTCTACGAAATACCATTATCATGTGGCCAAGTCTATATCGGGCAGTCGGGTCGTTGTATCAACGTTAGATTAAGAGAACATGACCTCGCACTGAAAGCATCACCCGCAGGACATCTCGCGGTACATGTTCGGGACTGCAACTGCACCCCATTATTCAAAAACACAAAAATCTTAAAAAGTCTAAACGAAAAAACAAGTAGGGAAATTTGCGAGGCACACATGATCACAAGAAAAGCAGGCCAATGCATCAGTGCTCCATCAGTGGCCCTATCGAAGAGAGAAATACAATACCTCGAACTCTTTCACTGAGAAATGTGACCGGCGGTGGTTCGAGCACAGAAAACTGCGGCAAGGTCACCGTGAAAAGTGTCTCTCCACCCTTAAGATCACGGATCACAGAAGTATCGGTGTCCTGGAAGAAAACGACGTCGTGGATGACTGTGTACTGCTGTCGTCGTTACTACGTACACAGATGTACAATCTAAAACAATCAACCTTCACCTTTTTTACCTAAAAAATGTCTTTTCAACCTTGTTATATCATTTTCCTTCATGCTCTTCACCTTTAAATTTCCTTTTTCTTTTCTTTTCTTTTCAATCAAAACATTACTACTCTACTTCTTCCTCATCGTTCTCTATTAAAACCAGTTGTAAGTAGCGCTCTTTCCTGTCCTGCTGTCTTCCTTCCTTGTCTTTGCGCTAATTTTAATAATAATGTTTAACCAACTAGCCCACCAGATGATACTAATTCCCGTTCACACACTTGCGACTTCCTAGGACTGAATGCCTTGAAACCTCTTAAAATCTCTTAGGATGAAAGAACACACTGGCGCCACCTATCGGGTAGCAGTGGAATACTTGGCAGTCCGTATATTTCCATTTTATTTCGCGCATCATCCTTTCTCGGCTCGAAAAACGTTTGGCAATGTTATAAACGACTATTTTCAAGTAGTACATACATGTTGCCTCGCAAATACCCCAAAACCGCTCTAGTGAAATGCAGTTCCAGGGTCACCGCATAGATGGCGTCGGCGTGCCAGTGTGTCCTCTCGTCGTGAGATATGTTAAGAGGTTTTAAGGCACTCAGTTATAAGGAGGCGCAAGTATGTGAACGGGCCTTTAGAGTTTTTTCGGCTTTGATTTTGAGTGCAAGTAGCCAAATCTGTCCTATATTTTTCGTCGATGCAGCCAAAATATGCCTCACCCCGGCTTTGAAATAACCCTGCGGCCCCTTTCATACACGCACGAGCAAATTGTTTGATGAAATTCTAAAATGCTTTTTGACAGAACCTCCGAATCTCAAAAATGTGTCCGTCTGTCCGTCCGTGGATTTCCACGCTAAATTTAGCTGGAACATTGGCGTAAAGGGACGTCAAGTCACATGACGCTAATCTGTACACCAATCCAGTCGCTACGCTGTCAATATTTTATCAATTTCCCCGCTACATTTAGCGAGCAAGTTGATGGAAAAATATAGGTTATTTTCACTCCCCGAATCAATCGTCTAATGTCTTCGAAATAATTTCAGCGATCACTCCTTAAAGTCATAAATCATTCCACGCATTATAGGACTTCAAAAATAAATTTGGCTGCCATTTTCTACATAAATTTATAGCAAATGGTAAGCATAAAAGTCCGAGGTTAGGTAACATAGAACGTCACATAGGTATGTATCGCTCCCAAGAGAGAGAGTGAGAGAAGAAAAAAAAAAGGCGACCTGGCGCTCGATTGAGAAAATTTCAACCGATGGTAAGTATTTTTTCTCCCGAGCTTTGAGCATGCAGTAAAATACTGCGGAGCTAAGACAAAAAGTCCCGGCCACGGATTCACCGTGAAATAAACTTGGACGAAATTGAAGGAAACGCTCGGGTCGCCCGCCGGGGGTGAAGCGATATGAGAAGCGCTTCCTCCATATACGTCTTTATCGTTTCGCGTCTTTACAGTATACATATATATTTTGACTTTCTTTATCACAGTGTGTTTACTTTTCGCTTGGTGAGTTTTTATGGGTGCACTGGGTTTATTATGTTTGTTGTTTGAAACGCAAATTTTTTTTTTTTCATTCGCTTTGATTTTTTGGAATGTTTGAAATCGTTTTTCCGTAGTGCACTATCTCTGCCCCTACGAGTCCATTTCAGAGCGAGCGGACGGTGATATCCACGAAAATAGAAAAAAAAGCAAAAAAAGCAAAAACAAAACGTTGGTGGAATGGGGGGGGGGGGGGGGGGGGGTTGCTGTACGAATCGCCTTCCTTCACAATCGATGGGAAGTCGTTTCTTCAGGCGAAATTTGCGAATCGGGTTTAGTTTGTATGCGTTCTGTAGTTTTCACTCCGAATTGTTTTGTTTTAAAGGGAGAGGGCGCAAAATAAAGGGTATAAAAAAGCAACTGTTTTTTTCGAGTCACTGGCAAGTACGGTTGCCTCCAATCGCTTTTTAGTTCTATGTGTGTTTTTTTTTTTTCTCGAGAAGAATAGGTAATCTAATCGTTCTTTCCACTTGGGTGTACAAGAAGAAAGGGGAGCCATAGATAGGATGGTCTCTCAAGAAAAAACAAATGATATAGCAAAAAAAGAGAAGACTGGTAGGAAAAAAAGTGAAACAACTGTTGGGACAAAAATCAGGGACAAGAGGTTTTCCTCTTAATTTTTTTTTTTTTTTTTCGTAGGGAGAAAGATGGTAGAGCGTAGGAAATGGGAAGGGGTAGAGGAGAATAGGTGAGGCCGGCAGGCATAATTTGTCCATTTTGGGGAAGGCGAGAGCCATAGCGGTGGAATGCATCAAAAATGAAACATATATGGCACGAAAAAAAGGGATTAAAAAAAAAGACCAGGGAAGAGATACAATGAGGAACATGTCACAAGAATAATGAATGAATGATAAGAAGAAACTGAAAAGCAAATGAGATTGAAAAGTAAAACATTGATCGATCGCGTACGCACCTCAGCTTTCTTTCATTTTCAGATCAGACAAAAGCTGCGTCGAATATTCCGTCATTGGTTTTATTTCTTCGTTTGTGTTGTTACGATCTAATCTATTTCTCCAGGCGACTCGACAAATTCAAATTGCGGAGGGGACGACTCGTTTTCTCTCTGTTTTTGATCACAGTTCTTTCACCCCCCTTTATTTTTGCAAATCTCAATTGCAAAAAAAAAGTACTTTTGTGTCAAGCACTCTCTCTTTTTGTGCGACGCTCGATACAACAATAACATTGCTCTCCCTTAGTTTCTTCCGTGCCCGTTGATAAAAACCTTTATACTTTTTAGGTGCCTTTGTTTGTGCGACACGTGTGCACGAAGCCTGTATGTTTCTTAAGCTTGATCAATTCGTCGATTCGAGTGAACAAAAAGGTTGTATACAAACCGAAATTCGAATTTTGATTTTAAAAAATGGCATATGAAGGCGTCTTCGTTGCTCACACAGTGCGTGTAGATATGAGTCGTATCTTTAACAAACTGACTGAATGCATTATAAAATAATAAACCTATATACGCATATTCTGGTTCGTTGTTGTGGTTGCTTGCTTATCTGAAAAATACGTTCTCCCAACTGCAGTTCAAGGAGTCAGGACAGTCAAAAATAAAACCCGAGATAAATGTATCTCTAGAACGCATTCGATGTTACTATAGATTCGATAAATTTGTGTCGTAAACAACGCGCTAGTTCCGAGGATAAACTCAGTTGAATTACGGGACCCCCGTAATCTCACATTCAGGAAGACCGTGCTGCACAAGGAGCAGAAGGTACGCAATCCATCACAATGGCCGCGGATGTGACCCCAGTGCAAACCACGCATGTCGTGCGTATGTCTGCTAGTGACCCTAGTGGCGCGGCGGCTCAATTCCGACCGTTCTCTTGCATGCACTTGCAGTCTTGGCTCACTCAGCGCTAGAGCTGCTTTGATTTTCAACTTCCTTGTTTTTCTCCCGCGTTTCGAGCCGATGAGTCTACGGCATCGTTCGCGAGTCGTCGGAGCCTTTTCGGCAGACCAGAAGCAAGGAGCAGCTAGGTGGCCAGGAGATGAGAGCAGCAACGTAGCGTGTAGCGCTTAGGTGTGGCAAGCATGAAGAAACCTACAATGAGCAAGCGTTTAACTATACGTATAAGCTATATGGACGCCACAATTTGAGACCTTGGGGCTGCAAGTTACATCAGAATTCTGTCAAAGAATGTCTGGTCACCAAATAAAAAAAAATCAAAATAAACATAGACTTTTTTGGGGTAATTTTTCGAGCTATATTAATTGCGAAATAGGGCGCGTACGAAGAAACCTATTAGCATGTTATATCAAAAGGTATTGACATTTCGCTTTTTAATGCGCATTAACTGTTTCACGGAGCGAACCGACGTCATCAGCTTTTGAAGCCGCGCCAAACGGCACCTTCCCGAGTCCCATTGGAGCAAAGCCTGTAGTCTGTAGCGGAAATCTGATGGATAGGCGTCCATTGGCGGGCGCGCGTCATAGCTTCAAGGAACGAGGCCCCCATTGGCTCTCGCGCGACGTAGTTCCAAGGAACGCCACCAGAGAGGCCCTCCCCATCGCGGCGCAGCGCACACAGCGGCCCGGCCGCCGGTAACAGGTGCGGGCCTGGCCGCGGAGCCAGCACGGGCAAACTCCGGAGGGGCTGCACGGCCGAGCTCAGCGTGGCGCGGCCACTTCACAAAAGCTCGCGCTTGGCCGTCGGCCGCTACCTCGGCAGTAGCGAAACGTGGCCGTCCAAGCCAGAACGCCGCAGACGAACTTAGGGAGCGGAAGAACGACATTCACACTTTCGATCGCATTCACAATTTATAAGTGCTTAGGTATCCTCGGAATTGTTTGTGTCCTGATCCCTTTAACGCTTTAGGTTTCAACAATTGGACTGACATTTTATCGCCATGCATCACAGGCCTGTGTAGTTTTAATTAGGTATGCCGCTTTCTGAATAACCACATTGTACCAACCATGTTTTATTTTCACAGGGGAGGACACAAACCACCGTAGGTTAAACCAGATTTTTGAAATAAGAAAAAGAAACAACTATTTTGGTTGCCTAAGCCCGCGTCGCACAGTTGATCTTTGTTCGTAGAGAAATGCTGAAGCCTGGTGCCTCTATTATGATTCCACTACGGTAGCTTGGATTATTGCAACACTTGCGGTTTAGTTACCTTCAAAAAATAAGATGAACATCCTCACGCGTCTCAAGATCAAAACATCTACATTTAGACAATCTGGTGGTTCTTGAAAGACATCCATTTCTTTTTTAAAGCGAGATTGATAGTAGACGTTTATATTTCAACACGAGCCGTATAGTTCAAAGTGTTTCTGAGGATATTTGATAAACCGATGAAGTAAGGTTGATGCGCTTGAGCTTCAAAATATCGAATGCATTGAAACAACGAATGAGAACCAATGGTCTGCCAAATTTAAAATGTAGAACCGACGAGGTCATTTTTTTATGCAACGTGTTAACATGTCAGGTCAGTTGAGTTCACGTGACGGTTTTGCGTTTAAGGCAGGAACATACTACTGTAGCGATATGTTTGATCCGTAGTGGTTACGCACGCTAAGTGGTTGTAATTCTCATTATGCTGCACATGTTTACATTTTATAATGCTTTCGAAAATCCTGTCTCTTACTAACTAGTTTCACTATAACGCTATTTCCAGAAACCAGTTCAATCATATTATATTTTTATGGTATGCAAAAGGCTGTAAAATATTATTACAATATGCTGAAACGTTCAGATGACATTGAACGAAGCTATACATGCAGGCGAACTTGGTTGTTTCTGATTTCAAATGCACCGAGGCGACGGACCAACAGATTTGGTTAGAACTTTAGGCAGGCTCAAAATGATTGAATAAAAATGTTTAATACAGGAAGTTTCACCAAACCCTCGATATTGACTTGAGGAATCAAGAAATACATATCAGTTTTCACATTCCACTTAAATTTTTACAATGTAGATTTTAATTACTAAAAGATAAAGGGCTTTTATACATACATAAGATAGTAATTTAAAAAGTGGTTCTAAAAACATTAACATACAGGTATCTTAGAAAATAAACATTTAGCTAACCATGACCTTAGGATTACAAAAGAAAACCTTCAAGACACTTCAAATTTTCAAACCTCACCAAGTTTCGCAATTTTTTCGTGACTCATTCTTTGGCATGCAATACTTCATCAAAGACAAATATAACAATACACTTAGAAATCAGCTCAGCGAACGAAGAGGCGGAACATCCGTTTAGACCTAAAAATGAAGTTTGCGCTGTGGCATTACGCAATGCAAAGCGTCATGCTTGCATTAGCGTAATGCCACAGCGTAGACTTAATATTTTGAGGTCTAAACACATGTTCCGCCTCATCATTCGCTGAGCTGTTTTCCTAAGCAGCAATGATTGGCTCTTTATGTGTTTTGCGGGTAAGCAGACGCGCAGGAATTTCTTGGAGTGTAGTTATTCGACAGGTTAGCATTTTATGCTGTTTTCTAATATAAATGCATGAACGTGCACATTCCATGTAAAAAGTTCTGTTTGGGGAGGAGGGGAGGGGAGGCCTCAGCGGGGGCATATATCATGACCTTGAAATATAAGCGTGGAAAAGGTTTGTACCCTTGTAAGCACTTATTTCACAAAACACGATCGAAACCCTCAAAAGATCGAAGGTATTTTTAATTTAACTTTCTGCATAGCCTAAGCTTTGTTTCTCATTTTATCCTTAATTAATTCTTTTTCGAAATTTTCTTTCTCCTTTTATCATAGTACAGTTTTGCAATTCGTGCATTGTGCGTTTTATTTTTTTATGTATACATTTATGTTATGATGAGGCAAAATAAACCTCCAATGCGCGCATTTCAATGGTTTGCTCATCTACTTTTATTTTTTGATACATACTCTGTTTTCTTCCGCGCGAATTTTTCTATCTGGTAAATGTCGACCTGATTCTGATTATTATTGATATGAGTCTCTGTTTTGTGCAATATCGAAATATATGTGCATGCTCGCTGCTCTTTTCTGGTATATTAGTGATTAATTTGTTTATGCTAATTTTAGTTTATAACTTATATTTGTTAACACAACGCTCACACTAAAGAAAACATGAAACGTAATTTTCTGAAGAATTCCTCCTGTCAGAGCGCATAACCCTGTACAACCCTACCTAGTAAAGTTAGAATAAGTGATATGACCTATAATTCTCCCGTGATTAGGCAAAAAGAACGTATTTTAACATGAAGATTTTAACAATTATAATCTTTACATATTGGATTTGGTGGAGTGTCCCTGGTTTACTACATAGGCGGTACTGCTTTTTGTTTATCTGAAAGTTAATATATTAGGACTTACATTGTTTTTCCTAAATAGACTCCTTCTATTACGTACTACACTGCCAAAAAAAAAAAACAGGCGTGCAATTGTAAAGCAAAGAGAAAAAGAAAATTAAGAATACCTAAAGAACTCAAGGATACACTGAAATATTTAAGCGCGAGCTAGGAGACTCCTCAAAGCTTTACAATCAGACTTCTAGCTTTAACCCAAAAGCTGAAGAAGTCTCACGAATACATATGGGGTTGCAGCGTTCGAGCGAAACACACAAAGAGTGATAAACAGACATATTATCACATTTCCCGAAATTGCACCCATTGAAAAGCATTGCCCACCAAAAGCCAATGCGGATTTTCGAATTGGCCATTCAGCCGCCACCACACAGACTCACACACCCACACACGGACGCATAAGTGGCGCATCCTTTCTTTTCCTCCGGGTGCATATTTTAAACTGACCGTGTGCGGTAAACTAGTGTAAACACATTCTTTACTTCTCTTCAGGTACATTATTTCAACCTGGCTTGATGTTGTTCTCTCTCTTCCTCTTTCTTAATTTCTCTCTGTCACTTTGTACCTCTCATCTTTTCTTCTTTTGTTGTCTTTTTACGCACATGAAAAAGAGCTCCACAAGGAGGAATATTTTCTAAGGTAATGAAAAGGGAACACTTCTCGATAGGGACGTCAGCAGCGTTCTTTAATATAAGTATCGTCAAAACAGCTACAACAACAAAACAAAAACCTCCTCGCGCTATAGCTGCTTGTAATATTGACGATAGCGTAAACTTGCTAAATCTAAAACTCTGCCTAGTTTTCACGTCGGAAGCGCCGGGACGTTGAGCGTGCTTTTACAAAAACGAGTAGGGACTACCGCTCCTCCTGCAAGCTCTTCCCGTGCTGCGATATTTCCAGCAGCAACTGGTCTCCGTCCCTAGGGCCCTTCAGAATTCCCTCACCTTGAGGAAGAAAGAGAATCTCGGAGCCTCCGGGCGAGCGCGTGAATTGAGCCCGGCGAGAGATGGCTTATGGCCTGGGCCCTGAATAATCCAACCGATAGATGTTGCTGCCTGCCTGCTTGCATGCTATACTCCGACGCATGCCTGCGGGCATAGGCCTTCGCTTTTGGCCCGGGCTTTGGATTCTTTTCTTTTGAGTGTGCGTGTGTGGATCTATACTTCTCACTGGAAAGAGTTGTTCAGGAAGGAAAGGTGTGTGCCCTGGATCTATAGTTGCCCCTCTTTCCTTCCCGGTTCGTCTATCTTTCCTTCGTTCCCTCTTTCTCTTCCTCTATTTAACGTATCGATGGTCTGTGCTTGCTGTTCCTCCACGCGCTGGCTGCTGTTAGTGGATAGGCGGATATATTGGGGCGAAGGTGGGGAAACTTTGTCCATTCTATAGCGTGTTTTTTGTTTGTTGGATTTTTTAGGGTTTCCTTGTGGCGTTTTGCACAGCCTGTTTTTTTTTTTATGCTGTTGTTGTTTTTGTCGGGCTGGGTGTTTCGTTGTCTTGAACCAACCTAACATTTCTTTCGTTTTTTTTTCTTCTTTCTTTTATGGATTGTGGTTTAGATTTGTGAGCTTCGTGGGCAAGGTTCCGTCCCACTCGGCAGGCTGCAATAGTTTTTTTGAAGCGTCGGTCGATATTTGTACTCTCGTGTACGTTTCTGGGTCTCAAAATACACCTCTCCTGAATTTGTGTTTCATGCATTTGTGAGCATTCGCCTCGGTCTCCGGATGCTAGAAGGTGCGTTGACTGTCGTGTTTTTGATTTGAAGCAATTTGAAAACGCAGGTAAAAAGAAATAATAAAAAAAAAGTTCAAGGTGACACCACGTTTGCTCTTCTCCCTTTTGTATCTATATTTTTTCCTATGAATAAGACCTCTTTCTCGGTTGACTCTTTTTCTTTTTTGTTCGCGTACTTTATTTCTTAAT
This sequence comes from Ixodes persulcatus, assembly GCA_013358835.2. NCBI lineage: Eukaryota > Metazoa > Arthropoda > Arachnida > Ixodida > Ixodidae > Ixodes > Ixodes persulcatus. Next base: position 388,858 of record JABSTQ010009058.1, read on the forward strand.
GCTACAATTTTTATTTGCTTTGAATTTTTAAAAAAAAAACTTTGAAAGCAGCCTAGTAATCCATGGTTTTCGACCTGGTTGCCCGCATGTTAAATTGTAACTCGGGATTTCTACCGCGAGACGCCGAAGCGCTATCGGCCACGCTAGCGGCGCTCCGCCGCCGATAAAATTTGGCCGAAGCAAGAAGTATGCGCGGGGCTTTCTGGGTCGCGGCGCCGGTGATAAATGTCAGTAAATGACTACGCGTTGTTGAACCAATGCGTTGTGTCATTTTCCGAGGTGGGCAGCAGCAAGGGAAACATACAATTGTGAAATGTGTATAGCTTTAGCTTGCGTGACGAATGTGATCTGACATTGCATCTCTCTTATGATAGTAAATTCGCGTAGGCACTCCAATTTCGCTAGCTTCTAAATTTTTATCTGGGCAATGCACCACTCTGAGCCGCATGCCGTGAGATACATCTTTGATACAAATACCAACTATCTGGGCTATGTAAGTTGTGTGCGGGTCATTAAATGAGCCTTGTGAAAACAGATATCACCATTGAAATATCTTCATGTACAGATAAATGTTTTCGTACTGCAACGGGTGCAACAACTGCACCGTTCAGTATTAGTAAGAAGCTGCCACTTTATTTGTAATGCTCCCATCGATTTCCTCCGATTGAAATTCAAAGCTTAGAAAACAAAAATACCTCAAACGTGTCTTTCGATGAGCCGGCACGGTCAACGGCAGACTTTTGGTTAGAGATACGCTCGCGTCGATAAATCGGTTCCAACCTCAATTAAAAAGCGATCATCCTTTTTTTCCTTCCGGTCGATTTCCTTTTTCCGTTTTGTGACAGTCAACGACAAGAGAAGAGAGAAAAAAAAAAGAAGAAGCGCGAACTTTTTTAGCCTTACTGATAACTGATCTTGCGTCTAGTTCAAGAATACTAGGTACATATTAGATCACCATATCTCTCGCTATAGTTTCTTATCTTTTTGAACGAAAGTCGGCTCCATTACCAACAGAGAATTCTCTCAGAAAGTCATGATGAAGTTTGCTCAACGTTTCACAGCAATCGCTATAAACGTAATAGAGTTTGAAGTTACGCTAGTCGGTGCATATTGGTAACAGGAGAAAACAGCGCAAAAAATACTCAAGGACAAGTAGACGAAGACACAAACACGGCGCTGACTCCACGACTTGGTTTTGTTTTTCTTCTTCAATACATAAAAGCAATAAAATGGGGTAAAAAAGTATAATTCATAGCAGGACACTTCTTCAATCAGAAATTAAAATAATACAAAACAAAGAGTTACAGAATATCTAACAAGTTTTAAAATGGTAGGAACTAAACCTCAACTTTCACAAATACGTCCCCATCCTACAAATGAATTTAAACTCTTCATTGCACATCGCAACCGACTCCCCACTAACGCGAACATCAGGACAGTATAGACGAATGTAATATGCCTCATGAATATTCCTAGTCGTTTTTTGGGATGTCTTGCCAATATATCAATGTGCTTAAACAGAGGTGTACAACCTCATCTGTTGGTTTAAACTATTAGGTGACCCGACAGCGTAAACCTCATCGACCTGTATGTTCTATGTATAGCTTACAGCAAGAAAATTAGATTTTATACTTGACTCCGACTGTCTGTTTCAATTGAAAAAGCAAGAAGTAATCATGCAATGTGTGAAACAAAAATATCGTTTCAAATGCTTCCCCTGCACAGTCGGAGTCGTGTATGAAATCACCTATTTTATATTAAGGTATTCATAGGACAGGGAATCTGGCCAACTCGTCGAAAGCCAACTGGTCGTCGGCCAAATCGTCGACGGTGAATTCGTCGAATAGGCCAATCCGTAATAGGGCAATTTGTCGAAGGGCAACTAGACGAAGGGGGCAATCTGTCGAAGGATGATTCGTTGAATGGGTTGGATGACGGTCCGAGGTAAAATTTTGTTGTTTCTTACCTTTTGACCTATATTTATATTCGCGTCTGGACTATGCGCAGCGCCCTCGTTAGGTAACAAGACTGAAAAAAAAAATCACAAGAGGGCGAAGACAGAAAAGGGCCTTGCAACAAGTTGAAAAATGTGTCATGCCGGTATCGTCCTTTTGTTAATTTTATTTCTTACTTTTTGTAATGAGCCGCGCAGACTGTCGCCGCGAAGCGGCGTGGACGGGAGCTCGGCCGGGCAGGTTAACACGCGCCCCAGTGATACCCGTGCGACGTAGCGGTGCACGGTGAAAGCGGCAAAATTGGCAAGTTATTACCTTCGACAAGAAAGAGCACACTGGAGGTCAGTTGCAGTACGGCGATTTTAGCGATTCTATATCGCAGTATTTGCTTTAAATTTCAGGGAAAAAATGATATACTCTGGCTTCTTAAAAGCGGCGACCAGTTTGCCTCTCTGACGAGTTTTCCTTCGACAAATTGTCCTATGACGAATCGACCTATTTGACGAATGGGCCGCCGTCGAGTTGGCCGTCAGCGAGTTGGCTTTCGATGAGTTGGTCTAGAGTCTAGACCCATAGGACAGACAGGTCGAATGGTCGAGCTAAGAAACACTCTCAGTCTTTGAGGTCTACGCCATCGGGTCGCCTGGCAGTTCATACCAATATAAGCACTCTAATAAAAGCCCGTGCGTGTACTTGCCCGCACAACACTCGGAGAGCCAATCACCGCAAATTACGGAGGCAGCTCAGCGAATGACGATGTCGAAACATATGTTTAGACCAAAAAACTCAATCTGAGTTGTGGCATTAAACAATGCAAAACGTCACGCTTGCATTACTTAATGTCTCAACTCAGACTGCGTTTTTTGGTAGAAACATCAGTTTCGGAATTATTTGCTGAGCTGCGTCCGTAAGTTGCGGTGATTGGCTCTCCGAGTATTGTGAGAGAAAGTAGACGCACGTGCTTTTTTTTTTTTTTTTAGAGTGTGTGGTTGTACACTCCTGCTGAAACACATTGGAATATTGGCAAGATATCTAAAGAAATGTACTAGGAAAATTCATGAGGCATATTACATTCGTCTATACGGTCCTCATGCTTGCGTTGATGCAGAGTCAGTTACGATGCGTAATAAAGAGTTTGAATTCATTCGTAGAATGGGAACGTATGTGTGAAAGTTGAGGTTTAGTTCCTACAATTTCTAAATTCATTAGATATTTTGTAACACTTTGTTTTTATTCTTTATCGAATGTCCGACTAAAACAGTATCCTGTTATAAATCGGTATTTTTTCCTCTCTTCATTGCTTTGGTGTAATGAAGAGAAAGAATATTAGTTCGGGAGTCAGCTCTATGTTTGTGACCTTCGTCTACTTGTCCTTGCGTGGTTTTTTTTTTTGCACTGTTTTCTTTTGTTACCGCCGTAGACACTTAGAATTTGCTTTTTCTCTCAGAGTTATTGAAAATAAATTTTTTACAGATTATGATCACGAAAAAAAGCATTTTAAAATGTCGGTTAAGAAACCAGAATGTTATGTAAAGTACTCCACCGACACGTTTTGAAACACGCGAGTGGTTCTTGAAGAGTCTGAGCAGGCCGGTGTTGACTTCCTGACCATTCCGCTCTGTTTGTTAATTAACGTTTAGTAACCAGATATTTATAAATAAATAAGTGATAACAGCCAGCCAAAACGCGAAAGCAATTTAATATGAGAGCCCATCACTCCTTCCGTTTCTCATGGCATTGTAAAGGGTGTAATACTAAACAAGTGAAATATCCGAAAGCGCCAAGTCAGACCAAACAATATAAAAATAAGATGTCCATGTAAACAAAAACTGCGGCAAGAGTTTTAGTTTTTATTTTTACAAACATGTACACGTTCTGCTGTTATAAATATGTTCGGTTTAGTGTGAAAACCAGACAGAGCTCATGAATGAATACACCGAAGAATATTTTCACCAACAGGTATACACCGAACTTCGAAAATTCAATCGAAAAAGCCGACATTTACGATGTTTTTATTCGGGGTATATTTCATCAAAGTGCTGACAGAAAATAAACATCAATGTAGTCAGCGGTCTTGGCATAACTGCCTCGAGCTGAGCTGGTTGGTTTGACATGCTTCTGAAGCTTTCCAGCTCAACGTAGAGGGAAAAAAACGAAGGAGGGGACAAAAAGAGATACACTGCTGGACTATCAACCGTTTACTGAAAATCGGCTTTTTCATCTACACTGTTGCGTTTCCGGGGGAAGCTTCTGTTGCGTTCCCGGGGGTAGCTTCTTCTTCGGTATGATCTTTGATGGATTGCGTTCACATGTTCCCGACTTGGTTACTCACATGGGGCGCTCCCTGAAGATACCGTTTTTCTTTCGGAAACAGCGTAATGGAGGTGGTACTTACACTGTCGTCCCCGTTCGCCTGAATGGTCAGAGACATGGATCTGCCTTGCATGCTGGTTTTTGTGTTTTGAAACGATAGTAACGTTTGCGAAATCGGGAAAACATTGGCATTCTCGACAACGCGCTGGAAGGTGGCCAGCTGACGTTAGTGTGCCAACGGAAGCTGCATGCTCCCTTGTGCGGTCATTAATACAACGCACAGTTTGCCCTATCTAAGATTTGCCACATGACAACGAAATATTGTAAACAACTCCTTTCTTGTATGGGGCGTTAGGTGTTCTGTGCGCGATGCCGAAGGTGGTCTTCTGATTTTGGTCAGTATACTACAATTCACCTTACGGCACATGACACATGCCTTATTGGGGGCTGAGCAGACGACCTGTAACGCCTTGTCGGCCGGCGATCTTTTTTAGGCGATGCGTTATCCCGTGGATGTGTGGCATCACCACGAGAGGTTTGGGGAATTTTTGTTTTGTTGGTTGCGCATTTTTCTCCTGTTTTTGCCGCACTTGCTTGCAAAAAGTCTCGCATACCGGTATTAGGAGTGTGCTTGTGTACCCAGAGTCCTGAAGTCTACAGACCTGTTTTTGGAAGCTGCGCTCGACCCTATGAGGGCAAGATTTTTGTAATGCTGAGACGAGAGCTTTGGTGGCCAACCCCCGTTTTACAGTTTTTGAGTGTTCCGAGTTACTTGGAAAGAATCCTTTACGGGAACGGGCTTTATACATCGAGCACACGTGGGTAGTTTCCAACTCTAAGAAGAGATCTAGAAAGCGTAGGGACTTGTTTACCGGAAGTTCCTGGGTGAAAAATAGTCCTGGGCAGCTGTGTTTAAAGGTGCGCATGACAGCATCTAGACACCCGTTACTCGGCTCGTCTGCATCGGAATTACACAGTATGAGAAAGTCATCTACATACCGGAAGATGGCCTCGATGCGTTGATCTTTTAGATTTTCTTGGATATTCTTACCGCATGCTGCAAAGTACAAATCGCACAAGTATGGGGCTATTCGAGATCCTATGCAGACTCCAAATTTCTGTAAATAGTGTTGCTTCTGGTGTAATACCACAGTCGCGGTGAGGTAGACTCCTAGAGCTCCAAGAAGCTATCGAGGCTCATGCCAACTGCATTTTTGAAGCACTGAAGGCCCTCCTTCTCGATGGTTGTTCGGAGGATTAGCAGGAGAGCGGCAAGAGGAATCGAATAGTACATATCCTGGATATCTAAGGAGAAACCCGAAACAATTTCACATCCTTTTTCCCGAAGAAAGCAAATCACTGGGTTCGAGTTTGGTATTCTGAAGGGGTCGGTTGCCTCAACTTCTGATAGAATCTTTGCCAAAACGGGTGACAGATGACCTTGCCATGTGTGTCTCTCTGATACGGTGGCGCGAAAAGGACTCCAGTACTCCATGGTATATCGTGGTAAAGGGTCTTTGTGTGTTTTTGCCGAGAAAAAGACATATGATTCACCTTGTTGCGATCCTCTGATATTGGTGATGAGGCCTCTGCATTGTCCCTTTTCGAGTAGCTTTAAAATTGCTTTATTTGCTGATTGAGTTTGTTTTGGACTTACTGGTCTGAAGTCCTTCGCTATAACTTGTTGGCTTTTTCTCCATACGACCTCGAGTCCAGAACTACAAACCCTACCTCGTTGTCTGAGAGGCATAGCCTTAGGTCCTTTGCGACCGTAGTTCCTGCACCGTTGAGGCAAAGGTCATCTTTGGAGTGCCCGGGCTGCGTAGGCCGGCCAGGCATTCAAGTCCCTCATTGATGATTTGCGAGGATGTTTCCTGAGGTGCTTTGGATGCGATTTCCCGTACCATTATGACCTTATTAATGGCGTCTTGCCTTGGTGGGAGGCAAAACATAGGTCCTTGTTCGAGCACGCGTCGGGCTGGTACCGAAAGAGATACGTCCCCGATGAACTGGAGCGGCGAGCTTTTGGGTCGCGTCATGACTCTTCGTGCTATATTGTTTCCATGTTGTGAGAAAACACGTTTTCCAAAGGTACTCCGTGGTTTATCTTTTCATGGTCACGTGGTTTGAAAAAGCGTTGGGGCTGAAAGATTAAACCCTAAAAAAATCAATGAGAATGCGAACTTCAGAATCTTCTAAACTCGTTCGGCATGGCCCTTTGATGGTTCAATGAAGCGAAAGTCCTGGGATGGTTCCTTCGTAGATGGCATACGCTGCACCAAAAAGTTGAGGAAAGAAACTTTTTTTTTCCCTTTCGTACTGCTGCTTGTTTGACGCTTTTTGTACACCACGTTTTGTACCTTAACTTCCGAACTACTAAGTATTAAAGGGGCACTGACAACCCAAAGGTCGTATTTTTTTTATTGTCTAAAACGATGCAACTTGTAGTCATAGACACGCAAAAAAAACCGCATCGCGAAAAAAAATTTTCCCGCGCGCGCGCGCGCCTTTTTAGTTTTGGCATTTGTATTTCCCGCCTTCACCTCCTCGCTTCTTTTGATCGGTGACGTCAAAAATCAGGAAATTTAGAAGCTTTGTAGGTGACATTTCTATAACATTTAATAACGGCAATCGTAAAACATGTTTTTTAACGCAATTGCGAACGCACTACGGCCCCTCTTTTTGAAATACCAGAAATCAGAGTTCGGTGTGATGTTGCTTCCTAGATTTGTACCCTCCCTCGGAAAACTTGGCAGCGCCCGTTGGCGAGTCGGAGAAAGACCGGTTTTTTCCCGCCGGCGCCTTTCTATCCCTCACCTCCTCCTCGGTCGGGGTCGCCGTGACAACGGCGGAGGTCCGAAGGAAAGTCGAGTCGCAGGAGACCGCAAAATGTGACTCACTGCACTGGCGCGGATCGCGCGGGAACTTCAAATTCGGCATTTGGAAATTGTTTTTTGAATTCACAAATACTGAATTTTAAAGTTTCAAATTTTGAGGGTAATGTCCCGGCATCGTTTTCAATCGTTTCGGATAATAAAAACAAATATGATTTTGGTGTGTCAGTGCCCCTTTAAAAATATATTTTTTTGCATTTATAAAATAATTGAACGGCGACATTTGATAATTATAGTTCTAAGACAACCAGTCGACAGTAACTACGGGCATTGACAGCCTAAGTAACACAGGACTTTGCATAACCCGGGCATCTCATTATCGCCCCGCAACCAATCAGATTGCAGCGTCAGCCGATAAGAGTGTCTAAGAACCGATCAGGAAGCCAGAAGCGTGGTTATATTAGACCACGCCCTCCATTTTGTAAGCAGTCAATGACTATTAGCACCGAGATGTTTTGATGGCGCCCTCTTATGGTTTCCGTTCGCGGCGTCACGACCAGGGCTTGCCTCGCCTGTGATTGGCAGGATTTGCCTCGCCGTGAACCGGCGATTGGGCAGGAATTATTGGTATAGAGGAAGCTATAGGGTTTGGCCAATCGCCGACCCCATCCACGCTTTTGGTTCCGCACGTCGCTAATAGTGGAGTTCAGACATCACGTACATCCTTCAAGTCTCTTGATTTCGTGTTTGCGGTCAGCGTGAATCAAACCGGAAACTTCCATCTCTCAACCATTACGCGCAAAGCGTTTTTTTTTTTTTTTTTGAGGGGGGGGGGGGGGGGGCTACGGGGGGAGGGGGAGGGGGGAGAGGGCGACAACATGCAGCTACAAGCCGCCTCGCGGGCTCACCGTTGCGGCGCATCCTAATCAGACGATCGACGGCCGAGAAAATTAGGCTCCCGATAAAGTCATTAGCATGATGCCGCGGATAAACAGCGTCCACGGGAAAGATTACGGCTTAAGGAAAAAATTTTAAAAAGCCGCGAGGGATGTAGGCTTAGGGTCGTCACATTGCGTGTTCCGTGCGCTTAACCTCACTGCCACCAGCCTCTTTTCCCTCCGCATGCTTGCCGAGCTCATTGTAATGTCAGACGAGACTTAGCCAAGCCTGCATTATTTAGTCGCGTGTGGCTTGCGATCCGAGCTCGTCATTATCGCCCCGCGCTGCCACCAGAAACACAAATTACTGGTTCATAAAAATTCAGATGCTACTAGATGGAGACGTGGCGTGATACCTGCTTTATCCACACGCTCTGTGTGTACTTTGTCTGATCTCAAAAGGCACCCTGCAGCGTACGGTTACAACTTTACGAGTCGATTATGCGTGGATATTGCTTCGTTACTGCAGTCAGGTGACAGGTTAAGAGATCAGGGAAAACTCCTCCCAACTCTGTTCTCCTTAGCAGAGTGAACGCTGGAGAGGAGGTCTCCTTCTCTCCAGCGTTCGCTCCGCTAGAGTGGAAAGAGGTGGGAGGAGCTTCCAGCTTCATTCCTTAACCTGTCACCGACTATAGGCATTTTGCATAGCTATAACTGATCAGCTTTCGAGACTGCATTTCTTCTTCATTCTTCTAAGGCAACAGAGAGTTCCAAGTAGTTCACAAATTAACCACTAAGAGCATACAGGCCCCGAGCCAGACTTGTGCCCGTTACTTGAAAAATGTAATGGATTACAATCACAAATTACCGAGCCTTAAAAGTAATGGATTACCATTACAAATTACCTTCGCTGAAAAGTAACGGATTCCTTTACTCGTTACGATAAAGATTACTTTCGCGTTACTTTTTCCGTTCACTTATTCAGTCAGAAAACAATCGAAACAATTTTGATATTTTTTCAAATGTTCCGCAAAACTAATTTTCATTTCTCATACGCCCGTATTATGGATAGTCCTTGTAAAAATAAAATTTTGTATTTAAGAGAAAGAGTGTAGGTGCACTCCGTTCACCTGTAAGCTGGCAAGGTACCGAAAGCTGCAACCACTCCCGCCATCCCGCTAGCTTGCGGCCTCCGGAAATGATCCCTGGAATTGTGCAGACAAAGCTAGCCGTGTGCATGCTCAGTAGCAGCGTCTGCCTCCGCTACGAGATTCGGAGCTAAAGCGATCTACGAAAGCTCGCTTTTGACTCGGGTGTTTCGCCTGTTACTCACAAGAAAAGAAAAACTTGGTTCTAACGTTACAGTGTATAGCCAATGCAAAATGCAGGCGTCCCAGCTTACCTTGATGTGTTTCCGTAGATTAGAGTTTGTTGTTCTTGCTAATGACGATGCTTTTTTTTTTTTGGCAAGCAAAATATGCACTAAAACTCTAGGTTTCCGTTCACCTTAATGCCCTGAATTTCGAGCATTTCATTAATGGGGCGGTGCAACGATATTCAATTGGAATGTTTTCACTTTACACGAGCTTACAGGCACTAGTGGGACTCAAGGATACTCGCACGCAACGCCACTGACCAAGAAACTCCTTTGTTGCGGTGTAATTTCGGGGACAAAACCGAGCGTTTTCATTCAATCTCTCCTTCGCAAAACCTGATGACGTAGCTGGGCGGTAGCAACGCCCAGTGACGATATTTGAATGTGGCTCATAGATTGAACCCGAGCATTGCGTGGGCACTCGATTTGGGCTCGTGATGAATTCGGGTAGTGTCCTGTGTCCAATCGCTGTAATGACGACAACAGCCGAACCATAACAATGTCTGGAACTCAGCGCGTGTCCTGTGCCTTGCCAACCCCAGCGCGTGGCTATGATCAACATTGGCGGCATATAATAGGCTCCAGATCACGGGGCCGCTTGTTCTGGCTGCGAGTTGAGGGGGTGAACTCTGCTCGTTTTTCTTAATTTTTTTCTGCGACTTCGATTGCGTGTGGTGAAAAACGGACGGGTATTTAACAGGTCATTAACGTCAGGGATCCGTTCTAAGCGGTATTTTCGCAAAATACAAAAATCGTTGCATCTCCCCTTTAAAGAGATGGCAATGGAGACGACGGACCCTCCATGAGCGAAAATTCGACCAGTCAGAGACAAAGTGGCGGTTACGGGTTATCGATCGTTCATCGGTTCTCACTTTCATACTAATATTCGTGGAGGCCAGGGGATTGGAGGGCATAGAGAGCGAAGGAAGTGATGGCTATCGGTCTCACAAAACAATAGAGGATCACACCACTTTTACGGGTTCTCTCTCTCTCTGTCAGCACTTCTTAGATGGCCTAAACCTCTCTCCCCCCCCCCCCCCCCCCGCCTCCGCCACTGTAAAGTGAGGAGTGGATTGGACCACATGCCCAGAGAAGTAAACCAAAAGAAGTGTCGTCCGTACTCTCGAAGACGATGCTCTTAGCCTCGCGCCGGGAGCTTTTCAGCCGTGCCTCAAGAGTGTGCTAGAACACTGTAGCGCACATCAAAGACAAAGAAAATTCGACCCCCTCGCGGGAGGCTACATCGTCTGTTACGCGAGTTGTGAACCGGCGAATCGAAAGGGTACGGACCCGCGTTTGATGTCTGCTCAGGTGGCGGGAGACGTCGAAGAAGTTGGAAAGGGCGGTCTAAAAGACAAAACCAAAAAGCACGAAGAGCTTTCTCCTGCCCGGAAGAAGAAAAAAAAACGCGATGGAAGGCGACGGAGAGCCTATAGCGTTGTCTTACTTGATCTTTGTCTTTCGTTTATTTGCACGCACCTAGCCCATTTTTTTAGTCGTTCTAGTGACCGGCACACAAAAAAACCTGTATTATTTTCGGCTATTCTCCCTTTCCTGATGTTTTCTATTTTGTTGAACTTGCTCTCTTTATGCTGCTGAATGTTCTGCTCGAATTGCTCCAGTCACTGTATTATGATCATATTTAAAAAAAAAGTAACGAGTAATTAAAGTAATCCGTTACCAATATTTTGTAACGAAATTGCATTACAACTTACTTCCGAAAAAAAGTAACATGGCGATTGTAAAATTACTTGAAAAAGTAACGGATTTCAAGTAATCCGTTACTTGTAACGGATTACTTTCAAAGTCTGCCCCGAACACATGGTTAGGTGGCGTTGAAGTCTTACGATAGTCCGCTCCTCTGTCGGCGACGATGCCAAAGACTGAAAGTTGTCGGTGCACCGTATGCCCCCCTCCCCCCCCCCCCCCACACACACACACACAAACGCCGACACACACCTCTCACAAAATTCAAGACGCCGAGTTGGCGTTGCACTCCCACAGCGTGTTTGGTAAATGTGATGACTACGGTGGAGGCGTAGTAGGACTGTGCCTTTTTGCTTTTGTTGACAAAATATCTCATACATATTCTAGGGGCTTCATTTCAGAGCCAGTCCAAATTATATTCAAGTTATTTCGTGAATGGTAGGTGGCACTTTGCAAGAACTGTAATTCAATTATTAAAAACGCAGAATTTTTTTTGTTTTTGTGATGTGCGCATATTTTTAAAAGATACAAAGCGTTATTATTGCTGGATATATCATCCACGATATGAACAAGTATTTGTTCGATCAAAACCGCTATTTTTAACGTGATAGCTGCCAATTTGTTACGGAGTCATAAGGACAAGATTGTCGTATGTATAGGAACGCTTTAATAAAGGTGAGAAATGTTTTTTTTTTTTTTTGCATCACAATAAAAGTTTTTTGGGTCCTTTACGATACTTAAGTTATATAATTGTCTGTACCCCTTAGTAAACTCCACACTCAAAATGTTGAGGCTTTTGTTTGTGTGTAAAGGGGTAAAGATTTGAGTATAAAAGCCGGTTCACACATACAGCGGAGCGCTCGAAGGAGCACTCATGTGGCGCTTCCTAGCGCGTAATGTAGCGCTCGGTTAGCGCTTCAGCAGCGCTCTGTTAGCGCTTCAACAGCGCTTTGTTAGCGCTCTGTTAGCGCTACAGAAGCGCTTTGTTAGCGCTCTCACGCTCCTTGTGCCGTGCTTGCTGCTGCGGAACAGCACGTGCACGGCAATTCCGTTGTTGTTGTTTTTCCTTTGGCATTGAAAGAAGAGGAAGTGAAAGAGCCGCTCTCCAAGCAAACGGTCGGGCAGGCGGCGCAGAGTCATGGACTTTGAGCAACTAATTGATTGGGTACGACCGCGTCGATTTCTATTCGACATGCGTGACCCTGGTTTCAAAGACACGCAGTTCAAAAATAATAACCTTCGAAAGAGCTCTGGTCCCTCAGCCTGGGAACAAGGTTCGCCAGGCACCCGTCGGTATCTCGTTGGCGAAAGATTTTGCCCACCCATGGAAGGCTCTTCTGGGCGTTAAGCCATCTACACACATATAAACTAATTGCCTATGTAACAGCATTTGTCGCGTTTCTATTTCAGCGTCCCACATGTTCGCCGTAGTGCTGCTGATGCATCCAACCATAGGAACCGGAACCGCAGTGCACGCGCTAATCCGCAGCAGTAACCGCGGTACAAGAAGCGCTAACAAGGCGCTACTGAAGCGAAAACAAAGCGCTACTGAAGCGCTAACAAAGCGCTACAAAAGCGCTAATCGCGCGCCATTTTAGAACTAAGTCACGCGCCAGGAAGCGCCACATGAGCGCTCCTTGGAGCGCTCACGCAGAGCCGTTTAACGAGAGAGTTTGGCCATACATTGGTTTGAATAGGCGAGCATCTCGGGGCCAACCACAGGCCGCGAAACAGCCCCTAGCAGTGGTCGTGTGCTCTAAATTTGTGACACGACTATACTTCGTTTCACCTTATGTGCGAGCGAAGGCAAAACTGGAAGCGCGAGCACGGAAGCTCCGTGCGTTCAGGCTTTGCTCGAGCGCGCGAGCTGGGGAGAAATGCAAAAAGCGCTGGTCTCGCGCTTCTAGCTTTGGCTTCGCTCGCAGATAAAGTGAAACGAAGTATAATTTGAGCCGTGCCGAGCGGAACTCCGCGTCTCAAGACGCTCGCGCACCCCACCCTTTGCACTGCTTTCTTTCAGCCAGTCTCAGGACGCTGTTCTAGCATGCAGACGAAGGCATGGGCACGAGCGCGTGGCTTTGGAAAGTGCCTCCTATGCACGAGGTCTCGTACAAACAAAAGCGTTTCGCTGAGCTAGGCTCACGCGCCTCTGCCTTTGTCTTCACTGCAGACATTTGTGAGATGGAGTAGAGGTCTCCTGATTGGTTGACGCTGTCACAAATTTAGTTTACGCTCTAAGCGTGGGGGGAATATTCGGCGCTGGCGGCGGCCTATGCTCCGCCTATTGGCCAAACTCTCTCAATACACGGCTCTGCGCTCACGTAGCGCTAACTGAGCGCTCCGCTGTATGTGTGAACAGGCCTTAAATACACCGTTTTTCAAGTTTTAAACGGCAAGGTATCAATACAGATGATTGTGTTTTTTTTTTTCTTTTTTGTAGTGGCTTGCAGCCTTGCAGTTCGACGACGGAGCCATAGAGTGCCCGATCGCGGATTTGGAGCGCGAGGATCTAGCAGCACAGAGCATTTCTCGGGGAACCTGGTCGCCAGCGCACAGCTTTTGCAGCGGCGAGGACCCGAAACACGTTTTTCAAACCCGACGGGAAAAGAAGCGGTAGCGCGAGAAACGCGAGGAGCACGAGCGGGCATTCCATCGCTCCGGAGAAGTTCGTTTCGGCGTCCCGCCGCAGCAGGGCGCCCGTCACCTGGCTCTCCTCTCATCCGTTGTCTGCCGCCCTACCTTTTCAATTTCGGCGGCCGCGTCTCGTGGCGATCTGCCAGGCTTTGTCAGTATATAGGAGGCTATGGCTGTGAACGTAGGTACACGCGCTGCGCGTGCGGGCGTCATCAGCTACAGTTGGAAACAAAAATTAGAAACAAATAGCACTTCGCACGCGCGTTCTACGGATACTTTCTTTTGGTTGTTTATTTGAATATTTTCTATATGGAGTATTCACTGGCGGCCATAGCTGTGTGCGCGAATGCTGAGCGCCTGCTGACAGCGAGCTTCCACAGTTCTTTTGCAACGTGCATTCCGCACCATCGAGAGTGCCTGTCTTAGCTGCAGCCTATTGATGTGAGCTCGTTCTGAGCATGCGCTCTAAACAGCACCCACAAATGTGGCGTCCAGTGAATACTCCCTATAAGGAGTATTCACTGGGCGCCATATTTGTGGGTGATGTCTAGAGAGCATGCTCTGAACGAGCCCAGATTAATAGGCTGCTAAGACCGGCAATCTTGAGGGTGCGGAATGCACGTTACAAAAGAACTGTGGAAGCTCGCCATCAGCACGCGCTCAGCAGTCGTGCACACGGCTATGGCCGCCAGTGAATACTTCCTATAGGGAAAACGAGCACGTGCAGTGTGTGTACCTGCGTTCGCAAGATTATCTTTGATGCTCGTGTAATTTAACGAATGGTCTATATTGGCGACGTGCTCGATCGAAAGCGTCGCTGTGGTCCACCTTTCACGATTGGCCTAATACTGACTGTGACGTCAGCAAAGATTTCTCATCGACTGAAATAAGAGTAATGGGAGAACTTCAATTTTGGCGGTGTTGGCAGTGTTGGTTTGAGAACGCAATGAGTTCAGGCTTCCACCATGCTAATTACAAACACCATCAAACTTGTTGTTCGCAAGATAATGACGTCACGAGAGGGAACCATAGGAGGGCGCCACCGGGCGCCACCAAAGCATCTCACCGCTAATTGGCGACGTGCGCGATCGAAAGCGTCGCTGTGGTCGGCCGGCCATGATTGGCTCAATGCTGACTATGACGTCAGGAAAGGATTTCTCATCGGCGAAAATAAGAGGAATGCAAGAGCTTGAATTTTGATGGTGTTGGCAGTGTCACTTTGAGAGGGTAATGATTTCAAGCTTCCACCATGCTCATTGCAAACACCATCGAACTTGTAGTTCGCAAGGTAATGACGTCACGAAAGGTAGCCATGGGATGGCGCAATACCACCTAGAACACAAGGCCTGCGCGTTTCCTCCTCTAAACGTCATCACTAGTAGATCCCCTCAGCGCCCCCTAGGTAGCCCGGATGAGCACCGTCGTCTGCTACATCATCTGCGACATCGTCTGCTCCATCGCCTGCTTCAGTGGTTTGTGTAGCAGATAATGAAACAGATGCTCACGCCGAGTGTCTGTTGCTATAGCATACGATGAAGTTAGACGTTCACGTGGAGCGTCAAATGCATGAGTGAAAATACCTTACTGCTGTGCGAAGGGCTGCAAAGCCCTTCGCTGGACGCTGGACGCTGGCACTGGACGCCATTTTCGAGGGCGCTGTTTATACTCCGGGTCGCTGCTTTGAAGCGTTCTTCCGCAGAACGAGCGCGCGCGCTAGAAATGCTCGTCTCAAAGCAAGGAGCGCGTGCTAGCTCGCGCTTGTGGCCGAGGGAGTGTTCGCGTGCGCGTTGCAAATGAACTGGAAGCTCGCAATCAGCTCGCGCTCAGCAGTCACGCACACAGCTGTGGCCGCAGGTGAATGCGACGTAGTTGCGACGCGGCCCATACTCTCGTCAAGCTCCAGCCTGTTTGCCGCTTGGGGCGGGTCGGGGATCTACTAACGAAACGTCATGCGCAGGCCTTGTATTCTAGGTGGTATTGGATGGCGCCACCAAAGCATCTCGCCGCTAAATACCTCTTGCCAAATTACCCAAGCATCAAAAAGAATGCCAGGAACGTAGGTACACGCGCTGCGCGTGCTGGTGTCTTCTGCTCCCAAACTGTTCGAAAGCAAAAATAAAAAACAAATGGCACTTCGCACGCGCGTTTCACGGACGGTTTATTTTAGATGTTTACTTCGAATCTTTTCTATATCACTCTAAAAAAGGCCTGAACGTCTGGTTACCCGCAAAGCACTAGATCCTAGATCCTAGATCCTAGTTCCTAGATCGCAGAGCCAATCTCTGCGATCTAGGAAGTCAGCTCAGCGAATGGTGAGGCGGAACATTCGTTTAGACCTAAAAATGAAGTCTGCACTGTGGCATTAAGCATTGCAGAGCGTCATACTCGCATTGCGTAATGCAACAGCGCAGACTTAATTTTGAGGTCTAAACAGATGTTCCGCCTTATCATTCGCTGAGCTGATTTCGTACATCGCAGAGATTTGCTCTTCGAGTGTTTTGCGGGCAAGTAGATGCGCAGGCATTTTTAACAGAGTAGGGAAGGCGAGCACGTGCAGCGCGTGTGCCTACCTTCCCAACATTCTCTTTTATGCTCGGGTAATTTATCGAAAGGTCTCTTGAGCTCCGCGTTCTTGAGACGCAGCTGTACGGAGGAAATTGGCGTGCTGGCGCTGGCATGCCACGCGAGGAATATGAATCGTCGCGTGCCGTGCTTGTAGCCCATGACAACGGCGGCCTTACGGCGGCGACAACACGCCACGGCTTGTTGTACCTTCACCGAAAAAAGACCCGATAATGGGTATCGCTGACGTCGTAATGCGACGGCGCTTACGGGGATGGCTCGGCCTTACACGTTGCATAACAGCCATTACTACCTACAATGATTCGACACGTTGTGTCTTCCGTTTTACACTAATTTTGAGCGCAGCGAATGCTACCTTAATGGCATGTATTGTCGTGGCACCCCGTCGTCTTTGAGCGTTTTTTGTTATTTTTTTTTTAATTATTGGGTAAACCAATTACATGCAGAAAATAGAAGGTAATGTGCCAAGCATATAACATGTGCTGTGTGAAAAACAAAAACACATTCGATTACTGCGCACTCACTGTGCGTCCTTGGTTTAACCGGCGAGGTAAAAAGAGGCCAGCAATCGCCATGACGGTGCACTTTTGCCGCTGCTAGGTTGACTCCATGTAGTCGAAGCGTCGGCTGCTGCTCTCGGACTTTCTTCCCGTACTATTCTTCCCGTACGCTTGCTTTTATGTCGTGATATAAAGAAGCCACCCCTCCTTTTTTTCTTATTGTTTTAAAATTAAACTTACGTGGTACAGCCGAGGCGAAGCGTTATTTTCAGTGCACGCACGTTCGTCCGCCTTTTCATATATTATACGGCAACGCGTCGCGTGTAAAATCCGGTTCGAGAGAAAGCTTGCCATCTACAAGCTCGGCACCGCAATGTTTATGCATGGGACAATTAAGCCTGGCTCCAAAGCTCATTATGTGCTTCGTTAGCGTGCAACAAAAAAAAAATAGAGAAGAAGAAAATTACAAAATAAAGCTTGCCAACGCTTTTAGTGACACGATGTGTTCGAGATAAATAAAAGAAGGAAAAAAAATGGAACTAAACAAACTGACAACGCTGCCGGAGCTGTCGGAAGCAGGCGGCACCACTCGACGATGCCAGGCGTGCCTTCCTCTTTTTTGGCAGCTGACACTCGCGAAGGAAAAGCCAGAAAGTGAAAGATAAAGAGAGACAGAGAGAAGGAAAAGAAGACTACCCCGCAATAAATAATAAAGCTCGACAATCGCTGCCGCTGGCTTCGAGGTAGTACCTGCGATATCACGGTCGTGACCGAGGCCAGAACACATATACGTGAACGCACGTACGCAATCTCCCCTCACAAAAAAAAAAAAAAAAATCAAGTGGGTGAAAAAAATAAAGCAAGGCATAACGTCTTGGGTATAGAGCCGAGCCGGTGAGGAGGCACAACATCTTCGTCTCTGCGCATTTGATCCTTAATCCGCGACTCAGCCAGAGGGCCTCTAATTTAGGCGGGGGACCGTTCCCCGCATCGCTGGTGTTTCTCATCCACGCCTCGTTTCTTTTGTGGAGAGTCGTAACTTTCGTGTGTGTTTTTTTTTTTTTTTTTAGTTGTTGTCGTTGTTGTCGTTGTTGTTGTCGTTGTTGCTGTCGTTCCTCGACTCGCAAATGTTTTTTCTTTTTTTTTTTTTGTTATCGTTTACCAGGTGCGCAAGAAAAAGGCGATTGCCTTTCTAGGGGGGCACAGCTGCCGCCGAGGAGAGACAGCGTTGCGTTATCTCGAGACGCTTTGGAAGACGCAGACGGCTGTTCACATGTTCCGCTCCAGCCGTCGCGCTTCGCGAAGGTGTCCCTCGCCATACGGCGAAGCTGGAAAGCGTGTAGCGAATGGCAGTACAGGTGATTGTAAAGCCGTACAGTAGCCGCCGGCGGAACACTGACGACAAATTAATAGGCACCCCCTGCCCTACCCATCTGCCCCTTTGTGCAAACCCGCAGTGTTGAGCCAACACATACACAAGGCCGTATGGTGCTAGGTTTTCTGCATCACTTACAAGAGGCGAGCGCGGGACACGGATTGAACACGAATGCTGCGTCAGCGTTGGGCAGGGACTTGTGCTTTCATCAACGATTGAGCACGACTCCCGGCTGAACGCTGTTCTCTTGTGCAATCTATGCGCCTCACTCGCCTCTTGTAGATGGCGTGGAAACTCCGGCACTACGGCCTTCCGACTAGGTGGCGTGGCTGAGATCGAGGACACCAGTGTGAAGACAAGTGACAATGGAGATGCGTCGCGCACCGACCGCGAAGCCGTGCGACGGTTGGCACCCATGGACTTCAATATTATCACGAGACATAAAAAAGGGAGCGAACCTAAAACAAACACTATATTCTGTCAATGGGTCTCCGATGTGACACCGGAAGAGTCACCTGAGCGGTTGTTTTGTTACCTCGGCTTCATTGCTTCGAGGAAAGGAAATATGCTTATTTAATAAAAAATACGCGAGTGTGATTTGTGAATTAAACATGGATTTCATTAGATAGGGACGAAGCGGAAGAAATGTTATATAAACCTGGGTGTGATATATCCAAGCTGTTGGCTGTTATTAGCATGCGGTTGGTTCAAATACGGCTCAGGAAAGTCACCAACTTGAGAGAGTATGGCAGAGAGTCCAGGATAGCCTTTCTGTGTTCAGGTGAACCTGCCGGGTGGGCCACTCTTGCACAAATGCTGGTTTCAGATTATCAAAAAACAAAAGGACATAAAACTTTTTTATAATTTGTTTGTTTTTGTCTTAAGTGGCACCTTGGGCGCGGCTTTTTCATCTGCGGTGACGTTCAGACCCTTGAAGTTTTTCCGTCTTTCCATTCGCACCCAAAAAAGGAGCACCCTGGATCATCGGAAATTCGTTGATGTTATTTAAGCGTTATTTTAAGAAGAAGCGCCTCTTGAAACGAGCTTAAGAAAACAATAAGCTTGATCTCGGAATTTCCCTGGCACACCGGCTAGAAGGGATGTTGTTCTAGGTAGGGAGTGTGATGTTATACAGATCACCTTACCCACAAACGCGAAGGAATAACTTGTTTTCTTTGTGTCGGTTTTACTGGAGTTGTTTGTTTCTACCGGTGTAAACGATGACGCGAAAAACAATGTCAATTCTAGGGTTTATCAGGAGACATATAAACACGACAGAAATAGGCTCGCCTCGTAAGAGGAGCGTGGAGCATCCCTGTTTTCGTTTCAATCACTTTGTGAGGCCAAGTTCCCTCGGTAATTTTTCCCCGTTACATAAAAATAAATACAAGAATCGAGAAATTTAACAGATAAATTTTAGTAGGGTATTTTCGCCGCTCATGTATAATCCTTTCACAAAATTAGTCATTTGTTGCGAGCAGAGTTCAAGCATACATCAGAAACTATAGGACTATCCGGTTGGTCTGAACCATCTGCATCCGGCAATTCCCATATCAGCAAATTCACTACGGACATTATTCGAGTCGAACCACGCTCGAATCCTTCTGTGATTCGCGTAAAATGCGTGGCACATTAGGCTATATATTAAAGTACACTTTGACCGATGTCGCAGTATCTTCTTCAGCGTTCGCGCGTTTGGAGGCGGTCTTTCTCAGCTTTAAAGTGGCCAACCCGCGTGTCATGTCGTGGACGGTAGAGACTACGCGAACGATTTTGGATTGGTGCTCATTATAGTCGCTGAGAGCTCAATAAACACAGGGTACGGCTTGTCATGTTCATGTCTCTAGCTTCGTGATGGGTCCTTAGGCGTTCTTATAGTCTAATGCCGCATTCTCATTGGCCCAGGAGCGATAAGGAGGTGCTCGGGCCGCACCACGCCCTGCTCTTCTTTAGCTTTCAGTAACTATGTCTACACGTCAACTGGTGCGTGGGCTAATTAAGCAAAATAAATTAGCCATTTCATGACACTGCGATTTATAATATAATATAATATAATATAATGTAATATATAATAAATCTGATCTATCCTATCTCTATAAGCGCCTCCCCCCTAAAAAAAAAAAAAAAACTCATTTGTTTTTATTTGCAAAAATAGATTACGCATCGCAGATGCCAAAGTTTTAGCCCTAACCGTTATCTGTTATTCAATAGTTATATAAGTTATTTCCTGAGAATTTGTATAAAAAAATGGGGCTCTTTTTGGCCCGTTTTCGGTAACTGACGCCATTCCGCTCCATGTACCCGAGAGCTCCGGTGGCCGCCATTTTATTTATTGAATACATTTCAGAAAATCGATAAAAACTTGTGAGTAAGACAACGGTTAGTTCTGAAACTGGTGGGAAGCCTAGGAGGAAGACGGCGCGCGAGGGGGCAGATGCTGTGGCCGGCAGACCGGCGCTCGTGAGGTAGCCACTGGCAGTTCGAGGAAGGCACGAGCGAGAACGGCCAGGGGCAAAGCAGGACACCCGGACGACAGGCGACTACGAGATCCACGGCCAAGGCACCGTCAAGCGCCAGAGAACAGTAAAACGTTTTCACACATCTCCTTGAACGTGTGACTTCTTGGGAGGGCGGACCAGGCAGGGACCGATTGGGCAGCAGTTTAATAGAGCGACCCACACAAATGGCGAATCCAACGTGGGGCCCTTTCGGTATGCCTCTGCTTCTAGTCGTCCCCAGGAAGTCCCACGGATTCGTTGAGCGGGTTGTTCACTAACGCTAACGATGCCCGTGTAGACAAAGTATGTTGGAATTTTGGCGACTTGTCTCACAGCAGAGCTCAGGAGGTGTCTCCTTGAATCGAGTACCTAAAGGGCTCGAAGGACGAGGTTGCGGACACGCTTTCTCGGGTACCCCAGAATAGTCGTTGGCAGGAGACGAGGAGCACGGTTAAGATGTAAGAAAGTTTTCTTCGGAGGCAGAGGAGAGGCACGGCATGTTCGCTGGAAGGCAGGATAACGACTGACAGGAGTGGAAGCAGCCAGGACTCATTGTAGATTTAGGATTTAGGCTTGGGGTGATACGGTAGGCCAGTACGCGCTTGCCGGGACGGAACGGGACGCTGACGCTTACATCGAGTAGCACATGTTTGTTGCGGAACGCGGGTATGGTATATGGCCATCCCGCCACAGGCTTTGCATCGCTTCGCTTGCGCAAAAGATGGGCAAGGTTTACACCGTTGTTACCTGTTCTGAAGGAAACTCACGCTTTGAGCAACGCAGCTAGTGGTTTTGCCGCATCGCTTGCTCCGAAGTGAGAAGAGCATCCAAGGTATAAAGACGCGAGCGTCGTGTCTTACTTCTAGGCTTACTCGACGAGATACAAACGAGGAGGCTTGCCCGGTTCACATCGCTGACTTGAAAGGATATTACCGTCGTCGCCATGGGGAAGACGATTAACATGAGGTTGCGGTAGGACACAAGAAATCCCCTGTTCCTGGCGACCCAGGAGCGAGCTCTGGAATGCGGACTGGCTGAGTTAGCCGCATGGTACACGAACCAGTCGGCAAGCAATTTGGCGGTGGAGGCTATGGCCACTGCCACAATCTGCGGCAGAGTATTTGTTCGTTGTGTGTTGTTTTAACATTTTGCTCTGCGCAGAATAGTTTCTTGAAAAGACGGCCATAGACGGCGTAACCCAGGAAGCCCACCGGGAGGGAAGACGGGCCCATTCGTTTTCCCAAGTGCTCAGGGTTCAGGCGGGAAGTTCTAAGCCCGCTGCGACCTCTAAGCGGAACGGGGCAGGTCCGTCCGCGTCGGCCGGACCAGCTTAGAGCAGGCCCTTTGCTGCATCGCGGTGAGTGGGACAGCGAGCGACGGACAGGTCGGCATTGTCTGTCGACTTCGCTAAAAGAGCCAGCTGATGCCGGCACCAAGAAAGACCGACGCCGAGGGTCCCACCACCACCTACGCCGCTTTCGGACGCTGCAACGTGGCCACTCCGGCAACAGACCGCTCCGGGGTTCGCCATGGGCACGGTGTAAGATACACCGTGGCCATGGGCCAGGCCAGACAGCTATAAACAGCCCGGTCCCGTGGTTCCTGCCCGGCTCAGCCACGCTCAGTACGCACTGTCTCGCGCCAGCTCGTGACTTCTCCGCCGACCGCCTGTCACGTGCCCTCTGCCTCGTCTTTCACCCTCGGCTCCCACAAACTTTAGCATCTGGTTCAGACTAGGGTGCCTTCATGTGCGCTTTGCTTGGGGTGATGACATCTGGCCATTTTGTTTCAAACGCTTATTTTTATTTTTTGTTCTGAAGCGCGTGAAAGAGCGTGTCCCTGCACGCGCTCGTGGCGCTGACTGTGCTACGGCGACATTTTGTTTCCTGCGATTTCTTTGTATTTTTCCTGTGAGCATGGGCTGTCGGCATCGGGTACTACAAACGATGGCATCACCCTAAACAGAAGGGCATTGAGGCACACTAGTTCAGACCGCAAGCGCTAGATTTCGGCGGAGAATGAGCGTTGGGCTCACTGATCTCTATTGTAGTAGGCTGGATTGCGGATCGGGAGCCCGTCGGTGTCGCCACCGGCGGCCATTGCTTGACACCAGGCAATACACGCAAGTCTATGGGAGGAACGCACAGAAGTTAGAATATTGAAGCATGTACGCTGTGCTCGGAGGCGAGTACTTTATGGCGTGCAGTGATCCTTATGTTGGGTGTTTGGAGATTGAATCGGTATTTGTCAAACGTTCGAACGCCGATTAAAAAAATCAAACGTACCGGAGTACCTACGGCTGAGCTGGCAAGCTTGCTCTCGTAGTGGAGTAAACAAAGGAACTTGCCGTTAATGAGACCGTCCTCAGAGAATCCCAGAAGTTTATGAATGACAAAGAACTTCCATCCCGACAGCGGCTTTCCGAGAGTGAGTGAATTCCGCGTAGCAAAGCCTTCGAGCTTGTCGTCTGCTAAACCCAACTCAACGAAACCGCCACCGACTCTGCGGTAACTCTAGGTAACTCTCGCCTCATTGAGCTGCACTACATGTTTCGCCCAGCGGAGTCACTCGTGACCACAAAATATTTATTTATAAGAACTGCGAGGGCTGTCAGTTTTAATGTTTTTGTACGCAAGCTATTTGACGGGCTTATCAAAAAGCAGCCGAAAAGTTTCAGTGCCGTCAACAGCTTAGAAACGGGGGGAAACGGCACTTTTTCTTGTTTTTCCTATAGAGGCCCATGCATTTGGTGGTGTCAATCAATGGCCGCCGGTGGCGACACTCGGCCCCAGCTGCCGAGGCCGCGGTCCGCGATCCAGCCTACTACAGTAGAGATCAGTGGTTCAGCTACAAGTGATTCAATTTTAAGTAAAACAAACTTGTAAATGATTTTTGGGACACCTTGCAAAGCACCGTCTTCTTCACATTCGGGGATATGCTTTCCGATACGGGAACAGAGAGTAAATGCTGGCAACGTAGAAAATCCATACGGGGCCCAAGGCTGAAAATAGGTCCACGATAGGGAAGATAGTACTCGCATGGCATACACACGACGGCTGCACCAACGCGGAGCTTGTTTTCACCGTCGATTCTCTCAGCATTAGCACTATCGCATCTGGCTTTTCATCGGACCGAAGACCTCTTCGTATATTTTGATGCTACGCGTGTAATGTTCTCGTTGAGCGTCGTTTTTGTGTACCTTTCCCACACCATTTGGGGGGTCCTTAATGACGACGACCGTTCCAAAGAAGGCCGCAGGTGAGCGAGACCAGGGAGCCTGGATTTAAGAGAGGGGGGCAACTGTAATCATGGAGAGCGTTTGCAATTTATTGATAGACGCGTCACCTCCGCAGATTGGTCACATGTGCGCATGCGCTGCGTTGTGGTCAGGTGAGGAGGAAAGCAGACGCTAGCAGACGACAGACGCTTTCGTCTTCTCCTCACAGCTCGTGCTGCGAACGCGGCTCATAAACCACGTGACCCCAATCGAGCACTTGGAAACACTCCGAAATCTATGCACACTATATTCCGTCTCACTAAAACCGTGCACTGCAGCCAAAGCTACAGGAGAGACAGCGTATCCCAACCTGTTCAAGAAGAGGGAAAGAAGGAAAATGAGAAAAAGGCTGGAATCCCAGCATCTTAAACCAGCTCGGAGCACGTGGAGCGAAAGCTCGCGCTGCAGAACCCAGCATCCTGGGTTCAATCCCCACCCCTGCCCGTTTCGATCTGGATGAGCATCGTACCGGCGTGCTGTCGTGTATCACTACTGCGTAGTGCACGTTAAAGACCCCAGGCTAGCGGTTGTACCGCATTAGCTAAATTGCTCATCTACAGCTGAGACACCAAACGCCCACTGAGGCAGACTAACTTCCGGCTGTATAAACATACACACAACAATTTGCTTATGCCAGTCTCTTTCTCCTGTTCCTCCTTGCCCTCGTTATGAAAAGATTAGGACACGCCCTCTCCCCTTTGGCTTTGGCTGTACTGCACGGTTTTAAAGAGACGGAGTATAGGCGAGAGGGGAGGAGCAGGAACGATTACGCGACCGGGTCTATCGACGCTACTTTGAAGAGGCTGACCGGTTATAT
Source organism: Ixodes persulcatus (assembly GCA_013358835.2). Lineage (NCBI taxonomy): Eukaryota > Metazoa > Arthropoda > Arachnida > Ixodida > Ixodidae > Ixodes > Ixodes persulcatus. Next base: position 413,604 of record JABSTQ010009058.1, read on the forward strand.
GCTGGCCAGGTACTAAACGCCAGCTATGGAACACCAAGGGAAAGGGGAATAGCATAATCGTGAATAGAAAGAAGGTGGCACCAGCAAAGTACACTAAGAATCATAATTTAACAAGTCGTATAATGTAATCTGGGTTGCCCTCTGCCTCAAAAAATCAATCAATGGGCAATTTTTTTTTTTTTACACACGGTAGTATATTTATTTTTTGCTGCGTATCGACACGAAGATGTGCTGTAATTTAAAGTTTTTTTATTTGTTTTACAAGAGCAATTAGGAAGGTGTCGATATATCAATATTTTATATTTAAACTGAACTGTTTCATTGCAGTGGTCTAGAACGTCGTGATCAAGGGCGGCGTCGGTTATATTTTGTATAATATTTACGTCAGGGGTTGAATACTATGATTTTGATATTGGCAAGCGAAAATAAGTGAACGCCACTGTGATGTAACTTGTTAACCTTAGTATCTTGTAGCATGGTATGAATCCTTAAAGATCCATGTTATTCCATGCAGAGTCTTGAACAACGTGCACTGACCACACCCCAACGGGACAGGTTGAACTAGCTTGGAGGGAGAACATGCGCTTCAGATTTGTGGTTGCAGTTAAGTCCCTAATAGATTTCAAAACAAACTGCGTTCCAATTTTCGCATTTTACACGTCTCTTAATCTGTGTCTACAAAGAAATCCTCTTCTGTATTGACTCACGTCAATCGCCATCATCACCTTAGTGCAGCATCCGTGGCAAGATAATGGCGGCTTTGTGGTAACTTTGGAGGAAGAAGTTGAAGACATGAGCCGAATCGAATAACACGAAGCACGGGTAGTCTAGACCAGAGCCATATATAGAGTTTGGACAATGAGAGGAACCGGCGGGAGCCAGGGTGGAGCCGCAGAAGCGGGGACACCGCCAGCGCTGCATATTTCAACCGTGATGATTCTGTGAAATAAACATATCTGAGATGACCTTGAAGAAGGCGCGTACCGCGGCGCAGGTATTCTTTGTTTCTGGATGAGCCTGAAAGTACATGAATAGATAATTGTAGGAGATTGATGGAAATAGGGAGTTTCAAGGTGCTGAGTGCGTTTACTGAGCCAGAAAAGGTGACATTCACGAGGAAAGTTTCCTGAAACATGAGGCGAAACTGCGAACACTGGGTGCGTGGTCGTGGTTAGGGTCAAAACTCCCATGGAGCCGAGTCCGCGGTTTCTACCGTCCTCTCAGTCGTTACCGCGGTTGCGACTGCAATTTAAAAAAATGGAGCGCATTCTGAACATTGTTGCGACGACAACGTCGCGTGCGTTTCCCTTTCAGTTACGAAGTGTCGCAAATTCAAACTCTAGCGTGCTGAAATGAAATACTTAAATACATCCTTACCCAGAAATTGTGATTGGAGGATATAACTTATAAGTTAAGCTCATTGCCTCCTCTAGGGGAATATTCGTGGCTGGTGGTTGGTCACAAGTGTTGTCAATCAACGCGCTCAGGTCTCGAAACAATTTCGGCCAATGACGTGCCATTCGTTTCGGCCTATTCTTGTCAATTAATGACCGAACTCTCACCATGTACAGCTCTGATCTATACGTTAGCCCAACAGGACGCAGGAATTGAACACACTCTAAACAAAATCTGGTCGTAAGAGAATTCTTATGGGTTCTTTGGCTTGTCCATATTTTGCACCCTAAAAAGTTCTTTTAAGCACCCCCTAAAAGGTTTCTTCGTAAAAAAACATATAAGGTTAGAGGTCCTTTGGTTTGTCCATATTTTGCACCCTAAAAAGTTATTTTAAGCACTTCCTAAAAGGGTTCTTCGTAAAATAACATAATTCTAGTTTCTTTTTTTTTTTTTGTTTTTTAAGCCTTTTTTTTATTCGAAGGAGTTATTCATTGCCCAGTTGTTTTTCTAGTGCGCCGCGAAAGAAGGGAGGGGGGATAGTGCTTGAGACAAAACCATTTTTCACGAGCTGAAATAGGTTTTAGACTGTCGAAGAACCTTTCAAAAAGGAATTTAGTTTAAAGCGTCCAAGCAGTGCATCAGCATTCATTTCGACTCGCGTCAAATGAATCAGTTCGGGCTGCAACATTTTAGCATGAGTGGCTAATGAAACTAGATTAAACAAATGATTTACTTCGAACTCATTCGGTCCCCAAGCCCCTTGATGTGATGAATTTTATCGAACATTTTTACTCAGATGAGCGCTTCGTAAAGAGGGGTAGTATTATTTAAACCACAAAAAGTAAAACAAGTTGGCAAAGAATTGTACGGCAAAGAACACATCTGCCACTGCGTAGGAGGGTGAGGATGCCTGATGAAAAACTCAATTTGTACCGCCATTGGGATGACATGCGCGAGTTAGATCGTTACTTAAGCCGCTAGATGGTGGTCAATTTAAAAAAAAAAAAAAATTTCGAAGAAAGCTTTTTTTTTTCAGCTCAAAAAAGTTTTCTCAGCATCCAAGATTTTGAGGAAATTTCTTGGATGCGCTTGATAACGGGTTACAACAAAAGCTACCGAAATTTAGTCGGACTGCTGGGCCTTTATAACCGTTGTTAAACAACCAGGTACAGCTGAAAAGCACCATTCCCTTCCAGCCAAAGAGCCGCGCACAGTCAAAAGCGCGAAGCACGTAAATCTGTTAACAAAGTTTTTTCTATATATTTACAAGGGCAAGCACAAATTCAAATATAGTTGATTGCTTGAAGTTTATGCGCGTGCGGAGCGTCAGAAAAGGATGTTGATCTCAGGTTCTGCCTTTAGTGGCAAAGGAATAAAAAAAACGCCTAAGCTTCATTGTTAGTTTCCAAAGCCAAACAATATCGTTGTGTTTTATCTTTTTTTTTTAGTTAGTGCTTTTTCAATGTCAATTCTCTGAAGCAAATTATCTTAAAAATAAAGGGACAGCTATTCCACGCGTCGTTGAGATTATGCCCTTTTTCCTCAAAGGAACGTCCGCTCACGCATTGGTAGCTAAATGTATCACCAACATTATGACAAAAAAAATTATTCTGCAATACTGAGGTTGTTTTGGAAATGCTTCCCGATGTATAAGCGAACACCTCGAAATATAAAACCAGGGAAACATCCGACCCACGACGAATGTGAAAAACACTGCTTTCCGCCGCAGCCTCTTTTAAAATTCGTAAGTCGAGAAAAAAAATCCGACGAACTTGCGGATTGTGACTACTGCGTTTTTAGAGACGGCGCCATAACATATATTTTTTTAAGCGAAATTAAAAATTCGACCCTTTTTGCCTGCGCGATTTGAGAAGAAACCACCCATATATATATATATATATATATATATATATATATATATATATATATATATATATATATATATATATATATATATAATTATACCTTCCTGATTTAGTTATTACAGCGAAGAACCGTTGAAGTCCCCTCTAAAGCATTTTCATTGTGAGCTTAAATTTCGTCGCGAGCTATGTCTCGTCTAGAGCCTAGAGAATCTCTCCGGGAACGTTCACGCGGATTTCTCACACCTCTTTTGTTTGCCTCCTACCTTCGTAGACTTCCTGACTCTCAATGTTTTTCTCCAAAAATGTAAATATAAGCACATAAAGGAAGAATCGTAAAAAAAGCGAAAAAAAAAAAACTTGGGGAAAAAAGTTAAAATACAAGCAAAATGTCTCTAAATCCAGCAACTATAACCGCTGTGCTTACGTAGCGAGCCGGCCCCACCGGAGGCGTTTCCCCGCCTCTTTCGTACACGCATCGGAGACATTTTCAATAACTTCTCTCGAGCGACGGCCGGCTGACGCGCGAGATGAAATTTGAGATGGAATTCCAAAACAAGGTTTTACTTTTTTTTTTCTTATCATATGTCATTTGGCGCAGGTGACTCTTTATAAAGTAGTCCTCGTCGTACTTTTTTTTCTTGTTACGTTTGTTCTAACTCTTTTTTTTTTGTCGTACGTTCGTATGCTTATCCGACCTCCCAGTGTCTATCAACTTAATGTACCTGACGGGTGTCCGGTAATGGATTAAATAAGTCGGAAAAAAATTCTAGGGAATGCCTTGGGAGGTAAGGGTTGAATTGGACGTTATTAATTTAATCAAACTAAATCGAGTGTCGAATACTGAAGAACAAAGTAATAGTGACTGTAGAAAACAGCGCGCGTAGTAGCTCAAACAAAAAAGAAAAAATACCGCCCTCGTGGGTTCAAGACAAGGCGCCGTGGTACGGAACCCCAGCGCGCGGGCTGGAATACCGTCCGAGGTGCTCATGATATGAGATCGGACTATTGCGGAAAAGGCGTTTTCTCACAAAGGTTTCTGTTACGCCTCAAAAAATCTCAAGGAAGTTCAAATTAACACTTATACTTGAGCGGATGCGTGCGAGGTGACCTTCGTTAGTGCGGCATGTAAACGAACCAAGCTATACTTTCCCAAGAAAAAAAGACAGATGCAACACCATATAAACCAGAGAAAAAAAATTTATATGAGCACTCATTGTTTCTTGCAGTTGCAACTGAAGCGAACGACAAGCAAACTTAGCAAGCAAACCAGCTCGCCTAAGTTATTGAGTCAGTCCTGCTAATGTTTAATGTTGTGTGGTGCTTGGCTGCTTCCCGAACCGTCAGCGAAAAATGAAAAAGCACCGAAAGCGCGAAACTTCAGGTGAACCTTTGAACCAATGCCCTTACGCAACCGATGCGCTATCGAGGGCAGCACAATTAGCTGAAACAGGTAGGACGACCCAAAACGCACTTTGTAGCTTGTAAAACGTATGGCACTAGAGTCCGACCAAGTTACTTTTTTAATTTTCTTCTGTTAAGGTAGGAATTCGTTAATCGTGGTCATTGAGTACTCAGTCACCAACGACTACAGGTGAAACATTTACTCCATGTTAAGATGAATGCTTGGGAGGGAGTGTGATTTATGGTAGGAAGCAAACGCGCAAAGAGACAAAGACACAAGAAAATACACGCAAGAGAAAAAAAAATGAAAGCCGTTTAAAACTCCCTGTAACGCCGAATTAGAGCGCAGCTCTTGAGGAGGAGGGGAAGGCACGGGGGGGGGGGGTCAAGTGACCAGGGGGGTCAAGTGACCAGGGGGGTCACGTGACTTGGGGGGCCACGTGACCTCGGAGGTCACGTGACCTGGGGGGTCACGTGACATCGGGGGCGTCACGTGACCTCGGTGGGGGCCACGTGACCTTGGGGTCATGTGACCTGGGGGTCATGTGGCCTCGGGGGTCACGTGACTTCGGGGGGTCACGTGACCTTGGGGGTCACGTGACCTTGGCGGGGTCACGTGACCTCGCGGTTACGCCGACGGCGACGCTGCTCAAGCCGGAAACGGGCCCCTAAGAGCTGCGCTCTAAAAGACCCTCACTTACAACTCTGGCATATACGAATGCACCATTCAGAACCTTTTGTATGTCTATTTTTCGTGTTTCCTTGTTGTGTACTCGTCCTTCTGGGCTCTTGTTTCTTGACATTTACTCGATTTGTTTAGCCGTAGTCTTTAAAGCTTTATTTATGTTAGGCTCAAGTGCGAGCTTGGTGTGTTATATATATATATATATATATATATATATATATATATATTACGCAAGTGCAGGGTAAAGCCATACATTCCGCTAGCTATGCTAGCGCACCTGTGCTTTTTGCATCATTCACCATCGAGCGTGTCCCCCGGCTCGATGTTCTTGCCTGTGCGAGCTCACACATGGCAGCGTTCAGTACGGCGGTTTTCGAGAGACATAGTCACTGGGAGTTTACAAATCGTTGGGCGTGGAATATTCGGTTTACGCTTTATTGCTTTGTGAGTCGGTCTTCGGCGTTCTTATCGTCTAATGCTGTGTTTACCATTGCAAATTCACAGGCGGATCCGCGCCGGTGACGAGCAAAATTTTGAGCCGAATGGCGAAATCCGCTCGTCGCTGGCGGAAAACCTGGCTCGGTCTGGGACCCAGTTTTTTCGCCAGGCGAATCGTTTCGCTTGACGCGAGCCAATCGGTGTTTGCCGGAAGTTGCGTTGCGCGGCGCGTCCTTCCGGGTGTTTTTTCTATTTGTTTATGGCAATGGCGTTGCTCACGGGTCGGTACACATTCACCTGCCAGGACAAGGAAGGAGGCAGCGTGCACACTCATTCTTTTGGCTGCATATACGAATCGCCATTGCCAAGGGCGCCGCTGCTTCTTGATGTGCTCTGCGACTCCTGCTACACAACAAGTAGGGCGCACAGGAAATAAACAGTCGTGATCTTGGAAGTATTTAGCGTGATCGCACAGCTAACATGATCGCCCGGGTCGGCGTTGCTACTTCCGTCGCCTCTTCTCAAGCAATAAAGCGTACGTACATTAAAAAGAAAGATAATCTGTGTGGCGTTTATTTCAGTTCTATATAAAAGCAGAATAGCATTTCCTTGCGACGAGCGACTGTGTCCGACACGCTGTAGTTCGACATCATCTAAACCACGACCGGCTTGAATGAAGAACAGATTCTTCAAACACCGCAGCGCTCTACAAGAAGTAACGCTGGAACGACGAAGGAACGAAAGGGAACCAGCAGATCCATAAAACGAAGGTCAGCTATTCATGCGGGAAGAGTCCACTTGAAACAAAGGTTCGTAATTACGTTCAATCGAGGTGTGGAGTGAAGCGGGGAGGGGGTCTTCTTCCTGTTTGTTCTTAGCAATGACATTACTGCCCGTGGCTAGGGAAAGATTCGCCTGATTCACTCGCGAAGACAAGAAAGAAAGCATAGCGCGCATTCCTTATTTTTTTTTTATTGTCGTAGTCTTGTCTTCTTTGCAGTAGAACTTGACCATCTTCACGCGGCTCCTCCCACTTGGCGAAACGAGCGCAACGGTGCACAATCACGCGTCAACAACGCGCATCAAACCTACTCGCACTGGGCGTACTCCGAGTGACCCCGAGGTCTTGCCGAGAGTGATCGAGGGCAGCAGACGACAAGAAATTTCACACCTTCTAGTCGCAGACGCGAGGCTCCGACAGCAGACGAGAAAACGGCCGCCGCCGGCAGAGATATATGTAAAGCTCTCCTGTTCTCCGCCAACGCCGAATTCGCTTCGGTGGCAACGATTTTGTTTTCTCGCAAGTGTAAACGTACCTTAACGCCGCATTCTCATTGACTGCGGAGCAATCCTAAGACTCGGGACGACTATACTTAATACTTCGTGCTTTCAGATGGAAATAGTTGGAGATCAAACGCTTAGATGACGAGTCTTGAGTTTGGCGACTTGTGAATTACTGCGGCTTCTGACCTTACTGCTATCTCGCATAATGCCAGGTTGTAGCAGTACGACTGCAGGAATCGGTGACAGAGTATGTTAGCGCGCTGCAGCTCAAAGCACGTGGAGCGAAAGCTCGGGCTGCAGAACCCGGGGGGTTCAATCCCCACCCCTTAACGTATATCACATCAAATTTTATTTGACACCACATCGTACAAGGATGGTGATGTCGGGAGCACAGACAAAAAGCCACTGGAGTGTGGCCTGACGAGGTCTGTGCCCCCGATTTATCTAATTAGCGACAGCGGCTATTATACAATAGTAAACAAGGAAGAAGTAACAATCTATACAGCAGTTTGCAAAACAGAACTTAGCATATGTTAGGCCAATAATGCAGTGAAAACAAAAACCGGAAAAACAAGATTTTATAAAACGAAACATAATAACATAATAACATCAAGAACACATTTACTTTCTAATGAGTGGGAATTGAGTAATGATGGCAGTGTGTAAAGAATTGATTGAGTACCGTAATTTGTACGTGCAAAGGGTATATTCCACATTTCACTGTGACGTGTGTTATAGCTGCTAGTGTTTCTTTTTAATTTCGATAATTGCTCAATAAAATTGTTATTTTGTTTTCTTCCCGCATAGTATCTCTTGAGCAGCAAGTCATTATATAAAATATATATTATATAAAAATATTTATGAATGAGAATCGTACGGCGTGCGGTCGTGAATTACTACTGCATGATAAGACCCCGGGATAGCAGTAGTACTGCAACGGCTAAATTTCTCCCCAACTGTGCGAATTAGTGTCGCCGCACCCCAATGGCAGACCGACTTTCTACTGTATAAACACGAACGACACATTTGTTTTCCACGTGCTGAAGAGCGTTAACGTACTCAGCGACCGATTTCCCCACTTATTATCACACTTTTCACGCTGAGGCTAGCAAGGACATATGAAAGTATAAAAACAACAAGAGCAACACGCGAGCCCAAAATAAATAAGGAGGCGATAAGTGAAAGAAACAGAGCATGCCCAGAGCCGTCGCTTATTCCACCCACGTTGCCAGTCCCACGATTCGGGTTTCCGCCAATTCTTATCTGGATTACGCCGAACCACGCCGAACGAATGACCGTAAAACGAAAGCAATGGTTGGCAACCTGCAGAAACAGACGCTTCCGCGGTCGGCTCTTTGCTATGGGCCGACACCTTTTTGTAGGGTGCATTTTAGTTCCGCTCGTCGGTATGAATCGACGATACTTGTTTTCGTTTTTTTTATATTCTTTTCTGTTAATATCTATTTTTTTTTATTTTTCATGTACTTGATATTTGTGAGTTTGTTTTTGTTTTTCATCGCTTCCTTTACAAACGAGACTCGAGAACGGACCTTTCGTTACCGGCTGGCCCGGTTGAACTCGTAAAACACAAACCTCCCGAAGATCATATTACCGACTGGTGGGGGTTTTTTCAGCGGACGGATGGAATTTTGGTTGCCTGCCACGAAGATGGCAAAACTTGCGGCACCTAGAATGCCCAAATGTACGCAGTTTCATGTATCCGACATCCTTTTGTTTTACATAATATTTTATTTTGTGTGTGTTATGTGTGTGTGTGTGTTTTCCTAGGTATTTGCGATCTTGATTCTTTGTGCTGAGAATCTTATATTTGAAGCAATATTTATCTCATTTCTTGTTGTTCAATTTGCAAAAACTATTCAGAGGAACATGGTTGTCTTTCAGTCACGTGCGATGCAAACGTTTTTTTTTTTGGTTTTTTTTTGTATTGGTGCACGTATTCGGACGTACAGTCTTGCAATTACAATTTCTTGATGCGCTTTAGAGGACCGAGGATAGCGGCCGCACTACTGCCTAATTTTTTTTTTTTTTCATAGAAAACTATGAAGAACTGTCACAATATATCTGAAGGAGATCGGTTTCTTCTTTAAACTTTGACAACGTCCAATGTTGTTTCTTTGGCACAAATTAAATGAGTCCTCAGTCAAAACCTTGATAAAACATGCTTTTTTTTTTAGATTAAACATTTGACCTCGTATCATGCAACGGCATTCATCAAAATATGTTTGTCTTTTTATATCTTTATGTTTTTGCTATTTTAAATTATTCTTCATTCATATATTTTAATATTTTCCATTGCCCGAAATCATTGGGAGAGGAACGGTTTGAGCGGGGTTTCTAGAATCGTATTGTCTAAAGATTCTAGAATTCCCAATTTCAAAATTCCTGCAGTATCATAGCAGTCTTAAAACAATTGCAAACACAGTGCACTGAATATTTAAAAACTCATATATTTTATTACTATTTTTCTTCAATTCAAGAATCTATTTTTGTTGGATGCGTACACGCATGTCCATGAGAGTGTCTGCTGTATGCCATTTTGTAACGTGTTACCTGCCATATTTTAAAGCGAAGTGTTCAGATAATGGTATACTGGAGCCTCATTCCTATTTTATTGTAAAACCTTCCAATATTTTCTTTAATTTTGTTTTGTATTTTTTTTTATTCTATGCAACTGCAAAATAACCCTTCCTCTCTTGCTCTCCCGTCACGTTTATTTAGTTTCTTTTCTTTTTTTTACCGAGGCTATTTTTTCTGGTTTGTTTCCGGACAGTGGAAACATAAAACCGACCTCAGAGCCACCTGTTACCTGATTCATTGCTGAGGTGTTCCTCTTCCTCAAAGTTACCAGCAATCTTTCCCAAGGAAAAGGGGGCCTTTTTGGCGGCTTTCATTCGTCGCCGAAATGTTCCAATCGATGCTCGTATATTTCCGGGGGACGGACGATCGCAGCCGGCGAAGAAATGGACGAGATCCGCATTTGCAGTCTATATTGCGTCCGAAGAAGACGCTGTTTTTAAATTTATTACTTTGTTTTTTTACGAAAAATGAACCAACAAGAAGAGTATGAACTTTGGTAACAACATAATTTCTTCGCTCTTTATAAAGCGGCTGTACAATAAGGCTTAATAACAAAAATGTTTAAAAAATATCTAACAACCACGGATTGTGTTCGAGTTTACCTGAGAATTACAATCTTAGGTAAACTCGATCTGGGATCGAGTTTACCTCAAAATCGCGAGAGTTTAATTTTCATCGAATATCTATTTTACTGGTCGTTACTCCACTCTTCAAATTAACCATTCAGGTCAGTGTGCGTGTACCTAGTTTCGAAGTCAATATGCTCCATTTCGTATAACATAATATGACTGCTCCCCACAAAGGATAAAAATTATCCCTTGGCGTATTTTTCTTGAACAAATTATACTAACTTTGGGAGATGAAAAAACTCTAAGTGCTTCAAGGTTTTTACGCCCTTGTTGGTACGTCTATTTTCTGTATAACTAGGTGAAATAATTTTCACTTTTGATATTTTGTCTATTCTACGGAAAACTGACATGACGCTCGAAATATTACTCTGGTAGCATGAATTGTAAGATACATGGCTCAAACGAATCGCCTTATGTGTTATGTGTTCATCTTGCTTTACGTAAACCTTATAATTCAATTTGCATTACAAGTTAAATAATTCAGCGTGAGCATTCGACAGTAATCCACATGGTTGGGGGCAAGTTTTGTTCAAGGCACTGTAGCGAGTGCGCAGCGCTAAAAAACGATATCTTTGACAGCTTGCTTTTTCCAACGTAGCAGTTTTTAGAATATTATCAAAGCCCTCTGCTTTTGATAGTACAAGGACAAAGCTTGCTAGGTGAACTATAGATAGACTATATTCTAATACGAGTAGCGGCCAAGCTTCTTACTATCGCATATGATTGTGAACTATAGCTGGGTCATAAAGCTTACTATGAGTCAAAGAGCCATACAGTACGCTGAGATAATGGCACAGCGAAACCTTTGAGGTAACTCTACGTGCTGTGAACCCCCGCTTCTGGGCATACGTAGAATGCGAGTCTAAATCCGTCAATAGCGGGGCGTTTGCTGAAGGTCCGTGTACATGTTTACGCGTATCTAGAATTCGTGTATTAATACTTTTCAAATTGCAACGTCCAAGTAATATTGAAGCACGAACAAATTGAGCAAGGTACTGGTGAAAAAAACAAAGGTGATGGTAAAAGTATCCAGGAATAAACCCCAAAAAGGACAAGTAAAGATTACCTTGCCGACATTTTGGCTTTTTTTCCCCCCTGGTTACCGTTGATGCCTCCCTTCTGTTCGTGCATTAGGTATTTTTTGCGCTTTTAACTTTGGGGTATCTTTGTCCAATTACATTTAGCTCATTCTTTGATATGTGAATGTATGCCAAATATAGATTACCCTAACTCCTTGAAAACAACAAATTCGTGCGTGGGATACTGAACTAGGTGTAATATTTATCTATTCGTGAAGGATATGAAAAGGTGCAAACCGATTATTAATAAAGTTTGGAAATACATAAAACGAAGGTCTGGGTTCTATTTCATGTCACATAGCAATAAAAGTGCATTTCTGACATACTATAGGACTACGAATAGGTATTTTGCTATTGCTCAGGCAACATAATGCACAATATTACCAAAAACAAAAAATAAAAGCAAAAACAAAATCCGAGACAAGGGCAGCTTTGTTCTGAAACGTCATTACCTTTGTCCTCTTCTTGTTTTTCTCTCGCCACGGGGTTTATTTTTTTCTTCAGTATGACAAAATTGTTTGCATGCATAATTTTTGCAAGTTCAATTTCTACCCATTTCCTCGTTTAAAGGGCCCTTGAAGCGAATTTTGGGCTGGAATAAATCAATTTATATTGGGATCTTTCTAATAGCACATCGTTCAGTGGGCCAAAAGAACAAAGGTAGAAAGTCGGAAGCCTGACTTTCGGTACGAAGAAATTGAAAACACAGCGGACTATTTCGTATTTCCTTCCCTTCGTAAGCTCTCTGCCCTTTCACTGTGATATATTCGCGGACCCCGCAGCACGTCACCGGGCACCCGCAGCGCTTCACCGGGCCCAAACGAACGTCACACGACACCGGACCTCTCTTATTCCCTTCACCCCTAAGCTGACATTGTGGTGGAAGCTACGCGATTGCCGGACCAATCAGCCGCCTCCCTTTCATCACCTGACCTCATTTTCTGCGCGTCAGGTATGCGCGAGAGAGCGTGATCACGAAAACGAAACTGAAACTGAACTGGGGACTTAGTTCGACGTGAGCGCGTTGGTAAAGTTAAGTAAAAACAGAAAGAATAAACATAGGGACGGACAGAACAGCACCTCTTCCGTCCCTATGTTTTTATTTCTGTTTTTTATTGAACTGGAGAGAAAGAAGAGATATAAAGTCGGAGAGCGTTACCGGAAGTCACGGGGTTACACCCGGCCGCGTTTTCTTTTTTCTTTTTTTCTTTCGGTTATCTGGTTGTGCGAATCAGACGAAAAACGCGCACGTCGTACGTCGCACTTAAAACGCAAAAGTGAAGCACTTCGTACTTGACGTTTGCGTGTTATTCAAGCTCTTACCAATAGACCGATCTCACCAGCCAGTTTGACCACGCCACCGCTGCCGCAATGTGTGGAGGGAACTTCAGTCTTTCTGTCCGTGCGGCGACCTCTCTGGAGCTCTGTGCGTGTAGAGCACGAGGTGGCCCGAGCCCTCTCGTACACTGCCGTTTGTCTCCAATGAACTAAAGTTATGGCGGCGCTACGCATGCGCCGAACGTTTAGTGAGATCGGTCTATTCGTGTTCGTAAGACGAGCGATGTCTTCAGCCACGAGAAGGGGCGACGACACTGCGACGTCTTCGTGCGGATCAGCTTGGTGGTCGGGCGTGTCGTACAGAATAAATGCTAAGTGTTTTGATCCGTAAACGATTTATCTTTCGAAGCTAGACGAATTCGCCGGTACCGCGAAAAACAATTCTGAAGTAGAGGTCCCACGCCCGTCGTCCGCCGCAATCGCTTTGTCCGTTTCGTTCAGCCGTACAGCCCGCGTTAGACGATACGATGCCATGTAGAGAAGTGCGCAGAGAATGCACAGAGCACTTCCGGTTCTTTGTGCAACTTTTTGTTTTTCAATCAACGTATTTGCAGTTCTATAAAAGCCGCAAAAGTTGGGTATCATATTTTTTTTTTCTATTTTTAATCGAGTGTGTGCCTTCGATGACCCGCGACTTTGATTATATTTGGTGTGTGTGTCTAGGCCATAAAATTCGGCACGTTACCACGGAGAAGAGTCTGAGCGCAACTCAAGCCGCCCAGTTTTTCGATCGGCAGTTTTCGGGCGAAAGAAAACAAATTTCCAGCCCCAAATTGTGTTCTGTGTAGTTTGTCTCTCATACGTCATGTACAATAAATGAAAACCTTGGTGAGCATAAATACCCTGTCAGCGTCCCTTTAAAAAAGCTATACGTTTCAGACTAAAGGCCGGTTAACACACACAGCGCTGGAAAACGGCGATGGCGCAGCCCTGACTGGCACGTGACTTATCGCCGATCTGGTTCCACATGTCCACAGTGGTGAGCGGCGACACAGCGCCGATAAATCACCGCCAAACCGACAACTCGACGCACCGTCGGCGCCGCGTCGGCGTCTTTTTCAGCGCCAATTCGGCGCTGCGCTGTCCCTGTGAACAGGCCTTTACGATAGTAACGAAACTTTAGCCATCTTAGTAGTTTTAAATCATTGTAACCAGTTTTCTAAAGCTTCATTCGAAAGCATGGAAAACAGCCTCGCTCTATTCCGAGATGCTAAAACAGTCCGCGGCACGGCAAAACGATATATCGACTCAGCTTCCCATGGCGCCGTAAACAAAGCTCCGGAAGTCGCATTTTTGAATCGTGCACAATCGCCAATGACGCTCACTTTGCACTAAACACCAATAAAACGTCGCCCACAAAAAAAGGAGCGAAAAGCCGATATTTTACTTGTAACTTGTATCTTATTTGCTGACTCTATAGTCAAGGCTAGCTACTCCGTTTCACATGAACTCCGATCGCAGCCAACTCTACGATCCGAAACAGCCAATCAAGTTGTGCCAAAAGTGCATCGTCACGGCGCTCGTCAAATTTGTGCGTTTTCTATCACGCGCTATGCGGAGCGCAAGTTTGTCTGCTTCTTTTGCGGGGATTGTGGAGACTAGTGCCACTAAATAAGCTACGCTTCAGAATAAACCACTGATCTCTATTTTAGTAGGCTGGATCGCGGATCGGGAGCCCGTCGGTGTCGCCACCGGCGGCCATTGCTTGACACCAGGCAATACACGCAAGTCTATGGGAGGAGCGCACAAAAGTAAGAATATTGAAGCATGTACGCTGTGCTCGGAGGCCAGTATTTTATGGTGTGCTGCGATCCTTATGTAGAGTGTTTGGAGATCGAATCAGTATTTGTCAAACGTTCGAACGCCGATTAAAAAAATCAAACGTACCGGAGCACCTACGGCTGAGCTGGCAAGCTTTCTCTCGTAGTGGAGTAAACAAAGGAACTTGCCGTCAATGAGACCGCCCGCCACCGACTCCGCGGTAACTCTAGGTAACTCTCGCCTCATTGGGCTGCACTACAGCGGAGTCACTTTCGACCAAAAAATATTTATTTATAAGAACTGCGAGGGCTGTCAGTTTTAATGTTTTGTACGCAAGCTATTTGACGGGCTTATCGAAAAGCATCCAAAAAGTTTCAGTGTCGACAACAGTTTAGAAACGGGGGAAACGGCACTTTTTCTCGTTCTTCCCATTGAGTCCCATGCATTGACTGGTGTCAATCAGTGGCCGCCGGTGGCGACACTCGGCCCCAGCTGCCGAGGCCGCGGTCCGCGATCCAGCCTACTACAATAGAGATCAGTGATAACGACACTTGGCCATATTGTGTCTTAAAATCGTGGTTGCCAGTTATCTGAAGCTTTATCTGAAATCACGGGAAGTGTCTTTCCGCCCTCCAGAAATGTTTAAACAGTTCGCAACAGAGCAAAGCAATATTACATGACCTTCCTAACACCGAATCTAATGCTGAGGAAGTCGCAATTTTGAATCATGACGATCGGCAGTTGCTTCTGCTCTGCATACGAGCCAGAATGGCGGAGCCCACAACAATCTCGGGGAACGGAGTGCCGATACTCTAAGCGCAGCTCATTTAGTGGCTCTAGTGGAGACGTCAGAACGCTGAGCTCTGATTGGTTCTAAATTGAAGGATAGTGGGTAGACCTCAAGGCAAGCTGCCTCGAGGTCTACACACTATCCTTCCAATCAGCGATAATCAGAGCTCGGTGTTCTGACGTCTGCACAATCCCTGCAAAAGAAGCAGATGACCTTGCGCTCCGCATACCAATCACGCGCAAAAAAAAAAAAAAAAAAAACGCTCAAGATCACGCCACATTTACTGTGCGTGATTGGTTTCGTCGACGATAGGAAACGCTCAAAGACGATGAGCGCCATGACGATACACTTTTGGCGCCGCTAGATTGACCCCATCGGGTCGTCGTATACACGAACTAATGTATTACAAACAAACCGAAGCGCCCCTAGCGGACGCTACCGGCGCCGCGCATGAGCGATGGGGTGTGGGCAAGAAGCTCGCCGTCGCCCATAAACAAACCATTGAAATGCGATGTTGCCGGCATCGGTATGAGTCCCCGATGCTCTTTCTCGCGTTGGAATTGTTGATTCTACGTCTTCCCGGCATTGTCTGACTACTTGATCGGCCTCAGCGAAATTA
This sequence comes from Ixodes persulcatus, assembly GCA_013358835.2. Lineage (NCBI taxonomy): Eukaryota > Metazoa > Arthropoda > Arachnida > Ixodida > Ixodidae > Ixodes > Ixodes persulcatus. Next base: position 429,486 of record JABSTQ010009058.1, read on the forward strand.
CCGAGGCTCGTTACACCGCCAAACATCGCGTAAATAATTTTACTAGTGGCGATTCATTCCGCGTGGACGCCACAGAATGGACGCAAAAGCCTGATTCGCATCATCAAATTCCACTCGAACTTTTCAGTTGCGTCGTCGCTCGGGCTGCAAAAGCGTGAACCGCAGCTGAGATGGTCGACGTCGATACTGAAAACCGCAAGCAGAATCGGCTACCAAGTGAATCGAGAATAACAATTCGTTGATGGCCACTGGTAACAATGATCAACATCTCCTTGGATCTACCGTTTACACCGAGCCGGCTTACCCCAACCAACCTTCAAACTTAAAAGTGTTTCGAGGCCTGCACTTTCTTCCTGTCGGAATTACGGGGCCAGCGTTTGGTCTATGGGCCGGTGTCGTCTGGAATAGCAGACGACCAGCAAAAACGTTTGAAATAGCCGTCGACAGTTCAAACGATCAGGTGGCCGTTTGAACTTGAAGACGCACTGAACGTAGTCCGCAGGTGGTCCGTACAACTTGACAGTTTCCTGCGTTCATGTTGGAACAAAACAAATAATTCTGATGACCACAAGCATCCGTGAATTCAACCCAAAGGGCTTCCCGCCCAAGCAATCGTGGTCCGACGGCGGCTAGGCTTTCCCTTTTCACGGCACATATCGACGTTCTCGAACGAACCTCGGAGCGCATGAAAACTGACCTTCAAACCTTTTTAGACTCTTTTGTTACAGCCTAAGTCGCGGCGTTTTGGCGAGAAGGCAGGTTTTTGTCTGGTTTCTTTCAAGACAACGCAGGAATGTACGTCTCGCATGGCTTCTGCCCGCAGCCTCAGACCGGAAGTGCACTCGACGCGCCACCACCGCGCCGTGACGTAACAGAGTAGAGTTTGTGTATAGACCTTCCATCGCTTATCACTGGGGCTGGGGCGAAAAATGTCGATTCACTGAGCTGTGAACGCATGCGCAGCGTCCGATATACCGCACAGCAGAGCAACAGCGCATGCACAGATGGCGGTCCACAGCCCAGCAGATAAAGATGGCAGCGCGCAGAAGTTTGCAAAGGTCCCAACCGTTAGCTGCGGTCCTGACTTAATCTGAAACGGAGTATATGGGAGCCCTTGCCTCGGACGCCGATCAAAGTTATACGCGGGCGCACTCGTTGTACTTCTGAAGTGCCCCTAAAAGTTGCACCCGAGTGCAATACCGCGCCGACCTATACGCGTGTTGGCGAAACGAGGAACGGATTTGTTGTCTTCTAGAAACTCGGGGAGGGCCGACTTCGGGGGTATGCGCGGCACGTGCTATCACCAAAACCCGCTCCTGAACTTCTCGAGCGGTTGAAGAAAGGGAAAAAAACAATAACAAAGAAAGCGAAGAACCCGAGTTTATTGGCGCTGGCGTGGAATAGCAACCAGCTGTCGAGGTGGGAGCGCTCGATAGTTAATTAACCGGCTACGAGAGCAGGAGTATAGCACCGAAGGTAATTGACTTCCGACGTTCGGAAAGGGTAGCCAAAAAAACGCGACACGGTGCCGAGTTTTATAAACTTGGGATGAAACGGTCGTCGGACTTAATTGAACTGGAGACTTTCGCTCGACCTCGTTTATTTAGTTTATCTACGATGTCGTCGTACATTCTTTCCGACCCTATACCCGGCCTTGTTTGTTGTATGTTCAATTTAAACGCATGAAACATTGAATAGAACCGGCGTTCAATGGAGGCCAGACTTGCCGCCGAACTGGGTACTGTTCGTTTCACCGAACCTGCATAAACGAAGCCGACCCTGAATGCGGGCTTTGTGTTTGCGAGGGAGCCTGTTCAGGAACTGGAGGACTTCCGTTTTAATCTGTTTCTTGAAGCTGAGAGTGCATACCGGTAATCGTTTACGAGCGAGGTGTCGAATATTTTGAAATAAGAAAGGATGTCTTAGAAGTGCGCTTCTGGTCGCTAAAATAATAAGAACGTTATTCGCATTGTACGCTTAAAGAAGAACCCATATATCGGCTATGTTTCGCAGCATTTTCATATCTCTGAATTTTCTATGCATGACTCAACGTGCTGTCTGGGGACCCATACAGCTTCTCGAGACACTTCTCGAGAAGCAAGCAGCTTTTCGAGGCATCGCAATAGGGTGGCTTAGTTAGAATCAAACAATCTATACCGTTAAGTATCCCTTCGTAGCGGTAGCAGTGAACAGTATCCACTGCCCTCAGTTTAAAAAAAAAACAGAAATAAAAACAGGAAGTTTCTTTTTTTTTTTCCTTTTGCTTTATGTTTAACATAACCATCATACTCTGGTCAGTCGGGTCACGTAAGTGGGCACGAGCGTGCTAGGAAGATACTTTGTTTAGAATACCTCATCTTCACGTGATCATGCTTCCACTTTCCCGATGTCAGCCCCTATACAAGTTTAATTGTCTGCGTGCCACAGGAAGAGGTCTCACTTTAGCGCAGAGCGTTTGAGAGGTTCGATAACTTTTCGTTCGTGGGTATTGTTAAACCTTCTGGCACTAATCTTCTTTTTAGTTGTTTTTTTAAAAGCAGACTAGTAACTCTTGTGCTCTGCAGAGAATTTGGCATAGTTTTACGAGCGTAATCTCAATTGAACATTAATTAAAGCATCATGTCTAACTTCTCCATTCTAAATGAGGAGGCTTGATTCCCACTTATTTCTATCTGATTCTCAAAGCGGAAAGCTCAACAAAGAAAAACATGTCTCTCTTCGTTGAGATAACAGTAGTCGTATGGATAACAGTAGTCGCTACTGGACGCTAGCCACATTTCGACGTACCTACCACTGCGTCGTAAAGGCATCTTGTGCGCGATGAAAAAAATACGGTCTTGTATAAAAATACGCCTGAAGCGTCATAAGAAACTAAAGCGTTTGCTCGAGTAATAGCCGCACTTCTTATGAACGAAACCTGTGGGTCTGCTTTCCCGTGGTGGACGGGGATAGCGAATCACCGCGATCGGCAGAAAAATGGTAGCAATTTAAGGGACATATAGATAACATCTTCACGCGAAATTGCTATTCTCTCAGAACCAATTTTTACGGAAAAAAGTGATCTCGACCATGTTATTCACTGCGTTTTTTTTTTATTATTATTTAACGACGTAGGAAATGATTGAATGTAGGTGTGCTCTGCGGGAAAGTAGACGCAATCGCCTTGTTCATAACAAGGCTATTACTCGGGCAAATACTGAAAACACCAAACGAAGGACTCATCTTCAGATCCGTGGCTGCGCTTTGTCTTCTTGCTCCTACTATCAAAATAATTTATAGTTTCGTTCCTGCCAGATTAAAATTACCAACTCCCCTTCCTCCTTAGATTTTTCTGACCGTTAGTATTGTTCATGCTTTGGGTACCCACGTCATTCTCCCTGATCCCGAAATAACCACGACGTATAAAAATACACCTTGAATGTCCGAAATAAGCCTAATCAAATAACTGGCTTCGCATCCTGCAAAAAGAAAAAAAAAAAAAAAAAAGCTCGACGACTTTTCCCCCTACCTATGCAAAGTCTTCGTGTGCTTGCGACGCGTTGGCGGTGGCCGTTGTGTTGCAGCAACAGCGTCTAACTGAACCAGAACCACTATATGGTGAGTAGCGACAATCCGCCGAGCACCGTTATTGCTGCTTCCTGACTCCTATTGTAAAGACCCGGGAAGGAAAACATCGGGAGGAAAACCTTCTTAAATCAGTGTCTTCGTGGTGCCGTAAAAGCTGCACTTCTCTTTTTTTTTTTTTTCATTTCCGTGCTCGGTCAAGCACGTCACAATCAATCTGTAAACCCGCGGAAGCCGGCGAAGAACAGAGTTCCTTCTGGTGGTGAGCTGGTTTCTTCTGCCCACCGACTCGTTCTCTCGGCGTTTCCGCAGCTGCCGGCGTTGTTTGCGATTGGGCGACGCCAGGGAAGAACCGATGCGATTTGTTGGAGCACGGCCGCCCGGCGCGCTTGGAGTCGCGACGCAGCGAAGCGCGAAGACAGGACGCCGCCACGTTTGAGTGCGGCGTCTGGATTGGCTTTTGTTTTCTTTTGATAACGCGGAATTCGTTATATTGGGCCGGCTATGTATAGGGAAAGGGCGACATAAAAAAAAGTGATATGGAAGTGACGTCATCAGAGTGGCGTCTTCAGCGTCGACTATAGTATGTATATAGTCACTGTATAGACGTTTGCAAGTACGGTCTCTGGGCGCCGCCATCTTGCTGATTGTGTGGGTAGATCGTCCGATAGTCAAGTATTGCTGAGGCGTACCCACAACATCAACAGCGCTTGACCAGCAGACGATCTATTCACACCAGCAGCAAAATGGTGGCACCCAAAGGCCGTACTCGCAGACGTTTCACGCTTCTTGCTTTGTGTTTCGCCCTTCGACGCTCCTGTCGGCCGATATCGCAAGCCTATTGGCTCTGGAGCTATATGATGCCCAGAACACGCCACGCCCCCCACGTTTCTTAAGCTCTCGTGTGACTATAGTGACAGCAACATTTGGAGGGGTGATGCCTCGCCCGCCAAAATTTAGGGAATTTCGTTGAGTTCGCAGATGTCGAACTTTGATAGCCATTACAATTAGTGCCACCTACGCAACAGGACTTCTTTCGTGGGTGGTGCCGCACTCTCAGTGGCTGAGAGCGATTGATCGGGTGATCATGACGTCGAAGGTCGCGGCGCGAGTCTTGGTATGTAAACGATTTGACCAAGCTTTAGCGACCCAGAAACGTATTCGGTATGGCCGTAGTATAGTGGCCTAATTTCCTTTCGTTTTTATTTTTTGTATCTTACCGTTTTTGCGTTTTTCTTGTTTTGTGTACCTGAGTTGACGAGACCGCACTGCAGACTGGAAAGACGTTATGGGTTAAAGGGATACTGAACCAAAGAATTTAGTGTCCATAATAAGTGGCGCACGTTCTTTCCACGAGCCAGCAGCCGCCGGTGTGCGCGAGCGCACGCAACGAAAATAACGTCAAAGACCTCCGTTCGCGCTTAAGAGGACAGTGAAATGCATGGGCTTCGGGCCAAAGGAGAGTAAATACAGGCTTTTCATCTCTACAAGTGAAAGCTACGTGCTTGTTAGACCAATTAATCGCTTACCTTTTACACCAGACACCACTGTGTAAATGAAAAACTTGTCTTTATTTTTCTTTGGCCCGAAGCCCATACATTTCACTGTCATCTTAAGCGCGAATGGAGGTCTTTGACGTCATTTTTGTTGCGTGTGCTCGCGCACACCGGCGGCTGCTGGCTCGTGGAAAGAACGTGCGCCACTTATTATAGAGACTAAATTCCTTGGTTCAGTATCTCTTTAAGTAGAATGTGGAGATTGTCTTCCAAATATGCGCAGGTGTGGCCTATTAGACCGGGAACAAAATTATAGCTCGACCTTCATGTCCATAGGTTTAGTCTGGCTGAAGAAAGAATAATCTAACTGGCTTTTTTTGTAACCACCATCGACGCTGCTATTGAGCACACACATACACGTAGGAACCTACTCGTGCATTTGCTGCTCCGAGGAGCAGCGAGGAGCCTTTCTTTCTTTTTTGTTTACAAAGGAACCGATGCCGGTATACAGGTTGTTGCCTTCTCCGGTAAAAAAAAGGTTTAGGGCTCAGGAATGGTTCAACGGGGAAATGAAAAATGTTTGCAGATTTTTTTATTTTTGTTTTGCAAACCCAAGCGACGATTTGATTTCAAGGACAGTGGACACCACGCTGTTTAACGTCTGATTCGAAAAAACACTTTAGACATGTGGGATATTATTATACGTTGCCTTCACTTTTGTGTTTCTTCACTCTCAAACTTTTTCAGAATAAAAACAGTGTCCAGCTCGCTCGTCGTTGCTGTTTTATTTTCTTTTTAGCTAATGCTTGTGTGACTAGTCGCAGTTACATCAAGAGGGTAATTAGCTCTCTTTGACACGAAGCCTTGAGCGCTGAGCCTCCAGCCACCCCATTTTTGTTGTTTTATACCGTTAATTATCCTTCCTTTCGAAGACGTGAAATCTACCAATCAGTTCAAAAATAAGAAATACGTTTTCTCGTGTGCAGAAACCTAACGCCACAAGGTTGATGTTGATGTAACAAAGTTGGACGCGTACTTCTTTCGCGCTTCTGTCGACCGAGTCCAAATCTGGCCAGTCTAGAAACGACCTACACTCACTGGCAGACTGAGCACGGCAGGGCGTGCCTTTGGAACACCCAGCCTCCTGCACGCGCGCCATGCCTTCCGCCCTGCTCTGGTTGCGTGAGGGGGGCTCGATGTGCGCGAGACAACCGAAACCGTCTGTGACGTGCGCTTCCCGTAGGATAGCAACGTCGTCCTATATGCAAAAATCGCAGTCGCGACGATTCCGCCGAGGACGAGCACAGACGACCGCCGAAGCGGCCACAGCCCGCGGTCCTGAAAGTCGCCAATTTCGACCTGTGCTCGTCTTGTCTTTAGCCAACTTGTTGCCCGTCACGAGTCCTCTTTGGGGGAATGCAAACTCTCTGCGTACGCGACAAATTTCCGAAAAATAGCACGCGCAAATATAGCGCACGCGAAGCTCAAAACACGGCTAGCATTTGACTCATGCGTTGTGGCGACGACGCTGTCTTTTACGTACGCAATCTTTTTTGAGTACGCCATTCCAAAACTGCTTATTATCGGCTCGTAGAAACAAATATATTCATTATCTTTTTACAAAAATGGCCAAAAAAGAAAGCCAGCCGCACCTCGGAATTTAATCTAAAATGTAAGGCCCTTTAGTTTAACCCAACAAAACGAAAGCGTTTTCTCGTCGATCATACTTCAACGCGCTTCGGCGCTATGCGGAGGGCAAGTTCGTCTGCTTCTCGCGCAGGGGGTACCGGTGACGTCAGAACGCCGTGCCCTGATTGGCTGATCGCGGCCCCCCTATCTGAGCGTCGTTTGCTCCTTTGCAACGTCGTCTGCGTCTGTCTTACCTTTCCTGCGACTTTCGGAAGTGCAGAGGCGAGATTCATAAAACCATGTTACGCCGAAAGAGTGCGTAAGACAAAACGTGAGAACAAGTTCGTATTCACGAAACGAAATTATCGTAAGTTTTGCTCAGGTTACGACGGAATCCTACGACGATCAACTCAGCATGGCCGACAGCGTCGCTCAGTTACTTGGTCGCGACGACCAACGGACGTTTATTTTTGTACGTGCTCTTCTCATGCGTCACGACTACAAGCAGCAAGAAAAAAAGTAAAAAGCACTTGAAATACACCACGACGAACAAGAACGCTGGATCCACGAACACCCGGGAAATGCTCCAACGGCCACGATTCCACTGACCCCGTCCAAGCGAGCTCGGCAGATAGGCCTAGCAGCGGCGCAGCGGTGCTCCGACGGTCCTTGGCCAAGACCGTCTGCCCACGACCGGCTGGCGTGCTGAATGGAATATGCCCGCGCGACCCTTGTGAACCCTTCAATCTCTTCCTCTTGTCATCGCCTCGTTTTCCGAGGCAGCGGCGACTCTCGCCGGTGAAAAAGCGGTGAATCTCCGACAGACGCAGGAAAGGTAAAGCAGCCATCGCTTTGACTAGCAGACGTAAAGCAGACGACGTTAACTGCAGCAACCCGCCGACGCCGTTTAAGAGTGAGGAGTCTCGCCGCACACGCAAGGAGGGAAAAAGTATTTGGGAGGGAACTTGCGGACACTCTCGCTTCTTAGCAAACAAACCTCGGCGCCTCGGGACACATCGCCAGCGAGTCCCTTGACTTCCCCCCTTGATGCACGTCTGCTAGTTGTTCGACAAAAACAACGTACCGCTCGAGTTATTTCGTCTCCCCTCTCTGAAAGGCGAAGTCGAGCTCGCTCGTAAAGACCTGCACTTCCGAAAGTCGCAGGAAAGGTAAGACAGACGCAGACGACGTTGCGAGCAGACGACGTTGCAAAGGAGCAGACGACGCTCAGATAGGGGGGTCGCGATCAGCCAATCAGGGCTCGGCGTTCTGACGTCCCCGCTACCTCCTTTCTCATGCGCAGAAGACGAAAATGAGCCCACTTGCGAGGCGTATAGATCAATCCTTCGTGACACCGCAAAGCTATAATGTATAACTTGATTTTACTAATACAACAATCCGCACTAGAATATGGCACAAACTTATTCATTGTGCGCATTTTTAAGCACCACAGAGACACTAACTTCGTCGCGCACCATTAACGACAAACACCCCACCGTTCCGTTGAGTGGCGGGTTGTTGCTGCGCTCTTAACTCGTTTCTTTTTTTTTTCCTTGAAGAGTAGATGGCCCTATTCAGGCGCCCGTGTGGCTCTTTCTTTGCTCCTCGAATCAATCGCCCTCTCCGGCGAGCCCTCGAGGCACTCAATATGCAAATCAGACGACGACGTTGCCCTCTTTCGGGAGGCGATTAATGAGGAGTGAGCGTCCAAAGGGGACTCCCAGGCTGCTACGGTTCTCCCATTCGCGGTGTGGCGGTGGCGGCCGTCGCCATCCATACACGAGCGCGAGGTCCCCGATGTTCGTACTCTGTCTTCCTATTCAGGGACGACAACCAGGCGTGTAACGAAGTGTGGTGCCGGCGCGTTTGGGAGTGGAACATATCAAAACGCGACTGGAAAATGAACTGGAAGCAAAATAATCGCAACAGCAAACACCCAGCAACCGGCTGTGAAGATCAAACTCATCTTGAAAGGAGATTCTGGGCAGCCCGTATTTTTCGGTGTCTTAAGTCACAGCTGTTTTTCCAAATATCCACCAGTGCGTAGTTTGTAACAATGCTACCTATTTGCTTTTTTTTTCATGTATCAACCTCAATTGTGCGAGATTAACTGATTATTGACATTTACAAAAAGGATAAACGGTGCAGCACCCTCCAGCAGCCTGTTATTTTGGTGGTCCGAAGTGGGGCCCCGGCGTGGCGACCCATGAGTCCGCGGCTTCAGCTCCGCGCCCACCATGCAGGCAAGCGTGACTTAGAAAAGGGGTACGACATATATACCAACTTTTCTTGTAACAACGGTCTTTTAAATGGGGGTGCGGCTTGTACAATGGCACGTCTTAAAACCGAAAAGTACGGTAAAAAATGAAAGACTTCTACATTTCTCTGTAACGCCGCATTAGAGCGCAGCTCTTGAGGAGAAAGAGGGGACGGTACGGAGGGGAGAGAAGGGTCATTTATGATGTCACGTGATGTCATGTGTGACGTCAGACGTGACGTCACGTGTGACGTCACGAGGGTAAAATTTTGCCGCTAAACTTAGCGAAAAAATTTTCACGGGTTGAGTGGCGTCACGTGTGACGTCATTATAGGAAACGTCCCATAATGCAACGCGTGGTTACGCCAACGGCGACGGCGGCGCCGCTCAAGCCGGAAACGGGCGCCTAAGAGCTGCGCTCTAAAATATTGGGAATAAGAATACAAAAGGTAAAGGAGCGAGTGACTAAGTTATTTTAGCGTTCAGCGCTCTGGCTGCTTTGCCGGTTGAGTGCTAGCGCTGCGTTGAATCTGTCTTCGTCAGGGCGTAAAGCAGACTGGTAGTCTGTTTTATACCCAATTCACACGGCAGCATAAAGGTACCTTTAGCTTAGGTCCCTTAGCTGAAGGTACCTGTAGTAAACGGCGTTCTTGATCACACGATCAATAAACCGAGCAGTTTGAGTTGATGTCGATTGCATTCCTGCTAAACTGCGAGAGGAGCACGTGATAAACAATTATTCCTCAAAATCGGTTTGACGAGCTGTTTTTGATTATTGTGTGTGAAATATCACATTTAAAACCTAAATATAATTCGTGCTTGCTTTTGCGTCACTTTATTTTTTTTTCTAAGTCTAAAGGCGCACCTAAATGAGTCTTGCTTTAAAACGTCCAACCCGTCGGGCCACACTGGCCCTAAATCATCTGCGTTTACGTGTTTCCATTGCGAGGTGAGCGACCTTTCTCTGTTCAGCAGCTCCATTTTTCCGGAAAGTTCTCACTGAAGTGGCTAAATAGTGCCCGACAGAAACAAACCACTTGAGAGTCTCACGGTTACGCCATCGAAACGGATGGACGACGACGAGGATAAAAGGTCCTGGACGGGAGAGTCGGACGACTCGTCTACAACCTCGATAAAGAGCTCGCAGTGGTTCATCACGTTCGGGTTCGTAGCAGACATTGTCTTCCACGTGCCGCCGCTGCTACCTGCTAGCTGGAGTATGCGTTCCTCGTTAATGTATTCTATCACATTTGTGTTCACAATCATTTCATAATTTGCTACTTATATATATTCAATTTGTTATCATTCATTAAACTAGATATATTTATATATCTGTGATTTTTATTGTGAGTTCGTGGGTCCGAGGCTACTCCTTTTAGCTGTAAAGGGAGCTCGGCGAGCTCCGTTTAACACAGGATCTCTCTTAAGAAAGGGACCTTTATGCGCCGTGTGATTGTGATGTCCAGCTCCCTTTACTACAGGTACCTGTGCCAAAGGTACCTTTACGCTGCCGTGTGAATTGGGTATTACGCCCTGACGCGCGATGATTGTGTCACTCCTTCGTAAGAGTTCCGGCAGGTGGCTCCAGTCCTTGTGTCTGTGAAGCCGGAACTGCTAGGGTTCTGTAGTACATGATCTCAGTATACGTAACGTTTTTGTTTATAATATAGATATGACGTATGTGTGAATAACACGAATGTAAAACTAGCTCTTATTGTCAGTATTGACAGTTGGTTATTGCCTGTAGAACTATTTATATTTATTAATTTACTTTGATTTATGTTTCTTCATTTATGAACGTACTTACATAGCCTAAACTTAAATCATGACAGGAAATTGAAATCACACATCGCAAGAGAAAATGAAACGTAAGATTGATTTCCAAACGACGCAAGCTCACAATGTCCGTCGTGTGCCCGACCGTGTTTCGTAGTTTCCGATACATAACACTTCTTGGCACTTGCTGATATTCAAATAGAAGTCGTTTTGTCTAACATGCGCTGTTTCACCCAATAATAAAGACGGTTTTAAATGCCGCAAAATTTAAATCGTGAAATGAATTGTTGTCGCAAGCGATAAACTTTTACACCGGTCATGTTTTCTTATGCTTAAAAACCGCCGGCGGCAAGGTGCAGTTCGACGCGGTTACGGGGATTTATTATGCAAGCAAAGATAGCTTCTCAAAATCTGAATTTTTGAGTGGTATGACCCTAACACGCGACAAAAACCTCACTCTCGCGAGGTGACCATAACGCGACCATTGTATAGTCGATGGCCAGACTGTCGCACGCCCATATTATCGTGCTGCATCGTGTTAACACGTTTAGTAAGGTAAAGTTAAAAGCAGTCATGTCGATTGACGCTAACATAGATATCAATAAAAGCGCGCACAAACCTTCGCACGGTGAGAAGTTTTGAGTAGTAAAAGGGAAAGCTTTCAATATCCAACTACAACGGCTTGCTTCCTCTTTTTCTTTTTTTCCATGAGCCCATGTGTTCGTGCGACTTAATTACTACACTTCTTTGTATGAGAACTGCTGAGGGATTCATAATTTAGGTCATTATTTGCTTAAACGCTAGCAAGAATAAAAACATGCCTGCATAACTGACACGATCAACGATTGGTGTCGGAATCTGTGAGTTCTTTATATCGAGAGATTTCCACTACCAAAAATTTCTTCATACCCACCTCGATATCACATTCATCGTTAGGAACTTTATTACTTCTAGAATCTTTATACTGAAACATGCATTTAAGAGCGTCTCTTTATCCATATTAGAAGAAAGGAAAAAGTTGCAGCCTTATGGTGCAGGTCAAAGGTTCTCATCACCCTGCAAGGTAGAACCGGCAGTCGAGGCGCCCAGTATTATAGACAGCACTACTTGTTTTAATGACCGACATCAACATAATTGAACGGGGACAAAATTTGACCACAAAACTCGAACGGTTGTCTGACATTTTGCTGATGCTTAAAACTCGTAACTCTAGGCCCATATTACGTCGGAATGCACTAACACTTAACATCAATATTAAAATAGTGTTTTCTATTGGCAAATTTCTATGCCGAACGGCGTTGTATACCCTTCTTGCAGGCCGTCCAATTTTGCCCTATATATGTCTGTATCTTCACTCCGTGCTTAACAAAAAACTTACGTTTTTTTATGGACCCTGTTGCACAATTATTTAAGTAAAAAAACACACATATTTAATATTTTGTTATTAAAGAATCTGTACGAAACCTACCGCAAGTACATAAGGCAAGCTTTACATAAAGGAACTTTGCTTTTTTCTTCCATCGTGACATGAAAGATTGCATACCATGAGGAATCAGACCTTTTAACTAAAAGCGGCAAGTTTCGATTTAGAACAACTCCCTAAATTTAGTTTGCGTCTAACATTTATTCTCGTCATTATAAAGAAACAGATTCATCACGTTTGAAATCGCCCCACGAAAGTCGACCAATTCTGTCTAAACGTGCAGCCGCGCTATTGAGTTCATAGAAGAATACGTGAGCAAGTTTTCACATACACAGCTACTGGCATTTGGATAGACTAATGGGTTTCGAACGCATCGGTCATACGAAGAATCAAAGTTTGTCTTCGATTTTCAGGGCTGTCGAGATGCTAGCGGAAGCTCAGTGTGTGTGCCGCACGCGACGCTTGAACATTCAAAACCCCGTGCTTGCACGCAAGTATCCAGCATCGACAGCGCAGGAGTGAACTCCATTCAACGCGACTGTACACCATCGACCAACGAAACCCAAACAAAAGTTTGAAGGCAAAATCCGAACTATAAAAGTATTGATTCGTACTATAATGTTTTAGTCTAGACTTTTTTACCACCGAGAATTCGATCGAGTCTTGGAGTCACATCGGTACGTTTTACCGTCTGGAAACCGCCAGAGATAATCAAATTTCTTTGGCGGTTCTGTTATACGACAGCGAGAAACCCATTTCTTCATTCGCATGTTGTTGTCTGTGTTACGCTTTTTTTTTTCTTTTTACAGCGGAGCTGTTAAGGGCTAGTTTCTCCAGGATCGTGTCCGCCAGCAAACAAATGTCGACACAACACTCCAGACAGCTACCGCCATCTACGAGCGACGACGGCAACCAGACAATTGGCTTGCCGGTTGTCTGGTTGCCGTCATCACTCGTAGATGGCGGCAACCTTTCCAGCATTTCCACTCTGGCTTGCCAACTTGCGGCCGGCCATTGCTTCACTCCCACCATAGTACAGCTTCGCTGGTCTCCCTTCTTCACCAAAGTGGAAAAGCTGAAAGTTTCTTTTTTTTAATTATTGGATAAGAACTTTGTAATGTCGCAGAACGCATGTCGTTGCGAGCTCCCTACTTAACTTTGCTGCGTTTACACTCACGGGATAAACGAGATAAAGTTTGGGCATCGTTGCACAGTTTTCTCACTTCGGTGTTTTTGAGCCCAAAGAGATTGCTGTTAAACCATTAATGTTTACGAGCCCTTCATTTTCGCGAATTTAGTGAATCAAAAAATTCGCGAAATTGAAGGGCACGCGAAAATTTCGATCATAAAGTGTTTCAATGCAGGCGTCTGGAATTCGTGAAATTTAGTGGCCACGATTATGCCCTCTGTGACCGACTCGCGAAAAATAGGGGCCACGAATATACAGGGTTTTGCAGTATATTCTACTCGAACGCTGAAAGACTCCGAACGACGCAGAGTCAACGTCAATTTGAAATTCACACGCCCGTTGTCAAAACAGCGAAGTATATTAAGAGAGCATGGAGACTCATGGACTTTACATTTGTGTATGAGCAACCCCTTCCACATCCAAATTACACTTCGATAACCTATTTGAGCGGCCAGGTAGGGAAAACCGGCATTGAGCGTTTCGAATGTGAACCTGCTCAGTGGAGGTCTCGTGAATATTCGTCCATCTGCCCGAAATATGCGGCTGCCCGGGCCTAAAGCTATTGAGTTAGCACTCGTTTTACTCAAGATGGGAGTCTGACAAAATAGACACAGTAAAAAGGTAGGCGCAATGAAACTCTCATCATTTACGCAGCCAGGGTGAGCGTACTATAGTGTTATTTCATAACACCCACCGAACCTTCTTGAAGTGCGTTACGAATGCCTTTTATTCTCGACAAACTTTTGTAGCTTCATCGCACCAAGTCGAAACTTGGAAAATTATTAAAGGCGTTCACGAGATGTGACCATTTCAGTGTGATGTACGCAGGGATGATGGGCATGAAGTTTCACTCGCTCATTGTTTCTGGGCACATCGCACTTCGAGGATCTATTCGTATTATGAGGTGCACGTCATTCGTTGGAATCCCAGTATCTTTTAATCGTTTAGTCGCGATTGGCTATCTCCGGCTGCTCCCCCCCCCCCCCCCCCCAAAGAAAAAAAAACTCAAACTTTATTTTAAAGAGTTATTGTTAGACTAAGAAACGCAGGTAGTGACTTATTATATCCGTGCTCCTTGCTTCGTAATTTAATCTCCTTCGACGTTGGTAATCGGAGAGTGACGCAATCTCATTGGCTGCGATGTAATAGTGACATGCTAGAGGACTTGCCATATCCCGCTTTTCTTAAGCTGTCAGTGACTATATAGTCAGTGACAACTTAAGAAAGGTAGGGCGTGGCGGCTCCCGATCATATTCACATTGCTTCGCGCGGCTGCCGGTGAAATTTCGCCATAAGCTAGTTAGAATGCAGAAGAATGATTCAGGAAGCACGAAGCGTGAACGTTTCTTTAAAAAAAAAACGCGTTTCTAAAGATGGCAGTGCCTCTAAAAAAGTTGCGTCACCGCGGTGTTGCCTAAAAACACGCTGATCCGTGAATGGGCAAGCGCAGAGCAAATGTGTCCCTGCGCTTGACCAATCTTCTGGCGCCTCGACATATAGGACCACTTATCATGCCGCCACGTTTTTAAAATCAGTTTTTTTTTATTCGATCATAGTTTAAATGTTTCTTACAAAAATGTATTTTAATTAAATATGATGAAATAATTTAGTTGATAAAAGTGCCTACCTGCGTTATTACTAACGCAACTGCTTGAGCAAAGAATAGCGGATATAAAAAATAAAACGCCTTCCTTCAATCGTTCCGGTGTACAGATCCTGAGCTTCAGTCACATTTTGTTTCTAGCTTTTGTTTAACTCAATTCTACTCGTGCGGCCGTGTTTTTTTATTATTTTGTTATACCCTCCGTTCAACTGTCCATTCGTCGACCGTCCCCCCCGCGTTCCTCGTTTAACTTTTATCCCTTTTTATTTTACTTTTTACGCCAAAATACGAGATTTGAAAACATGTACTATTCTGACCAGCGCTTATCCTCTGCCTTTGAACGACCGTCGATGGACAATAAATGTGGCTCGGCGACACCGGGAAGAGGGCATCGGGGTTCGCACGAATAATTGATAGCGAGTCCGACCACCGGCGTCGCAGTCGCCGGGGTTGCGTTTCTCCACTCCACGTTGCAGCCTGAGGCCTCTAACACCTTAGCGACACGCCACTCGTACGGGTATGCCACGCAAGAAATAGCACTTCCCGCCGTTTTTATGCTTTATCCTTTTGCTGGGGGAGGGAGCTGCAGCATTAGAACTATGCGACAATAGACCTTTTAGCCGAATTACCCAAGCATCAAAAAGAATGCCGGGGACGTAGGTACATGCGCTGCGCGTGCTGGCGTTTTCAGCTCTAATTGTTCAAAAGCAAAAATCTAAAAGAAATGGCATTTCGTACGCCAGCTCCCCGGACGCTTTACTCTGGTTATTTACTTTGAATATTTTCTATGGGGAAGGCGAGCGTGTGCAGTGCCTGTACCTATACGTTCCCAACATTCTCTTTGATGCTTGGGTAATTGGCGAAAGGTCTAATGACCGGTTTTGCTTGAATTCTCGCGCTTAGATTGGCGTCGGCATGGCCGTTCTATACCCTATTTCACCTTATGCTGTACCGCAGGAAAGGCTACAAACGCGAGCTCCTTGCTGTAGGGCACATTTCGGCGGCGCAAGCTCCCGTGCATTAAGGGCAACTGCCAACGCTATGATCTCGCGCTTCTAGCTTTCGCTGCGGTACGACATAAGGTGAAACGGAGTATAGAATCCAGCATGCTGACCTTCGATACTTCAAAAGGTCGTGCGACGACTTTTTGCGCTTTCATTTAATGCCGCTTATAATTAATACTCGACCTATAAGTCTCACCTCTATGGCCAATGAGGCATGGATTAGAGTCTCCCTCCGTGCAATGTCCATCGCAAAAAGAAAAAAGAAGAGACACGAGCAAAGTTTACCCCTCAACTCGCAGCCCGAACAAGCGGCCACGTGATCAGGGCCGGCTTGATAGAATTAGTAACCGCTCATTCACACTGGGAGCGGATCCGCGTTCGCAAAGCGGTTGCGAACGCGGTTGTATAAAGATCCAGTACAATGGACCTTTTTCACATACCGACGGCACCAGGCGGTGGCTGCACGAACTAAAAATCGAGGAAGTGACCTACCTGCGCTACCAATCGATAATGGGAGCTACGCTACCAGTTTCTTCGCTCTCCGAGTAGCGGCGCGTGCCAAACGCGACTCTAAAGAGGGGGGTTTGTGGCGTCCACCCAATCGTCATGTTTTTCTTTCCGTCCACTTTCTTTTTTTGTGTAACACAATTATATATATGTTGCAATTACGTGTTCTACTCGCTGATCCACAGCCTCCTTCCGAATTTCCTCGATTTCTAGTGCCGACTTCCGCCGCTTGGCATCGAGTGCTCGCGCGTGCGCAGAACGCTTCTCGGAAAAGGTCCATTGCACGCGCACTTGATGTCATCGAGTGCGCGTGCAATTGTACTGGATATTTATACAACCGCGTTCGCAACCGCTTTGCGGACGCGGATCCGCTTCCAGTGTGAATGAGCGGTAACTGTGGCTTTAGCTAGAATCAGCGTCTCAGCTACTGTGTGAAAGAAAGCACTGCCAAAGCTAGCGCACAAGCGGGGTGGCACGTCAGGTCGAGTCTCAAGCGCTCGCACGCCCCAGGCTTGGCAGGCTTTCTTTAACACAGTCTAAGCTAAGACAGTGATCCCAACAAGCCGGCCCAGATGCCGGACTGCACTTGAACTTCTTTCCAGGGCTATTTTTGGGATGTGAAAGATCTGCCGTACTGGAACTTCCCATTTTGTCAACCAACCCATCTATATATGTAAACACTACGCAGCTTTTCCTGTAGCTTTCCACAAAAATGTTCCCGCCGCTGCTTTGATGAGTCCGGCTTTTCTTTACAGATTCACGGGTGCTTGATGTTTACGTCACGAGATGTCTTAGCCACGTCCCAAGAAACCATAATCGCCTCACTTGACACTGGGAAACGGGCAGAATCACCCGTGGTCGGTCACTGCAGCGGATGTCTGACCACGGATCTCACGTTACAGTAACGTGAATAGTAAGTACTCACTAATTTATTAAAACACATGAGGCTGAGTAAAGAATTAAAAAAAAATGTAGACGAAACATTTAAACGACAACAGAAACTAAGATCTGAAACAAAACTGATTCGTTTATTCAGTATCCTCCCCAGCTATACGTACTTCTCAACTCACTGGAAGCAATATTTGACGTCATTGTTGTCTAGACATGCTCAAAACTAGCTCCTATTTATCGTCTGTCGAAGACAACGACCCTGAATGGGGAGAATGCATGTTAAAAATGCATGAACGTGGGTTTCAGTTGCTCAAGTTTATATTCACTCGGCAGACGAAAATTGAGAGCTTTTTCCGAGCATGCGCTACGAACAAAGATCTCAAATATCGCCTCCATTCAATACCCCCTAATGAACTTTGAAAAAACGCTGGAGGGTCACGTGGTTTCAATGGCGAAGGTACGCTGACACTGCTATTTAAATATCATTAGCGCTTCTCCTAATGGATATTTGCATTAGCCTCAAGTTGCACGCGCCTTCCGGGTCTTAGAAGAAGCCGTTAGGAATGCTTACCTCCACCCCTAAATGTGCAGCTATATTGCTACACTTTTGTTAAAGTTTGCATTATGGCTCTTTTAGGATCGTTTAGCTTGGCTTTAAGTCCGGGACTAATAAAATATCGTCCTTTGATCCTGCAGATTTTTTACGTTTTCGGTGAGATCGCTCGAGTTCTAAGCTGTGGTTCCGAATAGACCAAATTATATTTCTAAAGTGACAATTATGTCTTCTCCGTTAAATTCTTGGTGAGACTTTTCTTAACCATAAATCTGCAAGCTCCATTTTCGGGTCGGAGGTAAAAAAAAAATTAATTCCCAGAAAATTGCATTCCTATTGAGACACGCGTCACGAGTGTACACCATAAATAAATAGAAGAACAAATTTCAAGTGCCTTGTGCTATTTATTGACAGACGTTTCTCAAGGGGGTCGTTTAATTCCGATTAATCTTGAGTGCGTTGTACTCGTGTCGCGGATAAAGTTCACACAGAACAATGAGAATTGCGAACGGTTTAGTCCAGGATAAACATTTTAAGACAGGAGCGTTAGGGCAGAGGGTACAATCCAAAAAAAGAAGCTTTGTGTTTTTGTTTGTACGTCTCTTTCTACGCTCCTGGTTGTAATGGCTATCTTACACCAGTTGGGCTGCATTTTTGCATTGAACTAGTTCATAAAATACACGCAAATCTCTTTTAGTGTACATTTTCTTAAAATTTTACTCGAGTACAATGGCTGGAAGATAATGTCCCGAAAGAGTAACCGAACAGTCTTAGCTTCGTTTGTTTGTTTAAGGTTAATTGCAGGGAGACCATTCATTACTGTGAAGCTCGATCGGTATTCCAGTTAGAGTGACTTCGTTGTCATACTTTGCACGCGTTTCTGGGTTGCTCATCTGGCGCTTTTTTGGTCATAATATTTATATATTCAAGTCCAGGTGAAAACAAAAGAGGAGGGGAGTGGGACATGATTTTACATGACGCCCCCCTCTACCTTTTCCCAAATGTGGACCATAATATGGTTCCTGAACATGCAGTTTTTTGTTTGTGTTTTCAGTCCACATACTTTGCTGGTTTTATTGTTGGTAAACAAGACCTACAACACTTAGCTGAAAATGTATTGCATTATAATCTAGGTACATCTGAAGTTCAAATTCGCGAGGAGTTGCTCGGAAGCCACGTTATGCTTCATAGGTGTATGACGCATGTGTCAGTTCAATACCTTTGGTTTCATTGTCTCAGAAATTTGTCTTTGAGTATACTAAAACATAGTGGTGTCCGAGTTTAGTGACGACTACCAGAATATTATCTCTAAGTTTAACTATGTCCGGCTATTTTAGTTTAGGTTAAGTCGGATTAGGTTAGTTTGGGATATCTTAGATTAGAGGTAAGTTTAGTTTAGGTTATGTTAAGATAAGATAGGTTACGTTAGGTTATATTAGTTTAAATTATGTTATCTAAAGTCAGGATTGGTTAGGCTAGATTAAATTTGGTCAGGCTTAAATATAAAAAATAAAATAGCAGATACTAGACTAGGCTACTACAAATAAACTAGACAAGACTAAACCACATGACGGTAGGGTAGATAAGGCTAGGCCAAGTTAGGCTAGGTTAAATGAGGTTTTGATGGCTTTTGATAGGCAGGCTTAAAGAAATGATTGTGCGTCGTTTTTTGTCACAGCGTGGGGGGCAATCCGGATTTATTTCATTCATGTTGTCTGGACATGCTGGATGGTCTGGCCGTAAAGAGGGAAAGGGGGGGGGGGAATCTGTCGCCTTGTCAGGCACGTCAATGTCTTTTGTGACGGCCCCCCAGACAACTGCATTCCTCGGTGGTTGTCTCAATGAAGTTTGATTGATTGATTGCATTCGCCCTCTACGCACACCTTTGAAGAGTGTGGCGACGAAGCATTGAACTGAGCTGTGAAGACGTTGTGCTCTTTCAGCACATCCATTGTGGCACGTGCCTCGCGCGTCTGTGCAACGATGATTGTCGGCACTTGTGAGAAACAAGAAGCGTGATTTGTATCGTGGCGCGTTTTAATTGCCAGCGAAGGGGGTTTCATACTTTGAGAGTCTGACGGTCTGTCTTTATAATCGGGGGGTGCAACAATTTTTATACTTTGAATGAATACCGCTTAGAACGAATCCCTGACGTCTATGAACAATAAAACACGCGTTAGTTTTTCTCGCTACGCAATAAACGCCGCAGTACAAATTAAACAAAACGAGCGGCGCTCAACCCCTCAACTCGCAGCCAGAACAAGCGGCCACGTGATCTGGAGCCGATTATATGCCGCCGATGTTGATCGTAGCCAAGCGCCGAGTTTGGCAAAGCACAGGACACGCGCTGAGTTCCAGACATTGTTAGTGTTCGGCTACTGCAGTCATTGCCGCGATTCGGACACGAGTGACACGAGCCACTAGCCCAATGCTTGTCAAGCTATTAATTATCACGAGGCCAAATCCAGTGCTCATCCAATGCTCGGTTTCAATCTATGAGCCGTATTCAATTATCGTCACTGGGGGACTATGCCAACGTTGGACTATGCCGACATTTCGACCCCCCCGTTACGTCATCAAATTTTGAGAAAAGAGAGACTGAAGAAAAAACGATCGCTTTTATTCTCGAAATTACCCGGCAAAAAGGAGGTTTCTTGGTCAACGGCGCAGCGTGCTGATATGCTTGGGACCCACTAGTGCCAATAAACTCGAGTAAAGTGAAAAACAAAACAAAAACATTCCAATTGAATATCGTTGCACCACCCCTTTGAAGAGCTCGACAATTTGCAAACCTTTTTGTATGATTTGGCAGCCAGAGGATTGAACGACTTCTATACGGCCTGCAAATTCGTTTGCTACTTGCGATACCTCTGCGTTTCTTTACCCACCAATTGCGTTCACGCGCTCTTGTCCCCCCCCCCCCCCCCCCCCCGATTTCAACAATGACAGCGCTTGCCTGGCTGCTTCGTTATCGCGCGTTCGCTGCGCGTTCTCTATTGTAACCTTTGATTGGCGTGCCCCCTCCTCGCTCTCCAATGCACCAGAGTCGCATTTTGGAGCACTTGCTCGCCGTATAGTCGGTAACAGCTCGAGAAACGCAGGGTGTGGCCTGTCCCGAGCATTTCATTATCGCTCCTTGGCCAAAGAGATTACTTCAACGGGCGATAAGAAGGCCGAAGGAGAAGTCACGAGGCAAGGGGGTGAACGTGACGAGCTACTCCCGCGACGAATCTGAAGCTGTCAAAAACTATTCAGTTTTTTTGTGTTGTAAGCACCAAAAAAAGCGCTAACACATTTCGATAGCAGGTAACTGGAAGGAGGGAGAAAACGGCCCTTTTTGTTGCGGCTAATGCCGTTTTTTCGAGCGAAACTGATATCTTCCGATCAATTGCATTTTCTTAAAAAAAATGTTTTATGTACGTTGGAGTATATTTATGTACATCAGAAGCCAAAGCACACGCGCACTCCAGGTACCTCTTTCCCATTTATTTTCTATTATATATGTACATAGTGAGTTCCAGAGCGCTTTTCTATCGTGTACAAAAGTCGCATAAATAAGCCAATGAACGTAGTAAAAATTAAAATATGCGAAAGCGGTGGGCGGCGCATTTATCATGCACAACTTTAGTGAATGCGCGCTCCTGGGGTAAAAATTAAAAAAAAAAAAAGCTTAATGTGTTTTTTTTTTTCTTTTTTATCTTTTATACGTTGTAAGAAAAACAGAAGCGAACTGTCAGGTTTACGCTGCTACTCACGTGTGGTGGCACCTAGTACAGAAACTTTGAAGCTCTTTTAAAATGAACACCTTAAAGCATATCCAGCAAGTCCGATCGTGTGTGGTAAGACATGTGAGTCGCGGCGTCAATTAAACGGTTTGTTTCCATTTTCTTTCGTCGCATAGGAAAGGTCAAGATTTTTTTTATTGCATTCGTTTATTTATTTTTTTTTTTCAAAAAACCTAGACTCACAAACTTTGAATGTGATAAATGCATCACTTAAGGACACCTTCGTAAAAGTTTCGCTGCACTGAACCATTCACGACCAAATAGTACTCTCGAGTACCTTGTAGCTAGATGCATAAAAACCTCAACGTGAGATCACGGAGTTCACACCAATATATTTTGAAAGCATAATCCGGGAGTGTCTCATAATACGAACTAAATAATGTATACAAAAAATAACCCATAGGCTTTATTTTGTAATGACACGTGCCAGCACGTTCATTCCTTTCTTATTCTGGTATGTCGAAGTTGCAGGTGCTTTCGAAACCTAAAAAGCTACCTTTTCTTAGACATCCTATTAGAATATTCTCTAAACGCTGTTAATCGTTCCCGTCGCAATCAGGCTACTATCCAGGACGTAGAGCAGGATAGAAGGAAATTAAAAATATGAACACTGTCGTCGAAAAATGACGTGTGCTCTAGAGGACGTCATAATTGACTTCGAACTGATTACAACCTACTACCCCTTGACCTTGTTCCTGCCCCGTCCTTTTTTTTTTAGAGCGCAGCTCTTAGGCGCCCGTTTCCGGCTTGAGAGGCATCGGCGTCGCCGTCAGCGTAACCGCGCGGTGCATTATGGGACGCGTGACGTCACTGATGACGTCATCGGCATCGTCATCATCAGGTGACCCCCAGGTCACGTGACCCCCCAAGGTCACGTGACCCCCTGAGGTCACGTGACCCCCTTCCCCCCCCCCCCCGAAGGTCACTTCACCCCCCCCCCAGTACCCTTCCCTCCTCCTCCTCAAGAGCTGCGCTCTAATTCGGCGTTACAGGGAGTTGTAAACGGCTTTCACTTTTTTGTATTAATTTCAAGACATGCTGCTCACAGAGAGTACGCTTTGAATGTTGTCAAAACTCAGGTTTATACAAATATTTTTTCACAATAAAACGCAGCCCTATTGAGCAGTATTGACGGTTGGTATTTCCCTTAAGGCCCGTTCACACATATATGCGACCGAGTAAGACCGAGAGAAACCAGACCGGTTTTTAAGCTTCTTGCGACGTCTTAAGACCGGATGCGCTGCAGCGGAGCTCGTCCTAAGACGTCGCAAGAGGCTTAAAAACCGGTCTGGTCTCTCTCGGTCTAACTCGGTAGCATATGTGTGAACGGCGCTTTAACCTTCGAAGGAAATAGCGGTGTGTGCGCGAAACGCGGAACAAATTATAGCAGACATGCAAACGTACGCACTTCTTCTTACAGATACTGCTCATGATAATACCAGAAAAACGCCCTTTATGCGTGCATTGCGATGTGTGTGCTAAAAACACTGAGGAAGAGGAGGAGATGAGAGCGCGTGGATGTCCGAACGCCGAGCTCTGGTTGGAATGATTGGTGGATAGATCGAAAGCTAACTGTTCTTTTCTCCACTGCGTTCGGCGAGCGCGTCAAGGTTCTGTTATACTCCGACGTCGAGCGTAGCAAACGCGGTGTAGCGCAGCGGACACCGATACTGATTGGTCGCAGGTATCGAGTTCCTGCTCACCAGTC
The DNA here is from genome assembly GCA_013358835.2 of Ixodes persulcatus. Lineage (NCBI taxonomy): Eukaryota > Metazoa > Arthropoda > Arachnida > Ixodida > Ixodidae > Ixodes > Ixodes persulcatus. The sequence continues at coordinate 452,871 of JABSTQ010009058.1, forward strand.
AATGAAACGCGCGCGTTCTGCACTACGCTGCGCTCGCTGCGCTGAATATCGGAGTATGACAGAGCTTTTACAACGCGGAACGCCGGCGTCTGGCGATTGGCTCTCGCATTCAATATGCGTTCGACGAGTGCAGGAAAGACAAAGGCAGCTAGAGTATAGGTCAACCCATTAATCCTTCCATCCAGAGCTTGCAGTTCCGACGTCCACGCGCAATCTCGTCTTCTCCTCTCCCTCAGTTTCTTACTGCATACGTTTGCTTTGCATGCACATTTTCCCCGGAGCCAATGTGGCGAGCGAGACCACACGGGAAAGCGTCTGACGTAAACATTAAAATCATAGACTGACCGGGTACAAATTCCAGAGGGAAGCTTTCAGCTGCCTTGACCCTAATATGAGCATTCCGTCAAAAGAATTACGTAAGAATTAACCATGAAAATTATGAGCACTAAGAGCATACGCAAGCGTACTTTGCTATATTTCATTATCTGCTGGGCTTTCTTTTTAAATTTGAACTTGTCTAGATCATTCGCATAAACTCGGGGAGCAAAGAATGCGTCGTGCGTGCATCATGCGTGCGCTATAATTTGCTATGCTTGGTTACAGAAAGCTTTGTGTGGTAACCGATACGCTGCACGCAGCAGACACTCATGCGCTCCCCGGGTTATCAGAATGATCTAGACAATTTGAAATTTTATGGGAGTAGAAAATGTGAAGAGTATACAAATGAGAAGTTTCCATTGGTAGTGATTTTCCGGAGAGTGCGTTTAGCTCCTTGGATTCTTCGTGTTTTTGAGTGCATGGTAACTGAAGTAACTTAGGTAAGTTATGACGTCGAAATGATCTACGCACATCGCGAAAACCATCTCTATAAAACTTGTGCTTCTGGGCGTGGACACGGCAGTTTGGATCGGCATGACAATATCGAATCGCTCAAACACGACCACAAAGAAACCTCGACTGTATGGAATCCCGGACGTCGGCGTTGGAGTCGCTACGCAGGAGTATAAAAAATCTCGTGGTTTTTGGAGTTCATCCACAAGCGATTCCACCTCTCCGTGCGAAACTGACCTGCCATTTTCGCGACCAGAAGTTGTATATACATGGTATTCACTAGATGATGCAACACTTTGCACTTCGCCTGAAGCGGGAGGTGTCTCACGCTGCGTGAGGTAACTTCAGATATGTCACATGATGCTTATCGCGAGGGTAGGAAGCTTATACGGAGCGCAGTTTCGTCGGTTCCTTGTGCAGGGGTTGTGGTGACGTCAGAACGCCGAGTTCTGATTGGCTGATTGAAGGATAGTGGGTAGACCTCAAGGCAGCGTGCCTAGAGGTCTACCCTCTCTCCTTCAATCAGAGCCGATCAGAGCTCGGCATTCTGACGTCTGCACCACCCATGCAAAAGAAGCAGACGAACCTGCGCTCCGCATTGCTCCTGCTACGCTATATTTTGGTTGCTGTACAAAGTTGTGACGTCATAAGCCCGTTGTGCCATTCATTGGTGCCGTTATTATCCAACCTATGACGGCGTCAGATCACGTGGGGAACGATGCTTTTTATTTCAGGAGCCATCTTCTCGCGTCAGGAGTCACCTGCTACCGCAGGCTCCCTCCCTTCAATCCTACGTCGGCTGCTTGCGCTTCCGTTCGTTTCGTCTTCATGGCGTCGAGCGAATACGTCGAGCTGCGGTCCTCAAGGTCTGGGATTGGATTCCCCGCTGAGCCGCTTTATACATCTTGCCAATAAAAATGTATTGGGGCTAATTAATATTAAGAATGATTAAGTATGAAAAAGCGTGCCTTCTATATGCCTTGCGTGCTTCCGAACTGCCTGCTATGGGTTATGTAGGCTTTATGTTGCATTGGCCTGCGTGTCACGATTGTTGGTGTGAAGGATCGATTGTTCTATGCACATAAAATGTACATCCTTCCCAGACGACGTACGTTCTTCCCGCAGCACAGCCCCTCACAAAATACGCTTCTTCATAGCATGTAAAATAAACACTTTCTAGCAATGTTTTGTATGCTTGAGTTTTACCAACGTGCCTCAACAAGACATGTCTAAGAAACTTTAGTACCGGTGAAGATTACTTTGTTCTCCAGAAAGTTGATATTTATCTTCTTTGTTTTATTGGTGGAATAGTCAGACTGGATCAATAAACGTTTAACATCGTCTTAACTGGCTCATAAGAAAAGCGTCGAAGGAACGGCGTGCACAACAACAAAAACACTGACGTCAATAATTTTGTGAGGGCCTCTAGCATTACTAACGGGCATATTGGTATAGTATATATTGAACCATAGTTGTATGCGGAAAGAAGCTTACAACAAAATATGCCACAAATAAAAAGAAAGCTGACTTCGTTCGAAGAGGCGGTTCGCTTGTCTAGGCACTCACCATGCTTTTAAGGTTTTTTGTCGATTTGAAACGAAGTTTTCCCATCAAAACAACAACAGAGTAAGGTTTATGTTGTAAAACGTTTGTACGTACGTCAAGCCGTCCATTCGAAACCTGAAATCGTAGCCGGCCGTAGAATTTGAGATTTTATGCTTGCGTCATTCTAGTGTGCACTTATAGTACTTGTTCGATAGTCGGCTCAACCGCGCCGTCTTTTCTTTCTTTTTTTCTTAATATCCCTGTGTACAAACTGTTCAATTTGTTTTAATGTTTTCAAGCTACTCATAGTGTGCTTTCTTCGTTGAACGAGTTTGTTTGCTTCTATACAGCAACGTGGATTGAGAAAAGCGGGTGTGTCGCCACTTTTTGCGCCCCCGGTTGTAGCTTTTGTGGTCTTTCCCGGTCGACAGACCCACAATTGTCGATGATGTTCGGTTCTCGTGGCATTTGTTCGCTGCCTGTTTCTCTGTGGGACGGTAGGCGGCCGGACGCTGAGCCATGGCGCTTGCGTGGCGGTGTTGGTACCGCGCTGGCATTGATTGTGTTTTGTGGCGGCTCGGTACACGCCCACTTTTTTAGAGAAAAAAAAAGAAACAATGGGAACCGCATTTTGGTCGAGAAATAGACGCCCTAAACAATATCGATCACGGGTTTACTTCGTTCAAATATTGATTGGTTGCTGGTTTTTGTTTTGAAGATAGGCTGTGTACAACATTAGAATCTATCCCATTGCTCTCAGGTTTTGTATTGAATTTCACGAAGCGAAGTGCTTGAGTTTGTTTATTCGTTGGCTTAGTAACAGTGTTGTTTTGTTTCGTTTCGACAGTAACTTAGAAACTGTTCGGGCACTCTTGATATCGATGTAGTTCCTGTTTTGCTGCGTGCGCCACTGAAAAGTGCCTATTTTATTGTCCCCCATATGCTTGCCGGATTAAAATCTACGTCTTGTAAATTTTCAGCTTATTCACAAAGTAGTTTTATCACGTGTTCCAACATTGTAATCGCATCGTCGCTATCATGGCTGTGCATTTTAATAAAACGTCGCCAGCACAAACCAGACAAGCGCTTCTGTAAAGGTCGCTTCTTGGCACACGTAGCCATATTGCGGCGAAGCTCACTCTACACATCGTGAGGTGGAACCAGATTTTTGCGGTACCCATGACAAGTAATCTAATTACTTGAATCAATTACTTTCTAAAGTAATTTTGTAATAATTCAAATAAATGTATCAGGAAGTAATTACAAGAGTAATCTGATTACTTTTGGAAGTATTAAAATGACTTGTACCTTACTATCCTCTCCCCTCCCCCCTCTTTTCTATGTCGCCCTTTGTACAATACCTAGCAAGGAATCGCCGAACCAAGTTACCGACAGAAGGAAACTTTACCAAAATTGGTGGATTGAGAAGGTGAGCACTGTTGAATACGGTGATTCTAATGGCGGTACGAAAAACCCGTGTTCAAACCTAGCAAGAATATATGTTGTTTTGAAAATCTGAATTAATCGGAAAAGTAACGGTCACTTTTTCATGTAAGGGCCAATTCTTTTCATGTAATCTTATTGATTACTTTTTAACTAAGAGTAATTGTAGTTGTAATCAATTACCATTTCGAGAAACGTGTGAAAGACTGTGTGGATCCTGCTTAACGCAAGGTGCCCAATGCCACAAAAGTTAAATCTCCGTTTTGGCGGTCATATCTGACGTAAAAAAGAGAAATCTAAAATTTTTATTTTATTTTAACTATTATATTATATGGATGTTTTTTTTCTTAACAAGGTTCTTGTAGGCTGCTTTGAAATGAGTACAAAAATGGAACTTCTTCTTGAAACAATATATATTCAAACATAATACTAGGCATTTCTTGCACTTGTTAATTTTTTTTCTTTTTGGAGGGGGGGGGGGGGTAGTTAGCCGTCTAAAAATGAGATGGTAAGCCAAGTTTTGTCTCCCGTAATTCGTTCAACGTGTGCATGCTGTGCGCCGAAGAACAAACTTCCCATTTCGCATTGCAAATTTTAGGATGCCGCTTCAATCAAAGTCATCAATTATTGCGGCTTAAAAAAATATCTCGGTATAATTATATCTTAGAACTACAGCGGCGGAACACCTTCATCCGGCTGACCCCTTTTCTTCCGTGAATAAAAACAGCGACGGAAGAAAGTCAATTTGTGTTTTGCAGACTATTTCACATTTCCCCCAACCCACTCTCCCCAAACATTCCCCAAAACACATTCAGCGTCACCAGCACGCTCAACCAACCGCGCTCCGCCCGCGCGCGCGCGCCCGCGTGCACACAACAGCGCGTGCTGCGCGCACACAAACACACGCACACGCTGCCAACCCCTACGTCGGCGCCTCGGCGGCGGCTCCCGCGCACCGGGATACGGGAAAGGAAAAACTTTGCAGCGCTCAAATCGCGACACCGCGCGCAAGTCATGACCCAATAAGAGGCGGCGTCGGAAGGTCCGAGTACTCACATATCTTTTTTGGGGAAATCCAAGTCGGCCAAAGTCGTCGAGCTCCAGCAAATCGCCCAGAGTAGGCACAGTCGTCCAAGGAGACTCGCCATCTCGCCATACCAGACGGCCACTTTTACCCTCGAAACCCAGGGCCCGCTAAGCCTCGACACCGGGCGGCGAGTTTCGGGCACTGGGGACGAGCAACAGAGAGCGCCGCGGCGCTGCTGTTGCTTCCGGCGGAGGAAGGGAAACCGGGTCGACGCCGAGTACTCCGGCACGCCGGTAGGCGCCGCCACTTTACGGAAAAGTCGGGATTCCTGACTTCGCTCGCTCGCTCTGTGCGGCGTGCAGTGGGCGATCCGGGATAGGTGATTTGCACCTTTGTTTCTGCTTGCGGGTAGGCCTCTGGATCTTCTTGCATCGCTGCGACCGTTACGTGTTTTTGTTTTTTCTTCTTTATCTTAGCCAATGGAGCTCGTATCGGAGTCCATTGTTTGTTCCCACAAGGACCACCTTTTGTGTTACGTGTTTTGTCAGCGTATTTAGCCCATCAAATGCAGAGACAATGAACGACGTTCTCTGGTTTGAACAACTTCATGAGAGGAAGTTAGACTTTGTTATCGTCGTTGTCTTATTTATTATTGTACGTACGCGTCTTTCTTTTTATTTTCTATTTCCTTTTTACCTATGTGCCTGAGGGTCCGTTTCATAGTAGATATATACTTTTTTTTTCGTCCGGAAGGGAGGTTTAAACAAGTACCAGCGTGGTCGGTATTGTTAAAACCTGAAGATCCGTGCGTGGCACTTTTCTTTCGACTGCTTTTGCTTTTATTCATGATGCGTCTGGCTAGTGGCAGCGATTCTTTACCGCAGCCTAAATATTTATCCGAGTCTGCTTTCAACTTCAAGCAATTTGTGCAGCCTCACTAACGTTTCTTTATATATAAAAAAAAGAATACGCTACCAACCTTCCTCGCATCGGCCGTTTGCTAAAATAATGACGCTTGTGTTGTTCTTTTTTTTTATCCTTTTTACTTGGTGGATGTTGCGTATTTTTTAGTTTTAAAATAGCTCGCAACGTTTGCAGCCGTCCACAAAACGTCTGGTGCGACGCTTCCACGTTGCTCCGGGCTTTATTTTCTTTTACCGATTTATGTTCGGGGCTGATGAAGAGCAGAATTTACGCGTCTACTCGCTTTGTTTTTCGACAACGACGAGCGCGCGGAGCGGAAGCTTGACACTTCTCGCCTAGTTAATGAAGCTCAATTAAGCACCGGGAGCGGAGGCTGCACTTTCTCATTGTTATCACGACGTTTTCAGAGCACTGTCGTTTGCCTTACGGTGCATAGGAGTTGAAATATAAAACGCGAGGGGAAAGAGAAACTGATGACAGCATTTTTTATTCCAAGATATATAAAATAAAAAAGAAGATGTTAGAAGCTATAACAGAGGACGAAATAAATTTTTATCGACTCGCTGTGCGAATTACAAAATTACAAAGAAGCGTTTTTTTTTTGCGTAAATAGTTGCTACATTTAAGCAATGTTAAAAGGTGTAAAACACGGTCGGGTTTATGTTCTCCAAATCCACGTAAGTGGATCGTTCTTCGGTTAAAGAGCACATAAACCGGTAAACTATTCACTTCATTTAATTCATAGCAACATTTCAGATATGTAACTTCGGTTTGTTGACGGCAGTGGTCCAATTGCAGTTTGTTAAAAACGCAATGCAACGTTTCGGGTCATAATATTTTTCAATTTAGTTGTTCTCGAATTAAGAGGCGACCTATCAACTTATGTGAGAATGCAATAAACTCGTAACAATATTCCAGTTATTCAACTGCAGTTCAGTTACAGCCGTTTCCCAGTTCGAATGTGCCGTAAATACCATGTGAAGCTTCAAATCACGTATTCTCAATGTAGTTATTGTCACACAAACTAGAGAAAAATCGACTTACATAAACGTATATTATAAACTCGTAACAAGACTTCAACTATGTAACTGCCGTTCATTAACGCCAGTGGCTCAGTTTGAATTTGCAAAAAAAGCACTACTATGTAACGCTTCCGGTCATATTCCTCAAATCTAGTTGCCGTCACATAAACGGAAGAACTATACACTTACGTGAGGATGCCATAGATGCATAAAAAATCCTCAGCTTTGCACCTATGAAACCGTCTTTCTTTGACGGTGGTTGCTTAGTTGAAATTCATGATTGAATTTAAAGGGAAATATATTTAATGTATTAACTACTCGAACGTAACGCTTTAATTTTATGCATGCAATACCTTTACCTAATCTGGGGTTATTTTCTATCAACTCAATATATCAATCAATCAAATCTTTTTATTCTCCAGAAATTCTGGACGGGAGCCTAGGCAAAAAGCTGTTCAAGAACAGCTTGACTGGGCTCAGGCTCCCCTGTTTACAGGCAGCAGCATTCAATAGAAAAAACAAAAATGAATACACAATACGCACACATATAGATACATGAAAATAAATACTACAATTCATTTCAAAAATTGAAAATACAACAAAAACCAACTAAATAAAATACGACAAGATGTCTTTCTTGCTAGCCGAATATAGATACATGAAAATAAATACTACAACTCTATATCATCCCACCCCCTACTTTCCTTTAATTACAACATATTCGAGAGAAAGAAAAAACTTTAAACCCTCTTTTTGTTTCGTTAGAAATCAAGCCCTATATATATGAAAACTTGGAAACAGCACGAAAAAAAGTACAAGGACGAGAAGTGAACGAACACAACGCTGTTCGTTCACTTCTTGGAAACTTGAAAAAAATTAAACTTGGAAATTAAAACTTGGAAAACGGTTCCAGGTTTTCATTATGCACCAACTTGTCCAACTTCACGCCGTGTTGCCCTATATATGTGTTCCGGCAACTTTTTCCAATCTCTTAACTTAGTAGATTGTTCTAGCTTTGCTCACTGTCTCCTCCGTCGTCTCTTTGGCAAGTTGAGCAAGTCGACACTCAGTAGAAGGCTGCGCTGCATCCAGTGAGCGCCCCGTCCCGCAACATGCGCATGCTTGCGATAAGCAGTGGAGAACGAGCCAGATGTACCTCATGCTCGCGCGGCCCGCGCATGCGCGCAATAAGAATACAAGAGGTATGCCTCACCCTGCCACGCATGCATATGCGTTTTCACGTGACTTGAATCTTTCAACAAAAACAAAGGGGGGGGGGGCATACATAAAAAGAATTTCTACCGCACTTCAACTATTGTCCGTACCTAAACGCATGCCAGTGAGATATGTACAAGAACATGACGTTATGCGCGCCAAAAGGCTGTTTATCGTAATGAAGTCAATGCAGAAATAACTACTAGCCTCAGCGTTCAGTGAGAGGGCATCAACTACAAAGCAGCATGCTGACATCCTTCGTAATATTCCACACTTATAAAAAAAATCATCCCGAAGAAAATCGGAAACCTGAACGGGTGGTTCCACAAGGCGCAAATTCAGATCATGTTCTGTCGTGACCCCTAACTGCACGAAATTTAAAATACTATCCTGAACGGACGCCGAGCTCAAACTTGGCTGCAGAAACCACTATTGTCAGTGGTCTATGAATTGCAATAGCATTCGTCATGTTTATTTACTTTTTTTGCTGCGAGCCCATGGACGACAACAAAAATGGCGTCTAGGACGACTTCGAGGACAACCTCTAGGTCTACCTTATTCTTATTCGATTACTCGACGATATGACAATGTTTGACATCCCGCCGATCGTGCGTCATACGGAGATCTGATATTGAAATAACGTTCAGTTGATTTAGCGTCATTACGTTGTTGGTGAATAAATGTTTTCAAGGTCGTGATGTGTTTTCCCGCCGGATTTAGAGGGGAAACTGAATCGGTGCATAAATCACGCGTCGTCCATTCTTCTGCTAAATTTAGCGGGAAAACTGAATTGGTGCATAGGTCAGGCGACATCAATTGTTCCGCTAAATTTAGCGGGGAACCTGAATTTGTCTCTACGTCCCGTGACGTCACGTCAAGTGGCATACATTTTCCCGCCAAGTTTAGAGGGGAAACTGAATGGGGGCACAGGTCACGTGACATCAATTTTTCCGCTAAATTAATCGGAAATATAGTACAGGAGGCCAGAAAGGTCCACGAGATCCGGGGGGGGGGGGGGGTAGCTAAAGGATCCGATTGCATAAAAAACCCTTCCTTAATTCGGTTAGAAAGCTTACTGGAGTAGCATCTTCTCGGGGCCGCGGACTGGGCTCTACGAAAAATAACGTTAAGTACCCCTTTTCTTTATTTTCTGTCGCGACGTACTCTTTTCTGACAGATATACTGGTTGTCAAGACACTCATTTGATATTTATCTCGTCTAAAAACATGGTTTTTGTGACGAAAAAAAACAACTTTTAGCCTTTCCTCTCTAGTGAAGAAGGAAGACCAGCGAAGCTGTACTGTGGTGGGAATGGAGTAATGGCCGGCCGCAAGTCGGCAAGGCAGAGTGGAAAGGCTGGAAAGGTTGCCGCCATCTATGAGCGATGGTGGCAACCAGACAACCGACAAGCCGATTGTCTGGTTGCCGCCGTCGCTCGTAGATGGCGGTAGCTGTTGGGAGTGTTGTGTCGACATTTGTTTGCTGGCGGACACGATCCTGGGGAAACTAGCCCTTAACAGCTCCACTGTAAAAAACTAGGCAATCAGCGTTGCCTAGTTTCATTAAACTAGTCGTGTGTGTCGGATATTTATGGTACAATTTCTAAATATCGCGGAGGTTGTTTTACCCGCGTACACGCATTTCCAGCTCTCATCACCCAAGTAAGAAATGTCGAATGACTGGGATATATGGACGCATGCGCTGCTCCTGAAATTCCAGACACGACAGCTTTTGCGCATGCCCACTGCGCGTCCCACATCCCGGTAGACAACAAGAATGGCAGCTCCCAGAAGGCGATTATTAGAACGGTCTATGAAAAGCAGACGCGCAACACCAACTTAGTCGAGGCTTCGTCGGGTGGTTACAGCTCTGGCTCCTAGGGGGAGCCTAACTTCCATCGCTGCAGAGTTCCGTGCCCCATCGATCAGTCCTCTCAAAACCTACTTCCCGAACCACTCTCGCCACCTCGTGTGCAAATGTCGAGTGTGCAGTTTCGATTTAGAGCAGCAGATGGCGGTAGTTATCTAAAAATGAAAGACGGAAACGATGGTGGTTCTATAGCGCTATAATCCGTTCCACCGGAGCGGAGCCGAAGCTACGAGCGCGAGTAGCTCCTACGCAAGGCACGCCCCCTCTTCTGTTTTGCCCCGGCTAAAGTGAGACAAAGCATTTAGCTAAAGAAGAAAGCAGCGAAGCATAAACTTGAGCTTGTCAGTAGGACATATGTGTAATCACATACGGAAACAGCAAAAATTAAAAAAAAAAAAACACAAAGTGCAGGCGAGCCGGTGTCTCTGCCTCTCTCGCTGTTATTCTTACTGCTTGAACTCTTTTCCAGTGTAGTGTTGGGTTTCACAATCAAGTATATAGAAATAAAACTTTTAAAACTAAAGCGCGGTGTGTAGGAAAAATGTAATTAATCGTTAGTTGTTTATACAGCGGGAGGTCAGTCTGCCAGAAACGTGACGACATTGTTACCCACTGTAGACGAGACATTTTGCCAGTGTAGTACAACTGCTAGCCTGAAGTCCTTAAAGGGCATCACGCAGTAGTGATACACGACCGCACGCCGGTACGATATTCATCCAGATAGAAACGGGCAGGCGTGGGGATTGAACCCAGGATCCCTGAGTTCACGGTCTTTCGCTCCACGTGCTCCAAGCTGATGTGCGCTAGCCTACTCGGCCACCGACCCCTCCGTGCTGGCGATATGGTTTGAGGTGAATAAACACTGCGGAAAAATTAAGGGAACCAGGTCCGTGGACCAGGGAAATGCGCATATCGCGTGACCTTGATGTCATTACGGAGAAATCCGCAAGTCCGCGCTTAGACCGCGGACATGGCTATAGATCTCATGGTTACCGTGGATCGAAGTGAGGACTGCGAGTACGAGCTCGTAGCTTCGGTTGCTGCTTTCGCTGCACGTGCTACCAAACAAGATCAACAGGCATCAAAGTTGTGACCTTGCGCCCATAACTTTCGCTGCACTCAAAGCTAAAAAGGAACCGCCAGGCAGCGCATGTGACGCTGGGTGTAGCGTCTGGCCAAATTGCCAGTGAAAAAGACAATGATAAAGGGCCCCAGCGACAAAGCAGCGGTCTCTCTAATCTTACTCGCGGAAGACTTTCTTCAACTGCAGTGCATTCAATACGATCAGTACCGAAACAACGACATAAAATGCCAACTCCGGCCTCAGCGAAGAAATAAAATGGCTGCTTCGCTTTGTTGAGCCTTACATGGCAGGTAATATAATTTAACGCTGACTGATTCATTTGAAAGGCGAAGTTCTATTTTCCCGCTTATATTTCTCTTACATTTCAGAAAAAGTGAAAGGTTGTTTTCGAAGAAAGACAAGCGACGCAACTTTAAGGTAAAAAGGTAAAAGGAAAACAAAAAAAACAGGCCAAGTTGCTGAGGTTAAGTACGATATCCGGAGCTTTCACCACGGCCTCCAGTTCGTAAGGCGCTACAGCCTGTGTTTCCCCGGGCAGGCACAGTAATCTACCGAAAAGATTGAGGATCCTTATGCCGTGAGTAAGCCAAAGGGGCTATGATGGCTCCTTGTGTTACGTTGACGAGTGTTCGCGCTCCATTTCTATTGAAGGAACCTATTGACTCATGGGCGAAAGAATGATTGCGATGTCTAGCGTTATAGCTTTACGCAGTATCGCTGGCTTTAAACCCGGCCATGACGACGCTCTGCATATTTCGACATTTCTTCCCTCGGGTAGGTCACGTTTTACTGTAATGCGAAGTAGACGCCGAGTGTAGCTGCTAACGCTAGTAATTATCATGCACCGGAGTCACGCTCGATGAGGGCGACAAAGTTGGAATGAGCATGTACAATCATAAACGTTGCCTCGGGGAATATAAAGGCTTAAAGACGAGTCGGAAACGTATTTAGCAACTGGTTTGGTGGAATGACTGACGGGAAGAGGCTCACGATAGTTAAGAAACACGGCAATAACTTAGGACTTTCTTTTTACTTAGCTATCCTGCGAAACAGAGTTCAGGAAATTTTTGCGGCTGATAATACAACATCCGGAACTGACACGCCTCACACACATCGTGTGCAGCAACATGCCTGAGTTTGGAACTACCAGGCTTGCCTGGGAAGTGCCCAAATAGCAAGCCAATTGGAGACAGATACTCAGCCTCTGAATGAAAATTGCGCACCGATGCGTTCAATAAAATCACCGAAAGCTTTGCGACAATGATATTTGATAATGTGATTGTTAATTTTAAAATAATGTTGGCGGTGCACATCTAAATTTAAACGAAATATGTTTCGATCGGTGTCACACAGAAGTGTTTAAATAATTCAATGTTACCTAGATTATTCGAGAATAAATATATATGTATCATGTTCCGCTTAAATCCCCAAGCGATAAACATGTTTAGGAACAAAAATTATCAATCTACAAAGTCAAACAGATTTCACACCATTCTATTCTTGAACACATTAAACATTTTTCGCAGTTAGTATTTGCATCTTTATATATAATTGAGTTAAATCAAAAAGAAGATCATTTCCAGAACGCGAGATAAATTCCGATGAATCGAAATAGGAAGATACATCTAAGTACGTTTACCTTTTCACAGAGATAAAGTGTATATTCCACGTTTCACTACTACCTTTGATAGCCATAAATGACCACACGATTTCACGTTGTGGTATTGGCAGTCATTGCTACATCTGGCTATGAGATCGCATGCATACGTATTACAACAACGCTTGGGGCTTTTAGATAACTACTTTTGCCTTCTGTATTTATTACAATTTGAATTTTTTTTAGTCAAGGTCGGTTTTTGTAATGAAATAGTAAAACCTATGCCTGAATTTCGCAATAAAAAAGGGCCAAAAATATCGCCTATTCTTAAAGCTTCTTTACATACGGCAGGGAAGAACACAGTAATTACCAGAATAAGTGTATAAACACATTCGGTTCAATAACATGTCAGGTACTATGAACCGTTATATAAATCACAGTCAAGTAGTACCCCCGTTGCACGGGCCGTTTCAACGATCATTGAGTCAAAGATTGTTGGCATCTCCCAACTGTCATAGAGCTCCACTAAGTTGTCCGGTGTTACCAGGTGCTACACGGTGCATAAGCCTAACAACCTCAACTTTCAATCCCAGTTGAAACCGAAATAAAACCAAAACTGATATCACATTACTTTTTTTAAGTGATGCAAACGAATTAGATTCACACTTTTTATTCAATATAGACGTTTACTAAAACATACAGTGAGGTTCTTTTTTTATTTTTAGAGTAAAGAAACGATAATCAGGGGGCGGGGGGGGGGGGGGGGGTCGTAGAGGTGAGACGTTCTTGCAGGGGTTGCAGAACCGTTTTTCTCAAAAAGGAAATAAAGAGATGAAAGAGAGTGGAGAGAGAAGAAAAAGGAGTACGAAAAGTGTAAAAGAAATTGCACTTATGATGATTGTGACGACTGTATAGAACACGAGCACAGATATGCGTACGCACATACCCACACACGCACACACACAGATGCGCCTGCTTGACTCTGATGGGGCAGGGCCCTCTGCTCCCAGCAGGACAAATAACCGTGAAGGACTGTTACAGTTTATCGGATAGGCCGGTAGAGGTCAGGAAGCGGAGACGTATTTGCTGAAGTTTACGGCGTCGGAGTAAGCATCCAGAAGAAAATATAATATCTTCTGTTTCCGGCGCTCTGATGCCAAATATTGCGAGCTTTTGGAAAAAAATCACCTCGCAGTATATCGTAATATCGTAATCCTCACAATGAAGAAGCAGATGTTGGAGCGCTTCTTCTTCATTGAACGTTGTACACAATGGGCTTTCTACCACACAAATGTTATGTGGAAAATATTTAGCAAATGCACTATTGGTGCGCAAACGCATTAGAAGGGTGTTGCTTGCACGAGCAAATCTCTCGGCGATGCAGGGCTAGTATGCCGTTCTGCTTGAAGGAGCGAGGTCTACGATGTGTGGCTTGACCAAGCAAAGCGAGTGCTTAAAATGTACAGGACTTTGTATTGAAGGAACTTGATTATGTGAATCTCCACCGGTGTTACCAGGTAACACCTGGTAACATTGATATTACCAGGTATTACACGGTACATACACCGAACAACCCAACTTTTGATCCCAGTTGAAACCTAGACAAAATTAAAACAGATGTCATCTTGCTTTTAAATTTTGCGTTGCGAATAAATTTCATGCACACTTTTCATTCATTATAAGCGTTTAACACCAAATGTAATAAACTTATTTTTATTTTTAGAAGAAACAAACGATAAGTCAGAAAGCTTAACACGAATTTAAAGGGGTGAAGCGAAGGTATTCAATTGCAATGTTTTTAACTTTACTCGAGCTTACTGGCACTAGTGGGACTCAAGGATACTCGTACGCAATGCCACTGGCCAAGAAACTACTTTGTTGCGGCGTAACTTCAAGGACAAAAGCGAGCGTTTTCATTCAATCTCTCCTTCGCTAAACTTGATGACGTAACTGGGGGATCGCAGTGTCCTCCATTGACGATATTTGAATGCGGCTGATAGAATTGGACCCGAGCATTGCGTGGGCACTTGATTTGGCCTCGTGATAATCGATAGCTCGAGAAGCATTCGAATAATGGCCCGTGTCCAATTGCCGCAATGACGAAAATAGCCGAACCATTACAATGTCTGGAACTCAGCGCGTGTCCTGAGTCTTCACAACCCTAAAGTCACTAGATCCAGGGAAAGTAGCGCCAAACTCGCCGTATGGTCGCCATTTTGGTCCGAGAAATGAGCAATTTCTCCTTGACCCCTCCGTCCTTGGTGAGCCGATCTGAATTCGCTGGTGACGGGTACCTTTATGGAGACGTTTCTTGTATACTGAGATTTTTGCTATCCACTCACCGGCGAAACAAGCGTTCATCTTTGTACCACCCCCAAATGCTGTCTCGGTGCTTGGAGGTACTGAAGAATAGTTTTACTGTTTTAACATACACAAGAGGAACAATATAATTAGAAGAGATCTGTGGAGATTGGCATGATTGATAAGTTGATTGCATACACAGTGCCAAAGACGCTTAAATTGGCGAGGAACGCTTCCAGTGCGATGATGCTGCATGGTGATCTTGGCGCGAATGGTTTAGAACGACCCCCTGGAAGCTTCGTAGATTTGAATGGACCCAAATGGCAATTTCCATGGCAATGTAAATAATTGTATCTGTTCTCGGTTCAGCGTCCTTTTCGTCTACAACCCCGGACCGGTCGTCTCCGGCCGGGGTTGCTTCAGGTGCGTCATGCACCCGGTGTCTCCCCCTCAGCCAACGAAGGCTCTGACCTTCGACGTCTCCTGCCCGCCGGGCGCGTCTGTGGATTCCATCTTCGACGCGGCCACGGGCATTGTCGGCACTGCCGAATTGTTTTCTGTACAGCACCTGGGAGCAAGCAAATTCCAATCGTCCGTCACCTCCTCGTCGGCCATGAGCCGCATCGTCAACGCCGGCGCCCTGAGCATCGGTGGAACCCTCGTTCCAATCGTCCCCGTCGGACCGCAAGTCACAGCCATAACATGCCTCTTCTTGCCGGTCTACGTCAAGAGTGAAGCACTCGCCGCTGCCCTCGCACCTTACGGGAAGGTCCTGGACATTCGCTTTGGAGTGTACCAAGGCCACCCTTCCCTGCGGACGGGAACGCTGCATACGCATGGAGATGAAAGAGGCGACGCCTGTCCCGAACTTCCTCCGCGTCTCCGGCCATCGGGCAACCTTTGACTACCGCGGCCTCCGACGCGTATGCCGACGGTGCGAGAGGGAGAGCCACATCAAGGCGACCTGCAATGTGCCCCACCTGCACCCGCTGCGCCGCTTTCGGCCACGACACCGCCGGATGCGCGGCCGGTTGCGTACGTTGCGGGGCGGCCCACGCGACGGTGGACTGCACCCAACTTCGCACCTACTCACCCGTGGCCGGCCAGAGCCTGGACGAGTTCCCGGCCCTGGCATCGACCAGTCGGGATGGACCCCCTGCCACCCCTTAACCTGCAGCGTCGAACGTACACGCCCCGACACCCGCCATCAGCCCCACCGAGTCTACCGTGCCCTCCACGTCCGAGTCCACCGAGACAACCTCGCCTGAGCTCGATGCGACAACACCGCAGGCTACGGTTCAGGCTACGGCGGGAGCTCGTGTCGCACCTCGAGGAGCAACTGTTCCTTCTCGGAGAGCAGGAGTTCCTGCGTCGCTGGTTCTGCCGATACCTCCACGTGCACAACCCTCGTATCGAACTGCGATTTCAATACGTCGATCATATAATAATATCTTTATTTCCATTTACAATGGTGGAGGCCGAGAAAAAAAGCGGCACGAAACGGCTTGACGAGCTCTCGGCCCCCAAATTGCATTCTGCAGCAGTGACAAAGCGAGACAATACTAAAAAAAACACACACGCACACCAAAAACATTAATCGTCTACAACAAAATGGCACATCAACGCACGCAATTCTTTCATGCTAATAGTGTCTACATGAACATCACTGTGAATAAAACAATTAAGCAGTTTAGATAATCTGTAGCATAACATTTCTTTTCCTAGGTTTAATCGGCAAGTAGGTACATTCCAGTATTCAGGGTTTCGAAATTGATAATTGGGAACGCGTTGGTTTAAACCAGACAGTTCAATTATGGAAGTACGGTTACTGCTCAATTCATATTTATACTTTGTAGCAAGCCTATAATTATACATGTTGTAAATACTTAATATATTATTCATTCTGAACAGGTTTTCTGTTCAGAATGTATAATATATTATACATTCTGCAGCGTCGGCCATGAGGCCCTTTTTCTCCGCCTAACGCGATCTAGATCGCGTTAGGCGGAGAAAAAGGGAACGGGACGCGATGCGGCCCTCTCTTTGCGGCGTCGACAGGGGCGGGACGTGCGAGCGCGGTACCGGTCGGTGTCTCTTTGCGCGAGTGATCGCGCGGAGGGGCGCTTTGCGGAGCAGCGGGCGCGCGCCCGCGCCTTGGGCGCGGGGTTGACTAACTTGGCTTGTGGATTCTAGAACCTGCATATACTGTACACAGCGCGTTTCGGTTTTGGGTTTTGTTCTAGGCATTACAACACTGCTGTAAATAAAATTTTCTAGCCAGATTAGCCAATCGCCTTGCAAGGTTTTGGTCATCTGTATGCTAGTATATGTTTGTATCCGGCTAGCAGGTAGGGAAAGCAATGGCGCTACTTTCCCAGGATCCGGTGACTTTAGCCAACCCCAGCGCGTGGCTGTGATCAATATTGGCGGCATATAACCGGCTCCAGATCACTTGGCCGCTTGTTCTGGCTGTGAGTTGAAGGGGTAAACGCAGCTCGTTTTTCTTTATATTGTCTGCGAGTTTCGATTGCGTGTAGTGAAAAACGAATGGATGTTTTACATGTCATTATCGTCAGGGATCTGTTCTAAGTGGTATTTGCGCAAAGTACAAAAATCGTTGCATCGGCCCTTTGGGTATTTCAGTTTGGATGTCGTGACCATTTCCTACATTTGATTTTAATATGCTGTAAAAAATAATATGGTTTAAATTCGTAGTAAAATATAATTTCGATAATTAAAAAGTGTGAAACCAAACAGTCGTCACGGCATGCATGTTCGAAACAGCATGTAGAAATAGCTTAATTAAAGAAGACGAAACACGGCGAGCGAATTTTACTGCGAAAATTCCTTTTTGTCTCGATTAGCTGGCACTGCAGAACCATGAGACTGTTCCTTTCTTGGATTACCGCCCCTGTTTGTTTTGATATGAATTAAAATCGTACCGAGTGAAGCGCACGTAAACGTGCTTTACGTGTACTACATAAGGCACGCTTAGCACTGTAGATAAATAATTCTACCAAAGCATGGCTTCTGAAACCTTCGCGGGCTCTACTCTGGCCTTTTTAAAAGCTCGTCTGCCCAGCAGAAAAAGCGAGCCGAGTCAGTTCTCTAGACCTTTGCATGAGACGCTTACTGTTGGCAAAAATAAAAGCATTTATTATTATAACCAAACCAGAAACGGAAAAAGAATTGCTTCAAAGCACACTGTAAAAGTGCGAGCCCGCGGCATGAAGCTTGCATCTTCATTGTTCTCATTATCAGAATAGAGAAAGGGAAGTCTATCTCTCTTGATGTGTAATTATTATTCGCTGTTCCGGTATTTGCGCTGTTTTGCTGGATGATACCCCAGAATACAAGATCGGAAGAGAAAGCCAGCTAGGCGTAAGATGTGTTTTTCTCATCGTCTAAGAGCCAGCCGGACCAGTGGAACCCAGCATGTCTTCGACCGACAAGGTGCTCACGCTGCACGCAAGCTGGGAGACTTCAGAGCCCGCTTTAACGAGGACCACCGCCCGGCCAACACCTGGGTCAACTAGCCCCACCACGAGGGTGCTGCACTTCCTGCGTCACCGGAAATTCGGGCGGCTCGTCTGCAAGCCGTGCACGCTGGGAGCCCTCGCCAGGCGCTCAAGACCGGCCTGCTAGAAGTCATCAGCCCTTGGCGGTCCCACGAAGACAACCGTCGCGACGACCGTTGCAAGCCTAAAGCTCTTCAACCTCTTTAACCGAAACATCAACCACTCACCCTCGCCCACAAGCTCCATCTAAACCATAATCACCACTTCTTTTAAAAATTAATCTCCGCAATACTATCTCATCATCGCTGGATGCGGCGCAGCGGGCCTTCACGATATGGCCACTGAACTCTATACTACAGTAGAGATCAGTGGGTACGGGCGGCTTGCCTTTCTGTGGCGGCGCGGCCCTCCTGAGCCAAAATAAATCACTATCACTATTTAGTGCGAATCTATATTTTGACTCGCCTTGCTGTTTCTTACTGAAATGATTAGATGCGCAGTTTCTTTGAAAACAACATCGTGGTCATTTGTTCGACATCTTTCGCGCTTGAAAATATTAACCTTCAAATTTCGATCAATGTCTTCCTTGCCAAAGGTCTTTGTGTAGCCGCGAGAGGAGGGGAGCACATCTCGCTTTGCTACTAAGTTCCGTAAACCGATGGTAATGGTGGTTTATGTTAATTCGCGGTTATTTTTTGTGTAATGTTTGGTTTGGTTGCGAGCTCCACCGAGCGCCCCGCAGTAATGGTCTCTACAGCGCGAATGCAATGACCTGAGGAGCGCAGCCAGCGCGGGAAAAATCTCAGAGGCCATGACTAAATGCTGTGGCTGGCTTAATTGTCTATCTACTGCGGAGGCACAGCGAAGAAACCAACTGCAATAAAGTGGCAATTTGGACCAGTTGGTTCAGAATGACTTGGGTAAGCGCCAAAAAGAAAAAAGACTGGGGCAGGAAAGCAGACAGAAAAGGGCGCACTCACAACCAACATTTATTTGAAAAAATCTAATCTCATATATATATATATATATATATATGGCAGAAGAGAGAGTCATGATTACTTCCAGTGTAACCTCCGTAACAAAAACGAGTACTCATTTGCCGATAATGACGGGGCACATGGGAAACGACTGCAGCGTTTGGCAATGTGTCCCGGCGAGGTAGCTTCCGTGGACGCGGCATGTTCGCGCGCACGATCATTAAAGCACCTGCCCGTCTGGCCAATATAAGAAGAGCCGTATGACATGGATCTCATACATGATTCCCGTAATGCACTCTGTGTAACTAAATTTTCTAGATAAAAGCTTCCTACAAGTTGCGACTATAGGGTGCCTACATGTTTCCGCCGCTCCGCTGTTTAGGGGGGGCGACTACGTTTGTGATACCTGTTGCCGACTATCCAGTGTTGCCTACCTCGTTACCATGGAAACCTCCGCTGTTTTCGTCGACCATTTTGTCACACTCGCCGGCCGTGCGCTTGCACTACGCCACTAATCCTCGTAAGGGCTACGGAGCGCCCACCGCTCTCATTTTGACGGCGTGGTTTCGGCGTGCGATGCCGGTCTGTTGCGTTTCATTTTGTCGCGGGAACTTGCGTTTCGTTAAAAGGAACGCACACTTCCTGCTCGCAACTTCAAAATATAAAACACTCAAATAAGGAGAGCGACAGCCACCACGACCGCCATCCCACTGAGCCTAGGACACCTCTTATGAACTGAAACGGAAGTGGCCTCACAGTGTTGCCGGTGTTTCGAGACTACAGAAACTCAACGTTGTTTACGTCTAGCGAAATAAGAAGTGGGAAAAAATGGCGGTGGGAGAGGATCTGGGAAACGGTAACAAGAAGTTGGCGCCACCCTAAAGCGGAGCGGAAACATGTAGGCACCCAAGTAGCGACATTCTCTAAAGCGCCGACTGCGTGATGGTGCAGGTTTTAGGAATCGAATGGCGGCGCACAGCAGAAGACTTAACTGAATGACTCCATTTTGATCTAGCCCAATGTGCTTTGTCATTTGTATTGATTGTCATTATTTGTAAAAAGAATTATCAAGGGACTTCTTGTGTAACTGGTGCGGTGCCTGGTCTTGCAAGGATCTGTAGAATCACTGGAATTGTTGAACCTACGGCACAACAGCGACAGCAATTAATTGGGTGCAGTAAAAACCACTGGTACATCGTATGCCGAGCGCCCACTCTCTTAAAATTATGCATGACGGTGTGCATGTCGCGGGATTGCCTCTGTATACCTTTAAATTTCGTTACCTTTCTTCATCTGCCACAAATAGATTTATAAATAGCTTTATATATATAAAAATTAGTTGCAAGTGCACCCTTGCCAGTCTACTTCCTTGTTTCTGCGTATTGTTGGCGCTGACAAACGTACACATCAACTGCCTATAGTTTTACCATTCCTGCATCCTATCTGAATATTTTTTTATATATATTATTCACAATATCTCTATGAAAGCGAAATTTTTCACAATATGCTCACAAATACTATTAGTTTAATGATCCAATGAATTGTTCCTCAGAATATTCGCTTAAAGTAATATTTAGGAAAAGTAATAAAAATGCCGCTTCTTTAGACAAACTTGAACTGGCCACCGTGACTACTTAGCATTTACCATTTGCTTGGGCGCACTCCCATGCAGGTTTCAGTTTCGACTTGCTCCCTACCTCTCCCAACTGGGCTGTCGATTTTATTTTCACGTGTAATAACAGTTGGGGCCCTATACTACACGGCGGGACCATGGCGGGATCGGGAGTTAGGGACATCGCCGCCGTCTGTGATTGGTCAGCGGCTCGGCGTTGACCAATCGCAAACGGCGGCGATGTCGCGGGTTTCCGGTCCCGCTTGGGTCCGCCGTGTAGCATAGGGCCCCTGCTGGCGGCATGTGGAAAGTTTAAGGAACTTCTTTCTCGGTTTGCTCCTTCGTTGTTCCAGAAAGGCGAACCTACGTCGTTCAACCTCGCGCTTTATAGCGAACATTGATATATAGGGGTTAGTAATTAACTAATTAAGTTATGAACAAATATTGAAGTCGTAGTTTCCAATAGAAAAATGTCGGTTCAATTGATACTGAACCGAAATATCGAGCTCACTAAACAAGGCTGGACGGATAGGCGGGACGCTGCAAAACCCCAAAACATTACTTATACTGCGATATCTCTAACGAATTGCCGTATTTTAGGAAAAAAAAAGTGCGTGACTGAACACGGCCAACGAGGCCGACGAGACAAGTGACGTCACGATTCTCATTCCCTCTCCTCCTCGCTACGTCCTGTCGAGCTGGCGAACCGAAGCGAGGAGGAGAGAAGTGAGGTTGCTTCCCCTCGTTCTCTAATTTTCCAGGAGGACAATGACGTCATAGAGCTCGCTTGATCGCGCCCTTCTTTTCCAAAAGTACGGCCATCCGTTTAAGATATCGATGTCTGAGTGATGTTTTGGAACTCGTAGCGTTCCGTTCAACGCTTCTGTGGCCTTGTTTTGCAAAATCCACATTTTGGTTCAGTGTCCCTTTAAGGTGTATCCACACGACGGACCGAACTGCTGTTTTGGTTCGCGGACCGCGCATCACGTGATCTTACGTCACCGGTCTTTGAGGTCCGCCGGCGGTCCGCGGCCCGCGCTTCTGAGAAATGCCAAGCGACTTTTCTCGCCCGAGCCTTGGCGGCGGACCGCGGCGTTTTTAGTATAATTGAAGCGCTAAGTCTGGCAACAAGTTGACTTTTGTTGTTTGGATTGGAATCCAAATCTAAAGTCGTTTCCTTTTCGCGCCAACTGATGAAGACGAAGAAGACGAACCTTTTGTAGTGCGTAGGGTGTCGAACCGAAATGTTTTTCGTTCCGGTTTTTGTTCCGGTTCAGGGAAAACGGTTCAGCTCCGGTTCAACTCCGGAGTGAAAAAATAAAGGTTTAAACCGGTTCGAACTGGTTCGTACTGATATGCTGCAAAAACAATTGACGACAGCAAAAGATAAACTATGCATATTTTATAAAAGTGTTACATTTAAAAGGTAAAGGCTCTCATTACAGTGTGAAACGAACGAGCAAGTGCTGGAGCACCTCGGGACGTAGGTGAAAGCTCAGTTCAATGTCAGGCAGCTGACCGAAGAAGAAGGGCGTTGTTTAAGCATATTCGGGGAAAGACGGCATTTCTGAGACGATAAAATGAACTTCAGCGAAGAACAAGCGCTCGCTCCACGCTGATCTGGGTCGCAGGCACTCCCAGGGCTACTTGTGCAAATGCTTAGGATTCTGGATGGTTCCCTTCTCTCCTCCCAAAACTGCAACACGTTAGCGTCCCTTGAAAACCGCAGCTTTTTATCTAGCATTTCCAGGAGGCATGCTATATCAAATGGGCTACTGGAATCTCGAACGTGCATACCAGCCTCAATTTCTCTTTCCTTGAGAAGCGCCTCCAGGGTGTCTTCCAGATCGTCTGAAGCCGCCGCAGTTTCAGAAGAAAGGGTAGAATCTTGCTCGCATTGCAGAGCTGTGATCTGCCTCCAAGTCTTTGTGAAATACAACGCGGCCCGGTACTTTTGCTCAGGGGTGAGAAGAAGGCGGTAGCATGGATCTATGTAAACTGTAGCACAAAGACATCTGTGTCAAGAAGTTGTCGCTCCCTCTTTTTCATTGACTGGACCAAGGCCTTTGCTAACGGCGATGATATCTTGGAAGTGTCCATGGAACATCCCAGCCATGCTCCGTAGAAATCTCCTTCAGGGAGCTGTTCCTTCTGCAATGTCTTTGTCGCCACTTCAGCCGGGCTAACCAATACTGCGAGCACTTCGACTTTCGCCCATACGTCTTCAGTCCACCTGGGCCGGTTTGCTCACCTTGCGGCCGCGGCTGCGGCTGCGGCCAAGAGGGATTTTTATGTCACGTGACCAGCTCCATGGGGACAAGGAAGTACCTACCCAGACAACACTTGGACATCCCCAGGATGTCCTCAGGACAACCTTTTGAGGACATCATGATGATGTCCTGAGGATGTCCTCAAATGATCCTGGAAGCATCCTAAAAACGTCCTATTGTCCGGCCTCAGGACATCCTCAGAACGTCCTCAGGAGGGCAGCCAAGGATTTTTCTAGTACATTTTTAGGACAATGCACTGCAGGTGTAGCTGTTCACTGAGCTGTTAAGCGCTGTTCACACATATGCAACCGAGTAAGGCCGAGAGAGACCAGACCGGTTTTTAAGCCTCTTGCGAAGTCTTTGGACCGGATGCGCTGCTGCGGAGCTGGTTCTAAGTGTTCGTAACAGGCTTAAAAACCGGTCTTGTCTCCCTCGGTCGCACTCGGTTGCAAGAGTGGGAACGGGCCTTTAGGATGCTTTCATTTTTTATTGTTTCTAAGTTTTCTCCAACTGAATTTTGAACCTGAACATGCCTGCAGAAAGCAATTCATTGTTGTGTACAATTTTAAAGTGAAATTCACACACTAATTCTAGATACTAGTCAGTGAGAGGAAGAACATAGGGCAAGGAAAAGAGGGAAAAAAGCTGACGGAATGCTGAAGAGGAGAGAAGAAAACCTCTCCCCTCCAGCATCCCGTCTGCTTTCTCCTCTGCGTCCTTCCTTGCCCCATGTTCTTAGCCTGTAACTATGAGCATGATCATGCCTTTCAATATTGCAAACAAAGGTAACTGTTCAAGAAATACTTTATTGGAGAGCAAATGTTATACATGACTTTTTTCAATGTCTGCACCAGTCATGCAGTCTGACTTCGCATCTTGGCCAGCACTAGTCCGAATAGTCAGCAGGATCTAGAAAAAAATCAATTCCAAAAGCATTCATAATAAAACAGGTAATGTGAGAAACTTACCATCATGTCGAACATCTCCGGCTTTTGACTGCAGCTTTTTCAGTTTCTCTCCAGCGTGGCGCAGCCACACTTTGATGATGGTCTCCACGTCAGCTTTGTTTGCACAACAACATTTGCTTTCACTGCCCCTGAAACATTGATTTGTGATGACAGACACAGCAGAAAACGTTGGTACGGCACACACACATCTTTATCGAACTAAGGAAAAAAACACACCGCCGAGGATATGGTTGTGGCGGTTGCTGTTCGTGCGAGGAAGATGCCCTTGCTACCGAGTCTATTTTCGCACAGTTGATAAGCTCGAAGCATTCGTTTAAGCGCCGGCATCTTTCCCTCCGAAATTGCCGTTCACTGCTTTCCGCCATTTCGAAGAAGTACTACATATAAAAAAAATACTAACCTTTGTCACTGCCTTGCATTGCTGCCATCATCAATTTGGATGGAACAACGCGGATATACAGATTCGCAGCACTAACTCAGTGATATATTTCTTCTTCCTCAAATCGTCATCTTCTTTTCCTTCGCCGTTAATGAGAACATTTTAAATTTTTAAACACCAGAAACCAAATAGCCAATAAACATTAAAAAGTAAATAATAAATAAATAAATAAATGACAACTAAAAATGAACAAAACGAAAAAAAATTAAAAAATAAATTTAAGACATGATTTTTTCTAATAAATTAAAATTAAAAATAAACTTTAAAAAATTTGTTTTTAAATTTAAAAAAAAATAGTTTTTTTAATTGTTATTTGTTTATTTATGAATTATTTATTTATTAATGTTTATTGACTAATTGGTTTCTGGCGTTTAAAAATTTCAAATGTTCTCATTAACGATGAAGGAGAAGAAGATGACGATTTGAGGAAGAAGAAATATATCACTGAGTTGTTAGTCAGCGCTGCGAGTCTTTCCTTCTTGTGTGCCTGTGATTGTGACTGTATCTGCGCTGTTCCATCCAAGCATGAATTAACAACTAGCCCAAGCATACATATTATCAAGCCATCATCAACCTCGAGGCTAGGGTGCCTTCATGTGCGCTTCGCATAGAGTGATGCCAACTGCCTGTTTCCCTTTCCCACACCCTCTTCTACCGCCATTTTGTTCCTCTCATTGTTTCCCCGTGCGCACATGAAGGCTCCCTACTCGAGGCTATTTCTGTTTCTGTCCTGGATTGGCTTAGCTTGCTTGGGTCTCTCGGATGGGTGGATAATTGCAATAACGGTACGCCTTGTAGTAGGCGGTAGCTTGCGCCACCTAGAATGAATGTTGCCAATGGAACTGAATTCCGAAATACTGCGCAAATACAAAACTAATAATAATTGTAGTGCGTCCTGGTTTTAATAAAGAATTATTTGATCAAAACTATAGTTAAAATATGTCCTAAACTTACACAACTACGTGTAATAATTTGTATGTAAAATTTAGGTTAGCAGTAAAGATGATCTGTGTATACTACCGCCATTTCATTAATTTATTTTTTTAATAACGCAATCAAATTGAGGACGTATATTTACCTCTAACTTTGAATCCTTCGTCCTCAATAAGTCCTCGGAAGGACGTTTCTAGGATGATCTAGCGACTGACGTTCTCAGGATGTCTTGAGGACGTCTTGAAAACCGTGAGGACGTTTGTACCTTTTGAGGACGTCCTGAGGATGTCGGGTGTTGTCTGGGTAGCGTCCCTGCCTAATGGCAGAGAAGTCCGTGCCGCTTCGAGTACAAAAGTCTAATTTCGCTCGCAGAAACTGACTGCAGAGGCTTTCAACTGAAGTCCAATTAACCGCCCCATCATGCTTTAGGAGCGGCAGGTAAAGTTACGGCCAGGGAAGGTAAATATAAGCAAAATAAAAGAAAAATCACGCAAAACGAAAGCGGTGGTTGTGTATTTATATATCTGTACCAGCGCCGGCGCGAACAGCGTCTGCTGTAGTCGAGCGGTTAGAGCGCCGGGACTATACTCTTTTTCACCTCAACTTGTGCACTGGCGAATTCTCCTCAAAGAGAACTGTATCAGTGCGCCAACCAACCAGAGTGCGGGTGCCCTCACCCGGCACTCCCACTATGGCGCTTGGAACGCGTCTCCGACTATAGTGTGTTTACCGCGCCCAAAAAAGTGGTCCCTCGATTTCCGCCTGATGACGTCATAGAAGTTTCATGTTGTCGCCGGTCGCGATCCTGGTGGCGTCCTAACAGTTGTGGTATATAAGGCAGACGCCTGTTCTGCTGCAGGTCGCTCTCCACTGTGACAGTCCACAGAAGCTAGAGCAGCCGGAAGTTGGGACGCCTGGGACGCCGTGACGACAGCGACACTCACGTTCGCTCGTGATTTTCGCCAGCATTTCTACGGCCAACCGCTAGGATCGCGACTGGCAACAGCATGACACTCCGGCTTCTGTGACGTAATTTGTTGCCACTTCGGGACCACTTTTGAGGTATGGGCGGGATAGGACGCTAAACACACCAGTCGGAGACGCGATCCAGGCACCATACTCCCACTGAGAGGAGTCAGAGTGCATGTTGACAGTTGATTCAGCCAGCGGGTTGCAAGCAGGATTGTGGCGTGCGTATTCGTAGCGGTCGCTCGCGGAGAAACGGACGTCTGTGCTATCGAACTACACTGGCCGGCATCTCTACAGCTGCAAGAAAATGTAATGCCTAGAAAACATGATTTGCAGCTATCGTTGCTATCGTCGCGCTTCGTCGCCATCGCTTTCAATCGGGCTATAGACCTTTCCAATGTTTACAAAATCACAGTCCAGCGTGCGACCTTCACAGCCCAGCACGTGCGTGTTCGTCGCTTCGGAAAGCAAGCAAAGCACGCGCCATACGCACGAACGCTCAAAATGGCACCGGCCACAAGCTCGTTTTTGGAAAGGTCTATAGACGTTTCCACTGTTTACAAAAATCACAGTCTACACGTGTTAAATCACAGTCCAGAACGCGCACGTTCGTCGCTTCGGAAAGCGAGCAAATCACGCGCCATACGCACGAACACTGAAAATGGAACCTGCCAAGTGTCCTTTTTTGGAAAGGTCTATAGACCTTTCCAATGTTTACAAAATCACAGTCCAGCGTGCGATCTTCACAGCCCAGCACGTGCGTGTTCGTCGCTTCGGAAAGCGAGCAAAGTACGCGCCATACGCACGAACGCTCAAAATGGCACCGGCCACAAGCTCGTTTTTGGAAAGGTCTATAGACCTTTCCAATGTTTACAAAATCACAGTCCAGCGTGCGATCTTCACAGCCCAGCACGTGCGTGTTCGTCGCTTCGGAAAGCGAGCAAAGCACGCGCCATACGCACGAACGCTCAAAATGGCACCGGCCAAAAGCTCGTTTTTGGAAAGGTCTATACTTCGTCTCACCTTAGCATGGACTATTGTTAGCCGCGCGTGCCAAAAGCCCGAGCTAGTTGCTTTGGATGAAGCCTCGGCGACTGCACGAGCGCTCGTGCAGCGAGTGCTCCAGTCAAGGCAGTCGGCCGCTCGCGCTTACACAGCCTTCGCAGTTAGTCCGTGCTAAGATGAGATGAAGTATAGGTGCGCATGCGGACCGCGTTTGGAACTTCGCTGCCGCACAACATTCGCGCTGTTTATGTTGCCTGGTATGTGACATGCCCTTACTTTACGGCCGCGGTTTTGTTGAAAAAGTTTATATTATTTGCTTCTTGAACTGGTACCATGCGATTTCAGTCTCTCCAGCGTCAAATACCACGTCCGCGAACGGCTCCCTGCTGCACCGATAGGCATGCGAGATGTCCGACAGCATTTGAAAATGACTGGTGAAGTGTCAGATTGCTGTAACAAGCAGATTCTCAAAATAGTGTTAAACGTGTTTTCTGCAGCTGACGTCGACTGCATCAAAGCCGCGAATCTGGAGTGGTAAGAATTGTGGTCTAATATGAGCAGTTATACAAATAGGTAGTCACCAAGAAAACTGCAAGTATATCTACAAGGTTTATTGTTTGTAACAAAGAGCATATCACAT
This sequence comes from Ixodes persulcatus, assembly GCA_013358835.2. Taxonomy (NCBI): domain Eukaryota; kingdom Metazoa; phylum Arthropoda; class Arachnida; order Ixodida; family Ixodidae; genus Ixodes; species Ixodes persulcatus. The sequence goes on from JABSTQ010009058.1 coordinate 481,060, forward strand.
TCATAGTAGGTCTGGTTCATGTTCTGTGTTCATTGCAGGCCACTGTCCACAGCTCTTCTAGCCCCTGCTTTTTTGCTCCGATGACTGACATGTAGCATTCTAAGTCTAAGAATTGTATCATCAAATGGTGGAAATATACAGCATTGGTTATTCTTTTTTTTTTCTTCCCCCCATGGTAAAAGCCCCTAAAACGAACAATTTCGGTAATGTACTATACTGCCCAAAACACAGTTTCCTGTTACAATCAGGGGCGGGCGCAGGTATTTCTTGAGGGAGGGGGGGGGGGGGGGGGGGGGTCAGGTGTTGGGCAGCGTACCATGTGTTTAAGACCCCCCCCCCCCCCTCCCGTTTCCACGCCCTAAATCTTTACACATGCAGAATTCAAGAGGGGGGTCAGGACATCCGGACCCCCCCTCTGAATCCACCCCTGGTTACAATGCTCGCATTTTTTGTTCGCAGTTCTCTTACGTTCGAGAAAACAGGTGCAGCTGTACTACATCTGGGCACTATAACTGACCGCCCCACATCCGCTTATTCTAGTACGGAACGATGTCCGTTCATTGCAGGTATAAATTCACTATAAATTATTTCCAGGACAGCACCAGCACGTGTTTGTTTGCGTATAGCAAATGTACTTGTGGCCGCTTTTGTTTGCAGTGCCGCAGCCCTGCATCTTTGTCACACAGATAAGCTTCCTGAGGTTCGTATTTTGTACATCCCTAGGATGGACACAAGACAAACACTAAAAGGCCCTTTCGTGTTCGTCCTGTGTCCTAGGTTTACAATGAGATGTAAGCCCATGAGCCAAAAACTGGTTAACACAAGCAAATTCTATAGACCTGCACTGTTCAAATAGTCCTCGGGCACTTCCTGTGTACTATGTATTCAACGAACTGCATTTCTGGCATCTTTGGGGCCAGGAGTGCCCTAAAATTGAATTCTGTTGTGCAAGTGTATTCTGTAATCTTTGCTGTACCTTTTTATGCTGCTATATTGTGTACGACAAGTATGTATGATGTTTGTGATGGGGAGGGGGGGGGGGGGGCGGCACCTCGTGAGGCAATTCTGTTTGCCTTTTGTGTTGGCTCTTGGGCAAAGACTGTTTGTATGTTGTTGCCTAAATAAAGATTGAATCTATTGAATCTAAGAGGTACCAGCAGATGAGTGCAGACCAGCCGGTGTAAGCTGAAGACATGCTAAAACCTGCAATACGAGTCTGGGAGACGAGAAGGGAATGGAACGACGTCTTGAACATGGCTCTGTGTTTAATACTTCTGTGCAACATAACGAAGCCGACTCGTCGTGTTGCTGCAACAGTTCTTGAAGGAGCAGGGTTTCAATCGAGATGACGGGAGTTAGCCCACACAGGCAGGCCGCCTTGTCCTCAGAGAAGGCTTCACGTAGGCCTCCGAAGCCGCCTCGTCGTGTTGCTGCAGCCGTTCTCGGAGAGGCAGGGTTGCATACCATATGTCGGGAGTCAGCTCACAAAGGCAAGCCGCCTGGTACGCAGAGGAGGCGTCACGTAGGCTTCCGAAGCCGCCTCGTCGTGTTGCTGCAGCCGTTCTCGGAGAGGCAGGGTTGCATACCAGATGTCGGGAGTTAGCTCACAAAGGCAGGCCGCCTGGTACGCAGAGAAGGCTTCACGTAGGCTTCTGAAGCCGCCGCCTCGTGTTGCTGCAGCCGTTCTCAGAGAGGCAGGGTTGCATACCAGATGTCGGGAGTCGGCTCACAAAGGCAGGCCACCTGGTACGCAGAGAAGGCTTCACGTAGGCTTCCGAAGCCGCCTCGTCGTGTTGCTGCAACAGTTCCTGAAGGGGCAGGGTTTCAATGGAGATGACGGGAGTTAGCCCACACAGGCAGGCCGCCTTGTCCTCAGAGAAGGCTTCACGTAGGCTTCCGAAGCCGCCTCGTCGTGTTGCAGCAGCCGTTCTCGGAGAGGCAGGGCTGCATACCAGATGTCGGGAGTCAGCCCACACAGGCAGGCCGCCTTATACGCAGAGGAGGCTTCACGTAGGCTTCCGCAGCCGCCTCGTCGTGTTGCTGCAGCCGTTCTCGGAGAGGAAGGGTTGCATACCAGATGTCGGGAGTCAGCTCACAAAGGCAGGCCGCCTGGTACGCAGAGAAGGCTTCACGTAGGCTTCCGAAGCCGCCGCTTCGTGTTGCTGCAGCCGTTCTCGGAGAGGCAGGGTTGCATAACAGATGTCGGGAGTCGGCTCACAAAGGCAGGCCGCCTGGTACGCAGAGAAGGCTTCACGTAGGCTTCCGAAGCCGCCTCGTCGTGTTGCTGCAGCCGTTCTCGGAGAGGCAGGGTTGCATACCAGATGTCGGGAGTCAGCTCACACAGGCAGGCCGCCTGGTACGCAGAGGAGGCTTCACGTAGGCTTCCGAAGCCGCCGCCTCGTGTTGCTGCAGCCGTTCTCGGAGAGGCAGGGTTGCATACCAGATGTCGGGAGTCGACTCACAAAGGCAGGCCGCCTGGTACGCAGAGGAGGCTTCACGTAGGCTTCCGAAGCCGCCTCGTCGTGTTGCTGCAGCCGTTCTCGGAGAGGCAGGGTTGCATACCAGATGTCGGGAGTCGGCTCACAAAGGCAGGCCACCTGGTACGCAGAGGAGGCTTCACGTAGGCTTCCGAAGCCGCCTCGTCGTGTTGCTGCAGCCGTTCTCGGAGAGGCAGGGTTGCATACCAGATGTCGGGAGTCAGCTCACAAAGGCAGGTCGCCTGGTACGCAGAGAAGGCTTCACGTAGGCTTCCGAAGGCGCTGCCTCGTGTTGCTGCAGCCGTTCTCGGAGAGGCAGGGTTGCATACCAGATGTCGGGAGTCGGCTCACAAAGGCAGGCCGCCTGGTACACAGAGGAGGCTTCACGTCGGCTTCCGAAGCCGCCTCGTCATGTTGCTGCAGACGTTCTCGGAGAGGCAGGGTTGCATACCAGATGTCGGGAGTCAGCTCACAAAGGCAGGCCGCCTGGTACGCAGAGAAGGCTTCACGTGGGCCTCCAGCAGTTCCCGGAGAGCACCATGGAAGAAACACTTTACCACACTGCTTACATATCAAGTGGCTCCACACCTGGAATGTGTGGCTGGCCTGACCCAGAGGCAACTTCATCGCAGCTTTCGTCTTCATGGGAGACGTCGCTGTCATCTCCGGCATTGATTTCGATGATGATTGGTGCAATCTCTCTGTCTGACAGGCTGTCATTCTCCCAGAACTGCCTTTCCATCTTCTTAACATGCTGTACAGCAGCGGTCCTGTTGTCTTTCGTGACATTCTTGATTGCCTGCTCGAGCAGAACCTTCACATCTTTTAGTTTGAAAGACGAGTTGCTTCGTGCAACCTCATTCTTCACTTGCCCCCAGATAAGCTCAATAGGATTCAGCTCACAATGATAAGGGGGCAGCCTAAGAACCGTGCACCCAACAGTTTCAGCACATGTGTCCACTCGGTAGCTGAGGAACTTGTGTCGCACTTGGGAGACTAGGGAAACTAGTTCCACCTTGAGCATGTCTTTGTCCCAGTCAATTCCCTTTGAGCTTAGCCATTCTTGGATGACACTCTTGGTTGGAGATTTCGTGGGGACACACTCCACGCGTCTTGAGTGGTAGGAAGCGTTATCCATTACAATAACGCTTCCTGGCTCTACCTTGGTCAGGAACAAGTCAAACCAACGTTCAAATCTGTTGCCATCCATCTCGTCGTGGTAATCGCCTGACTTCACTCCATGAAAAATGTCGAGGCATCCTTCCACAAAGCCTTCGTCACCCCCAACGTGAGTCACAATCAGTCTGCTGCCCTTGCCAGAGGGATTTTTGAGACCGGTGCTGAGGCCGCGATTTCCTGCGTCTCTGGCAGAACGCACCGTCGTGTCGACCCAGATCTTGTTGACGGTGTGTCCGGCGTTGACCCACGTTTCGTCGAGATAATAGATCGCCTTACCCTCTGCCCGAAACTTCAGGATCGAGCGGAGGTACTTCGCACGCCACACAAGGATGTCGTCCTTCTCAATGAGAAGAGAGTTACGATTCCTCTTTCACAGCTCGAACCCAATGTCATGCAAAAGACGGTACACAGTCGATGGACTCGGTTCCACGGCTATCTCATCATGCTTCAGCGCTTCAATGAAGGCTTCGCGTATCTTCGTGACGGTCGGGGTTTCGTTCCTTCGAAATAAGCCGTGCACGCAGGACCGCAACGCAGACAGCACAAAAGAGTCGTACTGGACCAGGCGACGACGGGCGCCAACCGACTTTGGGCGCTTACCAGTTGGACTTCGAAGGAGCCCGGAATTCGTGATGGCTTCCTTCTTTATGGCAACAACTGTCCGTGCTCCGACGCCAGTATACTCAGACGTCAGCTGGTACAAGTCGTTCCTCAACCTGTCCGGGTATTGTTCTCGCAGCTTGGCGTACACGGAAAGAACCATCTGCTTGCAATCGCTCGAGAGCTTGCGTCCTTGCCGATGCTTCTTCCACAAACTTATAGGTGTCATGGCGGCTGGCTTACGTCTCGACGGCGGTGGAGATCGAGCCATGGAAACTACCTCAACGATATCCACAAAGACAATACGCAGAATAATAAAACAGAACGATACAGTGGTAAAAAATCCGAACACGCAGAAGAAGAAGAACGCAATCGAGCCGAGCACGTCGAGCATTCGATTCCCCGAATACAACAACAACATGACGTCACCGAGCTAACCGGACGCGTTCGTAAATTCAACACTCCTATCACGTGGCGTAAAAGAAGTAGAGAAATAGACACTCAGGCTGCAAGTCTTGCACCGTTTAAGGTGAAAAAGAGTATAGTCGTGGCGGCGCAAGAAGTTCAGGTTCAAATCGCGCCAAAAATTCCGCTTTTTTTGATGCTCTGCGCGTTTTTTTTTTTTGTTTTCTTTTAGCGAAATTTGTTTTACCGCAGGTTCAAGTTCTATACTTTGTCTGACTACACTCTCACTATGAATGTAGACAAGGCCCTATGAGCTCTATAACATTATTGGGTGGGTAGTTCTGACTCACCAGTTCGTTGTTCATGCGCTCGGAAGAGCGCATTCATGTCTCTGGCTTTCTTTACCAACTTCCGCCATGCCTCCTGTAGCTGCCGTGCACTCCGCGGAAAGCTTATGTCATTGACAATATCATCCCATGCCTGTATCTTCGTTGGCCAGGTAACTGTGCTGCTGAATTTCTCTAGAATGTGTTGTTTTCGTTCTCCAATTGCTCTACTTAATTCCATTTGTTGATCTAAAGTAATTTTAGGTGTTTGCGTTTGAGAGATGGTTTGCGATGTCGACGCCTGACTCATTTTTCCATTCGGTTGTGATCATCTGCAATTCATGCTAAAATTCAACTAGTAATGTGTTAATATTACAAAACGATTGCCACAGCGAGATGTAAAGAGTAAAAATATAACTTTTATCACATTCCATGCAAGTAAAAGTATAATCTCTTTTATTTCGGTTTTACGACTTTCTCAGACGTTTGACTTGCTGTCTTGTCTGTAGGATTTCGCTCAATCAATGCATCCACGGCTGCTATTTTGTTTGTGTGTGTTTATTTCATGGAATCTTTTTTTTTTTTTTTAATTGACCCGACTGCAGTGTGTATTAGTACTAAATAGGCGCCTCCTGTTTTTGAAAAGAGTCGTAGCAAGAGCGTTGTATATTTAAAAACACATAAAATTGTAGTTGCTGGGAAAGGATGCTTGTTTCGGCCCCGTTGGTGTGAAAGTCACACCGATGTTGTAATCTTGGTGTCCTTTTAATGAACATTATGAAGCGTTCGTATTTGCGCGTTAACTTAGCTTGATCTTGGCTTCCCTTTTATAATGAACATTATGAAGCGTTCGTATTTGCGCGTTAACTTAGCTTGATCTTGGCTTCCTTTTAATGAACATTATGAAGCGTTCGTATTTGCGCGTTAACTTAGCTTGATCTTGGCTTCCTTTTAATGAACATTATGAAGCGTTCGTATTTGCGCGTTAACTTAGCTTGATCTTGGCTTCCTTTTAATGAACATTATGAAGCGTTCGTATTTGCGCGTTAACTTAGCTTGATCTTGGCTTCCTTTTAATGAACATTATGAAGCGTTCGTATTTGCGCGTTAACTTAGCTTGATCTTGGCTTCCTTTTAATGAACATTATGAAGCGTTCGTATTTGCGCGTTAACTTAGCTTGATCTTGGCTTCCTTTTAATGAACATTATGAAGCGTTCGTATTTGCGCGTTAACTTAGCTTGATCTTGGCTTCCTTTTAATGAACATTATGAAGCGTTCGTATTTGCGCGTTAACTTAGCTTGATCTTGGCTTCCTTTTAATGAACATTATGAAACTATTGTAGTAGCGCTTTAACTTGACTTATCGTAATCTTTTTTTTTCCTTCCGGTTTGTCGACCCAATAGTTGGGGCAAACAGTAAAAATCGTGTAAGGCGCAGTTGTCCTAGTGGATGATTAGTAGAAAAGATCACACTTAAAAAATAAAACACACGCGCAGAATTAAAAAAAAAAAAAACTTCTGCTGAGATTTGAACCGGGCACTTTCACGCCGCGACGAGAAGTCCCGGCGTTCTAACCGCTCGACCACGGCAGACTTTTTTTTTGTATCTTTAATGCATGGTAAAAAACACAATCAAAACAAATCAATACACATTCACTTCAGATTAATACTTCGTGTCGACTCGATTGGCTCGCAGCGCCCAGTTCTCCCTCCTAGTTGCACGACACATTCAAGTTACTTACATGTAACGGTATGCGAGTCGCGAAGTACGAAACAACACAGACGGACATGAAGTACAAAACAAACTTCGCGCTTCAAATTAGAGTATTAACATGGTCGGAAATTTATCATACCACTCACTTGAAAATGATGAACTGAGATGTTAACGTATGTTTAAAAGTGTGGTAGACCTAGGCATGCGTCAAAAAGACTGAACCATTCTGGTACCGATGAGCGTGCCTCGTATACGCTCCTCACTTTGGCAACTTCTTCAATGAAGATAGATCTTGTCGTACGTGGTGGCTCAGCGTTTCTGTCTATCATGCGGCGCGGCACTTCCACAGGCTATGCAGGCCTAGGAGCATGAATAAATTGTATGGCACAAGTTCGTTTGTTTCGACAGGAAGAAATCGTATACTATGTTCCGTAAAATCAATGTCCTTTTTCAGCGCTCGTTGAAGAACATCCCAAAAAAAGACTGCGTCATTGCAGTAAATGAAGCAATGTTCGATGGTCTCAGGCTTGTTACATAGTCGACAGTTTATGGACCATGGAACAAAAAATCCCTTTTCCTGAAGCCACCACTTGACAGGTAGTGTTGAGGTATGCAATTTAAAGAAAAATGTCTTTGCACTGGGAGATACACACATCTTTTTAACGCGTTTCAAAACGTCCTGTCCTGGACTGTCACTAAAGATTGATCTATAAATAGGAAGAGGAAACAATTCTTCAACCAACGCATGAGACAAACATTTTCTTGATACACTAAATAAATATTCCAATGAAAACCGAGCTTTCAGAAAGAACAATGAGTCGACAACCTCTTTTCAAAAACCCGTAAGCCTGTACTGATTCACGTCCGTAGTTGTAACTATGATAAATGGCAAATGTGATGCCAGCTTCGTTTGGACAAGTGATAGTAAAAACGGGTGTGTCATACTCCTAAAGAAAAACAGTCTAGAGACCAGTTGGCGTACGAACAGATGAGCAAGGCCCAATCCACCAGACTCCAGAGGTAGGAATAAGTTATCCCGCCTCATCCGTTCCCAAGAGGAACTCCAAATGAAGTTGGCAAACAAACGATGGAATGCTTGGATTCGTGGGCGGGCACAGTGTAGTACTTGCAGGACGTACATAAGTTTTGATGCGAGAAAAATATTGCAGACCGCGGCCTTGGAGAAGACGGAAAGATCTCGTACTCGCCAGGCGTCAATTTTTCGTTTGATAGTTGTTGCAACTGACATCCAGTACGGCCCACTATTCCTAGTTTGATCGAGTGGTACGCCAAGATATTTGATTTCTGGTTGATTCCATTGGATTCCTGCAAATTTGGATGGCGTTGTTCCCCACATGCCCAACCAAAATCCATTCGACTTGTCGTTATTAACAGATGCACCTGTCAACGCACAAAAATTGTTCGTTACTCGGAGTGCTTCTTCTACACTTTCCTTGTCAGAGCAAAAAAATGCGACGTCATCGGCATAAGCCAACAACTTCACCTCAGTGGAATTGATGATGTACCCTCGAACATTAAGGTCTCTAATTATACCAAGGTACAATGGTTTGAGATATAAAGCAAATAGCAGAGGAGATAGAGGACATCCTTGCCTCACTGAAGATTTCACAGCGATTGGGGCTGAAAGAGTGTTATTAACTATGATTTTGGTAGAGCAATTTCTGTAGCATAACTGAACGCCTGAAAGGACAGTGTCTCCAATATTGACATGGGAAAGAATTTGGAACAAAAAAGAGTGACTGACCCGATCAAAGGCTTTTGAAAGATCACCTTGTACCAATGCTACTTGATCGTTACTATCCGTCGCACACTCCAGAACGGATCTGGCGACGTGTACATTGGTTTGAATTGTTCTTTCTCTGATTCCGCACGTCTGGTGTTCTCCAATTAGAGAATGAGTTACCATGTGAAGTCTTTCTGTGAGTATTTTTGCAAAAATCTTGTAGTCTACATTACACAAGGATATTGGTCTGTAACTCCCAGTCTTTTTCAGCATTTCTTCATCTGTACTTTTAGGTATTAAGACCGTATGACCTTGATAGAAAGTGGGTGGAAGTATTTTTTCTTGGTATCCTACGTGGAAGACATCAAGCAGCACAGGAGCTAACAGGTCAGTAAATTTCTTATAGAATTCTGCGCTGAGTCCATCGGGACCAGGTGTCTTATTCATGGGAAGTGAGTTTATGGCATATCGGACTTCTTCAACAGTTAACGCTCCATCTATCAAAGCTTTTTCTTCTTCTGAAAGGACTGGTAAGTTGGACAGTAATTCTTTCACACCTTTTGTATCCCCATCTGGTATGACTTTGCCAAAAAGGTTCGTGTAGTGGTCTTGGAAGACTTTTAGAATCTCAGGTGTATCGTACACAGTGGTACCTTCGTTATCAACTGCTAGAATTTGTTTTGACAGGGCGTATCTTCTCTCATCATTTAGCGATCGACGTGTAAGGGGTTCGTTGAGCGTAAACCGTTCTGTTCGTGAACGAACAACTGCTCCTCTATACTTGTCTGCATCATATCGTTGTAACTGTGCTTTGGTTATGTTAATTTCGTATAAGGTTGCCAGGTTGTTGAATAATTTTCTTCGGTCATTCTTCCGCTCAAACGCCAGGATACTCGAATATTCAATGGCCCAATTCTTGACGTTCTGTTTAAACATATCCCACTTTGCAAATACGGTAAGTGTAGGGAGGCGCAAAACATCTGACAAAAGACAAGAAATGCGTTCAGTGAACCCCTTTTCAGAAAGGAGAGTTACATTAAATTTCCACAAGCCCCATTCGAGGCGAAAGGATGAGCGCTTTTTTTCACCGATGCAAATTGATACCAGGCAGTGATCAGAGAAGAATATTGGCTTCACATTATAGTCACTGATCTGAGCGAACAATTCACCACTCACATAAATCCTGTCAAGGCGAGCATGTGATGAGTTTTGAAAGTGTGTGTAATGTAGATCTCCATATTTGACGTCACCAATGTCTATTAAGTTTTGCTCAATGATTAAAGATTCTAGTTTGGTTGCGCTCGAATCATTTCTGGACGTTGGTTGTGAACGATCTTGATTACTGAAAACACAGTTGAAGTCGCCAAGAAGAACAATATTTCTATCTGTAGTTAAATAGTGAGATACAAATGAAAAGAAGATATTCCTAGCCGACACTGCATTAGGGGCATAAACACACATAAACCTCCAATCCCTATCATCATACGTTAGGTCACACAAAAGAAAACGCCCCTCCACATCAATGGTCAAGGAAATTAACGAAAAAGCTCTGGCTTTTTTTCAAAAACAGAAAACATCCCGCTGAAGTACCGCTCGCATGACTTACGCAAATTTCGAAATCAATCATGAATGGTTCCAATGCAATTTTGGTTTCTTGCTCCGTTGAAATCTTGGTTTCTTGTACAGCGAGGATGTCTATCTGTTGGTTACGCAAGAGCTGAAGGAGTTGATGTTGTTTCCTTTTAGATTTTAAACCTCGAACATTTAAGGTGGCCACACGAAGCGGAAGGGCGCTACGCATGACAATTTAGGTTTGGGGACTGTGGGCTGGGGAATTTCCCCCGACAGGTGCAGAGCCTGTTTTATGTTTCTCATACGGTTTGTGTCGTTTGGCTGCCTGTTTGTGGTCTAAGAGCTTTGACTGTGGGGCTGAGCTGTCCCCTGAGATTTCGTCCTTGCGTGGGTCTTCGTGGATCAGGCTAGTCTCAGTCGTGGTTTCCTGACCGTCTTCTTTGGAAGGCGTTGCCTCTTCAAAGTTCTTTTCTTGCGTCGTGCTGAGAGTAAGAGGTGGAAAGTCCTCTGATGCTTCCTTCGTCGTGGAAGATCCCGAGCACACCATCACCACAGGGACTGTTGTGTTCGCTCCTTGTGTAGCTGGCTCTTGGAGTCGTGCCTCAGCCTCAGATGGTGGCTCTGCAGGGGTGAGTTTTTCTTCGTAATGAACGGGAGAAGAAATGTCCCCTGTAGGTTCGACGACCTCACTGACGTCCATGAGGTTTTCCGTCGAAGGTTCTTCGCCGTGGAACGTTCCTTGACGCAGTCTGTCTGCATAAGTAAGCACGCAGTCTTCTACGGTATGCCCGAAGCGTCGGCACTGAGAGCATCGCGGTATCCGACAGTACCGGCGGATGTGCCCGACCCTGTTACACCGTAGACAAAGCGGGGGTCGACCGGGTACAAGCACGAGGCACTGGCATCCGAAAACCATCAACAGGTATGGAATTTGGGAAGATGACACACCTTCCGCCAGCGCCAGTGTCACTTCTCTGTTCATCGTCTGCAAATTCTCCATTCCTGGAACCCTCCACTTCTCACGTTCGATTGAGATCACTTTTCCGAACGGCTCCAGTGCTTCAACTATTCGGCGGTCTTCGATGTGACTCGGTGACCACAGCAGCTTTAGCTTCACATCCTTGGTTTCAGGGTCGATCACAAGGCATTTCCGGCCTTTGACGGTGAGCTCTTTACATGCGGCCAATTTGGCCTTTGTTAGGGGATTCGCGCACGTTATCATCCAGACGTGGGACATCTGGTATTGTCCGAGACTAATTATGTCATCTGGGTTGACGAGGGGGGAAATGGCATCCCTGAAGTCCGGGGCACGATATGGTCGGGCAGCCATGTCCGCATGAAGGAAGAGCGAATTAAGTACGACGTTACCTGAAGGCAAACGGGGCATCAGAATACGGTAGGTGTCCATACTGTTGGCAGAAGCAGACTAAGACGTGGAAGGAATAACTCGGCCAGAGGCCGATTTTGAACTTTCTGTGGAGAACATGAAAACTCCTGCCGTTCGGAACGGCGTCTTCTTCTTTCTCCGACTACAGCAGACGCTGTTCTCGCCGGCGCTGGCACAGATATATAAATACACAACCATCGCTTTCGTTTTGCGTGATTGTTCCTTTATTTTGGCTTATACTTAACTTCTCTGACCGTAACTTTACCTGCCGCTCCTAAACTATGATGGGGCGGTTAATTGGGCTTCAGTTGAAAGCCTCTGCAGTCAGTTTCTGCGAGCAAAATTAGACTTTTGTACTCGAAGCAGCACGGACTTCTCTGCCATTAGGCAGGGACGCTAGGTACCTCCTTGTCCCCATGGAGCTGGTCACGTGACATAAAAATCCCTCTTGGCCGCAGCCGCAGCCGCGGCCGCAAGGTGAGCAAACCGGCCCTGGAGCTTTCTTCTTTTGCGAGGAACCATCCAGCGAAGCATATTAGTTCAAGTAGCCTGGTGAGCATATGCAGCTTGGACATCCACGGCGTTGGACAATCAAGCATTGGTTTATTCAACCCTAGTTTTCTGATTAGGGACATAACAGATTGGAGACGTGGTCTCTTAGGCCCGCTTCAGACGGGGCAATTTTGCCCAGCAACTTGACGTCGCAACACCAGCAACACGGGCCGCCCGCGTTCACACGCAGCAACCTATTGCTGCAATTTGCTATCATCATCGTGAAATTTTATTTTTCTTGCACTATTTAGACCCACAATTACGCGCTATAAACGTCTTTTTACGCATTTAAATCTCGTTGAAAATACTAACTCATCTTTCTGAAACGTTTTATTTCCAAAAACGATCAATTTCAAACCAGAACCAAGTCTTTAGTTGTCATCATCACCGGTAGAAGGTATCACGTGAAAATATCGCGTCCCTGATTGGCTGCAGCCGCTTCAAACGTCTTCGAATTGCTCCGAGTTGCTCGCTTGTTTCGAGCCGGACCCGATCTCAGCAATTCGTGTCGATCTAGGGAAAGCTAGGGAACAACCCGCGAGCAACACCAAAATTGCCGAGAAAGTTGCTCCGTCTGAAGCGGGCCTTAAAGGAGACATATGCAAAGGAAAAAAAAAAACTTTTTTTTTTAAACAAGCTAGACGAAAAAAATATTATAAAACGAATTTACAACGAAAAACATTTTTTTGAGCTTTATTTACGGCGCAAAACGACTTTGTAGTTGGCGCCCGCGGGAGCCGCCGCTGGTCACAAGGGCTGTGTTCCAAAATTTACTCGATCCGACTCCGGAGTAAAGGTTTCGTACCGTGGCGTTCCAAAACTTACTAGAGCTTACTCGATGACGTCAGAACTCGCGTTTCAGAAGCGGGTTGTTTACTCCGGAGTAATTACTCACGTTACCCTCCTCGATCGGGGGGTAACGTCGCATCAAATCGAGTAAATACGTCACGTGATCTGTTCGTCGTCTGCTTTCTGCGCCGACAGCCGTCAAAGCTCGCTTGCTCCGTTGGCTTTGGTTGCGGACGTTCGAAATGACCAAGAATGAGGTGCAGCATGTGTGGTTATTGCGATTTGCTGTTTTCAACTCACGAATTGACTGCATTACATCCAGACCGTGCACCTTCCCCGGGGAGGTATACTTGTTATTATCAGAGCGCGAGTGTAAACAGGAGCTTCTCCGCATTCTCGTCCTCGGCGTTGCGAGGGAATACCGTATTCTCACGTTCAAGGCTGAAAATGTTTGAACGCAGTAAAAGATAAGGTAGTATTTTTGTTTCCTCCAGAGTGTGTGTAATGAGAGAGGATGACGCTTGTTAAGCAGTAAAGGCTTCAAAGATTTTATTGTAATCATATTCGCGTCAAAGCGAACGTAAGTTTCAAATCATTCTTGAGAAAGCATCCTCGCGCTGTACCACTACAACTGTGTGGAATCAATTTCTGCAAAACATAATCGGTGCAAATTGCAATGCGTGGAATATATGCGTTTGGGGCGATCGCGCTGATTAATAAAAACACATTTTTTGATATCTAACTGTACGGAGTAAGTAATTTTTATCTCAATATACAGCTCAAAAGGAAGGTGAGTAAAATGAGTTGGTTGATCCACCTCAAAAAACACCGCGTCGTCATTAATATTATCGTCTCTTCGAGTGCTTTCTTCATGATCAAAAGGATCGTCTGCTATTTTCTGCTATCGCTGCTGTGTTTTCTTTTTGTCGTAGCCCAAGACGAAGCCAATCCGCGTAGCATCCAGGTGATTATCCCGGCCGTTCCAAAATCGAGTCGCGGATCGTTTACTCGCGATGTCACGTGGTATTACCCGCTGGCGTAGGAGGCAGGTTACTCAGGTAAGATTTGGAACATAGCCAAGGTAGGCCCGCGCGCCGCCGCGCTGCGTCGCCGCCGCCGCAAAGTGCGACGCCGGTTCAACGGGTTTCCCTTGGCGTTTCTCCACGCCGCCGTCGCCGCCGCCGCACAAGTTTGTCAGCTTCGGGGCGCAGCCGCCGTCATCTGACCGGCGCACAGATCTATCACGTCTGCTTGCGCTTTTTCAGGAGTTTCCTTTGGGCTATAAAAGTTACTTATTAATCTTTGTTTTTGGTTATACTTCAAACAAAGATGAATAAGTTACTTTTAGAGGCCATAAGAAGCTTCCGAAAGAGCGCAAGCACCACGTGATAAATAAGGGCCAGTCACGTGATAAATAAGGGCCACTTTTCCGCGGCGCCCGCGGGCGCCAACCACAAATTCGTATAGCGCCGTAAATATAGCTCTAAATTTTTTTTCTTCGATGTAAAATCGTTTTATGACATCCTGTAGAGATTGCAGAGCGTGCGACTCAACTTCAGGTTCACTATATTCGACCTCTTCTTCGGAGTCAGAACATTCCTTGTTCATTTTACCGAGGAGACGCACAGCTTTCTCCATGTTGGCACCGTTATCTGTCGTAACGCTGTATACCTGGCTGACGTTGAGATTGAAGCGAGAGAGTGCATCTATCACCTCTGACCTCATATGTTGCCCCGTGTGCTTTTCAAAAAGTTCTCTCATGGTCAATGGCTGGAGCACCAACCTTCCCTATTCAGCATACTGCACGTTGATTCCAAGCAGGGAGCGGTCCAGTAGCCATGCGCAGTCGAGGTTCAACGAAAACATTTGATTTTTCAACGACAAACCTGACCGCTATGAGAAAACCTGATAATAGAACGTTACAGCGCTTTTGGCTACCTATTTTGCTCGCTTTTTGACTTCCCAGAAGAACGAAACACCGCAAAAATAATTTATCAGTTTTGCCAAGGAACGAAAAAATAATTATTTCGGTCCGGTTCAGCTCCGGTTTGCGCGAAAATAATTTTATTTTATTTTTTCATTTTTTTTTTGTTTACTTTTTAGGTTCCTGTGTTTTTCGCCACGCACTTTTCACGCGACCTGATTTCGCGTATGAACCGAAAACCGCATGGAAAACATAGCGGTTCCACTCCGGAGCGAAAAAGATTAATTTCGTTCCGGTTCAACTCCGGTTCGCGCGAAATTAACGTTTTTTTCCGGTTTTCGGTTCAGGGTTCTGGTTCGGTTCAATACCCTGGTTGTGCGAAGATGGCGGCATGGTGTGACGATGCAACTTTTTACTTCATCGCGCTCGTGGAGCAATTCCCCGCTCTGTGGGATTGCCCTTTTCGGTTCACTTAAGTCCTCCTCATCCTCAATAGTCAACGCCAGGGCCACCGCGGCCAAACCTCTCTTTCGTTCAACCTCCTTCTTAGCTCCTTACAAATAGCCTCAAAGCAGCTCGCTGCATGCGTTTGGCGGAGCTGTGAGGTCGAGGGTTAGACCGGCCCGTTCGCTCTGTCGTCTGCTCTTTTGGTCCGCCGTGTGGATGCTCATTGCAGCCGGGCGGCCCGCGGGCCGCGCATCACGTAATCAGTCGGTCCGCGGCCCGGTCCGTCGTGATGATACACCTTTAAGGCCACTCGAAAAGAGTGACCCAGGGGTGAGTCCAAGGTTCCACTTTGCGTAGCACCATGTCTGAAAATGTATAATTCTAGAAAATTATCCCAAATTGGAGGCATGCAGAAATTAATTAGCTTTTTGAGCTCATAAATCAGTGGGTCTTTGATAAATATAGTTTTCTGCGTGTAACCAAAATTTGTGTTAGACATGCGGGAAGAAAAATCCGAACTCAAAGGGTTAAACACAAAGAGGTTGTTGCACGTAATACAAAGAATACTCGCTCAATTTTTATTAGGGCTGGGCACTTAATCGATTAACCTACCGATTAATCTATTTGACTTTAATCGCGATTAATTTTTTTAAACAAGATAAGTGGATAAATCTTGACTAACGAAAGAAAATAAAAATTAAACGTTTTCATCACGCAGACGTGCACGAGTACATTTGTATAATGGCAAACTTTAGGATTTTTAACTACACTGTAGAGGCGAGGTTCTTAACTCTAAACAAGTGCACAGAAGGTTATACGTGTCCCGGCCACTTCAACGCAGTGTGGGTGTCTGTTCAGCGCAGTAGAGACTGTTGCGAAGAATAAAGGGAGTTCGCAATTGCCGAAAATATCAATGAACCTTTTTGCTTCTGCGCCTGAAGTAATGTGTGAGTGTTGGTATCTTTTAACTCTTCTCAACTATACTTCAAAGTTGATTTAACATTAAAAAAATGCATTTAGCAAAAAGACAAAACATTTAGTTTTGAAGTATTTTAACTATTTTGCATGAGAATTAGCCAAACCGATTAACATAATAATTAATCGATTAACGGGTGGCGATTAATCAGGTCAACATTTTTAATCGACGCCAAGCCCTACTTTTAATTTCTGAAAAATGCAAGAAGAGGACGTACTATTGTTACAAATGTTGAGCGTAAATTTCGCTTCGGTAAGTTTACAAAGAAACAAGTTAGACGTTCATCTACGTAACAAATTAACCACGGAAACGCCGAGCAGCCAGGATGGAACTGGGGCGCGAGTGCGACAAATCAGATCACGTGAAAGGACCGCGCCTTTAGCCTTGAGATTGTGGGCGGCCCCATGCTCTGCGACAATCAAACTTGGGACCTGCCCCGGTTCGCGTCATTAATCTCCAACACGTGCTTCGCACGCAGAGACCGGCGACTTTCACCGCAGAATGACCAAAGCCGCCAGAGAGACATTTAGTAACCAAAGGAAGGACTTAGGAAATTAGCCCGGAAAAAAATTACTTCACCTGGGTAATATAGCTCCAGACCTCCGTTTCTTCGTTTGTCTGCACGTCTGAGGCAAAAAAAAAAAAAAGGCTTACGGTAACGTAGATGTTGTATGTTCTGCTGACTGTACATTGTAGTTGCTGTGCTACTATTTTAACGGGATGGCGCTTGTGTTAACACAGATTATAGTGCGTATAAATGACACAGTACGGATTCGCTTGGTCACCTTTTGCCGTCCAGGTTGTCAGGTCCGGATGGGGTGACGAGCTTCATTGTGGGAAGCTGTTTTGTTCTCGTCGAAGACAAAGTAGCTTCCCTTAGCCGTCGACGACTAGCTCAGTTGGACTTGGGAGTTACTTTTCAATAAACAATTTAATAATTTTGTAGCAAATAAAAATACATAAGCGAAACAATACTGCAAAAGGTAACTTCCCCTGTACGGGGTTAAGAAGGAGGCGCTCGGGTGTTATCTTATCCAAGCTCGGGATTCGGCTGGCCTGTGGGATTAAGTTTCGGTTGCGGGGACATTAGGGAATTCTAGTAGACCGTTTCCGCAGCCCGCTAAGCACCCGGATAGCGCTCCGTAATCCGCCACAAGACCTTGAACTATGCAGACAAGGCTGTCGGCGCGCATGCGCAGCTGCGGCGTTTTTTTCGGGGATACCGTAGCGGAGGAGAAACACGATCTACTACAACTCCCTATTGTCCCTCGCAGTCCCTCTGCCGGACGCGATTACGGACCGGTAGCTCTCAAGCTCCAGCACAAACCACTAGCTGCGTTTTTAATATGAATCTCTCGTTGGCCCATCCCCTTTTGGTGAACCAGTGAATCCTCGTCGCGTCGTGGGACAGGCATTTCCTGTCGGCGAAAAGGCCAAAACCAATCTACTCACTTTCTCATCATGGGGCAATTGCTTACATTCCTGTTTTCTTAAGGCTGGTTCACACAGCCCCGTTTTCTTACGTTACGTTACGAAAAGTCACCGGTAAATCTGTGCTTCGTATTAAGCGTGACCACCAATTTAAGGAGATAGCCTGGCACGCGACATTCGAGACACGAATGTTTCGGTGATTTAGACGTAACGTAAGAAAACGGTGCTGTGTGAAAAGTTGAACCGAGCTCAACTCCTTACGTTACGTTACGACGAGCCTTGTGTCGTTGGTTGCCACGGTAAATCACCGTCCTAGCTCGTCGTCACCGAAACATTCGTGTTTAGAATGTCGGGTGCCAGACATGGGCGTCGCCAGGATTTTGTCTTGAGGGGGGGCAAACTAACAGCCCTTTTTGGGCGTGTGCGCTCAAGGAGAAGGGGGGGGGGGGGGGGATCCCACAGTAAAATACGAAAGAGCTAAATAGAGCTTGCAAGATACACATATATATTATGAAACAATTATTTGAATAAGTACAATACATCAGTAATTTCAACGTAAGAAACAAAAACGTTTTTATAGATATGTACAGGCACAGTGAAAAAAAAAGGAATTTAGTCTATGACGGCAAAACAACAAAACAGTCCACTTAGTTTATAATTATCTCAGAGATAAAAAAGCACGAAGATTTCATAGACAAGTATTGGCATCATATATGTACCGTACAGAATAAAATCGAAAAAACAGTGCACGTAAGTCACACGCACACATAAAAAATTGTTGCATATTTAACAATATTTGACGTTTATACAAGTTTTTCAAAGCTACCCCAAGTTGGCCTATGCTCACATTTACAAGTCTAATTTTCTGCACAAAATTGTCTTCGCTCGTAATATTAATTCGAAGCATTTCCCGGGTTGTGGTCCGTGGAACACATCTGAAAACTGTGTTAGCTGTGTTGGAAAGCTAGCACGGCGGGGCAACCGCCGGAGGTTAGTTGCCATTGCAACTTTCCGTATTTCTTCGACGCGGGTTCCCTTAGCTTGCCATGCTCGCTCTGTCTCATTTCAGGACTGGAGTAAAATTTTAGCCCGATGGTTCTTATCTTTATATTGGTTGTTATATATCTGATCAAACTCAGCTTTGCATGAACACTCCCACAGTTAAAGACGAGTTTGACATACCTGTGAGAGTCGAGAGCAAATTTCCAATGTTCAGCTGGCTCTTTAAAGCCGGAGGATTCTCAGGAGTGACGGAGACAGCAGGTACATCAATAGATTGCAGGTTACGACACGGCTCTGAGGTCACGCGCTTCTTCGTTGTACAAGATGGATTCTCATTATCACTGTCAGCTTTCCGTTTAAAAAAGCTTGTGATGTCCATTTTCAATCCTGACCCATATCAGCCCACGGTTATATAAAAGTGGGATTGGGTGCGGGATGTGGCCCTTTCAAGCAACTGGGCCAGGAAGAGAGAGTCAGCAACAGCAAAGTGTGCCACCCTGTCACAGATATTCGACAGTGTCACGCGTGTGAACACGGTGGTGTCAACGAGGACGGTCCGACACGCCTTTCCCGCGTGAGTTATGGCCCGGGGGGTATCGTTTTTGACATGGTGCGAACAGAGTTTCGCAGAACTGCATTGTCCAAAAGAGGACGCCTGGCCCCGATTTTGACCCCCTCTTTTCCTTTCCCATGACCGCAACATGCTACGAGAAAAGGAGAAGAAAAACCCAAAGGCACATATACAAAACAGAGCACTGGCGTGAGCAGTGGCGTAGACAGGGGGGTCGTTTGGGGGGTCGAAACCCCTCAAAATGCCAAAGCTACCCCCCCCCCCCCCTCTTCTCTCCCGGGGCCCGCTCGCTCCACTCCTTACGCAGTCGGTTTTACGAGGTGCACGGAGCGAAGAGGGAGCCCGGACTATCTCCAACTCGTAGCTACACCGTTTTGTTCCGTTGGGCTTTTTGGAAGAATCCCGCTCTGTGTAGAAGACGCTCTGTTTTGGGGGCATTCACTGACTTTCACCCGAATGCGTGTGATATATCACAACACAGGACTGCGGTGTTCTCGGAAGTCGGTGCTTCCCCCTTTTTTTTTTTTGCCAGCTAGGCGCGGCTGATCGCAACTAACCGAGGGGAGACCTTATTCCTTTTTGTGTTTATTGCTGAAGGATCCAAGGAAACAAAAGTGCGTGGATTTTATTTTTAGGATTGTTTTCGGTTTCTCCGCTTGCTAGGAAAGCTATGACGCGACGTCATTCGATCCCCCGTACCCCAGAGAGCTGGGGAAGGGAGGGGGGGGGGGGGGTAGGCACTCTGGCTTGAGGGGGGCAAGTGCCCCTTTTGCACCCCCCTGCCGACGCCCATGGTGCCAGACTATCTCCTTGAATTGGTAGCCACGCCTAATACGAAGCACAGATTTACCGGTGACTTTTTGTAACGTAACGTAAGAAAACGGGGCAGTGTGAAAGAGCCTTTACGTTACGTTGCGAAAAGTCACCGGGGAATCTGTGCTTCGTTTTAAGCGTGGCTACCGATTCAAGAAGGTAGCCTGGCACGCGACATTCGAGACACGACTGTTTCGGTGATGACAAGCTAGGACGGTGAGTTGCCATGGCAACCAAGGGCACAAGGTTCGTCGTAACGTAACGTAAGGAGTTGAGCTCGGTTCAACTTTTCACACAGCACCCATTTCTTACGTTACGTCTAAGTCACCGAAACATTCGTGTCTCGAATGTCGCGTGCCAGGCTATCTCCTTGAATTGGTAGCCACGCTTAATACTGCGACGGCGCCGTGCATTACCGTCTTTAGGGTTCACAGAGGGGGGAGGAATTCACAACACTGATCGCAGGGTTAACGTTTTATGCATTTCTTCGAATTAATAAAACACTAATCAGGCTTTGATGATACGGGGCTCACTTGTCCTGCCGTGCATCTCTTGGGGGCTTGCGGTGCTCGCAGGGGTTCCGCAGCAGGCCCGGCTCCTAGGCGATGTCTTTCTTCCGTCTCCGCAGTGACTCGCTCTCTTGCGTCGTCTCGCCTCTCGTGGGGTCCTCTCTCCAGCGCCTTGCGTACTGGGAGTCCTTCTCCAAAACTCCGCACTTTCTCGGCGTCCCGCGTGTCGGTGTTCTTCCCCCGTATACGGCCAGCTGCTTTTTCTCGGGCTTTCCTCGACGCGACCCCGCCAGCAACTGTCCCTCCCTTCAGCAGTTCATCCTCCCCCTCTCCCCAATTCCACGAAGTCGACGTCACCACCATGCCGAAACCCCCGGTCTGCCAATGGGTCCGTCCCGTCTGCCAGAGTGTCTGGACCCGCACCTGCAAGCCGTTCCGGGACCGAGGAGAAGCTGGACATCCGACACCGAACTCGGGCGGTGCCTCGGCGGTGGCAGTGCGACCTGTCGCTCGGCGGGGCGGAGGGGGGAGGCAACCAGGAATGCCGTGGTCGAAGCCTCCAGAATCGAGCCAGGACGAGACACAGAACATCACAATACGAAGCACAAATTTCCCGGTGACTTTTCGTAACGTAACGTAAGAAAACGAGGCAGTGTAAAAGAGCCTTTACGTTACGTTACGAAAAGTCACCGGGGAATCTGTGCTTCGTTTTAAGCGTGGCTACCGATTCAAGGAGGTAGCCTGGCACGCGACATTCGAGACACGAATGTTTCGGTGACGACGAGCTAGGACGGTGAGTTGCCATGGCAACCAAGGACACAAGGTTCGTCGTAACGTAACGTAAGGAGTTGAGCTCGGTTCAACTTTTCACACAGCACCGATTTCTTACGTTACGTCTAAGTCACCGAAACATTCGTGTCTCGAATGTCGCGTGCCAGGCTATCTCCTTGAATAGACCATATGCCAAAAGAAGCGCCATCTAGTGTATTCATGATCAACGATCAGATTTCCTCCATATTGGGGGGTTCCCGTACCGACGATTTCGCCCGAAAAACAATAGTCCCGGCAAAGTGTAACTCGTAGAACTAAAATATGATCACCTGCTGCAAGTCCAGTACGAACCCTTCACAGGACGTCTTCGAGAAATACCGTTCATTGACCTGGATGGCCCAGTTCACTGCTTGAGTGACGAGTCTTGCGACCTCGTTGCTGACAATTCCTTTTCCTGAATTTGGCGGCCGTGTTTCTTTTTTTTTGTTTTGATCCGAAACTAACCAGCAACCCATTGAGTGTACAAATAAACTGCCCTAATATCATGAAAACCGAGTTAAATGCAGATGCGCCTTAAAATGTGATAAACCCCCCAATATGGCGGCTCCTAATGGCATGATGATGATAGCTGGCAAGGATTTCGCATATGGCCTATTGGTAGCCACGCTTAATACGAAGCACAAATTTCCCAGTGACGTTTCGTAACGTAACGTAAGAAAACGGGGCAGTGTAAAAGAGCCTTTACGTTACGTTACGAAAAGTCACCGGGGAATCTGTGCTTCGTTTTAAGCGTGGCTACCGATTCAAGGAGGTAAACTGGCACGCGACATTCGAGACACGAATGTTTCGGTGACGACGAGCTGGGACGGTGAGTTGCCATGGCAACCAAGGACACAAGGTTCGTCGTAACGTAACGTAAGGAGTTGAGTTCGGTTCAACTTTTCACACAGCACCGATTTCTTACGTTACGTCTAAGTCACCGAAACATTCGTGTCTCGAATGTCGCGTGCCAGGCTATCTCCTTGAATTGGTAGCCACGCTTAATACGAAGCACAAATTTCCCGGTGACTTTTCGTAACGGAACGTAAGAAAACGGGGCAGTGTGAAAGAGCCTTTACATTACGTTACGAAAAGTCACCGGGGAATCTGTGCTTCGTTTTAAGCGTGGCTACCGATTCAAGGAGGTACCCTGGCACGCGATATTCGAGACACGAATGTTTCGGTGACGACAAGCTAGGACGGTGAGTTGCCATGGCAACTAAGGACACAAGGTTCGTCGTAACGTAACGTAAGGAGTTGAGCTCGGTTCAACTTTTCACACAGCACCGATTTCTTACGTTACGTCTAAGTCACCGAAACATTCGTGTCTCGAATGTCGCGTGCCAGGCTATCTTCTTGAATTGGTAGCCACGCTTAATACGAAGCACAAATTTCCCGGTGACTTTTCGTAACGTAACGTAAGAAAACGGGGTGGTGTGAACGAGCCTTATATCTCACGGCCAAAGATTGGGCGGGTTCGAATGCAATCAAACTATTCCTAAACCCCGCAAGGCGAGTCAGACAACAAACCCCAGTGTGGATAGCGCGGACTGGGCTACCCCGTCATTTATTCCGCCAGACGCGGTCTGACGTTGCCGTTCTACCATGCCCCCTAACATGGGGCGAGAAACACTGCACCAATGTAAACGGTGCCAGCCAGGACAACCGCGTTCTCCCGGCCCGAAACGCACGTTATGATTCTCTCGGCTGAATACGCGGTTTACGAACCTCGCGTCGTGAAGTACAGTCGTCCTCAATATGAGCGTGAACAGGCCGCCGTCGACCGATTGGTGCAGCCAGCTCCAGCTAGCGGTGCTTTCACGAGTCACTGCGAGGATAAGCGCCTGCGCAGAAAGGACAGATGGGCTGTTGCAATAGCGTGTATCATCCCAATTCTGGAATTTTATAACCACCCGCGGCCCGTTTGTTTTGTTTTATTGATAGTTGGAAGCGCTCGTTGCGATAAGCGATCGGCCACGGACTCCGCTTTTTGAACGAAAACTCCTGCTGTGTAGTGTGCGTGTTTCAGCATAGTCGATATTCACTCTTGATGGTATAAAACATATCTGTTTGACAGGGAAGTAGGAAACGAGGGCTTTATGATTGGGTGCTGAAGTCGGTATCAGTGAAGACGTTTTATCTAATGAAATAGGTATTCTTAGCGTTTCAAAATGTGGGAGTGTTTGAATTGCACAAAAACGGGGTGCCTACGCGAGATTTATTCATTATGAAACTGCGGTTGAAATGTCACGCGTACCCGAAGACGAGCTTCGCCGGATTATAGACCTGTGCCTGAAGGAGTATAGCCAAAGAGCTATCGCCGATTTGCTACAGCGCCCACTGAAAACCGGCAATCGCACAATACAAGCCTACAAGAACGAAGGCCGCATTGCGGACGCGCCGCACAATCGACGTCTTCATGTGACAACAGCCGACCAGGATCAGACGACTGTGGCCGCCGTGGCAGTCGACCCGTTTCTGTCGGCCCGAGACGTTCGCAATGCCTGCAACCTTCAGGTGAGCACAGTCGACAATTTATAGAAGGTTTTCGGAGGCTGGGCTCAAAAGCCGGATAGCTGCCCAGAAGCCTCGGCTCAGCGAAGAAAACAACAGACAGCGGTTGGCATTTGCCAGAGACCACAGCTCTTGGACCTTTGCAGACTAGAAAAGCGTCCCTTTTTTTTTTTTTTATGAGTCCAGATTAACGGCTCGTTAGGATTAGAAGCGACGCGTATTGCGGACCGGACTGCTGTAGATATGACCCCGAGTTCCTTCAGGAAGTGGCAGCAAGTGGTCGGTCGGTTGTGAACGTCTGGGGAGCTGACTCCTACCAAGGACTTGACCACTGCACAGAATTGAAGGAAGGCTGACCTTTCAGAACTAGTGCAACATCTTGGACGACGTTATGCTTCCCTATGTTCTCGGTGGCCCATTTCCTGATGGGGATCTTTTCTTTTTTTCAGCAAGACCTCTTTTTTGTTTACAACGCCGGCGAAGTGCGGTCGCTCCTGGAGCAATGCAAAGCAATGCAAGCATGACGCTTTGCATTCCTTAATGCCACAGCGCAGACTTCATTTTTAGGCTAAACGGATGTTCCGCCTCATCATTCGCTGAGCTGACTTCCTAGATTGCAGAGATTGGATCTTTGAGTACTTTGCGGGTAAGTAGATGCGCAGGCATTTTTAACAGAGTAACAGCGCATCCGTTCTTTCTGCGCAGGCGCCTGCTCTCGCCGTGATTCGTGGAAGCGCCACTAGCTGTAGCTGGCAGCAACAGCCGGTCGACGGCGGCCTGTTCATGCTCATGTTTAGGACGACTGTACGCTTGTCTTTCGAGGTCGCCCAGGGAAGCGGGAAGCGTTTATGCCAACACTTCCCTACCAGCCAAGTCCCTCTGGCACTAACGGCCCACCAGCGGAGCCCTCGTCGATCCTTACCTGTCACTAAACGACGTGTCTTTTATTTTTCTTCGTAGGGAAGTGAAACAGTACTACGGTCTCTGATAGCTCAAAAAACGCAGGGCAGTGAAGATTCCTTAACATTTTATTATCGCTTCGCAGCCAATAAGATTGCAGCGTTTGTCGATAAGCAAACCGAAGAACCAATCACGATCCGAGAAGCCTGATCCTAATAAGCCACGCCCAGCGTCTTTTAAGATGTCAGTGAGTGCACTCCGTTTCACACCAAGTCCGAGTGCAGCCAACGGTATGCGGAGTGCAAGTCGGCTTCTTCTTGCCTAGGAGTTGCGGTGACGTCAAAAAGACGCCTAGCTCTGATTGGCTCTGACCGAAGGATAGTGGGTAGACCTCAAAGCAAGCTATCTTGAGGTCGGCACACTATCCTTCATTCAGAACCAATCAGAGCTCGGCGTTCTGACGTCACCACAACCCTCTGTCAAAGAAACAGACGAACTTGCGCTCCACATACAATTCGTGAGAGCCAATCATGCAGGGCCAAAAAGCGCAATTGTGACGGCGCTCGTCATCTTCGAAAATATACGGAGTCACTTAGTAGGACACAGGTAAGATTAAATAACAGACACAACACATTGCACTCACTATATTATAATATAATAGAGTTATTTTCCAGCCGAAGGTGCAGAGTTGGTGGGGGCTTTAGAAAAAAGCTGATGATACAGCTTGACTTGCCCTAAGCCCCCATAACTTCAGCAGCCACAACCAGCATGCATGGAAAAAATGAAATGCACTGAGAACCCTAAACAAAAAAGAGGTTGAACAGTCGGCAAAGAGATATATGAAACTTAAGAAAATAAGCAGACATTATAGCAAAAAGCCACTTGCATACATAAATCAAGGCACTATAACAAACGAATTCTGGCATGCTATATTTAAGTGATGACAAAAAAGAGCACTGGCCCACAACATTTAAGGAAAAACCAGAAAAAATAGTGTACGTTAATTAATTGTACAATATACAAAATACAAGCATATTCGCCTTTACAAAATATACTCAGAAAATGCACACAAAGGCGCCATTCAATCGTAGCCGATTTGCCCAGAGAGTATTATGTCCCGCAAGGTACCTACCGATAGCGTGTCAAGTTCTATGTTGTGCATATTGTCGTAGCGCGAGCGTCTTATCAAGTAGATAAGTGCACACGGCTCTGTCCGTGTATGCTGTGGTACAATGGCCGTAATTTCCTCTAAAACGAGGCACTTGCCAGGGTTGCAGAATGCGCGTTTGGTACGAGTGTACTTTTTGCGTCAGATTCGCTAAATGTTCAAGATGATGTATATGGATGTTTTTTTTTTAATTATATGAATTTGCGCGAAGGCGATATTGGTTCAAATCAAAAAATTTTAATTACACCTAGTTGAGTAAAAGTGAATACATTGGATATTCGAGTGGGACTTTGCAAAAACTTCTTAGTATATATATATATATATATATATATATATATATATATATATATATATATATATATATATATATATATATACATTGCAAAAGGAATATCTTTTTACAGTTAGTAAAAGTAGTTGTGCCCCACACTAGATGACCATAGTTTATAAGGAAATAAAACAATGAATTATATATTAACAACTTTATCTTAAGTGGAGATATGTGTTTATCATGATATATCAAGCCAGCAATTAATGCTGGACAATTTTGATATAATGTAATTAACGTGATCATCCCATGACCTTGTCTCTGAGAAAAAAATACCCAATGATTTAAAAGAGGAGACTAACTCAATTCTAGAAGAGTTTAAACAAATGGTCTTGTTTATGTCAACTTGTTTATTCTTTGGGCGAAATAGAACTGCCTTAGACTTATTTATGTTTATTTTTAGAACGTTACATTTGCTCCCTCTCGCTAGTGTTTCATAGCGTATCATTTGCGGTATCTATGAGATCTGAGGCGGTATCACCAGTAAAAAGTAAACTAGTGTCGTCAGCATAAATAATGAACTTCGTTGATCGGCTGATATTTACAATGTCATTTACGTAAAGGTTGAATATGAAAAGGCCCAAGATGCTTTCCTGGGGAACGCCTCACCGAATGTATTTTATTGCTGATGAATGACCATCAATGTGTACGTATTGCTGACGGGAAGACAAATATGAATTTATAACAATTGAACACGGAATCCATACATTTCTAGTTTTTTTTTTAATAGAAAATGATGATCAAGATAGTCAAAAGCTTTTGTAAAGTCAAGTCAAGTAGACACCAGCTCGCCCAACGGTCAGCGTCGATCGAGTAACACATTATTAGGCACCAAATCACCAACCAGTCAGCATTGAGCGTGCTTGTTTTGGACTGTTTTGCAACCGCCGGCCAAAGCAATGGACCTTTTCCACATACCGACGGCACCAGGCGGTGGCTGCAGGAACTAATAAATCGAGAAAGTGACCTACCTGCGCTACCAATCGATAATGGAAGCTACGCTACCAGTTTCTTCGCTCTCTGAGCTGCGGCGTGTCCCCAACGCGATTTTAAAGAGGGGCATACTTGGCGTCCACCTAAACGTCGTGTTTTTCTTTCCGTCCACTTTCTTTTTTCTTTTTTTTGTGTGAAACACATTTATATATATGCTGCAATTACGTGTTTTACTCCCTGATCCACAGCCTCCTTCCGAATTTCCTCGATTTTTCGTGCCGTACTTCCGCCGCTTAATTGGCATCGGGCGCTCGCGCGTGCGCAGAACACTTCTCAGAAAAGGTCCATTGCGCGCAGATGAAAGCACAAGACGGCGGCGCATATTCACTGTGTGTGATTAGTTTACGCCGTGACGACAAAGGCACAAAAACGACGAGTGACATGACGATGCACTTTCTGCGCTGCTTGGTCGGTTTCCATCGGATCCTGGCGTCGGCTGAAAGATAATAGAGAGTATTATTAGAGCGTTTTTTAACATCCGATAAAGTACGATGGTCCTTCCGGTACGAACTGCGAGTGTCCGCGTCTTCTGTGGTAGCACATGCGCAGTTCGTAGCGGAGGACCAATCGTGCCGTATCGGTACGTTGGGTTCTCTTGCTTGCTAAACGAACGCAAGTTTGCAACTGAGCTAATCTAATAACGTTGGTACCCACCAAGAACGCGCTACCGGGATGGTACCTACATTAGGTCTGTTCGATTCGCCTGAACTGTCTGAACTAGTTCAACAGTGCAGGAACTGGTGCATTCGATTTAACCGGAAGTTGCACGGCCGCTGCACTGGCGCGTTCGATTCATCCCAGTTCTGAACGAGTTCAGACCCAGTTCCTCACAATCTTGCACCGGCTCCGGAGTCAGTTCAGCGTCCATGCAGAAGCAGACGACAAGAGCAGACGGCGATAGCAGACGACACTCCTTGTCCGCCTCTGCTCGCGGTGCCATTTTTCGCAGCTCTTGCACAAACGTCTGCGATGTTTAACAATAACGCCGATACGGAGGTTGCATTTCCTCTCATTTATGATAATAACGTACCCACGGTGGACGCGGAATACAGATCATAACCGAGAATAGGAATTTGCTTGAGTATGCTATTCTGAAAGCGTTTTATGCACCTGCTCGTGTAGGTTTGGCTCCCTGTGGTAAGTGTTGCAAATATTGTCTCACGTAAATTGTTTCTTTTTTATGGTATGTGGGGATCCACAGTGTTGATATTCTTCTTACAGACACGGGAAAGTTATTGCACTCTTGATAGTCCCCGCCTTCAGTTGCTCTTGGATGCATACTGACGACTCCGATATATTGCAGAGATCTGGGATTTAGTGCATTGGCCCTCGCATGCCCCGTAGCTGAGCATAATACTTCATGCTTTGTCCGCTGGTATCTGTGGACGCCGACTAACGGGCCTGGGAAAAACGCCGACAATCGGCATTGGCTTGGTAGTTCCACGCAGGTCTTTCTTGAGAATAAGAATAAACGCTTCAGCTTGACACCCGAAGTTACGGTCGATAACTGACTTGGCCAAAACGCTATCGTCAGGCCTTCGTCTTCGAGGTGACCGCTACCGACCGCGCGCTGCCGCCAGTGACTTCCGACGCAAAATCATCCTGATGCCGCGAACCTATTATCGAAATGCGAAACTCGAGAGTTGGAATGAATCTACTTTTGCTAAATGAATGTGAAGGACATGCACGCTTATGGAAACGACAGGAACCGAACGGCCGTTTAAAATGCAGATAGAAACACATTTCGCGCAGAAAACGTTTTTAGTACACTCGAATAAAAAATATTCACAAAAAGATTTCGTTATTATACTTTAAAACTAAGGGAACACGAATGGTCTTTTCAAACCGCGACTAATTAAATGTAGCATACAACGTGGCGTGGAGAAACAAGAGCCAACAGATGCAGACGACACTCTGCGCTACTGCTCGGAAAGCCGATCACAGGGCCAGTCCTAGCGCGGCGGCTGCACTGGTTCTGCGCCGCCACCGCACGACATCTGCCCTTCTCTGAACTTGGACAGAACTAGTTCAGAACTTTCTGGCCGAATCGAACAGACCTATTATTGAAACGACTACGTCATTGTTCTACGTGTCAGTGTAGGCAGAGTCAGCGGCGTGTTTTTTTGCGCGAAATTTTTAAATCGGGTTAAAAAAAGTGAAAGTTGACCACTTCAATTTCTAAAACAATTACGCCTTTTAAAATTATTTCAACTGGCCTGACCCCCAATAGAAAGTACCGCCAATACTGCAATTGCAAAATGCCCTAAAAACGTGTAATTAAAAACTTAATCAACATATTTTAGTTAATTAGCTTACTTACCACGACGATTATTCCCACATTTAATGTCCTCCAAGCCTGAGAAATGCGTGGTGAAGACAGCGCTCGTTTAACTCTCGCCCTTTCTTAAGAAAAATGCGTTCCAATAAAAAATCACAGACCCTGCTTTTTGTTCCATCCTGGTACACGGTTGCAATTTAACTTCTGCCTCTCCCTGTAGAGCAGCCGCCGCCGTCATCGCACGAAGACGCCAAGTACACTCTGTGGATCGTCCCCGAGGCTGTGTCCTAGCTGACCGTGTCGCGTCGTCAGCGCCAGTGCCGCGGAGTATGGTAACGCCGTGCTCAACGCCATATCCGGTCGGACACGGCACTATTTCAAGAATGGAATGTTGTCGGCATTCTGGTACACGAAGGCATTCGGTATTTTCTACTTATGGTACGCTGCGTGGAACGTGTCTTTGTTAGTGGGTACTCTTCCGCTCATACATCGAAACACAAAAGCCGGACGTTCATGCCGTTCGATGTCGCGATCTTGGCGATTGGTCGAAGACGTTCAGGCAGAAAGCACGAGTGTATCGCTGTCGTCTCGGCGTCCCCCCAGGTTCTTACTGTCGAAGATTCCCTATAGTCTCTCAAGCTGGTGAGCGACCTGCTGCGGATCCGGCGTCTGCCGCATCGACCACCGCCGCCGCCACACCACCAAGGACGTGGCTGGGGAAGACAAGACACTTCTATCACGTCATCGGACGGGAATCGAGGGACCACGTTCTTGGACGCGGTAAGCAGACCAGTCAGAGACGCCCTCCAGGCACTATATACTTGCGTTGACAACCAAGTATTTGTTATAGTGCGTTCGCAGGGATGGGCAACATTTTGATACAAATATATACTAATAGTATTTTGGGGAAACCTTCTTTTATTTTTTTATTTATTGAAACTACTCGGGCCAATCAGAACCATGGTAGGAATGCATCGCAACATAACCTCAATGAAATATTGCAATAAAAGGATGACAAGAGGGTTCAAGATATTATACAATGGTAACACCTAGTATACTAGAACGCAATGAGAACACATGATTACAGTTAAAAGAAGACTAGGTTTAGATTAAAAAATTACGGTAATTTCATCAATAAAATTGTCAACAGAGGCTGCATTTGCTACGGATAAATGCATATTGTATGATTTAATCAGGGATCTAGGGGAAAAAATGATACTTTATTGTGTCGAGTATACATTGAACGTACAGGACAAGATCGGGTATTTAGGCGATCCGAAAAACTAGCATATGTTGTGGTACTGTCGAGGCCGGTTGTAACGAGGTGAACGGAAATCGGAAATCACTTCGCTATATCCGCTATTTTGTTATAACCGAATTTGTTTATAACGAAGTGCAAAAGAGAATGGGAGACCGTGATCGCTTCGCTGTAACCACAAACCGTTATAACCGGTCTCGACAGTATCTACGTTCAGCTTGCCCTTAGTCATTACTAATAAAATCGTGGCGCACTCATGAAGGGAACATCTTTTCTTTCACGTGCACTTCACAGTTGTTAGACACGACCGTAAGTACCGACGTGCGGTCGTTTGTCCTAAGCTTTAATTACCCCAGGGTAGCAGTGGTGCAACACCGGTAACATTTCCCCTATACAGAGTGAGCCAGCATCGCCATACACCAGAAAACGAAAGACTTCATGCTATTCTAAACACTTACGTCTATTTTTATCTTTTCCTTAGCGTTTCATTGTTTGCGATATCGGCCGCGTGTCGTCCCACTCCCAACACCACGGTAAAAATTACCTTCGCTCGTGACCCTGAAAGCTTTCTCTCGCTCTGGGAGAACTATCACGGCAAAATCATTAGACCTTGCCTAAGTTGTGGAATTTAAGAATGGAAGTGTTACATGACCCGGTGGTAAAAAGGCCATCAGTATAGTTGTCGCTGACAGCCTTTGTCACCATTGCAATTGTGAAGTGTCATTCTCATATACTTCCTGCATATTTGGTTGATCTCGTTTAATTTGTGAAACTGTTGCGTGAAGATTAATTTGTTAGGGTATTTATGCATTATGATGGTATGATGTTATGTCGTCTACGTGTTTCTGTTAATGGATAAAATTATTTTATATCGTATTTTTTCTCTTAATAGGTTGTTTAATATCCGTGCAATACTATGCCATTTCTCTTTGTCTTTTTGTTATACCAAGAGTACAAATAAAATTGAAAAGCAAGGAAGGAAGAAGCTGCAGGTTTTTTAACGACAGCACTAAATTTGTAAAAGAATGTGAAATGCTTATTTATTTTGCGAATCTCAAGATGAGGCGAACCGCAAATCAAATTGAATATCTGTATGCGGCTCGTGAAGCGCACCAAGTTTTTGCACATACCGTCAATTTTGATTATACAGGAAATAAAAGTATTTAATTTGTAACATTAAGGTTTTAGCCACAAACTATTATCCGACGTGATAAATAACAAGGATGCAAACATCTGCGACCTATGCAAGGTACACCTACCTACTTACGTGTTTTTTTTTTTTTCATGAGACTTTAAAAAAGGTAATGTAATTAGCTTTTTTATGTTAATTTGACACGTTCAAGTTTGTGATTTGTATCTCTCAATTTCGTTCTCAGATAAGCCATTGGTTATATGCGGGCAGAAAGGAGCGAACTTAATGACGAAAAATATATTATACGATTTCATTATCCCTATTCCGTTTTCCTTTCAGAACGTAGTAGATTTCTGACACTATACGACTATCATTAAATCTTCGTTACTACCTTCTTTAACAAGGAAGACCCGAAAGAGATCAACTTTTCAATTAACGCCCCAAATTACACGTGTCCACAACTTGGCGCTTTATTTTAAGAGGTCACTTAATTAAATCATACGGACCGGGCGCCTTAACGAGACCACTTAAGTTTTTTTCTTTCAGTCGCCACTCCGCGCCGCCGCCCCTCATTTATTCATTTAAAGGGCCTCTGACACGCCAAAAAAAAATATTTTTTTTTTCATGCTAAACGTTGCAATGGCATATCAGGACATTACAAAAAAAATTTTTTCACTATAGAGTTGCGTAGTTTTTTTTTATAAAAAATAAAAATACGAGGCCCAATTCAAAGTTCCCGCCGTGCACTGTGACGTAACAGTGTACCGCAGTTACGGAACTGTTCATAGACGCTGCATGCACGAACAGTACCCCCCCTCACTCACCACGACTCGCCCAGATTCGCTCGACGCGCCGCCGGACGGCTGCTTTGGTAACTGAATCGGGATACGTTCGTTTCAACGTCACTAGAAACGTAAAAACCAACGAAAAAAAACTCTTTTTGTAGTAACTTTTATTGGAGATTAGTACAAAATGGGGGCGGGTGATGTTTTCTAAAATGTTTAGTTTTCAAGGTTTTGCAGCACAATTAATATTGTTTTTATACAACCACGCATCAGCGGGGATTTCAGGTAGCGCGTCCCGACCTAGGCGCATTTTAACTGTGGGTGGTATTTCGCGGCGCGTCCGCAAGGGAGACGGGGTGGAACCCCTGTAACCCGATTGAAGCCAAAAATAGATGTCACGTGCAGTTCCTCGAGTGACCGCTGCGGGAGAAATGGCGGCGTTGTGATCGCCATTTGGCGCTTCAGCTGTGCTTTTAGAATGCACAGTTATGAAATGAAAATATAGATGGCGCTTCGAACGACTCTAGGCGGATTGAGGTGAGTGAGGGGGGGTACCCCCCTCCGCGGGAGTTCCACAACTGAGGTAATCTAGTAACGTTGCCGCAAGGTGTCGGGGCGGTCAGAAGGGAGGCATCGCCGGAAGTCACGTGAGTTGTATCCCTCCTCGTGCTTACCGCGAGCGCGTGTAATATTTTTTTAATATTTTTGTTATTCTCCGCACCTCCACGAGCGATCCAAGCAGACAAGGTTTCTTTTATTTGCTTTTCATCGCTTAATGTTGCTGTAAAGGTAGAAGAAGCGGAGTCAGTGAATTGACGTGATCAACTACAATGCCTAGGAGGTGCTGTGTGAGGGACTGTCCCGGTATTTCAGCAACTGAAGAAGAGATCACACTGCATGCATTTCTGAGAGACATACATCGGCCGCATGAGCACCTAGTAAACAAGTTCTACTCATGCTCTAGACAAAATACGTACTTTGTGCTCGACGTTTACTTGTACTTGGTTCACTCACCAGTTCGTATTCTTTAGACGGCAGGCATCTACAGCCTGGAGAGTATCCGATGATTCAACGACCTCGGTGTCTCAACCTTCAGCAATGCGATCGGGCGTGTCTTATGCTAGCAATCCTAATTTCTGCGAGCGTTCTAAATTTTTTTTAAAAACTTTATAGCTTGTTTTGCGCCCAGTATAGCCCTGTATTATCGGATTGACGGCATGCACTCGCACACTGGTTTGTACTCGCAACGCTTTCATCATTGACCTCCATCACGTCGATCCACTGACTCTTCGTCCTCAAATTTTACAGCACGCAAACTAACCAACGGTGCAGGGATAAAGAGCTAGTGGAACTGAAACTTCGTTTTCTACGATCGCTCGTACGAAGAGCAGAATAATAAAAAGAAAAAATTCTTAGGCACGGTCGCGGAGAGCTCGAGGAGTGAAACTCACGCGACTTCCGGTTAACCCACTTTTAGTGACGTAGCTCGATGCCTCCTTTCTGACCGCCCCGACACCTTGCGGTACACTGTTACGTCACAGTGCACGGCGGGAACTTTGAATTGGGCCTCGTATTTCTATTTTTTATAAAAAAAACTACGCAACTCTATAGTGAAACAATTTTTTTGTAATGTCCTGATATGCCATTGCAACGTTTAGCGTGAAAAAAAAATATTTTTTTTGGCGTGTCAGAGGCCCTTTAAGTTTTTAAACAGCCCGCTTTGGCTCGTAATTCAAAATAAGGGAACCGCACTAACCGGCGCACACGGACACGTCCGAAAAGGCACTACGGCTCAACCGCCGTCATGTGCGAGGTCGCGCCGCAAACGAATGGCGCTGGTGTATATCGTTTCACCTTGGGATTGACCGCACCGGACCCTGCGAGCTATCTGGGCAGATTGAGTGACGGTCGGGTGTCAAGCAGACTTGTACGTAACGAGTTACAACTCCTCATCACTTACACTTTATGGTAACTTTTGAACACTTCAATCGCTTTTTTTTTTTGCGCTAACGTTCGCTGTAATTCAATTACGATTTTGTGTAATCAATTACAAGTAATCAATTATATGTTTCCGAAAGACTCAAACTGTTGAGGGGAGTTTTTTTTTTTTGTTTTACGTAAAAATTGCTTTGTCTGTTCGTGCGTGAGCCGTCTATGTTGCAGCAACGTTAGACACTTTCTTTAGACGGCTTTAAACAACGTAAGCAAAAAAAAAAAAGATACTAAGATACCACAAATTATTAGAAAGTCAACACGCCCAGCGGTGTTTTGACTGACGAGCTTTGAAGAATGCCTCCTGTGTACGGGACGAGAACTTTGAACGACAACTGCTGTTGAAGCCTTAAAAGGTGTGAATGACAAAAAGAACAATGTAATCACTTTGAATATATTAATGCTTTTTTTTTAATTTTGTAATAAAAAGTAAAAAAAAAGTAGCGTGAAAAGTAATAAATTACTTTTGGTAATTTTCGTTTTTAATTACTTTTGTGAGGCGGCCATTGATTACTGTAACGTCCCATTTCTTTCAATAAACTAATTGCAATTGTAATTGGTTACTTTTTAAGTAACGCGTACGAAACTGGTGTCGCGTGACCTCCGGAAGAGACACCGCGAGGAGTCACGTGATCCGTTCATAGCGTAGTTTTACTCTGTTTAGCATTAGAGAGTTTTAGGGAACCCTGTTTGCACATCCGATAAGCCACGATGGAACCTCCGGTACGAACTGAGCATGTGCTACCGCATAAGACCGTATCGGACGTGCAAAAAAGGTTCCGTAAAACTCTCTATTAAGTCCGACCAGGATCACGCGCCGCATTTACTGGCTGTGATTGGTTTAGCCGGGGATATAGCGAACGCACAAAGACGACGGACACAGTGACGATGCTCTTTTCGACGCTGTTTGGTCGCCTCAATCTGCCGGATTGCAGCGTTGGCAGAGGTCGGACTAGGATGTGAGACGGATAAAAAAAAGATTGTGGCTGGGGTGGCTCGTAACCTCCTCTGCGGTCCATCGTAAGGTGAAACGAAGTATGGTCGGAGTAAAAACGGTGCAGTTAAATAGCCAGTGTCCTCGCAGCTGAAGTGCCCCCCGCCTCCAGCGCGGGAATGAAGAAAACAAAGGGGCGTCAACGCGCGAACATCTGCCCCGGGCTGGAACTCCCCGAGGAAATCCCCGGAGATTAATATTCTTTATCTTCGTTCTGAAGCTCTCTCTCTTTTTTTTTTCTTTTTTTTTTCCCGACTTTTACCCGAGTGAGTTTTGTAGGACCCAGTATCTATTCTTTTTTTCCGTGTGCGGACAGGACAAGTAAAACTAGAGAACTGCGTTCGTATATATGTATACATATAAACAGAGAATGGAAAGCATATATAAAGTCAGAGAAAATGTCGACCGGTCTCTATGACAACCCACTTTTTTAACTTGCGCGCTGCAACCGTTTCGCTGCGAGACATGAAAAAAAAAACGCTTCGTCGCCTGAAAACGTGCTCTGGACACGGGAAAGAAAATGAAGAGTGGGTGAAGAGTGAGCGCTCTATAAAAAATAAAAAGAAAGCGAAGTATTAAGTATATAAAATATATATAAAACAAGAAGATGTGGTCAGATCAGATCATTCTGTACTATTCCCTTGAATCATTCTCGTAGCCTTTCCTCCGTCAAATCAACCCGCGCACGCCCGCGCAAATCTACAAACAACTCATTTAGGTGCGCGAGAAAAAAAAAAAAAAAAAACCTCTCTCACACATACCCGTGAAAGAGAGCCATTGAAAGAAAGCACCCCCCCCCCCCCCCCCCCCACCCGTCCTATTTATTTTGGTGGGCTCCAACTGCGAACGACGTGCCGAATACCCCTCGCGGGTCTACGGACCAGGTAGACGTTGGTCCTCGCTCTTTCTCCCTAGAGACGAGCTCGAAACAAAAGAGGCGCACGCAAAATTGAATAGAATTATCGAGGGCGAAACATGGCCGCCGTTCAAAATGGATCATCGCCGGTCACCGGGCGAACACGAACCCCCCTCCCCTTTCCTATCCACCCTTCCCTCGGCGCGTCCCTCCCACCCCCGAACTTCCCCGATCTCCCCAAAAAAGCCGGGACCTCACTCCGTTTTCAATCTAGGGAGGTGCCTTGTCGGGGACGTGAGCGCTCTGCAGGATAGACGGTTCCACCCCAGCTTCCTTTCTTCCTTCGACGGTACAAGACGGCAAGAAGGTAACTCAACGAGTGAGAAAAAAAAAGCCGAAAAGCAGCAGACCCCTTCACATCTCAGCAAGCTAAAAAAAAAAAATCTGGGAAGAAGAGAAAGAGATTAAGAAAAAGGGAGGATGAAAAAGGGAAGCCGATGAAAATAAGAAGAAAAGGGAAGAAGAAAGGAAACAGAAGATAACGGGAAGACAAAAAGAGAGGAAAAGAACTCCACGGCTGCGTGTCTTCCCAGTTGTCTTCATTGGGAGAGGAGAAGAAAGAGGAAAAAAAGGGAGACTTGCGACCGGCGACATGCGTGATCCCTAATGACGCATGAATAAAGGAAGCGGCTGAGGGGCGTCGGCCTGTTCGAACCCGCGCGCTGGCTGCATCGCGGCGCGGCGACGCGCGGCCGGCAGTGCTGGCCGTGGCGCCGCTCGAAGCCAAGCCCCGCAACTCGGTGTCCGGACCAGCGGCGTCGGCGGCGAGGAAGAAGCGGTTGGCGGCAGCGGTGAGGGTCACCGCGCTCGCGATCAACGCCGAGAGGAAGCGATCCACGGCTGCGGTCAGGCCCGAGATGCTGGGCAGCGCCGCCACGCTCGTAGGAACCGGGCCCGCGCCACCCACCGGAGGAGGAGGCATCGTTGTCGTTGACGCGGCGGGGGCTAGAAGACCCGGCGCCGGGGGCGTGGGACCTTCCGGAACGATGCGGGGAGGCGACAGAGACCCCAACGTGCTCAGCGAGTATCTACAGGTGAGTACTCGTTCGGGGGAAGGGCTTGGGTGAAGCTGTCTGATTTCAATCAATTAATCGATCAATTAATAATTTTATTACAGTAAATGCACCTTACAGGTTAATGGAAGACTATTTGGGCCCATAGCCAATCTTGGTAGGTTGGGTTTAGTGCAGGTTAACTTTGACGGGTATCGTTTTTGTCAAGTCTGGGTAAGCTACTGGACTATCTTTGTAGTATTTTACGAACCTGAAACTTTTTTTGCGGTTCAGAGATGTGAAATATTCGCCAATGAAAGAGAAACATAGAGAACGAAACAGCGCCGAAGACAAGGAAAAAAGAGGAACATACACGACAGGACAAGCTCTGACTCGCAATTATTCGATATTTTTTTTTTACATACTGAAAAAAAAAGGAACAAAACCCACAACGCACACATTCACACGCGCATCTTCCAGTCATGATAGCTAGATATATAGATAGATAGAAAAGAAATAATTACGAACGAGCGAGCGCTTGTCCTTTCGTCTTTGTTCCTCTTTTGTCCTTGTCTTTTGCGCTGTTTTGGTTCACTATATATAACGACTATCAACTAGCTCAGTTTTCAACTTTATTAAAAGAACGCTAGACTGGGAGCATTTTTGGTGGCTACTCCGAGACTTGAAAGACTTAATTCTACTTTAAAAGTTTGAAGATGTATTCTCAAAAGTAATTCGGTGGTGTTGTAAACATTTCTGGAAAGACAACTAAACCTTCACGACTAAAGGCCCGCTGATAGTTATTGTGTATACACGTTTAATGGCTCAAAATGTTCGTTTTCCGAGGACGATTGAGAGCTTCAATTCTTGCGATTACTCATTCAAAATGTTTCTGTAATGTGTTTGTGACTGTTGATTTAATAAAAAAATTCATCAATTAAACGCAGTTATAATTGCGTTACTGCAGTTTCGTTAAATTACCTTATAATATACCCACAGGAAACGCTATTATTTTGTTCTCTCTTTGTAGTTAAGGTGTCTCATTGCGACAAGTATACGTTTGGATTCCGAAGATATTGAACTGATAATGCTTATTTACTATGCAATGTAATATATAATTTTAACAAATATTCCACCGGGGCCATTACAGGTTATTTTAATTAGATTACGCATTTCTAGGTCATCTTTATCAGCGATTTTTGCCGACAATATTGGGAAGACTGAAATTGCCTAGTTTGCTTCCGAATGCTAAAAATATTATGCTGTCTCTAATACCCTTGATTTATGCTTACAAACCATATAGCCCTAAATAATCTCGCTCCAATTCCATTTAACATTACAAAGGGCAGGAGCCGTTGATCTGTTCCTTTGTATGCTATTGAATTCCTTCCGAAATTAACCACTTTTAGTTTTATAAGAAACACGTGAAATGAATATGCTATTTAGGGGTCCTACGTAAGAAAAAAACCTCATTCCTGAACTTTTTGAAGTGATACTACTCACAGTTTAGGTCCTCCGGATGTCAAAATTGTTCAGAAATCTTATTTTCGTGTTTGTCCTTTTGAAAATATACTTTTGCAAGCCGAGGATTAGATTATCTGCTCGTCATCTTCGCCGTGCGATATTCAAGCCCGGCCAAAATTACATTGAATTTTTTGTTGGTTGTAATTAGTTGTAAGAAACAACTAATTATGACGAAAACTTACTATCACCGCACCGCCGGCGTAACATTTATAAAATGCAGTTTAAACCTGCCTAACCTCGCATCACGTAGAGAACTTTCTCGTTTGTGTCTATTTCACAAAATCTATCATAGCACTCATTTTCGTCACAAGCTAGTAAGCCCTCCCTTCAATATAGTATCACCGTGTCTCAACCAACAACACGAGATAGGCATACCATCGTGTAAAACTACAACTTTTCAAAATTTATTCATACCCTGAAATACGCTCTCTTGGAACCACCTTCCAGCGTCGCTTGTAACTTTATTTGATGGCGTCACTTTTAAATCTGCCTTAACTATGTCAGTGTTGTAGAAACTTATTAACATAATTTTTTTTGTTGCATTCTTAGATTTTGTTGTTGTTTTGTTTCTTGTATCTATACCTGTAACCCACTCCCCTCTGCAACTCCCCCGTGACCTTGCGGGTATTTAAAATTAATGAATGAATTAATTAAAAACAAAAAACGCGCATCCTTCGTTTAAGAATTCTGCGTTCAAGAAACTTGCCAAATTGTCGATTTAGCCTTAAAAATGCAGATAAGCAGCGATCGGCCAGTGTGGTGATCATTTTTCTTAATTTCATTTGTTTTGCTGACTTAGACAAGAGGGAACTATTTATTTGAAAATACTCTCATTTCTTCATATTTTAGGAGAGGGTATATATACTTTCTGGGAACATACAGAATAGAAAAACAACATAGATATGGAGCAAGAATAATAATAAAATGTGAATCATCATTACAAAGAATGCCAGGCGGTTTTCTCTTCAAAATATGCTAAAACTTCTTATATGTTAATATTGCTGTTGTTGTTGGCCTTTTTAAGTTATTTACCTGTTTTGTGCGTTTATTTGTATTTTACGTTATGCATGCACGAGCGCTTAAAAATAAAAAAAAACAACTCCACACAAAATAGCGTGCACTCGAGGTACGAGTCTTCGTCGCAATCCGCCCTCCTGCACAAATATCCGTTTTTATTTTTGTATTCCCCTCTCGTGACTCGCCGTGGTTTCACAAATCAAAGACAACAAAAATACGTCGAGCACCTTTCTCCTCCCTCCTTCCGTGTGCTCGTTCTCTCGTTTCACGAGTCGATCTAAATTGACAAATCGACCAGGTCGTTCGGCGTCAGGGATGCCCGCACCACAAATAATTTGCCCCAGTTTTTTTTTTTTTTTTTTTTTTTTTGCAAAAGCATATCCGCGAAAGGGGAAGCCGTGGGTGCACGGCGTCCCCCTTTTTCTTTCCCGCAAAGGCGAAAAAAAAAAAGCAGGGAGAGCAATTTTGTTTTGCCAGCTAAACCCCGTTTCTATTGTCCTCGATTGGTCTCGAAGAGATGTTTCCTGTTGACATCGACACGATTCCTTTCTTTTGACTGTTGCTAGGTTGTTATGTTTGCTTTCCTGGATAGTTGGATTTTCCTTTTGATTTTGTCTTCCTTGTCGAGAACAAAGATCGCAGTCGCTGGTAAGGCGCTAACGATAGCAGTAAACTTCAGAACATTGTCAGTGCTGAACGGGTACACGGAAAGACATTCACTGTGCTCCGAGGCATAAAACATTGAAACAAAATGCGTACCAGTGGGAGATACTTAGATATCTTGCTTGATTACCACTTGAGTTTTAAACTATGCAGAAAGCATCGATATCTTTAACTTAACTTTTGTTACATTTTATGTATCAGCGCACCGTCGGAGCTACCTTTTAATCAACGCATCGAAGTTATCAAGTTTTTATGAGGACCTAAACTTAGAGAATTAAATTAGTTATTTGCAATGCGCCCCGCTCATTAGGACTCGTGAAGCGCCATTTGTACCTTTTTATCACTGAAGAAAAATGAGTCACGATTGGAATTTTCTTATTACTTCTAAAGTGGCGGTTTCTTACGTTTGCCGACAGTGCCAGTACCATCACTGCTAAGTTTTTCCTG
The DNA here is from genome assembly GCA_013358835.2 of Ixodes persulcatus. Lineage (NCBI taxonomy): Eukaryota > Metazoa > Arthropoda > Arachnida > Ixodida > Ixodidae > Ixodes > Ixodes persulcatus. The sequence continues at coordinate 522,190 of JABSTQ010009058.1, forward strand.
GCCTCTTTGTAGAATGGATCTGTCAGTAACCACGAGAGTACGGTGATCTTTTTAAAGCTACAAACATGGTATTTTCTAGACGGTTATGGTGGTTTTCGGAGGTACACAATTGTTGCAAAAGTGATTTATGTGCCAAAAGTAGTTACGTAATATATTCGCAACGCTCAGTCACACCTCCCTATAATTAAATTTCAGAAAGGCTTCTTTTTTTCTTTTTTTGCTCGACAGAGCTGTATATTTTTGTTTCGCTTGATATCTATTTTTTTTTATTTTAACTGACTCATAGATTTAACATTTGAGTTTTGTGAATAGCGGCTAGTCAACCGAAAAAGTTTTAGAAACTTCGATAAAAGTGTTTAAATAATGGAGGCTTCAAAAAACAATTTTCAAAATAAGTTTTTTTTTTCTTTTTCGTTGAAGTGAAACAAAATGTTTTATGAAACCTGTAAGTGACGTTCAATTCTAAAATTTTCACTCTATCTTGCAGGCTTTGATATTTGATTTACAGTGCAGCTTAAAGACAAATATAAACACAATTTTGGAAATAAGATTGTAGCCGCGTCTTTTTTATGGTCATTGCGATTATAAAGAAAATTAGTCTACATGCTAACTGTAGCCTGAAATGTCTAGGCACCAATACGAGTGTGCCGGAAGTAACTCTCTTTTCATGCGTAGCTTACTAGGTCTTATACTTATTTTATGTCGAGCGTGCCGTTGAAATCAACGCTCACTGACTAGTTTGTAAAGCTTACAAATAAATATTTACCAGAAGCGTCTTTAAAAAATAAATATCCCTTAAAATCATGCTTTGTGATGTATCGAGACTCAATGTGGTTGTTTGTTCATTGCATTCATCTCAAGTTTGTTATCTGCAATTGTTACTCAAAGGATGATGAACCGACTGGCGGATTCAGAGCCTGAATATCCAACGAGTCGAAAGATCCAACGAGTCAAAAGATCCACTAGTGGATATTCAGGCTCGTTGGGTGTTCATACACGTTGGACATTCAAGCCTGGTTGGATCTTCCGTCTCGTTGGACATTCTGACACGTTGGACGTTCATTCTCAATTGGACATTTCCGTCTCGATGGACTTTCAGTCACGGTGGACATTCCGGCCTAGTTGAATCTTCCATCTTGTTCAATATTCAGACTCGTGTGACATTCCATGTCAATTGGATATTCTTTCTCGATGGATATTCCGTCTCGCCTGCCACGTGGCCCAGTGGATATCTTACGCAGAGCGGCACACTGTCGCATTCCTCTGACTACCTGATTTGAGCAATGCGTTTCGCAATGCATACGTATTCGAGCTGATAGGTCTTCAAATTTGCCAAGGAGAATGTTGGTCCCTCAGGCGGATTCTAGCAAGCTGGTTAAATTTCTTTAAATTTGCGAAACATCTACAAATGCTGAAAAAAAGAAAAGGCGCACAACTTCGCGGAGCCTTAGCTGCACAAATACCCAATATTTATTTTAGAAAGATGTTTTATGTAGGTTATCGTTTTAGTAATAATTTTTTTTACAAAAAGAAAGAGGCTTCAAAAATAAAACGTAAGCCTGTACAATGATGAGTGATTGGTGCACACCAGACCAACTGTTTACACAAAAATACTACGGAGACGAAGCTTCGTAGAGTTATGTAGGTTCCCCTTTCGGCATGCGGCACCTTTCTCCACGTCTTCAAAACAGGACACCGTGGTGAGCGGAAAACATGAACTATTTATTCAATTTATGCGTCACTAAATGACTACTGAAAGAACTGTTACGTAGCGCCGGGGAGCGCATAAATGTTTATAATTATGTCCACGCAATTACAGACGTCCTGGTAGATGGCAGCATGATCCCTGGTGAATGAGGCAAACGCATCCATAGAGTAGAGCCTTTCGTTTCTTGCCGAGACGGAGTTTGATGTTGGTCTTGCCACAGCGAGCGGGTACAGGAAAAGAGACGGAATTCGATTTTGTGGCGCATGCTGCGCACCCTGAAGCAATTCAGGTTCGTTCTCGTATTTTCTTTAGAACTCTTGGCAGTATTTTGCTTGGTCTCTTATTTATTAAAGGCCTCAATGAACCGTTTAAACTGAAAACAAAATGACCACTGGCAAAGAACTGTGACAGTAGAAAGTTTGAAAATTAGCCGTAATCATCAATTAGGTTTCATAAATTATAATATTTGCGCTTTCGGAAGACGCTTACAAGCAAAACACAGCTGGTTTCATCCCGTAGAGGTGTCTGATTTTTTTTAAAGCTTAGTTTGTTTTAAATAGGACGCCCAGTATATTTTTGCCCAAGCCAGCCGTTCTCTCTGAGTAGCCAAGACCAAGGGACATTTTTGTTTTAAATCCGTCACAAAATTACGAGGATCTCCCAGGTACACTTTATTTCAGGGATGCTTTTCCTCACCGCTCGTTTATTCACAAGAGAGCAAAGTCTCCTCACAAACATGTCTACTCAACTACAAATCGCAATCTTATTTTTACCAAACTGTTGCTTTAGATTCTAGCTTGTCACGCTGCACGGAACAGTAATATTCTACGTCTCCAAGGTTGCCATAATAAGTATCCAGTCTCAGTGGACCTTCCGACGTGGTTGGATCTTCCGTCTCCTTAGGTATTCAGTCACGGTGGACATTCAGGTCTGGTTGTATCTTCCGTCTCGTTGGATATTAAAGGGACGGTGCAACGATATTCAATTGGAATGTTTTTTTCACTTAACAGGAGCTTACTGGCACTAGTGCGACTCAAGGTTACTCGCACGCAACGCCACTGGCCAAGAAACTTCTTTGTTGCGGTGTAATTTCAGAGACAAAAGCGATCATTTTCATTCAATCTCTCCTTTGCAAAATTTGATGCCGTAAAGTGGGGATCGTAGTACACCCATATGACGATATTTGAATGCTGTTCATAGATTGGACCCGAGCATTGCGTGGGCACTCGATTTGGGCTCGTGATAATTGCTAGCTCGAGAAGCATTCGGGTAGTGGCCCGTGTCCAATCGCTGCAACGACGACAATAGCCGAGCCATAACAATGTCTGGAACTCAGCGCGTGTCCTGTACTTTGCCAACCCCAGCGCGTGGCTACGATCAACATTGGCGGCATATAATCGGCTCCAGATCACGTGGCCGCTTGTTCTGGCTGCGAGTTGAGGGGGTGAACGGTGCTCGTTTTTCTTTAATTTTTTACTGGGACTTCTATTGCGTGGGTGAAATACGAACGCGTGTTTTATAGGTCATTAACGTCAGGGATCCGTTCTAAGCGGTATTTGCGCAAAGTACAAAAATTGTTGCATCGCCCCTTTAAGAGCGAATGGCGCACCCCTGTTTTTCACATTTCAAAATTTAACTCAGACATATATTTATTTATTGGATGATTGTTATTCAAGACTGATCGAGAGCTTCAAATCAGTTAATATTCATGTTAAATCAACCAGCTTTTTTAGCGCAAAAAATATGAAAAATAATAGTCAGATTTGATAGGCAAATGTGGAAGCGGGTTTACATTATAGTAAATTAACTTTATTTTTAATTACCTTTTTTAATATATTCTACAAATATAACTCAAATTTGAAAACGTTCACGAATACCGAAGAACGGTCAGCCCAATTAACCTTCATTTAGAATGCTACTAATCTAGCACAGCGCTCTATGCGACAGGGTATTTGCAGTAGAATTCACGACCCTGTGATCGTTGCCGTAATGGTTCGTATAAAGCAAATCGCTGCCTCCACTGATTTCGGCATTCCGTGGCACAGGAAATTGAACAATCGACGTCCATTTGTCCACATGCTACCGCGCTCAATTTTCATAAATTAGACAAAAAGAAAAAGATAAATATTCGTCATTAGGACTCTATCGACTCGGCCTGCATAACAAATCCCTTGCCGAAATGAGTGAGCGGGTTCGTGCGTTGAGTGGGTCCGTGACGAAAATTGCAGCAGAGTCGCCTCCGTGAGTATCCGTTGATGTGTGCAATACATCCACTTGGAAGTCCTGTTCGCATAAGCACTGAAGAAATACGCCAATCCAGGCATGGTCTCCAAGATTTTGGCGCACAAAGCTATTCTCCGGCCCTTCCAAACGCTCGGCTGCCCAGCAAAACAACCGTATGGACTATAGTCACTGAATCGTCCCTGAGTACCGAATTCCATTCAGTCCGCTTACCGGAAGTGAATCTCCCAGAATCCCGTTTTGATTGGCTGGTTTAGCCCGTGGCGGAAATTATCTGTCGCACGTTTTGTGTATTTGCCCAAAACAAAAGACGTAAATACAACGTTTCCGCGTTACCACGGCTACGGCGGGAACGCACGGATGGGTGCTCGAACATCGACGATCTAGGACCGAACATAAAATGCTTTAATTTTCTCTAGGTTATTTTTGTTCATTAAGTAGTTGTTAATTTGGTTTGCCGCCGAAGAAGATTGCCGGCTTGTTTGCTCGCTCCGGTTGTGCTGGTGCTGCATTTCAAACTCTACGCCTCAAGCACTAAGCCTAAAGCCCGGTTCACACAGTTGCGTTTGACTGCGTTTGACTGCGTTGCGGCAGCGAGACACCAGGACATCCCTGCTGCTTATATCGCGTGCCAAGAAGATTCCTTGAATTGGATTCCACGCTTCATGCGAAGCACAGATGTGCCGGTGACTCTCTTTCGGTTCTCGCCGCAACGCAGTCAAACGCACTCAAACGCAAGTGTCTGAACCGGCCTTTACACTCGACTTCGATGTTTTTCGGGGCGAGAGAGAAAGAGGCGAAACTACGAGGAGCAAGTCACGCACCGCTCGGAACGAAGGAAAGAACTTTAATAATAACAAATCAGAGTTGATTCAGGTCAGAAACGTGGACTGAAGAGCTCACAAGAACGAACACTACACTGTACACGCTTCGCTTCGACTGCACAGGGCAGTGCCATGTTGGGGATCGCGACCTCTGAGCTCCGACTCGGTTCTAAAACGAAGCTTGGGAGTTTCGGTACTTGGGAACATTCAGTGACTCTAGTATAGACTATTCTAAAAACAGGCTTCTGGTCGGTGCCATTTTCAGAGCTCGTGCGTATGGCGCGTGTTTGGCTCGCTTTTCGAAGCGATGCTGTACTGTGATGTTCCCACGCTGGGCTGTGATTTTGTAAACATTGGAATGGTGTATAGACAACTGCAAACATGGCGGCCCGACTGTTGCCCCATGCGTGCAAGCACGTGGAGCGTGCACGTGGACGTAGCTTTGGCAAGCTTGAAATCGCACATGCATGCTCGCACGAGCACAGACATGGCGGAGGGCAGTCACTCCGCTTGTAATCGTCTGTCTCCAGAGCTCCACAAAGTGGGGTGAGTTCGGGGGTTCGGGGCCACACCGACATTACAATGGTAAAATTTGTGCACGCGGCAAAGAGCGACATGAAAAAAAGGAAAACAAAAAGTCCTTCCAAAGTTAGGACACTAGCGGTGTGGCATCTGAACTCGAGCTGGCGCGACCTTTTCCGCAAGGGCGCCGTTGCCAAGCTAATAGCATACATATAGGATATAAGCGTAACCGTCATCCAGTCTCACTTTGCCTCCCTTCTGTATTTTACTATTTGCAGCAGTGAATTTTGTATTATTTTTTCGTCGCCCATACCGTATATGCCTGCTAGGTGGCAGGGGACGAGAGTAAACGCGATCCGACTGGTGTAGTCTGGCACTTCTATGACGTCATCAGGCGGAAATTGAGAGACCACTCTTTTGGACGCGGTAAGCACGTCAGTCGGGGACGCGTTCCAAGCACCATACCTGCGCCGAAGCTTTGAACAAACTGTGGCGCCCTCTCTTTGGGTAGTACAAGCTCACCTGATTGGGCCTTGCACTACTTGTAGCACCTTCGCTGAGCTTTTTCATTTTCAATTCTGTGTAGTGCTGAAGGACGAACAAAACACCTTTTCACTTCATAAAAATGGCTAGATTCGACACCGTAAGACAATCAATAGTGTCAGATACCACCATCGCTAGGGTACGGATATATTATCTCCGGATGGTGACGTGAGAATATTTGGCGTCTCGACGCCTTATTACATTTTCATTCTTTTTTTTTTTTACTTTGGAAGGAGTGAAACGGCGTCTCTTGGCTCACGCTATTAGCGTCTTAGCTTTGACCTGTGTATCCGGGTCAACGTTACTGGACGATACAGTTGGGAAGCCGCCATATGAGCCGGCTTTGAAAGAGTGGCTCCGATCCGTACTCGAGAACCGAACTAAACGCGATCGAAACGCCGCCATTTTTCCCGCAGCGGCCACTCCGGGAACTGCACGGCTGCACACATCGGTTCAGATCGAGTCGCGCAAGGGCCGGTGGCACCATCTCGCAGTGCCATCTCGCAGTAGCTATATAAAGCAATTTTAATGTTTGTTTTTACTCGCCGCTAAAGGACGCCGCTGTAATCATATTTAGTTCGATCTCGGTGGACGCGAGCGGCCCGGGTTTCAAAGGTGAGTTACCCACCTGGGTGTTTTAGTAACGTTGACCTGTGTATAGACGGCGATCAAAACCTATTTTCCTCGTCACTGCGTTCCGCACTAGAGCAGGCATGCTTCTACAGTATGCTCGTTCGATTTGCCTACACCTTCTGCACCGGTGCAGAGAAGTGTAGGGTGGTGTACCTCCGGTCGTATCTCAATACATATACCGTAAGTACACTCCCTACACTTTTCTGCACCGGTGCAGAAGGCGCAGATAAATCGAACGTGCCTACTGTGACAGTTTGAGACGCTCAAGTTTGTACAACCCAAAACAAGTCTTAACAAGTTCCTTTTCGCAGCGCTCTCTGGGTAACGCAGAAGGCTTATTCTACATATTCCTTGGTTTTAGGAGAGCAACCCTAGGATTTCAATCTACCCCTTTCTCGGGGTAGAGTATACTTTACGTAAACTAGCGCCTTTTCACAGTCCACCCAGCAAACATACTACTCCCTGCGTGCTAGCAGGCCCAAGCTACCCAATCAAGCGAGCAGGCCCAATAAAAAAAAAAAAAAAAGAGCAGCTCACGGCTATTTCCGCCCCACGGCGGCACAACGCGAGTGGCCACCTATTTTTTCTAGGTGCTGCTCTGAGGGCGGCGCTTCTCAGGACCTCAATAAATTTCTTTGTCTGTCTGTCTGTCTCCCGGCGAACAGACTTATTCCAAAACTCGAAGTGCCTCATCGCGGCGTAATGCCACGTTATGCATTGTGGCGATCAGTGGGAAGCAAAATCCATAAGCACTCCGCTCCTAGCCCACTGGTTCCCAGAATGCAACGCGCGCGGTGACGAATTTATGGAAGTATAATGAAGGCCTGAGGAGAGCCCTCCGCGCCAAAAACTTTTGGAGGCCATGGTCCGGGAATCGATCAGTGTCCTAGCACAATATAACTTTTGCGATAGATACAAAGTGGCTTAGATTCATCTGTCCCACGCGGTATTGATTCTGAAAGGAATAGCATTATTTATTCCTCTCGGTATGCCCACAACCCATTTCTAGTGCCCCCCTCCCCCCCTCCCCCCCCTCCCTCCCCTCCTCCCCAGGCTGAATTCATACAAGCCCATGTAGCCACGTTTTTGTTTTGTTCAGGCCAGGCTATGCTCTACTGCTTTCCTAATAACGACGACCAAACCAGTCGGGGTGTCTCCTTTTAATGTGTCTGCTTTAGTGCAGCTTTAACGCTGACCCATGTCGGCTCCTCGCTACGGCTGGGTGAATATAACACCTTTGCGACCATTACTCCAGTAGCAAGCAAGTAGGAAGCGTAAATACTTAATAAGCACGATCATTCAACCCAAGTTAACGATCGCAGCTTGACAAGAAATATTTGCAATTTATATATAAATATATATATATAAAGGGAAATCGGTGGTGAAGTGTTTAATTGCACCTCAGTTTGGAGCACGTGGAGCGAAAGTTTGTGCTACAGAGCCCAGTGATCCTGATTTCAATCGCCGCTCCTGCCCGTTTCAATCTGGATAAGCATTAATTTGTACCGGCCTGTGCTCGTGTATCACTACCGCGTGGTGCACGTTAAATACCCCATGCTAGCGGGGATACTTAGTTCGCTAAATTGTTCATCTACACTGGAGACGCCAGAGGCTGACTAGCTCCCTCCTGTGTAAACGATCATAAAACTGAATTTTATACGACAAAAAGCAAAGTCGCGGTTTGATTGTCCCGACAGCTTTCGTATTCATATGTACAACCCGACTCAATACTCGTGACAGGCTTTAAAGGATCTGTCGTAGCACCACTGCTTGCCGCCATTCATGCACCGCTAGAATTGATTAATTGCTAATTTCCCTCATTATCTGCAGCGTATGTTCGATAAGAAGGTTATTCCTACCGCTGGAAAAAGTCTCCCGCTGCTCAAATCCCGAATTCCCACCACTAGTGTCTCCGACGTGGCCAACCGAAACGCAACGAGATCTGATGATAGAGTGGTTTCCTAACCACGTCGCATAGGATATTCGTCCTCCAGCACGCGCTCGGTGTGCTCCGTCGTGCACTGGCTGGAGGCGGGACACCGGAAACACCTTGCTCCTTGCCATTCTCATCTTGTCCGTAACTATAGATGCGTGATGCACGTTAAAGACCCCAGGCTAGCGGTTGTACTACACTGGCTAAATTGCTCATCTACAGCTGAGACACCAGACGCCCACTGAGGCAGACTAACTTCCGGCTGTATCAACATACACAGAACAATTTCCAATTCGTTTTAAGTTATTCGCAATTTTTACAAGACCTTGCGGGCCCTATATGGCGTCAATCAGAGTTGTGGCCATCTTGGAGATCAACGAGGGACAGCAATGTACGATTATACCCCAGTCCCCACTATAATCCGTTCACCCTTAAGCTGAGACTGCAGCCAAGGCTAGAAGCGCGAGCAAGCCCGCGCTCCTGGATTTGAGATGTGCATTTCTAGCGCGAGTGCTCCTTGTCCAGAAGAACGCTTCAAAGCGGTGACCTCGAACTCTCATGCTTGTGGCATTGGAATTTGGCTCACGGTGTAAGATAATACTCTTCAGGTGAGGACAGCGCGCTCCTCGCGACGTGCCGATAGAGTTCGCTTTTCACTCTCTCTCTTTCTCACTATGGTTTCAAGCGGCGCCGGCAGATGACTCGTCGACCCGTGGGCATGGTGTAAGACGCAGGAGGCAGGCAGCAGTGCACAAGACGGCTCGTGCCACCTCATGCTCCACACGCGCAGAGCTCCAGCGAGGTTGTTGCACGTGCAGAAAGACCACGGTGTACCGGGGTGTCATGGCAACGAGATAATTTTTTTCGCTCACACAGTTTCGCCGTTTGGCCGCCGGCGACACTGTCAGCCGTGGGCACGGTGGCCGTGGAATGATGCAGCCTTTCGGATGCCCGTCGAACGAACGCTATTTCATTCCTCGCGCCGCGCATTCAGCCCCGCCGTGTCCTCACCTAAGGAGTGTATCTTACACCGTGCACGGGCGTGAGGCTTGTCAGTGTCAGTTGTTTCTGTTTGTCGCTTTAGTGGGACTCGGGAATTAGGTCGGGGTTACACCGCTCTTACATCATGCAAAATGCAGTCTGCAAACACGAGTCACCGCAATATACGTGGTTCGATCGAATGCCGCGTGCCGAGTTTCTTCTTGAACTGGTTGTCATGCGGCATTCGAAGCACGTATCTTGCGGTGACTTGCCTTCGAATCTGTTTGCAGACTGTCTTTTCTATGGTGTATAAGCAGTGTGAAACAGGCTTAATGGTTTTGATAGCGAAGCACTTCCCTGTATGCCAAGTATGAGGGGTATACTAAACCTTAACCATTTATAGCCTCCCGCATGGGAGGCGAAACGTTTAATTAAACTGTTAAGGACGGTTCAGACATCTTGCGTTTGAGTGCGTTTGACTGTGTTGCGTCGAGAATCAAAAGCGAGTCACCGGCAGATATGTGCTTCGTATGAAGCGTGGAATCCAATTCAAGCAATCATCTTGGCACGCGATATAAGCAGCAGAGATGTCCTGGTTTCTCGCTGCCGCAACGCAGTCAAACGCTGTCAAACGCAACTGTCTGAACCAGGCTTTAAGGCCGGTTCAGACACTTGCGGTTGAGTGCGTTTGACTGCGTTGCGTCGAGAACCGAAAGCCAGTCACCGGCACATCTGTGCTTCGAATGAAACGTGGAATTCAATTCAAGGACTCATCTTGCAACGCGACATTAGCAGCAGGGATGTCCTATTTAAGGTACATTTATACTCCAACGCAACGTCGTAGGGCGCCGCGTAGCGCAGCGCGCGCAGGTACTTATTGGTTGCAGATATCGAGTTCCTGGTTGCCGGCCAATAAAAGGCGCGCGTTCTGCGCTACGCTGCGTTCAGTGCGCTCAACGTCGGAGTATAAACAGCCCTTTACTCGCAGCCGCAACGCAGTCAAACGCAACTGTCTGAACCAGGCTTAATTCTCGTTATGTCAAGCCATTTTCGTTCTTGCTTTTATCAAAAGACAGTCTGCATACAAATTCGAACGGGAGTCACCGCGAAATCCGTGCTTCGAATGCCGCATGACAATGAATACAAGGAGGAAACTTGGCACGCGGCATTCGAACCTACGGATATTGTGGTAAATCGTGTTTTCAGACTGTCTTTTGTATGATGTACGAGCAGTGTGACCCCGGCCTAAAGCCTAACCATTTATTTTCGAATGAAGGAAAATACCAACAAAATCTTTATTGTGAACTTAATAATCCACCAAAAATGAGCGCGATCAGCACAGCTCGGTGAATGATCTCTTAGCACTTCATCTCAGAGTATTGTGCAGCGATGCGGAAGGAACAGGTACAAAGGCTATGCGCTAAAAAAGGATCTTTGTGCGAGGACACAGACAAAACAATGTATACGGAACAGCAACGTATTCGTGTTTATGACTGAAATTCCGCGCGGCACTTCTGAGATGGGATTGTATATAGTGCGTCGTGTACTAAAATAAAAGTCTTGGCCGCTGTAATTTCGGTTTCGTACGTGAAAGTCGCTGGCGTAAAAAAAATATAAATAAAAACTGTAATCTCGGTTTGAAAAACAAAAAAGACGCTAAAATGTGACTTAACAATATGCCAATATTTGTGTCAGAGAGGCGTACCCACCCACAAGTTCTAATTTCAAACTGGAGGAAAAAAAAAGGATGTTTGCTCGTCGTCTTCATCGCCGCCCACACCATTCCCGCAGATTGAAATTGCAGGGCGACGGGTCGGGGCCAATTTCTAAACACGGAACTTTCGATGGCACTTTGCAACGCTTCAATGCCCTTTTCATCCGCAACGCTCACTCGTGTTCTATTAAGCGGACCTGAAATGCCACGGATGAGCACGGTGTTACACAATTCGGGTAACTCGCGACGTGGTCGGTCCCTGTGCGTACCTCTACCGTCCGAATCGATCGCCGGTGTACTTTCACACGGGCCCTTACAGTTTTCTGACCCGTAACTGCCGGGTCGGTGTCATCTAGGTCTTTTTTGTTGTTGTTGTGTTTCCTTGTGAAACTGAGAAAAGCCAACAAAACCGCTATTGACCTACTTTTTTTTGTCTTCTACGTACTTGGCAACAGAAACCCAGATTTATTTTACCGCGAGTGCACGTACTATATTTTCCCCAACAAGAGGCAAATAGAAAGCAGATTCGTGAAAACCCTGGGGATCTTATCGTGCGGTGCGGGTTGTCGTTGGGCGTTTTCGACATTGGGGAGGTGGCTTTGTGGTGGTTTGAAGGTTGCTAAAGGTCGGCAGTCATTTCGGAAACCCCTTGGTGGACTATTTCATTAATCGCGTTCTGCGCATTGCCATCTTTTGCCTGCAGGGCCGTGGTACGCACTGAACATGCGCAGCTGCATATCTCCTCTGCAAAATAGTGGATGCCGCGCGTGCGTCCACAACCCGGGGACTCCAAATTTTAGTGTCTGGGTGATAAGCGCTAAAAAAAAAGTGTACTCAATCAATCCGGCCAGTACGCTCTCCATAAGTGACAGAAAAAATAATGTTTGTGTGGTTAAGTTACAGAAACAATAGGCCCCATAAAAACAAAATTCAAGATTCATTTTGATTATTTGAGTACCTTTATTATTCGACTAAAGTCCCGGCTTCCTGGTGTGCTCACCGCAATAAACCTTCGCCAGGGTTGATATCTAGAGTCTATAAAATCCGAATGTTCCAACGTCAGAATCCGTAGGTCGGCGCGCAGGCTTGAAACTACTAAGATGGCTACGATATATGTTTAAAAGAAAGACCATGTCTAGTGGTGTGCTTACATGCCAGGTACGCCTTGTACGCCTTCCCAAATTAACTAAAAATATTGTTTTGTGGTTACGTGCATGTGAATGTGAACGCAGAAATCCTCGCGTATGGACTGAGACCAAGTCATCATCATCACCAGTATCTTTCTTTTTATCTCTTGAGGGTCCGTTCCTTCCCTCAAAATCAATAAATGGAAACGTAAAAATTTCATAACACAAATATAACTCCATAATAAATTCACTGTGAGCTAGGAATGTGGGTTAGAAAGGAAAAGGGTAGTGGATGCCGCAAATTCATCTGCGGTATTTTGAACGTGGTCAGGTAGAGTGCTCCAGCACCCTATAACCAATGGTAATGTACACCCTTGATAAGAGACGATTCGCAATAAAATTGCACGTAACCTGTACAAATCGTCAAAAAGAAGAAACAAATTCGGTGAAAAAAAGGATAGCAGAGATACTTTTAGCCTTTTAGGTAGTTGCTGGGCTGAAGATTAATATTTCAAATGACACCACAACTGGACAATTTTGCGAACGTTTTGTGGTTTGAAAAGATGGAGGCTGCAGCTGTCACTGTCATTCTAAATGTGAGCATGAGCGTGAATTGTCAATTTACAAAAGCATCCACCTCCGCACCAACAAGCCTGACTGGTAAAAGAGATGTTAATGCAGAACTATATTGCTTCTATAGAACACGTGGAACTCCTCAAAAATACATTCCTAATTAAGATCCGCAACAAACCGTTTTCAAATGCCTCATACGGTACCAAGCGCTCACTTCAAAGCATGCTTCAAAGCGTCAGTTAAAGTTACCGATGTCATTATCATTCTGCAAAACTACGGTTCTCTAACTTAATATTGACGCTTTCAGCTCACTTATAAACTTCAACTGAAAGTCTCGCGTATTGTTTCACCTAAACGATGAGGCACTGAAACTGGCAAGGACAAATCCACACAAAGGTTGCAAGGGCGACAAGCACGCCGCTGGTGTCTGAAGAGGCAGTCCCCTTTCGAGCGAACATTATAAGAACGTAAAGTGAAAGAAAGAAAGGAACAAAAACAGTAAATTTTGGTATACTGTGTCCACACATTGCCATATAAAATTGTCTATAGGTGAAGTGTCAGCACAAACCACTTTTTGAATCAGGTATGAAGGCCAAGGCGAACTGTTTATGCCTTTAAGGTGTATTTGGCCTGTGGCATAAAATGACAAAGTCAAATATGCACTCCTGGCCTCAAATGTCCCAACAGGTGGAAGACAAAGAAGCGGCGACGTTAGATCACAACATATACTGTCTTAAAAATGCCTGCCCGTCCACTTACCCGCAAAACACTCGAAGAGCCAATCTCTGCGATCTACAAAATCAGCTGAGCGAATGATGAGGCGGAACATCTGTTTAGACCTAAAAATTAAATCTGCGCTGTAGCATTACGCAATGCAAACATGACGTTTTGCATTGCGTAATGCTACAGCGCAGACTTCATTTTTAGTTCTAAACGGATGTTGCGCCTCATCATTCGCCGAGCTGATTTCGTAGATCGCAGAGATTGGCTCTTTGAGTGTTTGGCGGGTAAGTAGAGGCACAGGGATTTTTTTAGAGAGTACTACGCGGGAGATGCTCGTAACTTCGTCAGTGGAGAAACCTCTGCGCTCAGTTTCACCTTTGAATATTTCACTGCATTGGGAATAGTGTAAAAACCACAAAAAAAAAACTGCTTTAATCTCGTAATGAATGAGCGCGTCCGTTGGTGCTTATTTGATCCGGTGTTACAAATACATATCCTACGTTGTTGTTGTTGTTATTTTTTCATGTTTAGTAATTACTTTTATGAATTTGGTCGGCGGCATAATATTTTCATTTGATGGTAGTAACATAGAGCCCTGTGCCCGAAAGTGTATTTTCGTGTAAAAATATACATATTTTACGACATTTCTTAGGGTGACCCCCGAAGTGACATAATCGATGCATAGTGCGTACATGGCATTGTGGAATTCCCCCCAAAATATCTAGGCTAGCGTTGTCATTTTGAACAACGCTCTCTTTATGGCGTGGGAGGCTATTTGTTTTCATGTATTCGGAAACTCCGACTCCGCCAGTCGTTGTTTTCTTAATTAAAGGTTTCGATGATTGCTTAGACTCGTGTTGATTGTCATAATGTTAAGTTCTGACCAAAACTTTTGCATCTTATTCCGACTGCTGGTTTTGCATTTCGTGAGAGGGCTACGCTTTTTCTGAGCGTAGTTTTTTTAGATGGAGTGAGGAACGAACAAGGGAAATGAGCTGAGCTAGTTAGTTATTAATTCCGGGTGGAACCAGCTGAACATTAGAAGGAAGGACGGTTGTCTTTTTCTCTTTCCTTCCTTCAAATGTTTAGCTTGTTCCACCCGAAGTGAGGAACGAAGTTCACATTTTCAGGGAAACGCCCTGTATTTTAAGTTTCTACCCTGAAGTGCTGAGCTCAAAAACGGAATGTTTAATCTCCGAGCGATATGTTGGCGTGACAAAAGCTTATTTGGGATGAGGTCGATATATTGTACAACTCATCTCCACCATTGTTAATCGGATTTCTCATCTCATTCAGTTCATTACGGGCGTGGCTGCTTCCATGATATCTGGGGTGGGTTTTGTTTCTGACCAAGCAGAGGCGCACAGTTATTTTCTTGTTCCCAAATGTTCAACTGAACTAATCGTGGATTATTCTAAAAGAGTTAATTCTCCGCTTAAAGGGAAGCAGAAGAGGTTCTTGAAAGAAACAAGTTAGGTGTGAATTCTAGACTATTTTATCCCGGGAATTTCAATATCACGTTCGTTTTCCCCAAATATGTTACTAAACGCGAGATAACACGGAAAACCTCCGACCAGTCGTTACGTCATGAAACTGATATTTCGGCCGCCAAGCGCGTGTCGCGTGTGTGGGCAAGCTTTCCCTCGCACGGACATCAGTCGTGACGTCTTTTCATTTTTTACATTTTTGAAAATAGCAAAAGTGCGCGTGCATAGTTTTAATACGCGCTAGACATTCGCGATAGCGGATATTCCGAAAACTCTTTTGTGACGTAACTACAGTATTCTAGAATGGGAGTGGTGGCAAATGCGGCGCGCTCTCTGTGAGGCCTTCGAAGCTGATTCCGCCGTGTGGCGCTGGCGTAGTTTCCCCTAGCAGTAGCGCTGGCAAGATGGGGCGTCGGCTACTTGCTCGCGCTCCTATATATCTCGTGATGTTTTTATTATAGCACACCGTTTTATCAGCTCTGAGTTTGTCAGACTTAACGAAAGAGTGTTTTAGGATGCTTGGAAGCTGTCATACGGTGGCGATGTGTTTCTTGGTGTTCAACACAACACAAGTGGCAAGTATGAAACACTATACTCTATCTCAGGAGTTGTGTGCAGCAAAGGCAAAGGCATTGGCGCGGGCACGTGGCTTTCAGACGTGCTTTTTTTTCGCGAGTGCTCGTTAAAGGAAAGCAAATATGAAAGCCAGGCCCTCGTGCCTGTGCTTTTGCGTCTGCTGCACACAACTCATGAGATGCAGTATATACGGCTATGCAGCTACAACAAAAATGAACTACATTTAGGCAAACGTTCAGTCAGCTCAGTCTCCACCCGAATGTAGCTCTAGCGGTTCGGCTCAGAGGCCAATTTTCAGAACTGGGCGTTATATGAGTTATGAGTAGAGTCCGGAAGGTTTCAAAAAAAAAAAAAATGGCCCATTCCTAGTAGCCGGACGCTATTCCCGTCCCTGCATTCACAGGTTCTGTTGCCTGCAATCCTCTTCTGAAGCATATACGCCCAGTTATGAAATCGAATCCCGACGGCTAGCTTTACATTCCGACGTAGATTGAGGGTTTGGTGATGGGTAGTTAATTATTGAGGCGAGAAAGCTATAAAACCTGCTGATCCACCGAACTTACCTTAGTGTCATGTTCTTTACTGGCGGACTGGCTTGAAAGTTGGAGACGGAAATTCAAGCTATGCCTGGTTTTCTTAGCTGCTCACTGCATATATGTGGAAGTTGCTGAACGCTTGTGTTCTTACATTCTTAGCATTCTACTGACACGTAGTCGTAACTTCCCATGAAAATACCTCTTTCCTTGTTTTGCCACAGCAATAAAAGCAACGAATTCCAGTACATGCTTCGACATAATTATACCACGACAAGGTGAATAATAAAAATGAAGGTGCTTTAAAGTATGATTTAATAAGTAATTTAGATCATAATTTAAATAGCACCGATTTGGTTTTGATGATCTAGATTGCACTTCGTTTGATATAATGGTTTAAATCGCACTTTTACCCCAAAAGTAAACTGAAAATATATTCTGTTTAACGTTTGTCTATCAGTGTTTGCTTCCCATGGTCATTTATTTTGTATTTGAAGCAAATAATTATCATGCAGGAGGAGTTTATATCAGACATGCACTAAAAACACATCAAGTGAAAAAGTCACTAATTTTTAGTTAAGTGATTTAAATCATGTAGGTTTGATTTAAATCAAATAAATCTGGTTTATACCTAACAAATCTGATTTATTAGATTTGTTTACAAAAACTGATCTTTTTCACTTTGACTTATTTAAACTTAGAAATAGAGGCTGCTAAGAACATGACCAGATAATGAAGGGCAAAAGCTCCTACAACTTCACTTCCAACGGCTCAAGAAAATGGCTCAATTGTATACATGAAGATGATATTGAGCTAGGAAGCTCAGCCTCGCATTCACCATGACGAAAAAAAATTAGCTTGAAAACATGTACACTCAGAGCTGCATTCGACTTTATAAACATTGTAAAACCGAAGAGAGTGAGAAAAAATATTACGTCAGGCTAACACATTCACGATACACAAAAAGAAACACAACAAAGAAGAAGATAAAAGCAATTGGGTAAATAATACAATTAGTTACACGGCACAAAAGAGTATGGCACAATTACAAAAATAGAAATTGCTGAAAATACTAAAAGTAACAGATTCTTCTGATAACAAAACTGGAGGAAAAAGCAATCTGGATCGACTCAGCTTCAGGTATTTTGCCGTTTTACGCTTCCGTAATCTGGCACGATTGAGTGACTTAACAAAAGAAATGCAGCCTAGTGGCAACTTAAAATACCCTCACTTCAGCAGTTAGTGCTTTGGAGTGATCAGCACATATTAAATTTTTTGGACAAGCGACGTCCTCAAAGAGCACCCGACGGCTGCTAACGCGAGAGGAAGCAACCGATGCAACAGTTTTCTCGTGCAGTTGTCGACCGCAGCGTCATATGTGGCCGTCCGCTTTTTTCGGCACAGCGCCTCCCGTTAGAACTAGGCTTCGCTTTGCCACTTCTCCACCTTCTAGGGCACTGTTACGTAACGCTCTGGGAAGGAGCGGCTTCAGCGGTACTGAAAATTATTTTCTGCAGCCTCCGTGCACCAAATTAAAAACAATAATCTCGATATTTGTGATCCCGGAGGCCAAATGAAGACGACTTGAGTGCTTATGCTCAAATACAGAACCGCTTCAGTTTACCTTTAAAATAAAGACTCCAATGCTTGGCGATATGCCAAGACCGCTCGGTCGATTATTTTGGGGCTTCGAAGTACGAGCTCCTGCCTGCATTGTTTCTAATCATTTCTAACGCAGGCTTTTTTTTTTTCAGTTTACGTGTGTAATTTCCCGGGTAACGTCAGGACCGACCACTTCCTAAAAGTACTCGTATAATCAACACCCTAGATGGAAAAGAAAAGAAATGAAAACTTCGTACTAAAACATAAACTTTTTGAGCATTTGAAAGTAACATTAAAACATTTATTTTGTTTCTCAGTTTATGAAACAATGAGTTTGTTTCGAATACATTAATTTGCAGCGTTTCTTCTTCTGAAAAATTACGTTAATTGCATTTACGTTCGAGAACTTTTTTTTTGTGTAACCAAAAAAGTTTTCTAAGAAACGTTATAACTGTCAGCAACCGCACTGCCTCTACTCCTACCTTTTGTTAATTATTTTTCTTTCAACTAACCCCAACCGGAAGATTTTTCAACTAACCCAACCCGAAATTAACTATACGTTCAAGTTTATGGAGACAGATATTTAGTCCCAGTCTAGGCCTTCTCTTCCGTTTCTTTAAACACACTTTCTCATCTTCGTTTGAAGGAAGTTAATAAAAATATACTCAAGAAAGTAATTACGTCTGCCCCCGATTTTTTCTTTAAATTTTAAGCGCAGTGTGCTATTAGCCTCTCACACAAGTTATGCGCCGGTCTCTTCAGTACGCAGGAAGGGTAAAGTCGTAGTCGCACTGCTGACACATCATACGAAAGGTACGGTGTTTTCTGCAGACACGATGACGGAACAATCAGCGGGCACGCCTTAAGCATATGTTCGAATTAAGCGGGTTTGCTTTATACATAGGTATGCCATGTCTGCAGACTGTTTTTATGAGCAATGTGACCGTCACACGAGGAACATCCGAAACTCTGTCTGCCGGCTGTTTTTTGTATAGTGTATTGGCAGTGCGATCGCGTGGAACGCATAGTTCTACGAGATCTTTTGTTTCCTCGTACTCGCACAGCCTCCTCACGGCGTCCATTTCTTTTACAACCCTCTTCAGTTGGGATGGAATCTAGACTTTATCTTAAGAGCTCTGCGTAGTATTGTGGGAGTCATGGGCACACGCGCCTGGTATTGCAAAGTATTTTAATTGAGCAACTCGCTCGTGCAAAAACTCCCATACAACATTACAGATAAAATTTTGGATATCTATTTTTATAGATTTGCCAAACATGCGGAATTTAGCATTTTCAATGATAACACGTACAATCAGGTTACTTTGGATATAAGCATATAATATAAGGATATAATGAATAACCAGCATCGGCGACGGGATGCAGACTAACTAACTGCCTTGCTTGGCTGGCCGTAGTATTTTCTAGTCCCGACAATTGAGCAGCATTCATACCTAGGAGTACTTCTGGAGAGTAGGGCGTTCAGTTCCGTGCATGTTTTATATATTCCTGAATTGCATATATTCATCAGCGTTGCACGAGAAAGGAACAAAACATTATCGGGTGATTGAGAGGTGTGTGTCTGTCCCATTACTGGACGTTCGTTCGTCTCCGATTTTAAACTATATGTCATGTAAGAACCAGCTCGCCTGTTTGTTAACCTCGTCTTCTATATGGCCGCGGGTCCCGGCACGTCCCCGCAGGTGGAGTTCGACGACGTGTTCGCCGAACCCGAGGGCACCTACTCGATCGACGGCGTCTGGAAGGCGGCCGCCAAGACCTTCACGCAGACCAAGAACGTGTGCTACAAGGCGCTCAGCCTGGTGTGCGCCATTCCGCTGGCCCTGGTGGTGGGCGTGAGCTTCGCCTGCCTCTCCTTCCAGCACATCTGGTGCACGGGGCCCGCCATACGCCACTGCCGCATCAACTGCCACGTGGTGCGGGAGTACATGCGCGTCATCCTCGAGTCCTGCTGTGCGCCCTGCTTCTCCGAGATGGGGCTCGTGCTCAGCAGGATCAGGGTGCAGCACGTCAACGGCCCAGACCGCCGCACTGAGACTATATAAAGGCTCGTCGCTGGGGCTACGTACTTGGACCCTTCGGCGGCTTCGCCGTGCCGTGCGAAACGAAAACTTTCATGAACTCAGAAAAAACGCGAATCACGCGCCTTGTGGACTATGTCGATTGATATATATATATATATATATATATATATTAACGGGACCAAGCGTTGGTATACCATAGCTCTAGTGCCAGTATTTTGTACCATAATTAGCAGGACTTTGCTTTGGGACATCGGCCGCTTGTCTCTTCGTGATTGGTCAATAGCCACGTACTTCGAATCATACCCCTTGTGGACCTTGCCGCTTTATACACATGAATATTTCTTTGCAAGAGTTCAACACAGGTCACCGGAACCGAGCTTTGATATATCATAGCCACAGCGTCACTGTTTTGTACCGTAACTTGCAGAAACTTGCCTTATATTTGGTCACCAGCTGCTTCTTTCTTGTGAATGGGTCAATATTCACGTGCTTCTCATTCGTAAACATGAAACGCCTCGAAAGTCTACTGTACAACTACAGTAATATTGTGTTCTAGTATACATAAACTTCCATGGGTGTTGACATCTACTGATAACGTTGCATGTGCTTTATATTGTTGACGGGAGTGCCACTGGACCACTTTTACTTTTAGATGGCTCCTATCAATTGAGTTATGATACTGGCGCTTTAGGTTTAAATATAAAGTTATATAAATCCTTGATCGTATTAAAACTTTGTGCTGTTTACAAAGTTATATCAGACATTTAAATTATTTTATACCATTCGCCTCGAATTCTGAGAAAATGTAGGGCACTTCTTATCATGGAGTTTGTTGTAATTACTTTAAAAAAAACTGAAAATATTCTTGATACGATGGCACGAGTTTCTGGATCACTTTAGCAATTTATCTTGTTCGGGTGGGAATTCATGTACCTCACAGGCAACACAGCTGACGAGCAGGCAGACGAATGCATTACAGAACTCTATATTCCACTCACTCTAACCTAGAGTTGAGCATCTGAAATCTAAGAGCCCACTCTGATCTGGCAAATGCATCTACCGCTTACACATTCGTGCAGCCGAGGCGCTTTCCAATGCAACAAGCCAGCACACATAGCGTTTAACTGCTGTCTAAGCTAAAGTAAAACGTTTACGCGATGTATGCATGGCATCATTCTTCATGAACGGTATCTACTTACATTAGGTCTCATCGGCGGTGTACAGGTCGGAGCTTCTCTTGGACCACGTTTACCGGTGCCGCTTGCACTAGCCGAAAGGAGAGAGAATTCTAAAACGCAGCGACTTGGCCAAACAAACCTACACCGATTAAATATTTTGATAGTGAAGGCCGTGTTCACACATGCAGCGCAACTAAAAAAGCAACAAAACAGCACGGGAAAATAGCGCTGGCCTCGGTGGTTATGCAGCGCCAACTTTGCGCTATAGCAGTGCACGGTGGTGCTACAACTCTGCATCACGGCTAGCTATATTGAAGACAGCACTGCATCAGCGCCGTTTCCGAAGTGCTGACTTAGCCCTAGAGTTCAACGATGCGCGTTATGTGTAAACCGGCCCTAGTGAGTTTCTTTCTGTGTTTACGTATTTTTATGAAAAAATTAGGCAAATAGAAAATAGGTTAATTTCTCATTAAAGGGCCTCTGACACGCCAAAAAAAAATTTTTTTTTTTCATGCTAAACGTTGCAATGGCATATCAGGACATTACAAAAAAATTGTTTCACTATAGAGTTGCGTAGTTTTTTTTATAAAAAAATAGAAATACGAGGCCCAATTCAAAGTTCCCGCCGTGCACTGTGACGTAACAGTGTACCGCAAGGTGTCGGGGCGGTCAGAAGGGAGGCATCGCCGGAAGTCACGTGAGTTGTATCCCTCCTCGTGCTTAGCGCGAGCGCGTGTAATATTTTTTAATATTTTTGTTATTCTCCGCACCTCCACGAGCGATCCAAGCAGACAAGGTTTCTTTTATTTGCTTTTCATCGCTTAATGTTGCTGTAAAGGTAGAAGAAGCGGAGTCAGTGAATTGACGTGATCAACTACAATGCCTTGAAGGTGCTGTGTGAGGGACTGTCCCGGTATTTCAGCAACTGAAGAAGAGATCACACTGCATGCATTTCTGAGAGACATACATCGGCCGCATGAGCACCCAGTAAACAAGTTCTACTCATGCTCTCGACAAAATGCGTACTTTGTGCTCGACGTTTACTTGTGCTTGGTACACTCACCAGTTCGTATTTTTTAGACGGCAGGCATCTACAGCCTGGAGAGTATCCGATGATTCAACGACCTCGGTGTCTCAACCTTCAGCAATGCGATCGGGCGTGTCGTATGCTAGCAATCCTAATTTCTGCGAGCGTTCTAATTTTTTTTTTTTTTTCAAAACTTGATAGCTTGTTTTGCGCCCAGTATAGCCCTGTATTATCGGACTGACGGCATGCACTCGCACACTGGCTTGTACTCGCAACGCTTTCATCATTGACCTCCATCACGTCGATCCACTGACTCTTCGTCCTCAAATTTTACAGCACGGAAACTAACCAACGGTGCAGGGATAAAGAGCTAGTGGAACTGAAACTTCGTTTTCTACGATCGCTCGTACGAAGAGCAGAATAATAAAAAGAAAAAAAGTCTTAGGCACGGTCGCGGAGAGCTCGAGGAGTGAAACTCACGCGACTTCCGGTTAACCCACTTTTAGTGACGTAGCTCGATGCCTCCTTTCTGACCGCCCCGACACCTTGCGGTACACTGTTACGTCACAGTGCACGGCGGCAACTTTGAATTGGGCCTCGTATTTCTATTTTTTATAAAAAATACTACGCAACTCTATAGTGAAACAATTTTTTTGTTATGTCCTGATATGCCATTGCAACGTTTAGCGTAAAAAAGATATTTTTTTTTTTTTGGCGTGTCAGAGGCCCTTTAAGGTCGACAGCGTAGCAAAAGCAGCAAATGTTAATTCATAAGTTAGAAAGGCACACGGGCAACAAAAGCTCTTTCTAAGTACTCGTAGAGGCGCATTTATGGGAAAACGATTTGGCTGATAGCGTTCTTTCTCTTGAGTGGTTTAATATTGAAGGAGCATGATTTCCATGCGTTAAGAAATGGTGTATGCAGTTAATGTGCATTAACCCTCAAGTCGAATATTTAACGTATTTTTCTGTCTTCATATTTTGAAAGAGTTCGCTGGCGAAATAAAAAAAGAAGCAACATCTACACAAAGGATTCTGCCAAAGAATATACCGCTGGTTCAAGTTTTGTTTGGGATGTTGCCTCTAGGGACGCGTATTCAATGGTCACGCACCTCGGCACAATCAGGTTTGCGTTATCTGAGTTTTTAAATATCGCGTTCTATGAGGCTCCTGACGCGAAGAAAGGAATATTTTGCAAGCATTTTGCCGAGTCGATTACATTTAAGTTACCTCGCTACCGCCCAAGAATGTCCTACACGTTACGTTTCACCTAAACGTGGGCTTAGAGCCACTAAATAAGCTGCGCTTAGAGTATCGGCACTCCGTTCCCCGGCATTGTTGTAGGCACCGCCATTTTGGCTCGTATGCAGAACAGACGCAACTGCCGATCGTCATGATTCAAAAGTGCGACTTCCTCAGCATTAGATTCGGTGTTAGGAAGGTCATGTAATATTGCTTTGTTCTGTCGCGAACGGTTTAAACATTTGTGGAGGGCGGAAAGGCATTTCCTGTGATTTCAGATAGAGCTTCAGATAACTGGCAACCATGATTTTAAGACACAATATGGCCAAGTGTCATTACTCTGAAGCGTAGCTTATTTAGTGGCACTACGTGGGCTGAGTGCGAGCGCTTTGTTTTCTGAGACGTCCAATCTGCCCAACTGCTCGTGCTGCTGGAGATTCTACCGAAGCTACCCGCTCGAATGTCTAGCTTTTGCTGCGTTCTGCGTTAAGGTAAGGCGAAGTATATACACCTTTTCCACAAGCGCGCAGCCATCTTGAATATCGTCACTTCTGGTATGCGGTAAAACATCTTTTTGATCTCTCCCCGAAGCTAGAAGGTGTTTACGAAAAATGCGTGATTGTCACACATTCCTGATTTGCCTCAGCTATATTTTCTCGCATATTCCAGGTTCAAACGTTTTATTATTTTTTCGCCCCGCATACCAGATATGGAACCCACGTGACTGAGAACGACAGGAAACAGAAAGGGTCTAAAGCCGAAATGCCCGAGAAAGCATGCTTTTAGCTTATGAATCATCACGTGCTCGCACGTTGTTGTACATATTATCGTTTAAAACGTCAGAATCACCACGAATCCTTCTAAACTCCGTTGTCAAAAAATACTAAACGAGGCTATGTTCGACCACCCAAATTATCTATCTCGTTGATTATCGATGTCAGCAGTGTCGTGCCAGAAAGCTTCGTGTTCGTCTTCCTAAGCTCCTAACAACGTTTTATCGCTGTCCGCTCTCTTTGATCGCTTTCTTCGATCCATTACGCCCGGTTCAACCGCAGCTCTGGTGATCCTTTCCGAACCTTCCTGCAGAGTGCCACATCTTATGCTCATTCGTATTTGAGGTGGCACTTTGCCTCATCCTACATCTACGCCTCCAAATTAAACATCGTTCTACGTGATTATCGACCGTGGTCACTGCCAACTTCAAGAAACGCACGGCGTGGCTTAGTTTGCTCGCGCCTTTTTGCTTCGTGATTGGCTCTTTTCGAATTCCCAACGACCTGATGCAGGAATCTCATTGGCCGTGGAGCCATAATAAGATGGCCGAGGCTCGCCACTTTCTGCATCTCCTGGGTTGTCGGTGACCATAGAGGGGCGTCAGACACAACCGCGCTAAAAATTTTGATATGTTCCCTGTGCTAAGTATAATCACGGATAGCTCAAGAACGACCAGCTTTGACCAGTTTAAATTTGTTTGACTATCACGGGACGTCTATAAAAAACGCAAAATTAGTTTAATATACCTTCTTTTTTCTTTCTTTTTTTTTTCAACAGTCAGCGCCATCTAGTAGCTGCTGCGCAAATCATCCGAGTCCGCCATTGTTTTGGCACGTACTCAAAGCACGTATTGGATACGAGGGCTGTGTCAGCGTTCGGTGAGGACTCGAATCCAATCGCACGCTTCGTGTCCAAAAAAATGGCGAGAGCCAATGTTGCTCGATGTACTTGTAAAAGAAGTCTCATGCGGCGTTTTTTTTGTTTTTTTTTTCTGAAACTTTTGCGTTTGATGCCCATGAGCGTAAAATTCTTTCGAACCGCGATTTTTTTTTTTTTTTTTTGCGAAATATTTTATTTATGGTCATTGTGCCATCGTTTTAATTTCTGGTAGTTGCGGCTAGCGGGAAAATTAGCCTTATGTTAAAGTTATATTGATCCCTGTTCAATAGATTTGTAAGTAAACGCTTACTGAAATAGTAAAAATGGACATCTAAGTTGATAACTATACTTTATGATGCATCTAACGATTGTGACAAGAAAGGTTTTACTTCGTTTAGGGAAATGTCACTAGAACTAATATCATTGTCAATACGGAGCGCGAGTTCGTCCGCTTTTTGCACATGGGTTACGATGATGTCAGAACACCGATCTCATATTGAATGATTGAAAAAAATAGTGGGTAGACCTCAATGCATTTAACATTGAGGTCTACCCACCATCCTTTCAATCAAAGCCAATCAGAACTCGGCGTCGCCCTGACGCCACAGCAACCCCTGAGCAAGAAGCAGACGACTTGCTCTTAGCATACACTAGAAGTCAGGAAGACCTGCAACAAATATGGTAGTGACGAAGACGAACGGGATAAAAACAATATGACGACTCTCAGTCAGATTGGACCCATTCAATCAGTAGGAGAAAGGGAAGAAATTGGTGCCACCTTTCGAAAGTAAGTGGCGCCTGTACTAAGAACTTGTATATTACTCCACCCGAAAGCGAACCTGAAGCGTTGGTTAAGTTCGCATTTAGTACTAACACGTCTCTCCTCTCGGCATTCATCATTCTGGGACCAACTCATCATACATACACAACGCGTCAAAGGTCACTTTGTATCTTGCATCCGAGTGTACCTCCTCCATATGTGCTTGTACTTGTCCGCGAAAGCGTGTGAGCGAATGTAAATGAGGTAATTTATGCGATATTAAACATACGTGTGGTGCACTTGCCTCGGTATGACTTCGATGACTCATTAACTCTTCTTTTCTCTTCGAGTGAACATTTAATTAAAGGTAAGAGACAGTATAACCAAACACTATCGTTCATTTTCTCTTTCCCTCTATCTCTCTCTCTCTCTCCCTACCTCCAGAAGATAAAATTGAGAGTCACACTCCAAGAATGCTGATAAAGATATACTGTTTTATTAATACCTAGGCCGCAGGTGATTTTAATTGATTGTTTGTTTGTTTGTTTGTTTGTTTTTCGAAATTTGCTATTCTGGCTTTGGTGCTGATCCAGCACCAGAAGTAATGCTACAGTTCGATGAGGACTCACGGACACGACGCTCAATTTAATTCCTCATTAACACGACCAGCATGAAGGTAGTAAGGTAGGAAGTAGTACCTTTAACATAGTAGGTCATTTTGCAATCGGGGAGTAGCACGCGCTTTTGGGTTGCGCACATGACATGCGCTGAGGACCGCGAGCAGATTCGCCGCCGACCATAAAAGTTACCTATACTTGGTTTCAGCTTAGGTCCGAGCGTGCCCGTTGTTGTGAGCTGAAGGTCCAATCAAGCAGCGCAAAAAGCGCAACGTCATGGCGTTCTTCGCTGTTGATAGGACGAGCCGGAGGAGGAGCACGCACAGAAAGACGGCAAACACTGGTCCTATCAACTGCGGAGAGCACGCCATGACAGTGCGACTTTTTCACCATTAGATTGGACCTTCGGCTCATAACGTCGGCCACGCTCGGACCTAAGGTGAAACAAAGTATAGCTAAAGAAACATGTCTTTATAATCTGTACCAAGTTGAAAGCTGGGCTAGTTGGTGTAGGCTAAACATAATGTAGGCAAAACAGCGCAGAACGACAAATGCTAGAAGGAAGGAACAAACAGGACGGGACAGGCGCTAACTCGCAACAAATAAAACCTTCAGTTGCGAGTCAGCGCCTGTCCCGTCCTGTTTGTTCCTTCCTTCTAGTCTTTGTAGTTTTGCGCTGTTTTACCTACATTATGTTTAGCCTTTATAATCGTGTTAAAAACGTGAATTAAAAAAAATCACTCATGTTATTTTTTCCTTTTATTTTTTTTTTTGGTAGGACGTAGTATCGAAAGGATTTTCTGACGGATCAGCCTTCCTTTGTGTAATTTTATTTATATTGATGTACGTGCATGGAAATTATTAATGCAAAAATTAATGGTGTTCGCAACCGATCCGGGTCATCCACGGATCAATCAAATTCACTGTCTTCTTCGCGTGATATTGTACCCAGTCCACTACTCTGAAAAGAAAAAAAGTGAGTACGTGATTCGTTGCAGTAACGGTTTGAGTCATCAATCAGGTGATTTCGACTTTTGATCTAACTTTCATTATTTGTATAAAATATTATCTGCTGTTTTTCGGAAACTAAGTATATCCTGAGGCTCATTACGAGTATGTAGGTCAAAGAGGGTGCATTTTGGCCGCCTACAGATTCACCTATACTCGTATCACTTTAAAGGCCGACGTCCAGCCAGAAAGGAGGCAACTCTCCCTCGACTTCTCCTTTCCAATCAAAAAAGAAGGAGGCCCTCCTCCTCTCTGCGGGGAGCAGCTCAGAGACCCGCTCCTCTGGGGAGGGGAGGAGAGAAGAGTGCGAGAGGCAATCGAGAGAAGAAAACTGGGAACCGATTTTCTTCCCGGCAGAAGACGATTCTGTAGGTCAGAGGTAAGAACCGTAATAATACATGTCGGGCCCCCTCATGAAGCATTACTAATTCCTCACTTTATGTGATGAAGTGACATGTGAGTACGGACATTTTAGATTTGCTATACGCTGTTTCATCAAGGCGTACACGCTTCAAACGACTAAAGCACCCTTTCTTTCTTCAAACACCAAATCTTGCAATATCTACTTCGCGTAGTGCCTAAACAAATCGCAAGTTAAACTTGAGGAAGAAAACGAGAAGGGACGGACAAACACGAACACTTCTCGTTTTCTTCCTCAAGTTTAATTATCCCTACCAACCCGCTCGTTCTGTCCCCAAATCGCAAGACTTTCGTTTTTTTTTTGTTTTGTTTTTTTGGATGTGACAACGAGCACGGCCTCTCGATCCCCCTGTTGGTGCGGCCTGCCGATTTTTTCCGAAAACAAAAGAGCGCGCGTGAGAGGAGAACTTCTCCCATCTGCCGTGGAGGCGCTGCACATCGGCGAGTGGTCTCGTGAGCTGAAAGCTATAGACCTTTCCAATGTTTACAAAATCACAGTCCAGCGTGCGATCTTCACAGCCCAGCACGTGCGTGTTCGTCTCTTCGGAAAGCGAGCAAAGCACGCGCCATACGCACGAACGCTCAAAATGGCACCGGCCACAAGCTCGTTTTTGAAAAGGTCTTTACTCCGTTTCACCTTATGTTGTACCGCAGACAAGGCTAGAAGCGCGAGCTCATAGCGTTGGGAGCTACTCTTAACGCACGAGAGCTTGTGCCGCCGAAATGTGCCTTATAGAGCAAGGAGCTCGCGCTTGTAGCCTTTCCTGCGGTACATCATAAGGTGAAAAAGAGTATAGAAAAGGCGCCCAACGCGCTCTTGCTTCGTGACCCAGAGAAAATATCTGCCCGTCATTGGCTTCGCCGATACCGAGGCGCTGTCGCGGTTGCAAAAGGCCGCAAAAATCGCTTGTCCCCCACCTTTGCACCACTTTGCGCGGAGAAAATATCGCAGTTTTACCCTGTGCTCGCATGCGTGGTTTGTGTTTTCGATCGTTTTTTTGCTCGTTTCTATAGACCAACACGCGGCCCTGACGTCACGCAGCTACGGTGGCGCTGTCGACGGCACTGCGCATGCGCAGACGCGACGCTTCACGCGAATTCGGTTTCTGCGCATGCGCAGTGCCCACACCTGGTGTGGGCAAACGCGGGATTGTTTGTAAACAGCGTGTCGGTCTTATAGAAAGAAGAGACGTAGACAGCCGCCTTTTGTCTGTCTCTGCACAGTTTTAAAGTGTGCAGATGGGTTACGGAGCACGTGATGCCTAAAAACTGTTGCGTGCCGCGTTGTAAGTCAAATGCTGCGAGAGATCCGGAACTCTGCTATCACGAGCTTCCGTCTAGAGAGAAATTTTGGGATGCCTGGTTGAAGAACATTTCGCGAGAAGGCAGCGAGAAGGGCAGCCAGTGGCAACCAAGCTCCAGGAGCGTCGTGCGCTCCCTTCATTTTAAAGGTCGACGTACACTTCGCGCTTTCCACTTTTTCCCGTCACCTCCTTTCCTATATCCTCTTGACATTTTACCTTGCCCCAACCTGGCTCCCCCTCGCAGCTTAGGAGAGGGGAGCGCTATGTGGATTATCTTCCCTGCAGAAAGCCGAGGTTGTACATATAGGCATTTAAGGCGGAGGACTACAAGGTAGGGATGAAGCGGAAGGTACTGCGACCGACAGCGGTGCCGACTTAATTCCCATTGTATTCGTTGTACATGCAACCAGCAGGTTCAAAGAAACGCAGAACGCTTGTTCGTGTGCCACCTAACGCGTCCACGTCGCATGCGAGCGGTAGAAGCCGACAACGCAAAATGCAGTCCCCTGCAGAAAGAAGACGAGCTGTTGATGAGTGCGTGGCTATTGAACCTTGCCTGCAAAAAGAGTTTGAAGTGAAAGAATGTCAGACGTCATTCAATTTGACAGCTATAGGCTTCATGGAAGATGCCAAGAAAAACGCGCACCGCCTTCAAATGCAAGCCAAACGACTGAACGAGCGAATTAAAAGACTGCGACAAACCTGCGACGAATTTCAAGACAGATTTAAGCAAGGAAGGCTAATGTGTAGAACCCGCTCAACTTTGCAGGTGACGTGTCCTGAATGCAAGCTGTAACTTAAGGGAAATGAATCTCGTGACAGAGAAAATCAGTTCGTGTTTAGCCTTGACCAAAGAGGACTCAGCTATCCACGACCTGAAGCTGTCTGGCCGTGCAAGCTCGTCTGCACCTTTGTCGAGAGGGCTCTACAGTTGGCAGAGATTCGTCGTTCTGGACGGATTGGCAAGGTTCTCGCGAGCGCTGAGCTTCCACACCTTATGGACTGCCCGCTGATGTGGTGTACTAACTGCAGAGACCGGTACCACAGCTAAGAACTCTGCGAGCTTTTTCTCGGGAAGCTCCTCAGACCTCTTCTGGCTAACTCGGCTGGTGACCTAAACAGCTCTCTAGAGAATATATTGAGACTTTCGCGGAAGCCTCTTTCCCGAAAGGTATCCCGCTTGCGAACTATATGACTCCCTTGATCTGTTCGTGAACAATGAAATTTATATTGCAGAAGTTATGCACGAGGAATCCCTTTCTTATCGTCCCTCACAGATAAATAAAAGGCACAGCTCGAGCGTGCTCGAGCATCGGTTAAAATCGGAAATCATACGGCCTAGCTATATCCAACTATAACTCATTACAGTGGTAATAGAAACGGGGACGGGAACAAGAAAACGACAATTCGCTCATACTGCCAGCAGAATGCGGCTCTAACGCGCAGCCTGCAGCTGAGTGAGCTCCTCGCAGAAAGAATTATGTGCTTCTATTCGACACAGATTTGTCACATCATTCATGCAATCTGGCACTCGTTTCAAATGAGACTTGCCGCTTCACGAAAAACAATCTAAATAGCCACACCTATAGGGTGCCTACATGTTTCCGCCGCTCCGGAAGCGGAGCGGAAACATGTAGGCACCCTAGCCACACCGGGCCGCGCCGGGCGGACTGCGCCTCTCTCGCCGATAACGAGCGCCACGGCTGGCGCTGCGGGGTAAAGTAGAACTATCGCTCTCACCGGCGGCGCGAGACATACGGCAGGCCGCTCCCAAGGGGAGTCCCTTATCAAGCGGCCGTGCAACGAGAATAGGAGGTAAGTTTTTCTCTCGAGCTTGCGCACGATCAGGCTCTGCAACTGGAGGATCCAATGTGACGCTTAATACGTATCACAAACCCGCATATCCGTCCTACAGAACATGACATCTACACAATAAGAAGGCATCTAAGACTATCTAATACATGCGAAAGCCGAGACTAAAGCCCGGGTCACACTCTTCATACATGTTAGCAGTGCGAGTAAGAAAAAGAAAAGAAAGAAAAGTGGTCGAGACACGAGCACGAGCGGGGGAAAAAAGAAGGAGGACGAGGAGCATAGGGACGCACGAGCACGGATGATACGGAACGATTTTTAACGCTTTCTGATTAAATGTTTTTTCTTAACTCTAACATGGCGCAGTCGACACCGACAAGAACCACAGGTACGTGTTAGCTCAGGCACACGACCCAAGCATGCATTTTATTGAACGCCTGCCAAATTGAGCCAAGACATGGCCGACTCTACAAACGATCTCGCGGAGCGCTACGAACAGCTCCAAATCGCCTACGACAAGCTTCAAACTGATATGTCGACGATCGAAAATCAGCTGCGTCAAAGTCAAGAACAACGCCCGACCGCGGGTTCAGTGCCGCAAACACCGGACACAGTCGCACATCTTGGGGACACAACAGTCAACGTTCCCATGGGCCACGAGGCGACCAGCCGAGAGCCTGCGATCCCCACCGTCAGCGAGCTTCTCGCCATCATCGCAGGGACTCAACAACGGATCGTGGAGTGCGTATTGACCAACTCACGTACCCTCGAAGTCAACTCTACGATTGACACGTCATCCGCCATACCCATTCACAACGTAGATATAGAGACCAACGTTTCTCATTGGCTTGAAGAGGTCGATCGTGTCGCCTCTCTTGCACATTGGACGTCATCCCTCACCATGCTGAATCCGTTGACTCGACTCAGAGGACCTGCTAAGGACTGGCAGACAGCATATGGTAAATCGATCCATGACTGGGAAACGTGGAAGCAAGCATTCCTTGAACGCTTCAAGAGGAAGATGACCATGCAAGACTTCATCGAGTATCAGGCCCAACGGAAGCTCCTGCCCAGCGAAACTCTTGTGCAATACAGTCAAACGCCGCTACAACGAACGCTTCTACTACGAAAGAGCCTGTACAACGCTTTAATAGCCTGTACATCTGCTTTATTGGGGTCATTAAAGTGCGCGATGGATATAACGAAGTGACGTGTATAACGAAGAATTATCGCGGTCCCACACGCTTCGTTATACAGGCGTTCGACTGTACATTTAAGCCAAGAATGCCATGCTACAAAAGTCGCCGTATGAATTAGCACCTGAGAAGAGAATCTCATTGATCTTGCATGGCATTGCCGACGACAAATGGGCGAACGCTCTGGCGTCCCACAATTGCAGGTCGGTGCTCGAACTTATCGACAGAGCAATGTGCATGGATAGCTAACGGCCACTCAAAAAGAGCAACTACGCAAACGAGGAACACGAAGAGCTGTACCGGAGGACAGCTGCAAGCTTCGAAGATAATACACAACGTAACACAATTAAATGCTACAACTGTGGCAAGCCGGGGCACTTCTCAAGAGAATGTTGCATTCCGAAGACACCCACCACTCTTCGGGCGGAAGAAAGACGCAGCGCACACAGTCCGACGACGTCATCTCCAAGACGTTTTGAGCAAAGCGATGACGAACGCCGAAGCCGTACCACCATGTCAAGAAACGTTCATTGCTTCCTACCTACAAGCGGGGACGACCTACCCATTGTTCATGACACAATTGGCTCAGACACAACTGTGAAGGTATGCATCTACACGGGCGCAAACGTCTCAATCATTAGCTCTGAAGCTCTTCCGCCCAACTCCAGCGTCACCGTTCATTCCAATATATCTGAGATAAACGTTCTTGGAACACGAGTAAGACCCGAGAAAGTCACAGCTTTTACTATCACGGTAGGCACTACTCGGGTTTGGCTACCCGAGGTGTTCGTCACGGAACTACCTGCTCCTATCGACATCCTTCTGGGATCAGATTGGAGACAACTTGCCAACGTAGATGTTACATTTCACCCCAGCAACGACGTAACGGATAGTTCAACTGCCTCAAGGAAACACGCTTGAACGTTGCAGCCCAAGCACATCAAGTGAGCTAACGGGTAAAACACTCATTGCATCGTTCTGTCAACGCGAGCTTTTTATTGGCACAGCTCCTGTGCGTGGAAAAAGCACGGCGATAGATTTGTGAAGCTAGAAACGCAAGCGAGTGCCCCAGACACCGAACTTATCGAGCACATCGAAATGGCCATCAAAGAAATGACTCAAGATGCATCGGTCGATCAACGAAACAAGCTTCGTCGCATTCTACTGACACATCACTCAGCCTTTGTCGATGGCGAGAATAAAATAGGGCTATGCCCCCATTCCGAACATTCAATTGATCTCAGAGACAATATACCAGTCACATCTCGCCCGTATAGATGCTCTCCTGCTGATCGCCAGTTTCTCAAAAAGAAGGTCAATGATCTACTACAAAAGGGCATCATGAGAGAAAGTGATAGCGAATATGCATCTGCAACGATTGTGGTGGATCAACCGCATCACACCACGACACCTCGACGAATGGTGCATGACTATCGTAAGCTGAACGCAAAAACGATCAACACTCTCTACCCGATGCCAATCATCGAAGATGTTCTTAGTGAAGTGATGTCCGAAGAAGCGAAGTACTTTACAGTCATGGATGTGAAGTCTGCTTTTCTCACCATACGGGTTAAACAAAGCGATGTACACAAAACAGCATTTGTTACCCCCGACGGAAAATATGAGTACCTGCGAATGGCATTTGGTTTCTGCAAAGCACCACGGACGATGCAAACTGTGATGCGTCGCAGCTTCGATGGGCTGCCCCGCACCGCAACCTACATGGACGACATTGGTCAAGGAGCCTCTTCAGTCGATGAGTCTCTTACTCTACTGGAGGAGGCGCTAAAGCGTGTCATAACAAACGGGCTCCGTATGAACATCAAGAAATGCCAGTTAGTCTCTTCTAGAGTAACATTTCTTGGCTACGTCATCACGCAAGAAGGGAGAGTTCCAGATCCCTCACGAGTTGCATCTATCGATAAATTTGAACCTTCGCAAAGCAAGAAAAAGCTCTACGCGTTCCTCCAGTTTGCAAGTTACTTCCGAAGGTTCATTAGTAACTTCTCTGCCATCACGTCCCCTCTACGTGCCTTGCTGGCTCGTGACACTGATTTCATCTGGACTGAAATTCACGAGAAAATCGCCAATGACGTGAAGAGAACTTTGACAAGTCCTCTAATAATCGCAAACTTCAGGTACGGATGGATGCCCAACAATAATTTATATCGACGCCAGTCAAGCTGGTCTGGTAGCGGTACTCGTCCAAGTTCAAGAAGAGAGAGAACGAGTAATCGAGTATGCAAGCCGCAGTCTCAATGAACACGACTCGAAGCTCCATTCAAACACCCTTGACTGTATGGCTCTCCACTGGGCCGTCACCGACAAATTCGCCATTTTTGTTTGTGGAGGACCTCGATTCACGATTGTCACAGGCAACATGAGCCTTACGTACCTCGTAAAACAGGGTACAATCAACCGCAGATTCACCAGGTGGACACTCGATTTAGCGTAATACGAATTCGATCTTGTACACCAATCTGGAAAACTCAACGGAGCAGCAGACGCGATGTCACGACTTGACATGCCGGACAGAGACCTGGAAGGCCTCATCAACAACGAGGCGGCTGGATGCACACTCAAGTGCTTGGCGATTGTGCTGAGTCAGGACTCCCGCCTCAGGAGTTTCCAGACGTCTGATCCGGAATGCCAACAACTTAAACTACTGCAAAACAAGAAGAACAGTCTCTTCGAAACTGACAACGGGCTCCTCGTACGGAAACTGATCCGTAATGGACGACAAATTACGCGAATCGTGGTACCTCTCGTGTTGCGCGACATTGTAATGTCTATGTGCCATGATAAGGTCGGACATATGGACACAAGAAAAACGTCAGATCAGGTTTCGAAGCGCTACTGGTGGCCGTCCGTGACCAAAGACGTCGCACGGTATGTTCGATCGTGAGACATATGTAGGCAAATAAATCGCCGCACAACTGCCAAGGAAGGATGCCTTAACCCAAGAGACATTCCTGACGAACCAAACAAAGTGATCTCGCTTGATCATTTTGGGCCAATGGTGAGAAAAAGAAGGAAATACCCACGTTTTGGTATGCATTGACCACGCTACTCGCTACGTCGACGCGTCAGCTGTCCCCAGCACGGCTTCCATCCACTACATCAACTTTCTGACGAAGAGATGGATCCCCAGGTTTGGGG
The DNA here is from genome assembly GCA_013358835.2 of Ixodes persulcatus. NCBI lineage: Eukaryota > Metazoa > Arthropoda > Arachnida > Ixodida > Ixodidae > Ixodes > Ixodes persulcatus. The sequence goes on from JABSTQ010009058.1 coordinate 557,328, forward strand.
TACCGGAAATAATCATCACAGACCAAGCAAGGGGATTTGTGAACCAAAACACGAAAAGAATTCATCAACGTCTCGGTGTGACACACACCACATCTCCACCATATTGGCCGGAAGCAAACGGTCTTATCGAAAGAATGGTAGGAACAATCAAAAAAGTCCTACGAAAACTTGTGGACAATCGTCTCGACTGGCATATCGCATTGCAAGATGCAGTAAACGCCGTTAAGGTCACGAGACAGAGCTCAACGCTATACAGCCCTTTCTGGCTAATGCACGGGTATGATCCCAAACTTCCAGGAGAACTAAACATTGGAAGCGTTGATGATGACATCACAGAAACCGAAACGTTGCTCAACCTTGCCAGGAGTCGATGCGCTGCAAAGCAGAATTTGGAAAATAGCCAGCAGCTGGCGAAAGCCCGCTACGAAGCCGACATGAAGGCAGCTTGTTTTAACGTCGGTGACTTTGTATACTGTATCAAAAGATCTCGGTGTGGAACCCTGGACTCTCTATTTGAAGGACCGTACGAAATCACAGAATTCAAAGACAGCAATACTGTGTTGCTGAAAAGAGCCGTCCCCATAGAGGGCAGATCCAACTCAAGACTGGCTAATTTACAACAGCTACGAAGATTCGTCGCAAGAGATATCGAGCCAGTCGAGCTATCAGACACTATAATAGGACAGGCGCTAGCAAACCAAGTGGAAACAGAATCGCTGCAAAACACGCTCAACTTTCCAGAGGGATCTCCCGAAAGCGTTGAAGAACCAGCTAGTTCAGCGCACAGCGGAGATGAATTGGACGCAGCAACTCAGAACGCAACATCAACACGTATGCCAAGGGAACGAAGGCCTCCAGCATACCTCCGAGAATATATCACAAATTGAAGTGACATACAGACTTGAATTGAGGACAATTCAAACTTTAAAGTGGGGCTTGTTAGCAGTGCGAGTAAGAAAAAGAAAAGAAAGAAAAGTGGTCGAGACACGAGCACGAGCGGGGGAAAAAAAGAAGAAGGACGAGGAGCATAGGGACGCACGAGCACGGACGATACGGAACGATTTGTAACGCTTTCTGATTAAATGTTTTTTCTTAACTCTAACACGAACAGGCTCTGCAACTGGAGGATCCAATGAGACGCTTGATGCGTATCACAAAACCGCATATCCGTCCTACAGAACATGACATCTACACAAGAAGAAGGCATCTTATACCCCTGTTATAGGGGGTATTCACTGGACGCCATATTTGAGGGCGATGTTTAGAGCGCATGCTCAGAACGAGCTCACGTTAATAGGCTGCTAAGACCGTCAATCTTGATGGTGCGGAATGCACGTGGCAAAAGAACTGTGGAAGCTCGCCATCAGCACGTGCTCAGCAGTCGTGCACACAGATATGGCCGCCAGTGAATACTCCCTATACCCCTGTTACACGGGCACACTTAACCGCGGTTACGCGGCACCACAGATACCGCACTATACTCTCGGACAACTATTCCATAAGAAGTGAAGAGCGCAGCGTGCACTGCTTCGATGGGTGCTCAAGATGCTCAAGCGCACGTTCGCCCATAGCTTTGACTGCAGAGCCGCAGAATGTCCTCCGCAAGTATTGTGCGCTAACTGTGGCTTAGCGTAACTGCAGTTAAGTGTGCTCGTGTAACAGGGGTATTATACCCCTGTTACACGGGCACACTTAACTGCAGTTACGCTAAGCCACAGTTAGCGCACAATATTTGCCGACAACATTCTGCGGCTACGCAGTCAAAGCTATGGGCGAACGTGCGCTTGAGCATCTTGATCATGCATCGAAGCAGTGCACGCGCGCTCTTAACTTCTTATGGAATAGCTGTCCGAGAGCAGAGCCGTATATTAGGAGAGTTTGGACAATAGGCGGAGCAAAGGCCGCCGCCAGCGCCGAATATTCCCCCCACGCTTAGAGCGTAAACTAAATTTGTGACACAGCGTCGACCAATCAGGAGACCTCTACTCCATCTCACAAATGTCGACAGTGAAGACAAAGGCACAGGCGCGTGAGCCTAGCTCAGCGAAACGCTATTGTTTGTACGAGACCTCGTGCATAGGAGGCACTCTCCAAAGCCACGCGCTCGTGGCCATGCCTTTGTCTGCACTGCTAGAACAGCGTCCTGAGACTGGCTTGAAAGAAAGCAGTGCAAAGGGTGGGGTGCGCGAGCGTCTTGAGACGCGGAGTTCCGCTCGGCACGGCTCAAATTATACTTCGTTTCACTTTACCTGCGAGCGAAGCCAAAGCTAGAAGCGCGAGACCAGCGCTTTTTGCATTTCTCCCCAGCTCGCGCGCTCGAGCAAAGCCTGAACGCACGGAGCTTCCGTGCTCGCGCTTCCAGTTTTGCCTTCGCTCGCACATAAGGTGAAACGAAGTATAGTCGTGGCACAAATTTAGAGCACGCGACCACCGCTAGGGGCTGTTTCGCGGCCTGTGGTTGGCCCGAGATGCTCGCCTATTCAAACCAATGTATGGCCAAACTCTCTCAATAAACGGCTCTGTCCGAGAGTATAGTGCGGTATCGGTGGTGCCGCGTAACAGCAGTTAAGCTGAGTTAACCGCGGTTAAGTGTGCCCGTGTAACAGGGGTATTACACGGGCAAACTTAACTGCAGTTAGGCTAAAGCCCGGTTCACACAGTTGCGTTTGACTGCGTTTGACTGCGTTGTGGCAGCGAGACACCAGGACATTCCTGCTGCTTATGTCGCGTGCCAAGATGATTCCTTGAATTGGATTCCAGGCTTCATACGAAGCACAGATGTGCCGGTGACTCGCTTTCGGTTCTCGCCGCAACGCAGTCAAACGCACTCAAACGCAAGTGTCTGAACCGGCCTTAAAGGGATACTGAACCATAGAATTTAGTGTCCATAATAAGTGGCGCACGTTATTTCCACGAGCCAGCAGCCGCCGGTGTGCGCGAGCACACGCAACAAAAATGACGTCAAAGATCTCCATTCGCGGTTAAGATGGCAGTGAAATGCATGGGCTTCGGGCGGAAGGAGAATAAAGACAAGTTTTTCATCTATACAGTGGTGTCTGGTGTGAAAGGTAAGCGATTAATTGGTCTAACAAGCATGTAGCTTTCACTTGTAGAGATGAAAAGCCTGACTTTATTCTCCTTTGGCCCGAAGCCCATGCATTTCACAGTCCTCAAGCGCGAATGGAGGTCTTTGACGTCATTTTCGTTGCGAGTGCTCGCGCACACCGGCGGCTGCTGGCTCGTGGAAAGAACGTGCGCCACTTATTATGGACACTAAATTCTATGGTTCAGTATCCCTTTAAGCCACAGTCAGCGCACAATACTTGCCGACAACATTCTGCGGCTATGCAGTCAAAGCTATGGGCGAACGTGCGCTTGAGCATCTTGAGCATCTATCGAAGCAGTGCACGCGCGCTCTTCACGTGTTATGAAATAGCTGTCCGAGAGTAGAGTGCCTCAATGTCCTTCTGTTTAGGGTGATGCCACCCTTTGTAGTACCCGATGCCGACAGCACGCGCTCACAGGGAAAATACAAAGAAATCGCGGGAAACAAAATGTCGCCATAGCACAGTCAGCGCCAGGAGCGCGTGCAGGGACACGCTCATTCACGCGCTTCAGAATAAAAGATAAAAACAAGCGCTGGGAACAAAATGGCCAGATGTCATCACCCCAAGCAAAGCGCACGTGAAGGCACCCTATCCGAGAGTATACTGCGGCATCTGTGGTGCCGCGAAACAGCAGTTAAGCTGAGTTAACTGCGGTTAAGTTAATACCTCTGTTACACGGGCGCACTTAACTGCAGTTACGCTAAGCCACAGTTAGCGCACCATACTTGCCGACAACATTCTGCGGCTATGCAGTTAAAGCTATGGGCGAACGTGCGCTTGAGCATCTTGAGCACCCATCGAAGCAGTGCACGCGCGCTCTTCACTTCTTATGGAATAGCTGTTCGAAAGTATAGTGCGGTATCAGTGGTGCTGCGTAACAGCAGTTAAGCTGAGTTAACCGCGGTTAAGTGTGCCCGTGTAACAGGGGTATAAGACTATCTAATACATGCGAAAGCCGAGACTAATGCCCGGGTCACACCCTTCATACATCATACAAAGGACAGTCTGTAAACAGGTGGTTCGAATGCCGCGTGCCAAGTTTTCTCCTTGAACTCATTGCCATGCGGCATTCGAAGCACGGACCTCGCGGTGACTCGCGTTCGAATCTGTATGCAGACTGTTTCATGTATGATGCGTAAGCAGAACGACCCCGGCTTTAGAGGCTGGCGAGTTGGCGGGATGAACAAATGTCGACGAAAGAGCCAGTAGACCGGTCTCACGAACCAGTTTCGTCACGCCGCCGCTGCCGCAATGCATAGACAGAACCACGTGGACAGAACTTTAGTCTTTGTGCACGTGAGGCAACCTCGCTGGAGCTCTGCTAGCACAGAGCACGAGACGGCACGAACCGTCTCGTGTACTACCGCCTGCCTCCTTTTAAGGCTGCGGTCCCACGGCAGCCATCTTGAACAAGGCGTTAGTTCAACCAATAGATGGCGACACACACCCGTGGGGTGGCCGAAACATTGGTTCACGGTGGGATGGCTCGAGCACCATCACGTTCCCCTCGTGGCCTTGCTCGCGCCGCTGCCAGCTGTGCTCAGCTGGCTCAATAGCGTGGCCCGTGGCCCAGCAAACGCATGTATGCGAGAATGTCAGGCTTTGTATAAATTGTTCTCTGATATAGGAGGTATTCACTGGCCGCCATATTTGAGGTCACTGTTTAGAGCGCATGCTCAGAACGAGCTCGCAATAATAGGCTGCAAAGACCGGCAATCTTGGTGGTGCGGAATGCACGTGGCGAAAGAACTGTGGAAGCTCGCGTTCAGCACGCGCTCCGCAGCCGAGCACACAGCTATGGCCGCCAGTGAATACTCCCTATAGGAGGTATTCACTGGCCGCCATATTTGAGGTCACTGTTTAGAGCGCATGCTCAGAACGTGCTCGCATTAATAGGCTGTCAAGACCGGCAATCTTGGTGGTGCGAAATGCACGTGGCGAAAGAACTGTGGAAGCTCGCGTTCAGCACGCGCTCCGCAGCCGAGCACACAGATATGGCCGCCAGTGAATACTCCCTATAGACGCTTTACAGCAGCTGTGCATGGGCGCCGCCATAACTGACCTTCAGTTTTTGTTCCCTCTTATTCCGTTCGCTTGACTTCATCATTTCCACAGCAGGAAAGGTTATTGCCATTTTAAGTGTTACTGTGTCCTTCCCCCCAGCATAGGCCGTTGTGGAGACTCGTCAACGCCCGCTTCAGTGGCTCGGCATCTCGGTAAGACAAGAGAAGGGCGGCTATGGCGGCTCAATCTGCCGCGTGTGTAAAGCGCCTATAGGGAGATGCGGTTCGGCGGTTGCCACGGCCTTTCGCAATAAATCTTACCAAGAAGGAATCAATTGTTGATTGACGTGTCAATATTCTTTCAATGAAAACTTCTTCTGCAGGAATGCACGCTCAGTAGACTCAATATTCCAAGACACCAGTGGAAGCGGACGTCAAGTAAACTGCTTCGCAATGGACCTTTTCCGAGAAGCGTTCTGCGCACGCGCGAGCGCCCGATGCCAAGCGGCGGAAGTCGGCACTAAAAATCGAGGAAATTCGGAAGGAGGCTGTGGATCAGCGAGTAGAGCACGTAATTTCCGCATATATATAATTGTGTTACACAAAAAAAAGAAAGTGGACGGAAAGAAAAACACAACGTTTGGGTCGTGTTTTTCTTTCCCCTCTTTAAAGTCGCTTTATGCACGCGCCGCAGCTCAGAGAGCGAAGAAACTGGTAGCGTAGCTCCCATTATCGATTGGTAGCGCAGGTAGGTCACTTCCTCGATTTTTAGTTCGTGCAGCCACCGCCTGGTGCCGTCGGTATGTGGAAAAGGTCCATTTACGGTACTTACCTCACCATTATAATGACGACCGAAAAGGGACATAACGAAATATTGTGTTTCATGGGATCCGGAAGATTTTGTAAAGGTTGTTACATTATAGTTCCCTGAAGACAAACGCCGTGGCAATATTTTCGGAAGTACCGATATAATGTTGTAAGTACAGCTTAGGAGAAGTTTGATGAAAACCATCAGAATAAATAGGAAGACATTTATTTGCAATGAAGACGTTATGAATGAACGGCGTTTAGCGACGGCAAGTTATGAGCGTATGGGAATTTATAAGTTCACGTGATTGCTAACTATGGACATGCGGACACCTGTTTTGTCGGGAGATGGAGTAGCGGTGATGACCTGATATCAGACGATTCGTGGCAGACGAACAAGCAAGTTTCTTCTCAGCGAATGGTAAGCGTCCAGTGTCAAGCACAGCACGTGGCTACCGACGTTGTCGACGTTTCGAACACCTACCACTTTCGACAAAAGTGCTGGCACCTGGGCTAACTTTGTGGAAAGAGTCGAAGGCTTCCTCGAGTCCAGCGCCATCATGAACTGTAACTGAAAACGATCCACTATTCAGAGTGTGGGTGGCGAAACGTATCCGCATCTAGGGAGTCATGGTCGATGCGTACTCTAAGTGGTTGGAAGTTTACACGATGCCTGCCACGACGTACAAACGCGTCATTGACGTTCTACGCTCTCTTTTCCCTACTTTTGCCCTACCGAAAATACTTTTCTCTGATAACGCGCCAAATCTTGCTTCAAATGAAATAAACAAGTCCCCCCCCACCAAAAAAAAAAAAAAAAACGGCATCAGGCATTACATTAGTGCACCATACCATCCTGCAACTAACGGGCAAGCAGAACAGATGGTGTGCGAAACGAAAAAAGCCCTCTTGAAGCTTAAGGAAGAAGCAGTTCAATAAGTTGTACACATGTGGCTTATTCCTAGACTTACGAAAAGCTTTTGATACTGTGCAACACAATATTCTACTAGGAAAGCTTCAAACTTGCGGAGTTCGAGGTGTCGCATTAAAACTAATTAAATCCTATCTTACAAATCGCTATCAATACGTTTATATCAATAATCAATCATCTAATAAATTAAAAATACAAAACGGAGTTCCTCAGGGCTCTATCCTGGGGCCTCTGTTGTTCCTTGTATATATTAATAATATAACAAATATACCAGGCTCTCCTCAGTTAATAATGTATGCAGATGATACAAATGTATTTTTCTCTGGCTTTACAAAAGAGTGTTTAGAAAATTCTGCAAATGCCTACCTCGTGAACCTATCAAATTGGCTACAAATCAATCGTTTAAGTTTAAATACAAGTAAAACTAAATATGTAATTTTTAAACCAGTAAACAAACGAGATTGCAGCTCTGTCAATATAACGTTTGATGGCACATTATTAGAGCAAGTAAGAGATCAAAAATTTTTGGGTGTATGGTTTTCCGAGGACCTATCGTGGAATACTCATGTCAATAAACTTAAAACTGAATTATCTCGAGTTACTGGCAGCATATATAAAATTCAAAACGTAGTACCTACCTGGTTAAAACAAATGTTATACTATTCCTTATTTTACTCTAAAATTAGTTACGGTATATTGGTCTGGGGAACAACAACAGCTACGAACTACAATAAAATAATTATATTACAAAAGAGAATACTACGTATATGTGAAAACTACAGAGGTGATAAAAGAAACTTAAGCACACAGCCACTTTTTGTAAAATATAATATGCTCAAGGCTAACCAGGTTTACTACTTTAAACTGTTAGAATGGATACATAAGAACGAACTGCACACCACACCAACAAATAGCGTGAGCGCATATACGCTTCGAGATCCAAAGATAAAAATGCCCACCATAAGAACAAATTACGGCCGACAAACTTTAACTTTTCAAATAATTAAAATTCTAAACAATACAGATATGAACATAGACTATAACACTACTTTCTATAAATTCAAAAGTAAATGCAAAACGCTTCTGGTTGGTGGTGCTATTACATTTTCATTGTGAAGTTTTCTCTCCATTTCTAGTTTCTGAACTTATCTTATTCATGATCTCAATGCGTATGAAGTTAGACCACTCTTTTCTCTTGGTCAAAGTTTTATATTAGTGACCCCCCTGAATGTACATTTATTTGTTGTTGTTGTTTTATTATATTTATTATTTTTTTTTTTTTTTGCGTAAAGCATGCATCACTTTGCTGATGTTCAACGTTAATATGTTCTTAATGTGATGTGTCACGCAAGTGGTTTTTACTATTTCAGCTGATTGCCTGTGTATAATCTAATCTTCACTCTGATTTGTTGCCTTGTTGTTTTGTTGTGATTGATGGTGCGCTTTGCCTGGATTGTGCAATCCTGTGATTGCGGCTTCCAGAGTGTGTATTTTCTGCTTTGTTGCATTGTTGTTGTATATGACACTTTTATCTTTTCTGCCACGGCTGAACTGTTGGGGGGTAGAGGCTCCGTCAGGCACTTGTGCCTTTATCTTTGCCCCCCATGCGGAAAGATATCCGCAAAACAAATAAAGAAAAAAAAAAGAATTGCCAGGTTCTTGTTCGAGCAGCATGCGATGGTCTCATCTTACACGGTAAAAACACCCGCCGAAGCAATGTTCGGCGGACGAAGAGCCACACCCCTCGATCTCATATGATACTATGGCCATGAATGAAGATCGAGAGATTCCCAGATCGCGAGTAATGGCTGATTATTCGGTCGGACAACTCGTCTACGTGAGGAATTTCAGCGGAAGACGGGCCTTCCGTGTAAAACTTGAGTAGAAAAGGCTCTATGTTGGTTGACAAGAAGGTGTCATCCCTCTGAAGACGTTGGATATCAATGCCCTTGAGTGTAAATATAACGAAATCACAAAACTCTCTTTGTGTATTGTGTAACTGCCCTTGTATTTGGTAGTAGAGGCTATGGTGGTGATTTGGACCTTTCACGCCAGGCTCCTTTTTCTTATTTTTCGCCTCATACTCCTTTGCGGTTTCAGTGGGCTTCAAGAATCTTTTGGAACGGGGACACTTTACGTCAATGAGGCCATTTGTTCCAAGTAGTCAATCAGGGAATGCTGCTAGAAATCCGTCCTTCATATTAACGAATAAGCCGCACTTCTGCAGATTGCAGTTTTCCTGTTCCACGTACAGTTGTAAAGCAGCATCCTCATTGATTCTACCATATTCTGTTGCGGGTGAAGAAAGGTCTTTGGGTACACGATACTTGAAACAAGTCTGGCACTGTACGTTGTGGTTCGACACCCACTAATATCGTAGTCCTTGTAGAGCCTCATAATTTAATCATTACCTCGTCACCTCATATTGATCTTCATCAACAGTAAGTACAATAGGCTACCGCCATATTACAATCCAAGAATTGAAAAATTGAGTCCTTCAATCCTTCAATATGTTTATTATTTATATAATGTTATTACGTTACATTACCTCGAGACGATCAACGTCCATCGTCGATCTTCAAATACTTATATAAGGGGGGGGGGGGGGGGGGGGGCGATCGGTGGCCGAGTGCATGTCTAGCGCACACCAGCTCGGAGCACGTGGAGCGAAAGCTCGCGCTGCAGAACCTACACCGCCCCTGCCCGTTTCGATGTGGAAGAGCATCATACCGGCGTGCGGTCGTGTATCACTACTGCGTGGTGCACGTTAAAGACCCCAGGTTTGCGGTTGTACCTCACTGGCTAAATTGCTCATCTACACCTGAGACACACGCCCACTAAGGCAGACTAACTTCCGGCTGTATAAACATACACACAACAATTTGCAATTAGACGCACAATCACAAAGAACACAGCGTGCCGCCTCTTTTCTTTGGACAGTCTTTTTTTTAACCAGCGCAAGTTCGCGCGTTCTCTCTTTTGAGACGGTTAGAACTAACGTTGATTAGAACAGTCGCACATAAAACCCGCGTTTCTCCTACCCGGCCGCTTCCTCCTCTCATTATGTGTAGGTGGTTAAAACTAAATAAGCTATAATAATGGTGTATTATTCATATTTAGTTTCAGTTTCAGTCAGGGGAAAGGAGGTTCGCGGGAAGTAGGGCCAATAAATGAGCTGCGCTTAGTGTATCGGCACTCTCTTCCCCGACAGTGTTGTGGGCGCCGCCATTTTGGTGCTTGTGCAGAGCAGGCGCAACTGCCGATCGTCATGATTCAAAATTGCGACTTCCTCAGCATTAGATTTGGTGTTAGGAAGCTCATGTAATATTGCTTTGCTTTGTCGCAAACTGTTTAAAGTGGAGGACGGAAAAGCGTTTCTTGTGATTTCAGATACAGCTTCAAATAACTGGCAACCATGATTTTAAGCCACAATATGGCCAAGTGTCGCTACTCTGAAGCATAGCTTATTTAATGACACTATTCATGCCCTTGTTCAAGAAGCTTGTAATACCTGGAGGGGCCATGACGTGAGCCCCGTGGATTCCACAAGCCACTACATTTTGACACCTGCCTCTTCCTCATTGTTCCCGCTAGTGCCAGTAAATTAGCTACGCTTCAGAGTAACGACACTTGGCCATATTGTGGCTTAAAATCATGGTTGCCAGTTATCTGAAGCTTTATCTAAAATCACAGGAAACGCCGCGTCCTCCACGAATGTTTAAACAACCCGCGACAGAGCATAGCAATATTGTATCAGCTTCCTAGCACCGCATCTAATGCAGAGGAAGTCGTACTTTTGGATCATGACGATCGGCAGTTGCGTTTGCTCTGCACAAGACCCAAAATGGCGGCGCCCAAAACAATTTTGGGGAACGGAGTGCCGATACTTTAAGCGCAGCTCATTTAGTGACTCTAGGCATGAAGTGAACTCGGGTGTATTCTTTCCCTCTTCGTCTTTATCGTTTATTGATTTCAATTATATCGAATAATGAACACGTTATATCACACTACGCTTGTGTAATTATTTGTCTTAGATTTATTAACCTGACCCAGTACTTAAACCGTTCATTTATCGATAGTAAATCTTCAAATATATTTTCTAAATGTGATGGTAAAACGACACGGAGATTGATGATGATACAGACGCCAACGCCGCCCTCGAAAATTTTTCGAACTTAGAAATCAGCAGTTTTGTCTGCCATCCGCCAGGTAGCGCAACAAAACACCCAAACAGCTTTTAATTGTTTTTAAAATTAGCTAAGCTCTACAACTATCAAGAAACCAAAGCAAGATCATTGGGAAAATCTAATACATCGCAATGTATATCTATTCCATAAAATAAATGTTATTAGATGCCAATAAATTTGTTTGATGTTCAAAAAAGATGTGCGTCAAAAACAGGTAAGTTTGAAGGGCTCCCGGAGCGTTATGACTTTGAAAATAAAAAAAAGCCACCGTCCACCTCTTGGGCAACTATTGTAGTTCTAAATGTTATAAAAGATTTTACCATAGTTTAATTATTTACTCAGCGGCATTTGAATTACCATGACTCGAAGCACAAAAAAGTGCTACTTTTGATATAGAATATCTAAACAAAAAATGTTACACAACATTAATTTTTTTTTCTGCATATTACCAATTATAAGCACTACATTTGTAGCTAATTTCATTGCCCTATCGCTTGTCATTAAAAACATATTTTTGCTGAAAAATGTCAATTTTAGGGCAATATTTGGAGAGCTGAAAAAAACAAAGTAGTGCAAATACCAAAAAAGTATACCGTTACATTCTGCTCCGACATCATCTTAACAAAACTGTTCTATTGGAACCGTGTTATTTTTAATGAATCGTTCATAAAACATGAACCAGCGGAGCAAGTGAGAGTCCGGGCCATCATATTCGCAACGCTACAAATGCGCATGAACAGTATAAACCAATACATACATAGTATCAAATGAAAGAAGATTGCATTGCCTTTCGAATGACATCAATCCCACAAAACAGTATTTAAAAGGAGATGAGTAATGACCTGCCAAGAAGTACCTAAACTGCCACATTCATTGGGACCGTGGCCTTAAAGGACACATGCAAAGAAAAAAAACATTTTTTTTAAACAGCTTAGATGGAAAAAGGATATCATAAAACGATTTTACAACGAAGAAAAAAAATTTTTAGAGCTATATTTACGGCGCTATCGAATTTGTAGTTGGCGCCCGCGGGCGCCGCGGAAAAGTGGCCCTTATTTATCACGTGACGGGCCCATATTTGTCACGTGGTGCTCGCGCTCTTTCGGAAGCTTCCTATGGCCTCTAAAAGTAACTTATTCATCTTTGTTTGAAGTATAACAAAAAACTAAGATGAATAAGTAACTTTTAGAGCCCAAAGGAAACTCCTGAAAAAGCGCAAGCAGACGTGATCGACCTGTGCGCCGGTCAGATGACGGCGGCGGCGCCCCGAACCAGACGAACTTCTGCGGCGGCGGCGACGGCGGCGTGGAGAAACGCGTTGAAGCGGCGTTCGCACAACGCTCAGCGTGCGGCGGCGGCGTCGCTTTACGGCTCGGCGACGCAGGGCGGCGGCGCGCGGGCCTACCACGTGACCAGCGGCGGCTCCAGCGGGCGCCAACTACAAATTCGTATAGCGCCGTAAATATAGCTCTAAAAATTTTTTTTCTTCGTTGTAAAATCGTTTTATGATATCCTTTTTCCATCTAAGCTGTTTAAAAAAAATGTTTTTTTTCTTTGCATGTGTCCTTTAACTGAAGTTAAACGTTCAGTAAAACGTGAAACGTTCCGTAAAATCAGTCTGTAAAGGTTTTTTTTTTTTTGCTTTTCTTTGCAACGTTATGTTGCGGCCACAAGGCACAGCAACGGTACAAACCCAGAAGTATTCACATCATTCTTTATTTTTTATGTTTTTGGCTGTGTACAAATCAAACTTTGTAGATTAGGGTCAATTGGCAAACTCCCGGGAGGCGGCGGTAGCGCTTTGGTAGCGCTTCCGATAGGCGGCGCTAGCGTCCCGTTGGGATTTAAGAGCGCGCCACACGGTCATGGTATCACCCAGGCGCGCGCTTAAAAGCATGCTCCAAAGGCTCCGTAAGTGTGGCACGCGGAGCACGGTAACGGTTTGCTAAAAGTCCCTATTGTTCCTTATCAGCGACCTACTTTACTAACCGGACGCGCGAGCAGAGAATTCCGTGATATGACCGATGCTTTCAGGCGTGCACCAGGGAAAAGAGCTAATTAAAACCACGGATAGGTGCACTTCGTGGCGAGAAAACATTGTAGAATATACTGACATTTTAGATTTGCTTTGGTGTACACGTTCTCTTTAAATACATTTTGTTCAGCGGTAATTATTTGCTTTCCAAGTACTACGGCGGCTTGATTGGCCGCGTGAAAACACCTTTCAGAGCAGGAGGCTAGCGCCCAAGGGACCGATCCTATAGCAAACCGCAGCGCCACCGCTTCGCCGGCTACTCCGGGGCGCGCTCGGTTGCCATGGCCTCCCGCGCTCTTTCCCAATTAACCCTAATTTAAAAACTTTGGTACAAACCATAGACTGCACTACAGCCAACGACAGGTTAAAAACCCAGTAGATGTTCCACCTCGAGCGCGAGTTATGTGCAATCGATAACACTTCGTCGAACGCGGAGCCAAAGAACTGACGAAAGACAACGAGCTGATGCTGTAGGCGGATTCACTGGGTTCTTAAAGGGCCCATGAAACGAATTTTGGGCTGGAATAAATCAATTTATATTGGGATTTTACTAATAGCGCATCGTTCAGTGGGCCAAAAGAACAAAGGTAGAAAGTCAGAAACCTGACTTTTGGTACGAAAATTTTGAAAACACAGCGGACTATTTCGTACCTCCTTCCCTTCGTAAACTCTCTGCCTTTTCACTGTGATACATCCGCGGTCCCCGCAGCGCGTCACGGGCACCCGCAGCGCGTCACCGGGCCCAAACGCACGTGACACGACACCGGACCTCACTTAATCCCTTCACCCCTAAGCTGACATTGTGGTGGAAGCTACGCGTTTGCCGGACTAATCAGCCACCTTCCTTTCATCAGCTGACCTCATTCTCTGCGGGTCGGTATGCGCGAGAGAGCGTGATCACGTGGCAAAAGTGTGGCCGGGCCCAACGAGCACGTAGCTTCCACAGCACTGTCAGCTTTGGGGTGAACAGGGTGCGGAAAGCAACTTGTCTGAATTTTGAGCGACGGGCTTATCTTCTAGGGGGACAATGGCTGTGTCCGGCTACACAAGCGAGATTCCCAGCAAGAGGGGACTCCCCGTTTCCGTCTTCTTGAACTGTTTGGTACAATGCGCGATTTATGAGTTGAGGAGGAAAGCTAAACAGGAAAAAGTTGGAAAAACGTTCCATGACTCCTTTAACGCGCCACCAACTATTCGCGACTCCAGCGACCTATAGGGGACGCCACTATCGGGCAAATATGGCGGTCGAAACCAGGTCGTGCCGTGCCATGTGCCAGCTCAACGCACAACGCTGGGGCACCAGCAAGTAAGCATTGGACTCAAGATTGGTTCCCCCGCGTTTTATCTTCCACGTTTCGAACCTGCGGCGACGTGCTGGGGTAAGCGAACTTCCAGAGGCTTGACTTTCTTCGAGCAAACGAGGAAAGAACTGCCCACTGTCCTTCCACGGTGCTGACGAACGTTGATAAACGCAGAATGTCTGGCTCGAACGGTTACATAGGTCGCGTGCAGAGCTACCTGGGTCACAAGGCGATACGGTTACGACACAGTCACCGGTAGAACTGTTCTGTCACGCAAACCGCCGACAACATGTAAACACGAAAGCCAGAAGAGACGAGCAGAAATCGCGAAAGGACCTGTTTTGGCCAGTTCAGTGTTTTTCCGCTAGGTGCCGCCCGTTTTGCTGGAGTCGCGAATAAGTGAACGAAGCAAGCAGTTGTCAAAGCCATTTAATAATGACCGCGTCAAAATTTTGTAGCACCCTGGTAGTTAATGCGCGAAGTCGCAAAATCGGATTGAATGACGTCTCGCTGGAATTATTCATATATTGATGTGTACGGCCTTAGACACACTCGACTTCGCGCGATACTTTCAAACGCATTTTATATGCGAGTGCTCGTGCAAATAAAGAATTTTTTTAGAGAAATGATCACGCGCCTGCGGCTTCGATAACACAGCGCACAACTCTGAAGAAGACTGAGGACGCACAGGGCATCGGATCGACTATAATAATAGATATTCAACTTATCACGCTCTCGAATTTTGATTTTGACCGCCTTCACGCACTTCAGGAGATAGCACACGCCGCTATTTTTTTACTTCTTCGTTGAAACCGATGCAGCAATGAATGATTAAAGAAAACAATAATATGTTTATTCAGGCATACATTCGTTTGACTGTGTAGGTGTGCGAAGATGAATATGTGCAGGTATATAGGCATGTGAGCATAATTTAATTGTCCATGTATGCACCCGACAACTTCCCCGAACAAAATGAACTGCAGTGCTCAGTGCCTCCTCTTGTCACGTCTGCGGTCCCCACAAGACCAATTATCTCTTGATTTGTCAAGAAGTTGAAAGAATGGGGCCTAAACTGCGCATTCCAGCCTAATGTTTACCAAACTTTTTCAAAATCTCGCAGATACGCGAAAGTTATTGGTGTTTATATTGTTCGGGATAGTACAGTACCAGTACCGCAAGGCACTTTATTTCGTTTTCATAATTTTTCCCCAAGCACGACTGCGATAAATGGTATATAGTACTTCTTTTCAACATATATGAGTTTTAGCTATATCATATAATGCTGAACTTGTCATTTAAGATAGCTTGTAGTAATATCAAGTCATTGCTGCAGCAATCTTTCTATAATACCCTTGTTACACGGGCAAACTTAACTGCAGTTACACTAAGCCTCAGTTAGCTCACAATACTTGCCGACAAATTCTGCGGCTATGCAGTCAAAGCTATGGGTGAACGTGCGCTCGAGCATCTTGAGCATTTATCAAAGGAGTGCACGCGTTCTCTTCACTTCTTATGAAATAGCTGTCTGAGAGTATAGTGCGGCATCTGTGGTGCCGCGTAACAGCAGTTAAAGCTGAGTTAACCGCGGTTAAGCGTGCCGTGTAATACCCCTGTTACACGGGCACACTTAACCGCGGTTAACTCAGCTTAGCTGCTGTTATGCGGCACCACAGATACCGCACTATACTCCCAGACAGCTATTTCATAAGAAGTGAAACGAGCGTGTGCACTGCTTTGATGGGTGCTCAAGATGCTCGAGCGCACGTTCGCCCATAGCTTTGACTGCATAGCCGCAGAATGTTGTCGGTAAGTATTGTGCGCTAACTGTGGCTTAGCGTAACTGCAGTTAAGTGTGCCCGTGTAACAAGGGTATAACAGGGGTATAAGACTGAGTTGAGAACTGACATAAGACGCTTGCTTATTCGGTTCATAAAACCAATATTGTTTCCATGACCTCAGAAATTGAAACAAAACAGAATGGACTAGTTGGTTTATTAGAGAGTTTTAGTAGATCGTTCCTATAACGATACCCTATAACGATGCGATAACCATACAATACCGATACACAGAACAGGAATGCGCATTTAGTAGACCATTTTGAAGACGATACATCCGATACGGTCGCTTGAGGCGCTGGGGCGCTTCAGTGGAAACGATTTGGACTTTCCAAAATGAAAAATACCGAATTAAAAGCAAGATGTTTCACTGAAGGAAAAATAACAGTTCTTACATTTAATACAATTAAAAAAAACATCAATTAAGTGTTATAAGTTGCAGAAATTACAGAAATGCAGGAGCAAGCTACATCTAGCCAAGTAGAGACAAGCCAATCTAGTCCCCCCCCCGGTGGCTTGTGGGTGGCACGGGAGTGCGCGCGATATTTCCCGATATTCCCGATACCTGCTCCCGAAACACCCGATACTCTAGCGCATGCGTAATAGAGAGTTTTAGTAGATCGTTCCTATAACGATACCCTATAACGATACGATAACCATACGATACCGATACACAGAACAAGAATGCACATTTAGTAGACCATTTTGAAGACGATACATCCGATACGGTCGCTTGAGGCCCTAGTGGAAACGATTTGCACTTTCCAAAATGAAAAATAACGAATAAAACGAAAAATGTTTCACTGAAGGAAAAATAACAGTTCTTACATTTAATACAATTAAAAAACATCAATTAAGTTTTATAAGTTGCAGAAATTACAGAAATGCAGCAGCAAGCTACATCTAGCCAAGTAGAGACAAGCCAATCTAGTCTCCTCCGGTGGCTTGTCACGGGAAGCCATAGGAAGCACGGGTGGCACGGGCGTGAGCGAGTCGAGCGAGTGACCAACTTGAGCCATGGCAACGTGCGTTTTCGAGGATCCCTTGGCCTTAGCATTTTTGAGGTGGGACGAAATCGAAGAACTCTCCTTTCTGGATATGGAGTACCCCGTTCCGCGGAGGTTTAGGTCCGGGCGAGGCTACTTGGATGTGCTCAACATAGATAGTGAAGCGTTCCGCCAGCAGTTTCGTTTTGAGCAGATGAACTTAACGGAGCTGTGTAGCGCGCTGCGAGTCCCTGATACTATAAGGACGGCCCAGAACGTCGCCATCCCCGGGCAGGAAGCTTTTTGCACTGTCTACTGTCCAGGGTGTCTAGCGACCGGGAAAACCGGGAATTGTCAGGGAAGTTTTAATTACCGGAAAAAAATCAGGGAATTGTCAGGGATAATGTCAAAAAGCGAGCCCAGTCAGGGAAAATGAGCCGGAAGTGCCATCGAGTGCTTTGAGCGAAGACTTGTGGACTTGGGGCTGCTTAGAGCGGAGCGCGAGCTCTGCTCATTCGATGTAGAGAGTGTTACCCGATGCAAAGGGAAGAGCCGACAAATCCAGTCCACACCTGAGATTGGATTGGATTGAGAGCGCGACACTAGGCTAGATCAAATTAGAGCTACTAAGTTTAGTAACAAATGGGAAAGCCGTATAGACCCCATTCCAATCCAAGCCGAAAGTATCCGAAAGTGCCTCTGGCCGCCATGTTGCCATTCGGTAATTGACGTGTGTGTTTGAGCGTCATGTTTTCATCGTGTTTCCGGAAGTGGCCTAGCTCTTCACCGACGATGTTGGCGGCAAGAAAGCGCTCGCTTATTCCGGACTGGACGAACCCGAATATTTCGGAATATGCAAGTTAGATTAAGCCCGTGCAAAATGATCCTCACAGTGCGCAATGCCTTGTGTTGTAATGGTTTTACATATTTAACCACCTCTACAGTGGTCAGGGAATTTCAGCTTTAATTGTCAGGGAAAACCTGAAAAGGTCAGGGAATTTCAAAAGATTAATTTGCTCGGCACCCTAACTGTCTCATGTTATTGCTTTGCCTGTTATTGGCAACATAGCATTTGCTGTCTGTTCAATATTACACTCAAAATAGTTCTTTGTATTGTAAGTCGAACGGGCCTACCTCTGCCGTTTTTTCGCAACTACATTGTTTAATAAAATGAAAGATTTATTGTAGTGCGTATTAGGATGTCATACCGCTTGCTCACACTTAACTTTGCTTTTTCATTTGACCATTCACTACCTGAACGTAATGTTCTTGCAGTTGGAGACGATGTCTCTTCTCCTCTGCTGCATCCTCCTGCAGCACATAAAACTTTTCTTTTTCAAACGCTAAGCGATCCTCGCTTAAGGTCACCTGGCGCTCTTCAATGGCCAGGCGCCTCTCTATCTGGCGCTCCTCCATGGCGAGACGCCTCTCTTCAAGAGCGATCTCTAGTTTTTTTTTTATTCTGCGGTCCTCTTCTGCTCTCTTCTCCAGCGATCCAAGGTGCTCCCTGTACCGCTTCTGCCTGGTTGCTGGAAAAATACAACAAAGAAAACAATGCACATAGCATCATATAAACAACTTTTTTTTTTTTCTTAACGCGTAGGTTGACAATTGACTGACTCTTTATTGGACCTGGCCATTCAATGAAGGTTTCCAAACAACAAGCTCGCGCTAGCTCGCAGTTGCGCCAGCTGTTGGACAGGGTATGGCAGTATGCTAAAACAAGAGTGCCTCAATGTCCTTCTGTTTAGGGTGATGCCATCGTTTGAAGTACCCCATGCCGACAGCACGCGCTCACAGGGAAAATAGAAAGAAATCGCAGGAAACAAAATGTCGCCGTAGCACAGTCAGCACCATGAGCGCGTGCAGGGACACGCTCTTTCACGCGCTTCAGAACAAAAAAAATAAAAATAAGAGTTCGAAACAAAATGGCCAGATGTCATCACGCCAAGCAAAGCGCACATGAAGGCACCCTAGCTAAAACGCTTCTGAACTTTCAAACGGGACTCAAAAACTACTTACTTTCTCAAGTTTGCGCGGTCGTCTCGCTTGAACAGACCGAGGAGCAGATCGCAGCGGTCTCTCACTCCGCGAACACTGAAGTTCCTCCCCAATGCTTCATTCAGGTTGGCCGCCACTGTGTCCCACCGCGTAAAATTCACAAAGGGATTCATCGCAAGCACTTCCCTTAAAAGGAGGATATCCTCGACGATCGTGAACTGTTTTCGACCCGCTTGGGCAGAAAGAGGCGCGAGTGGAGCGGCCATGATCGCTCAGCTCTTGCCGGATCTCGTCAACTCTCGCGAGGCACGGGAGTGCGCGCGATATTTCCCGATATTCCTGATACCTGGGTATAACCTGGGCCCGAAACACCCGATACTCTAGCGCATGCGTAATGGCTCCGGCGCAGTATCGGGTATCGTTATCGGAGTGAGAAATGATCTACTAAAACTCTAAAAGCGCTAAGAAAGCAGGAACGGGGTAAGTATTGACGACAACACAAGACGCAATTTAAAAAGTAGTCATTAATTTATCGCATTAAAGTATATTGCTTTCAACTTTTTTTATCTCTACAAATAATTTGTGAAACCTTTTAATTGATGTTCTCTGATTGAACTGATAAGCGGTCGTCGCAACCTCTTCGCCATGCATACGTGGGTCTGCTACTGCGGGTTTTGCGTCGGCATCGAAAGGGCTCACTTCACCGCCATGACATACCTCGTTAAAATTCAAACCGTAACGTTGACCGTGACCTGAAGGATCTCAAGCGTATTCTCTATAGCGCTGGGGGAGGCCACACGCTGCCTCTTCTACTGTGTATGGATCGAAGCGAATTCACGCAACCATTGAAGATGCTTATCGCATTTTAAGTCGTAATCTATTCAAGAGCGCAGCGGTGCAGAATGATCACGGGATTGCAAGAGAAAGATTGAGTAATCATTTTTTGCTTTAAATTGTCGTAAAGTAAACGTAACGGCCCTTCACGAAAGCAGTGTGTGGGCTGCAATTAAAAATAATCATCTTATGCCTATTGATGGTGGAGCAGGTCAGAATGTAACCAAAACAAAACTTGCCGGAACGTCCGGCCCAGAGCCTCTCACCCATGTGGGTAACAATGAAGGCAGCCGAAGCACAAAACCTGTTTCTGCGGGTGTCCTTCCTTGTTGTCGCTTGCTTTTTCTTGCTTGTGTTATCGGACAAATCAAGGTTTTGGTAAAAGTGAAATCAGAGGCGATAAACTCAATTGGCAAAAGCAATGCTCTAAAGGTGTACTGGTCACGTTATCACCTCTCTGGGCTAAAGGAAGGTTCTAGATAAAGTAACCAAAGACAGCAAGAAAAAACGAAAGACAGAAAGAAAGAAAGAAAGAAAGATGAAGTTTTAGAAAACACGACATGTCGGCGTAAAAAGGTAGCCCAATAGACCCTTCCCGAAAGTCAGTCTACCCACCCTGTGCAGAGCCAAACCCGACGCTCTAATGGCTGCACTACACAGTTCCTCCACATCAGAAAATGCGAACGTCTTCGAAAGCATAGAGCAGAAAGCGGAAAAGGTGTTGGTCCCCTTACGTCACCTTCGACTCACGAAATCGAGGGTGCTTGATTTAGCCGAGCATGATCTCCTATCACCGCCATTAGAGCGGCAATATTGGAGCTCATGGGACTGCCACAAGGTGACTCTGACTTTTGAAAAGGGTCTATTACTACATACTCCCATTTACTTTTTATTTAGAGGGTTCGGCAAATAAGCACGGAGGCGATTTTAAAGTTATCTAGACTACGATTCAAAGTAAAAGAATCATATTCAGATGATTGGGTGAGTTTGGAGACAACTCAGGTAGTAAAGTTATATTTAAAAAAAAAAAAAAAAGAAAATTTGGTTGTAAAGTAACCCTACTTCGTTCAAGTCGGAGCGCTGTTAAAGCTTATAAGAAATACAAAGGTGTACTACGCACAAATTAAAAGCGCTCGATTGAATGATCCGGCGGTAAGGCACGCACAGAAAGGTTAGCCCGCCCTGACGTTCCGCTCTTGGCGCTGCTTGATTTGCCCGCTCGGAGTGTAGCCGAAAGCCGGTTGCGCAGTGTTAAATTTTTTTTTTCGTAGTAGCGTAATGCTTTTCATTTGAGGGTACCCTAACTTGCTTTAAGACTACGGTCCCACTGCCCCAACCATAATACCGGTGGCAGCTGTGCTAAAGCTCCTGTTTGCGGTGCAAATGTCGCGTCTGTGCGCGTGCCACGTATTCCGTTCTTTTTGAAAATAAATTGCCAATTCATCATCACTCTTTTAGTG
The DNA here is from genome assembly GCA_013358835.2 of Ixodes persulcatus. Lineage (NCBI taxonomy): Eukaryota > Metazoa > Arthropoda > Arachnida > Ixodida > Ixodidae > Ixodes > Ixodes persulcatus. The sequence goes on from JABSTQ010009058.1 coordinate 578,815, forward strand.
CAAAATGTGATATGCATTTTTCAAAACTTAACGCACAATAACAAAGTAAAAAGTGCAAGTTTTGATATTTTCAAAGACATACCTCTAGGCCTTCCAAGACACGTTCTTATTTTTCTATTGAATAGAGGAAGGACTCGTATAGTTACGTGTATACGTGTTTTTATTAATTAGCGCACTCACATGTTTTTAATATTTATTCAAAAACAGCCTTTTTTATGCGATTTTGAAGTCTCGTAACTCAGTTTCACGCAGCAACTACATTTAAGGGCATGCTCCTGGTAAACATAGGAATTCAGCATACAACATATTAGAACTCCAACGCCAGCAGTTTTCTTGTAAACGCAACTTGATTGTGATAAAATTTTAAACAATCCCCTTCACACGTTCTTGGTTTTCTCAAACAGCGTTCTGGCATCTGATCTAATTTTTTTTAAGTATATACTGGAGGAACGGAGCTGGTTCACTGTAAGCGTGATTTTGTTTATTCATATTCAGATTTGCTTGAAATAATTCTAAATCATGAGACTATTTTGAAGCTCGACTCTCTACGCAAGAAACCGGTTTCAAAGAAGAGGACAGCTATTTAAACAACGATTCTTTAATTAGAGTTTTTCTCGTTCTAATTGAAATCACTCTCTGTGATTGTAATTTTGTTAAAGCATACTAATTTCCTGAATACAAAAAAGACCTATATGTTGTAGCAGACGACGCGCACTAGCGCAATCTTTTGAAAGGTGGCTGAAATTCGAGGTTGAGAAGTTCAGGAAAAATGGCGCTGATTCTGTCCCTGACGCAGAGGATTCTTTTCTCAAATATTTCCTCGCGCTACTTCCTCGTTTTTGTAGTGAGTCACAGTTAATCTTGCAAGAAGAAAAAAATAAAAACGAGAAGCTTGTCAGAAGGGTCACGACCAAGTTCTTGAAAACACCTAGTGCGCATAAATAAGCTATTCAATGCTGCCCGCCATGTTCCGACACCACGAAAGGTGCAAATCTTGAACTACTTATGATGGCGACGACGAAGGGGAATTTCTTTCCCTTCGCTCGAGATCTTTAACAGACATTTCTTTTTAAGGTTCCAGCTTTCCAACCGCGCTGGTTCTGTTTTGTTCGCCATCGTGCAGGGATTTGAGATTTTCAGTTTTAACGTTACTCCACTCGTAAACAACTTACGGAGAGTGTTATGTGCAAACCACAGTGACTGGTCTACAAACAGCCAGTCATCGTGGCTCAAATCTGAGGCTCACGAAAAGGGTCTAATAAACCCCCTTTCCATGAAGTGCTCTATCGAAAGCGATGCACATGTGCGAAGCCCTCACTAGATCGTCTTTCTTTGGATTAATTTTTATATCATTTATTCAAATAAGAATACTGTCAGACGATCAACTTTCATGGTGGTGGTTTAATAATGCAACGACTCCAAGCTTCCACTTTGCGCTTTACACCAACCATGACTCCTGTCCTTTGCAACTAATAATAAGCAGCCAGGTCCGCCTTGCTAGAAACAGCGTCTCAGCTGAGACTGTAGGAAATAAAGCAATGCCAAAGCTAGCGCTCGAGTTGAGCGGGACTCAAGTCGCGTCTCAAGACGGTCGCGCGCCCCACCTTTTGCACCGATATCTTTCACTTAGTCTCAACCACGGTGTAAGATAATACTCTTCAGGTGAGGACAGCGCGCTCCTCGCGCAGTGCAGATAAAGTTCGGCGCCGGCAGAGGACTCGTCGACCCGTGGGCACGGCAAAGACGGCTCGTGCCGCCTCATGCTCCACACACGCAGAGCTCCAGCGAGGTTGTCGCTCATGCAGAAAGACCACTTTTTTCGCTTTCACAGTTTCGCCGTTTGGCCGCCGGCGACACTGTCAGCCGCGGGCACGGTGGCCACAAAATAATGCATCCTTTCGGATGCCCGTCGAACGAACACTATCTGATCCCTCGCGCCGCGCGTTCAGCCCCGCCGTGTCCTCACCTAAAGAGTATATCTTACACCGTGGTCTCAACTGAGACGCTGTTCTAGAGAGCCGGCCCAGGATCACAACTCATGAAGTTTCCTCGCGCTTCTCCCGTTTTTCGAAGTCCCCGGAATAAGTGTTGCGAAATAAAATCAACCGAGATGCTCAGTGCTGCCCTGCCATGTTCTTCCATGACCCGGCTAGAGAGCGCTTTCCTTGTGGCCTACACTCTCGCCGTGGAGCAATGGGGCTTCTTTAGCCGCGTAGGGGTGCGACCACACAACCATGCCCATCGCCGCCTGAGACATCCTGAACAACTGTTCCCCGACCACTGCGATTGAAAATGTGTGCAATTATATTGCTTGAAATTACTGATGTGAGCCGATTGAAATAAGTTTCGGCTTACAATAATTAAATGCTTGTCTATACAAACTTGTTTCTTAAGGAGACAAAGTGAAAGACGGGTTCCGCTTAGGTTCCTGAAGGCAGCCGGTCTCATGACCTATGGGTGTAATTAATCTAGAAACTTGTCCAACTCGACCGCGGAGCAAAAGAGGACAACACGGTGAGGAGGAGGTGCCTCTCAGAAGACATTAAAGCGCTGTAGGAGCGGTGGGGTTACAGCGACCCCTCCAAGCTGCCGCCACAGGGAGCAATACTCCCGGTACAAAGGCTGTAAGAGATCGCGCCGGTTCACTCTAGCCCGGCCATTGTACTTCAAACTGCTGAACCAGGCAATGTCCACTCGTACAGGGGCGTTTGCTTATGTTTTCCTACGTTACGTTATAACAAGGTCCAACGTTATAACTAGGCACTTGGTCTAATAACCTACCGATGAATCAATTAATGGTTTAATTGCGATTAAATTTTTAACCAGTTAATTGGTTAAATTTTGACAAACAAAAAAGTAAAAATTGAGCGCTTTTAGCACGCAGACGTGTACAAGTACGCCTGTATGAAGGCAAACTTTAGGTGAAAATTTGACCTAAAGTAAACTGTAGAGGCGAGATGTGTTACTCGGAAGAAGTGGAGAACGTTATATGTGCCCCAGCCACTTCAACGCCATGCGATTGTCGGTTTAGCGCAGCTGAGCCTATTAGCGGCGAGATGTTTTGGTGGCGCCCTCCTATGGTTCCCCCTTGTGACGTCATTACCTTGCAAACAACAAGTTCGATGGTGTTTGTAAATAGCATGGTGGAAGCTTGAAATCATTGCGCTCTCAAAGGAACACTGCCAACACCGTCAAAATTAAAGTTCTTTCATTCCTCTTATTTCCGTCGATGATAAATCCTTTTCAGACGTACATAGTCAGCGTTCGGCCAATCGTGGAAGGCCGACCACAAGCGACGCTTTCGGTCCGCGCACGTCGCCAATAGACCTGTTGCTAACTTACCCAACCTAGAGTGCCTCAATATCCTGCTGTTTAGGGTGATGCCAACGTTGGGTGATGCCATCGTTTGTAGTACCTGATGCCGACAGCACGCGCTCACGGGGAAAATACAAAGAAATCGCAGGAAACAAAATGTCGCCGTAGCACAGTCAGCGCCACGAGCGCGTGCAGGGACACGCTCTTTCACGCGCTTCAGAACTAAAAATAGAAATAACCGTTCGAAACAAAATGGCCAGATGTCATCACCCCAAGCAAAGCGCCCATGAAGGCACCCTAACCCAACCATCAAAGAGAATGCAGGGAATGATGTTCCACACGCCGCACGTGCTGGCGTCTGCAGCAGTAACTGTCCTAGAAAAAGCCTAAAACAAATAACATCTTGCACGCGCGTTCATTAACGCTTTACTTTGGTTATTTACTTTGAATCTTTTATATGAAGAAGGCGTTCGCGTGTGGCGCGGGGAACACCGATCCCCGCATTCTCTTTGACGCCTGGGTAATATGGCAATAGGTTTATTGATTAATTATTCGATTAAAATTGACGCCCGGCCCAAGTTATAACTTAGTCCGCGGGCCATCTGTGCTTCATATGTCGCGTGCATATCTACTCTTTGAATTGGATCCCATGACTCATTCGAACCACAAATGTCCCGTAGACTTTGAACTTCGTGTACAACGCTGTCGAAGCTGCTGGCGCGAGCATGGGGTTTGATCTCGCAGATTCTTTGCACGTGTTCTCGCGCCAACAAAAGCATAAATAAAGCCACGCGCACGCGCCAGTGACGGAGTATACATCTTTCCCTAAAAGCAGTGTTGTAGGCGTTACCGAAAAAAAGTAACTAAATACGTTACTCGTTACTTGCAAATAAAAGTAACGCGTTACCGACCTACGTTACCTCAAAATAAAAGGAACGCGTTACCGTTACCGTTACTGATAAAAAGTAACGCACGTTACTGTTGCGTTACTTTTTATTCACGAACTAAAACATTTGCTGTTTCGACGTTTGATATGTGCGTAAGCGCCATAGCTAAAATATGTCCATGCAGAAACTTAATTACCCTCTCTTTTTTAGGGTTTCACCCGAATAGTTACAAGAAAAAACGCGGAAGTATATATGAAGCTGATTTATAACATGTTGGCACGGAACTTAACAGAAGAACATGCCTCCCTCATTAGCACAGAAATTAAGACCAGCCGATATTGAAACTTTGAATCTATTTTATTCACAACATGTCGAAGTACAGATAGTTGCTGTAAACAAGTTCCTCCGTTACCCGAAGCACACTCCGCTGTTGTACTTTAGCAACAGCTGAATTTCGAAATTTAATTTTTTTTTAAGCTCTAGAAAGTAAAGTAACGTAAGTACGTTACCCGTTACTTCTTTGGAAAAGTAACGAGTACGTTACTACGTTACCAAAAAAAGTAACGCGTTACCGGTAACGCCGTTACTTGTAACGCGTTACCGCCAACACTGCCTAAAAGTGTGCGAGGGCGCGTTCATTGCTGTGTTTGCGTATTATGCACGCGCACTTTTTGGCTGGCCGCAATTGCGATGCGATCGAGCGCTGGATGGACTATGATTTAACATGCGTGGACTGGCGCTTTTTGCAAACTGTGGAAACGTGCGCAGATGGCGAGAGACGAACTGTCGTTGTAAAGTCCCTCAATAAAATTCACGCTTACAAGTACCGCGAACCATTGTAGTGGAAACGCACAAGACACGTGCCAACGTTACTAGATTACCTCAGTTGTGGAACTCCCGCGGAGGGGGGTACCCCCCCTCACTCACCTCAATCCGCCTAGAGTCGTTCGAAGCGCCATCTATATTTTCGTTTCATAACTGTGCATTCTAAAGAGCACAGCTGAAGCGCCAAATTGCGATCACAACGCCGCCATTTCTCCCGCAGCGGTCACTCGAGGAACTGCACGTGACATCTATTTTTGGCTTCAATCGGGTTACAGGGGTTCCACCCACGTCTCCCGTGCGGACGCGCCGCGCTTTACCCCCCACAGTTAAAATGCGCCTAGGTCGGGACGCGCTACCTGAAATCCCCGCTGAGGCATGGTTGTATAAAAACAATATTAATTGTGCTGCAAAACCTTGAAAACTAAAAATTTTAGAAAACATCACCCGCCCCCATTCTGTACTAATCTCCAATAAAAGTTACTACAAAAAGAGTTTTTTTTCGTTGGTTTTTACGTTTCTAGTGACGTTGAAACGAACGTATCCCGATTCAGTTACCAAAGCAGCCGTCCGGCGGCGCGTCGAGCGAATCTGGGCGAGTCGTGGTGAGTGAGGGGGGGTACTGTTCGTGCTTGCAGCGTCTATGAACAGTTCCGTAACTGAGTTAATCTAATAACGTTGACACGTGCCACGAGAGGGTGCTCCGCGGCCATTGCCTTCAGAGCCGTTTATTGAGAGAGTTTGGCCATACATTGATTTGAATAGGCGAGCCTCTCGGGGACAACCACAGGCCGCGAAACAGCATCTTGCGGTGGTCCTGTGCTCTAAATTTGTGACACGACTAATTTAAGCCGTTTTAGCGTCGCTAGAGTGAAAAGGTTTAGCTCTCGGTGACTGAAAACTTTGCGCATGTGAGGCTTTTGTCACGCCAATAATCGAGTGTATAAACGAACGTGCGCTCCAAACCAGGGCCGACTTGCTATTAGCCCCGTGCGTGACCGAAAGCGTCGCTGTGGTCGGCCTTCCACGATTGGCCGAACGCTGACTGTGACGTCGGAAAGGGGATTTATCATCGACGGAAATAAGAGGAATGAAAGAACTTTAATGCTGACGATGTTGGCAGTGTTCCTTTGAGAGCGCAATGATTTCAAGCTTCCACCATGCTAATAACAAACACCATCGAACTTGTTGTTTGCAAGGTAATGACGTCACAAGGGGGAACCACAGGAGGGCGCCACCAAAACATCTCGCCGCTAATAGGAGGTATTCACTGGACGCCATCTTTGAGGGCGATGTTTAGAGCGCATGCCCAGAACGAGTTCACATTAATAGCCTGCTAAGACCGGCAACCTTGATGGTGCTAAATTCACGCTCCAAAAGGACTGCGCAAGCTCGCCGTCAGCACGCGCTCAGCAGCCGCGCACACAGATATGGCCGCCAGTGAATACTCCTTATACTTCGTTTCACCTTATGTGCGAGCGTAGGTAAAGTTGGAAGCGCGAGCACGAAAGCTCCGTGCATTCAGGCCTTGCTCGAGCGCGCGAGCTGGGGAGAAACGCAAAAAGCGCTTGTAGCTTTGGCTTCACTCGCAGATAAGGTGAAACGAAGTGTAGAAACAGCGTCTTAGCTGAGACTGGGGGAAAGAAAGCACTGCCAAAGCTAGCGCACGAGCCGAGCGGGACTCCGCGTCTCAAGACGCTCGCGCGCCTCACCCTTTGCACTGTTTTCTTTCAACCAGTCTCAGCTTAGACGCTGTTCTATACTTCGTTTCACCTTATGTGCGAGCGAAGGCAAAGCTCGAAGCCAGAGCACGGAAGCTCCGTGCGTTCAGGCTTTGCTCGAGCGCGCAAGCTGGGGAGAAACGCACAAAGCGCTGGTCTCGCGCTTCTAGCTTTGTCTTCGCTCGCAGATAAACTGAAACGAAGTATAGCAAGCTGGCCCAGAGCAAACTGTCGCCGATACTCCATCTGCACAAACATCAGCAGTGCCGACAAAGTCATGGGCACGAGCGGGTGGCTTTGGAAAGTGCCTCCTATGCGCGAGTTCTCGTGCAAACAAAAGCATTTCGCTGAGCTAGGCTCACGCGCCTGTACCTTTGTCTTTACTGCGGACGTTTCTGGGATGGAGTAGAGAGGTCGAGATTGGACGCTTCTATTTCACGCTTTAAATGTCGTTTGCAATATTGTGACCTCGCGGTCTCCTGATTGGTCGACGCTGTGTCGTACCTTTAGTTTACGCTCTAACCGCGGGGGGAGTTTTCGGCGCTGGCGGCGGCCTTTGCTCCGCCCATTGTCCAAACTCTCCTAATATACGGCTCTAATTCCCTTCAAAGGGCCGCTCAATTCAGTGCTGCGCCGCCATTTGCTTCCAAGGGGCGCACGAGACACGGGCCTTGTGCACTGGCACATTTGACGCTACTTGGAATAGAAACGTAAATCGGTTGAGGGGCTTTAGTAGTGTGAACATAACATTAGCTAAAATAAACGGATGTCCACCTGCTTTAATTGTGATCACGATCATGAGCAGATTACGGGACCGGCTTGCGCGAGGAGCTGGCACAAGAGGCACTCCGGCGCCCCGTCAGTTCGTCAAAAAAAAAAAAGCGTCCAGATTCGACACGCTCGCGCGTTTTTGTTTAGTTTCTTGTGCGTTTCCGAACCAACCGCCTTGCGCGCATTATTTGAGTGGTAACTCTAGCGCACCACGCGCTTAAAATCTTTCGAATATTCACTTATACAGTAGTTTTCAATGACATTCATCAAGTTTCGTAGTCAAACCATACGTTTATATGTTGCAAATAAAAAGTGTCATTCTTTGGAAGCCGCAGGTTGCCTATTCGCACATACCTTCTGGAAGGATTGGATAGGTACCGTCAATGCTTTGGCCTGCCGTTTTTTTCTAATGCGAAAGCATTACCCATCCCATGGAGCCAATTGGCGTTATCAGCTTTTGAAGCGGCGCCAAACGGCACCTAAATTTCCCTGTCTCATGGAGCGAAGCCTGTAGTCTGTAACAGCAAATGGATGGATACATTTCCATTGGCTGGCGCGCGCCATAGTTTCAAGGAACGCCACCCCACAGAGAAGCCCTCTCCATGACTCAGCGGCCCGGCCGCCGGTAAGAGGCAGAGGGTGGCCGGGCTCTGCAGAGTGGCCGGCCGCTCGAGCTCCACCTGGTTCCCGCTACCATCGCATAGCTTTTGTGAATGGCCTAAAGATTCCTAATGAGATTCTACTCGCTTTTTTGAGTTGCGAGGTCCCTCGTGCTGCAGAATAATTGTAGACGGAAACTGCGGTGCTCGATGTCGAAACTGATCATTTCAAGCAGAGGCGGATCATGTAAATCAGACATAACAAGTCGGCGATTTCTACCGGTTACGATGTTCAATTCAGTCTGAACATCCATTAAGTTTATAAGTCTTTAGAGGCTTATTACTATTTTATTTCGCAATTATCGTAAAGACAGCGTGCATATGGCTTCATATGGTCTACGGTTGGTTGTCATTTGAAAATAGAAGACGGTCTACGGTGTTTTGCCATTTGAACGTGAACGTGCAGTTGGCCATAGGAACGTGCAGAGTGAAGACACACTGAACTTTGAATGATCGGGACCGCTTGGCGGTTCTCCCGTGTACATGTTGTAAAAATAAAAATAAATAGTACGAGAGCAAGTGTGCATGAGTTAATAATAATAATAATAATGATCCTTATCTCGAGACATACATGTTTCTGAGGGGCTGCGGCAAAAGAAAACAAGAGGAAATTCGGCACAGACACTTAAAGGGGCGGTGCAACGATATTCAATTGGAATGTTTTTCACTTTACACGAACTTACTGGCACTAGTGGGACTCAAGGTTACTCACATGCAGCGCCACTGGCCAAGAAACTCCTTTGTTGCGGTGTAATTTCAGAGACAAAAACGATCATTTTCATTCAATCTCTCCTTTGCAAAATTTGAATACGTAAAGTGGGGATCGCAGTACACCCATATGACGATATTTGAATGCTGTCAATAGATTGGACTCGAGCATTCCGTGGACACTCGATTTGGGCTCGTGATAACTACTAGCTCGAGAAGCATTCGGGTAGTGGCCCGTGTCCAATCGCTGCAAGGACGAAAATTGCCAAGCCATAACAATGTCTGGAACTCAGCACGTGTCCTGTGCTTTGCCAACTCCAGCGCGTGGCTATGATCAACAATGGCGGCATATAATCGGCTCCAGATCACGTGGCCGCTTGTTCTGGCTGCGAGTTGAAGGGGTGAATGCTGCTCGTTTTAGAGCGCAGCTCTTAGGCGCCCGTTTCCGGCTTGAGCGGCGTAACCGCGCGGTGCATGATGGGTAAATTTCCCCGCTAAATTTAGCGGAAAATTTTCCCCGCTAAATTTAGCGGAAAATTTTCCCCGCTAAATTTAGCGGAAAATTTTCTCCGCTAAATCTAGCGGAAAATTTTTCCTGCTAAATCTAGCGGAAAATTTTCCCCGCTAAATCTAGCGGAAAATTTTCCCCGCTAAATCTAGCGGAAAATTTTCCCCGCTAAATTTAGCGGAAAATTTTCCCCGCTAATTCTAGCGGAAAATTTTCCCCGCTAAATCTAGCGGAAAATTTTCCCCGCTAAATCTAGCGGAATATTTTCCCCGCTACATCTAGCGGAAAATTTTCCCCGCTAAATTTAGCGGAAAATTTTCCCGCTAAATTTAGCGGAAAATTTTCCCCGCTAAATTTAGCGGAAAATTTTCCCCGCTAAATCTAGCGGAAAATTTTTCCTGCTAAATCTAGCGGAAAATTTTCCCCGCTAAATCTAGCGGAAAATTTTCCCCGCTAAATCTAGCGGAAAATTTTCCCCGCTAAATGTAGCGGAAAATTTTCCCCGCTAATTCTAGCGGAAAATTTTCCCCGCTAAATCTAGCGGAAAATTTTCCCCGCTAAATCTAGCGGAATATTTTCCCCGCTACATCTAGCGGAAAATTTTCCCCGCTAAATTTAGCGGAAAATTAAGGAAATTTTCCCCGCTAAATTTAGCGGAAAATTTTTCCCGCTAAATCTAGCGGAAAATTTTCTCCGCCCCCACCCCTCGAGGTCACGTGACCCCCCCCCCCCCCCGTGCCTTCCCCTCAACCTCAAGAGCTGCGCTCTAATTCGGCGTAACAGGGAGTTGTAAACGGCTTTCATTTTAGAGTGCAGCTCTTAGGCGCCCGTTTCCGGCTTGAGCGGCGTCGCCGTCGGCGTCGCCATCGCCGTCGGCGTAACCGCGCGGTGCATTATGGGAAATGTCCCATAATGCACCGCGCGAGCCCCCCCCCCCCAAGGTCACGTGACCCCCCAGGTCACGTGACCCCCCCCCCAAAGGCGATTGAAGAATGAGGGGAGGAGGAGGAGGAAGCGTATACCTCCCATGAGTACCCTTCCCTCCTCCTCCTCAAGAGCTGCGCTCCAATTCGGCGTTACAGGGAGTTGTAAACGGCTTTCACTTTTTAGAGCGCAGCCCTTAGGCGCCCGTTTCCGGCTTGAGCGGCGTCGCCCCCATCGCCGTCGGCGTAACCGCGCGGTGCATGTTGGGACATGCACCGCGCGAGCCCCCCCCCCCCCCCCCCGAGGTCACGTGACCCCCCCTCCCCCCCCCCCTGAGGTCACGTGACCCCCCCGGAGGAGATTGAAGGATGAGGAGAAGAGGAGGATGAGTAGGGCAATACCCTCCCCTGAGTACCCTTCCCTCCCCCTCCTCCTCAAGAGCTGCGCTCCAATGAACTACTTCCATAAAGCCCTGCATGCAACACGGCGCGCGTTGCACCCTGGGAACTAGTTGGCCGGGGAGGAGAGTGGCATGGTTTCGGTTTCGATCGACACGTCGACAAGAGATTATACACAGAGCGTGGGCTATTAACGGCCGTCATCTCGTGTTTTCTAGTTCCGAGAGCGTCATTTGTGGTCTTTAAACTAACGCAAATGGCAAGACCTTGAAGCTTTAGCACAAGCCCGAGACGTATAACAATGCTTGTTGTATTTTTGTACTTGAGCCTTTCTGTCAGCGTTTCGAGGTATGTGGACGAGTCAGTGCTGGGAATCTCAACGCTGCGAAGCTCGGGGATCTTCCTTGTGTACGAATCAACAAGCTGTAGCAACCAATAAGTATGCATACATCGAGCTCGAGCCTTTGCGTTAGTGTTGTTGATCAGGAAATTTGTTTGTTCCGTGCGTCTATAGACGAAATGTTATTTTTTGAAATTACTGTTTTTCTTAACACGCCTGAGTACGCGAGGTAAAACTCGGAGGCGCCATTGAAAAGCTCAATTTTAACACACTTATCTCTTATCTGTACTGACCCGCAGCACTGCACGAAGTGAAGTCCCCACCCGCTTGCATTCCACCAATATTCAACATCGCGTATGCGCATAAAGTTATCCTGCAATCATGTAGGCACAATCACACATACAAACCGTTTTAAGAAAGCAAAAGTCGAGCACTTGTGTGAGGAATGTCGCACCGTTCGCCGGAAATGCGCCGGACGGGCGTGAACCCCTATGCGGTGCGCCAAACGAACGAAATTATTCAAAGCGCATTTGACGGTCGCTAATGACAATAATATTTGTTATGTGTTTGCTTTCTTCCTGCCTGAGTATGCCGAGATAATTTCAGACACACCGTTGAGACACAGATCTTGGGCGTCAGTAAAAGCTCGTCCAAAAAGGCTTAGCGACGAGTAGGGGATGCTTGTTAGGGCCTCCGTCGCAGCTAGCCGATCTGAGCGTTTCCGAAAACTTAATCTGATATCAGCATAAAATTTGAATGGGAGATACATGATGACACCAGGAAGACATCTTTTGTGCAGTAGTGAGGTCGAAAGTTCATGCGTCAGCGCTGGGATCAACTTTGATACTCCTGTGAGGATGCGGCTTGCTTTTCGCCTGATGAAGTAACAAGAAGCGGACGTTTGGCAAATAAAATACGTGTAAGGCTCAAGGTGACCAAATTTCAGTTGTAGTTCACTGGTACTAGACCGGATTATTGAAATTGAACTCAAAGATGCACTCGTGGAATGAGGTGACAAAGCCACGTCTTACTACGTTTGCATACGCACTCATAATATCCGGTGTTTCGGGAACCAAGGAAAGTGCCCCGGTCTTCGTTTTGTATCGATCGAGAATGAGTGTATTGTACGTTCATAAAAAGTCAGATAATCGAAAACGCAAGCAGCGCGCTCGGTCGCGGCGTGATAGCATGAGATGAAGCTGCTCAGTCGAAACCGAAACTGAATGGCCAACTAGTTCCCAGAGTGCACTGCGTGGTATTTTGCCGCGATGGGGCGCGTCGGTTTCGGAAGAAGTCCATTCGGCATTACAGGGAGTTGTAAACGGCTTTCATTTTTTTTTCTTTAATTTTTTACTGAGACTTCTATTGCGTGGGGTGAAAAATGAACGCGAGTTTCATAGCTCATTAACATCAGGGATCCGTTCTAAGCGGTATTTGTGCAAAGTACAAGAAATTGTTGCATCGCCCCTTTAAGACTGGTTACGTGTGGGAATGCGAAAGCATTGTAGTCCCTTTGGTGAAAAGTTTTCGATTTATATTTTCGACATGCGTTAAAGTTATTTCTGCTGATTCGGTGTGTGACGCGCGGGAGACAGCGCGCTCATTTTATACACTCATGACGTGGCGCCACCTTCTCCCCATTGGCTGAGCCGTCACGTGCCCAATGACGCAAGCACCAGGCCAAACCTTTAATCAGCCAGATGGTTGAAGCAGAGTTGAAGGTGTTCCTAGCGCCACGCCACGGCGGCTCCACGTGGAGCCGCTGTGGCGTCGGGGAAGCGTGCCCGTCTCGCACCCCGGAGGCCCGGGTTCGATTCCCATCCAGACCGAAAGGTACCAAAGCTACTTTCCAAAGCCATTCATTGACTTTGTTTATAGAAACCTTCGTGAAACGTTTGACGCCAATCCGAGCATTTCTTACGTGTTTTTACTAAATTACAAATAGCGCTAGGACAAGGACAGGCGAAGAAGTGGACAGGACAGGCGCTAACTCGCAACTGACGGTTTTATATACAACGAGGAGAAAGAAGGTGAAGGAAGTGGCTTGTGTTGAAGAAAAAACATTTTTTCAAGGGTTAGAAAATTCTTTTAGACCATGAAAGACGAAAATAAGAATGAAAAATTAAAAAGTGATCGCTCATAGGTCGCGGATCAGTGCCTCGTAGAGCCTATAATCCATTTTACACCGAACAGGCACCACAGCCAAAGCTATATACCGGCGCGAGCGCGAGGACCCACCCGGTGCCCCACCTAACGCGCTCTCGTGCAAACATAATTCCGAAGATTGTTGTGTGTAATGGTTCAAGTAGGCACTATACTTCGTCTCACCCTAGAATGGACTAACCGCGAAGGCTGTGCTAGCGCGAGCGGCCAGCCTTGACTGCCTTGACTAGAGCACTCGCTGCACGAGCGCTCGTGCAGCCGCCGCGGCTTCATTCGAAGCGACAAGCTCGCGCTTTTAGCACGCGCGGCCAACAATAGTCCATACTAAGGTGAGACGAAATATAGGTTCAAGTACTGAACCTCTTTCTCAGTCAACGCCAAAGATGGTGTGGAGACGCATTTCTCTCCATTGGCTCCGATGGTCTTCGCTTCAAACAATTTCCCTGATCCTCTTGTCTTGGAAACGTCTGATCACGTTTGTGTCAGAAAGCAAAGGTGTACAGGAGCAATCTCGCACATGCATTTCTAAATGTCCAGAAGTCGCTTATTTATGCAGCGTCTAGTCTGTCCTATATACACTTTCCCTCATGTGAAAGGGATTTCATACACCACTCCGCTGTGGCAGTTGACATATCGGTGCTTGAGGTTTATGTCGCACTCATGATGTTTTTGTTTGACATCGTTGATCTATGGGCACATTCGTTTTAATTTATCCCGTGCCGATATCACAACTTGGAATTCAAACGTAGATGCTATCATCTTCATGTTTTGTGAAATCTTGTAGATGTAAGGCACCACAGCCGGACGGCGTCTCTTCTCTTTGATTTTTCCTCTTCTGTTGTTCTTTGTCAATCATTTTTTGGCTATGTCAGTCAGAACTAAAAAGGGGTAACCCGAACCTTTCAAACAAGTCACCTGTGATTTTTACTCTTTGCGCCGTCGGCCATTTTTTGTACCATCGCTTTGTCATGCCGCCGACGAAGTCGTCGGATTTTCGTGTAATGGGGCAAATAATCTTTTCGCATTAAAAAGTCTTCTGACGAGGCCATCAGCCCCTTTTTACAGCATTCAACGGGTGGACAAGACCAGTGGCAGCAGAAAAAGCAATTATACATAAAATAATAAAATTGAAATTAGCTAAGCATCGTAGTCGCAATAATGAATATCAGCGTTGTCAAAAGTTTCAAATAGAAATCATTCACATCGACATCATTGAGATCGCATTCATTAACATACAATGTCAGCGTTACTGTAAAATTCTTCATTTCTGTTGCATTCATACAGAAAATATATATATATCAGGCACGTAGCCAGGGGGGGGGGGGGGGGGGGGGGGGCATGGGGACCGGGCAACCCCCCGAAATCTTCCATTTTGCTGGGACCTCCTCTCCCCCTCCCCCTCATACAGCATTTTGTCATGGGCGGGCCCCCCCCCCCCCCCCCCAAACAAAATCCTGGCTACGTGCCTGATATATTTATATATATATATATATATATATATATATATATATATATATATATATATATATATATATATATATATATATATATATAGAGAGAGAGAGAGAGAGAGAGAGAGAGAGAGAGAGATGCAGGGTGACGGTAGAAAACGAACCAGGAGGCGAAGACCTGCCTCAGGTCGAAACGTCGAATAAAATCCTCCTGGTTCGTTTTCTACCGCCACCCTGCATCTCTGTCTTCTACGCCTTCGGCCTCCAAGCCAACATGCCTCCTATATATATATATATATATATATATATATATATATATATAAAGATACATGTAAGACGTTGGTATATTTTTATCAACATCAAAGTATCAATTGACTTAATTATTAATAAAAAAACATCAAAAAGCACTATAAAAACACTTTGAAATCTGCTACCCACTCGCCTAACAATTTTTAAGTTTATGTCACTGGGGTTAAAAATACACTTTTACTCTTTTCTTGAACATGCAGATTCTTCGACTTTGTCGTACTATTTCAGCAATATTGGGGTGGTTATTTATTAGGTCAGATATTTGGTAATCAAGTATAATCAAACTATGATCAAAATGATAAGTTATATAGAGCGCCCCTCTGAACTCCTGTCTTGAAAAAAGAGTGATATTGCTTGTTTTATCACAGATCAAAATGCAGTCAAAGACTATAAGATACACAAGCACAAACACGCATACTAAAAACGCAAGGCCACGGTGCATGCTTTTCGCTTGACTGCTTTGACCGGTGACAACAAACGCACTATAAGACGTTGAGCTCCGTGACATAGTGTTTTTTGGCTCTTCTTGATTGACCTGATTGACCTGTTATGTCGGCTGCGCTCTGAATTACAGCGAAAATGAATTTAAACGTTTATGTCGTGCAAAATCTCTTTCATTCACGAAATGCTGACAAGCCATGTCTTGCATATGTTCTTTATCGTTTGATACCATTCTTCACTGATTGATTGACTATATTTTTAATTCTTGAATAGTTAAAACGATAGCTGCTGGCTTGTGAGCCTCTAACGAAATCGCTTTGCCAACCCTGCAGCGTGGAACAAAGCCAGTATCAAAGAACGACTTTTGCCCAGCCAGGCACTCTCGATCGCGTAGATGAGCTAGCCTGGGGTGCTATGCTGCGCTTTTTGGACTCCCAGGAGACTTGGAAGAAGGAAGTGACGTCAACGACTAGAGCAAACGCAGATTGGATGTTGACAGAAGAAAACAAAATCAACATCCAATCTGCATTTGCTGCGTTGTTGACGTCACTTTCTTCTCCCTAGTCTCCTGGGAGTCCAAAAAGCGCAACATAGCCCCCCTGGGCTCCGCTTCTGTGCGAACTGGGCACTGCTGGCACCACTGGCACGTTTGCTGGCATTTGTGTCAGCGGGAGCACGCGCTAACCGCTGAACGTGCACGGGTGAGCAGCAGAAAGGAGGAAATTAAGAGCAGAGGAGGAACATCACTGCCACGAGCCAGTTTTCTGGCCACACGGATGAGTGCCGCCATCTAGTGGTTGAACTAATGGCTTGTTCAAGATGGCCGCCGTGGGACCGCCGCCTCAAAGCTTATTTGATGGATTTTATAAAAATGCAGCTCTTGGCGAGAGCGCATATTTTTATCTGAATGTCTGCGCTCCGGTTGCCTGAACTATGTGACACCGCAACACCAAGCGGGCCGCTTTTTTTTTTTTGTCAACCCGATGGAGACTTTAACATTGACTTTATAGCGGCAGCTACTCCATATCAATTGGTAGTAGATGAAAATAAAACAATGATGGTTTCTTTTTATGTAACTACCAATAATACGCCTTGCGTCGTACTCTTTATTCTGCCGCTGTCTTTTGACGCTTCTAATGCGTAATGAACCAACTATACTCGTTGCCACAACAAGAACAAAAAAATGTTTTGCGCAATACTCGTGCGATGCGGGAAGTAGTTCTTACATTATTTGGTTCTTGAAGGAAGTAACGATGCTTTTGGCGCTTGAAACGTGTGCGTCTTATAAATTAGCATAAAGCTAATCTAAGGTGCACCTGCTACATATATCTTAATTCAACACACGAAGGGGGAAATTAGTAGCGTTCCGCGAGAAGCCGTAACTTTTGCTGCTTTTTGTTTCGTTCTTTAGGTGAATACGTGTACAGCCCCCACTCACCGCTTTGTAACAAGAATATGTTTTCAATTTTTCTTTTTTATGTTTGCCTAATTCCAGGTGTATTTTTTTATTATTTTTTATAGAAGCGTGATGTTTTTAGATGTTACATTTATTGTTATGTACATTTGATGTTTCTCCAACTGGAAGGTAAAACTTTAAAAGCCCATATTAGCTAAACAGGCTACTTTGTGATTCTCTTTGAGTTTGCTTGCCAGCTTTAGTTGGACCGGATGCAATGGGCCGTCATTGCTTGGCCGTCCCGTTTATAACCCTGCTGGACCTCGTATCCTGTTCGATTTTCATCCCATTTTACAATAAATTTAACTCTGAGGATAGAAAAACCCAGATGATCACGTGACTCGTCCAGGAGGCTTTGTTCTTGAAACTCTGCCTTAACTGCGTAATGTCTTCTTCATTAGTCTGGAATATTTTCTTTATTTTTTATTGGTTTTCAGTAATTTCTGTCGCTCTTTTTGTTTCATGGAATGAACATTTCTTTATAATTGTGTTTTGCGCTTGTATATATTGTTTTCTTTTTTACCAATGCTTTCTTTTTTTTTCGCGCATGAGTTTTACAAAACCCAAAACAAAGTCGTTTAAAGAACTGCGCATTGCAAAAAATATATAAATATTGCTGACGTATTTCTACATGGATAAAAAAAATATCCATGTAGAAACCTAGCCTTTTGTATATCTATTTGTTAAATTAGTGTAAATATTAAGCTCTAGGTTTAGTAAGAGTAAAATAATAAATCCAATTTGGGGGTCCCCAGGCGGATACATTCAAAGATCCATAAAATATAACAATTTTAAGTGAAGAGCAGCAATAAAAAGGCGAGTGTGTGTGTGGGGGGGGGGGGGGGGGGGGGGGCGCACTGTTTCTATGCTTTTACCTGTTTGGTTGGTGGCCACGGCGAATTACACCATTCAAAAAATTGCTCAGTATGTTTCCTTAATGTGAGTTTCCATTCAGAAAACAAGGACCTTGTCTCATCTGCGTATGATGTCCCAAAGCTGACAAAACGCAAGCTGCCTTTATTTCTACTTGTGTGTGCGTGTGTATGTGTGTGTGTATGTATGTGTGTGTGCTGTGGGGGGGGGGGGGGGGGGGGCAGGCTGTCAGGTTTATCAGAGAGCCGCATGAGGCTCGCGAGCCACGTTTTGGCCACCCCCGTTCTAATTCAACGCGTGCTGGGCATCATCGAAAAGTACTCAAGATGTCACTTTTGGGTCATTCCATGCCAAAGGAAACGCGGCAGTTTTATCATGTCTGGGATATGTACGAAACAAATAATTTGAATAAAGGACGCTCTGAACTCCAAGAAAAGTATATTTTTTGTGAAAAAAATAATTTGATTTTTGCTGGTGTCATACTTTAAATTTTTGGAATTTGCATAAAACCCATGTAGTTAAGAAACACATTCTAAAAAAAAAAACGGTTGCGTACCACAGAAATTTATTTAGGCGCCTAATTATTTGATAACATTTCCTATCTTACTTTGAAATGTAAACATTGGAAGACGCCATTTTGAGGGTAGACTTTATGAGAGACTTTCAAAATTTAACACACACAAATCAATTATTAGTTGTACGAGAACAAGCGAAAAAAGTATTGTAGCTAACACCCAACTCCAAATTAACAAAAAAAAATCTCAATCTTTTCTTTTTGCAGCTTATATTTGCCCTTAAAATGGTGTCTTTCGGTGTTTTTATTTTAGTATATGACAGGTCATGTTATTAAGTAATTAGGCGCCCACCTACGTTTGTGTGGTGTGCAACCGTTTTTTTCACAATGTTTTTCTCAACTACACGGGTTTTATGCGAATTCCAGAAATTTAGTGCATGATCTCAGCAAAAATAACATTTATTTTTTTCACAAACAAAAATCCTTTTTTTTTAGTTCAGAGGTTTCATTATCTAAAATATTTTTTTCGTACAAATCTCAGACATGAAAAAATTGCTGCGTCTCCTTGGCATGGAATGCCCCTTCGGCAGATTGATACTTTATAGACCCATGTTGCGGATAAAAAAAACAGGACGCGGGATGGCCAAAAAAACGTGCTTTTCGTGTAAGGCTCGTCAAGTTATGAGGCGCTGGAGAAATTCAGCCTTCTGCGTTAAGTCCTTATTTCGAACTCTTTTTGTTCGCTTTCCGCCCATTGAAAAGCATGCGGGAAGGGCCTTAGGACGCACCTGGTATCGCTGCGCCGCAGCGTTCTTCCGCACGTCTGCTTTCCTCGCCGTCAAGATGGCAACGAACGCCGAATGAATGGAAGCACGCACGGTACCGCCGCGTGAAGCCAGCAACGGCTGACGCCATTTTACGAACGCCGTCTGCTAACCAAAGCCGAACGCAGTATGTCAGATCAACCGCCTCCGCCGGTGCTCGATCGGGAGCACCGGCGGAGGCGGTTGATCTGACATACTGCGTTCGGCTTTGGTTAGCAGACGGCGTTCGTAAAATGGCGTCAGCCGTTGCTGGCTTCACGCGGCGGTACCGTGCGTGCTTCCATTCATTCGGCGTTCGTTGCCATCTTGACGGCGAGGAAAGCAGACGTGCGGAAGAACGCTGCGGCGCAGCGATACCAGGTGCGTCCTAAGGCCCTTCCCGCATGCTTTTCAATGGGCGGAAAGCGAACAAAAAGAGTTCGAAATAAGGACTTAACGCAGAAGGCTGAATTTCTCCAGCGCCTCATAACTTGACGAGCCTTACACGAAAAGCACGTTTTTTTGGCCATCCCGCGTCCTGTTTTTTTTATCCGCAACATGGGTCTAAAGTATCAATCTGCCCTCCAGCTAGATTTCGGTTTTCTTTTAGCTGTGGCAATAATCACAAACAGTTCGCTAGGGTGTTTTTTTTTTTTTTCACTATGGAGCGCATTAAAATTGTAGATCCCCCATAGAAAATGTCTTAGGGTGACTTATCTAGTGCCTTTTGATGATGCTGAGCAAGTTTATAACCGAATATTTACTTTCATTTTGCAAATTAGAAAGGTCATTATCAAAAAGCAGTCAAACATTCAATTATACTGTGCGGTTTGCATCTCCAGAGACGGGTCCTTGGCAGTGGTTAACACTGCATTCTTATATTTTGAGTTTGTATGTGACGCATAGCTTTTTTTAAGAAAACTGACTTTCGTTTCACGAAATAGAATCTCTTCTACGCAGTGCACTCTAAAGATTCAAACTAGCATTCAACTTCACTGACCAAATTATCCCTTGACAGTGTAAATACAAGTGATCCCATTTGGACTCACACTAACGTCCAACTGTCGAGCGTAATTTTTTTTCATGTTTTCCGTCTTATTTTTTTTTGGCTGTTGTTTTTTCTTGGTTCTTCGAAATCACATTTTCTTACTTCATGGATCTCAAACAGCCTCCGTATGACTGCTTTATTTAATTGTTGATTTTACGATCTATATGCGTACGTGCGTACGACGAAGTGCTTGGGACTGTACACATTACGAAACTTGTGACCGGACGCTGTACGCTTGACCTTGTTTTCATCTTCCAGTGCATTTTTTCCACAGTAATAATGGTTCGGACTAGGATGTAACCGAAAGCAATCGCCGTCACCGGCGTACTTTCTATGTGGATGCTATTAGCGTGGTTTCAGCCTCATGTAGAATTCAAAATTATTTCAATCTTGTAGAATCATTTCAAACTGACGTTTTCAAGCCCAATTTCTTAAATTACAAAAAAGTGTTGTTAGTATTTACGTTATAAAATGTTCATAATTAATTTATATTGAGTTTTTTTTTTTTGTGCTTTGAAGAAGGCTCGAAATTATACCTTTTTTTTTTTGCCACAGTGTTACAGATTATCTGTCGCCAGTGGCACGTTCTCATAAAAAATATTCTTCAGACGTTCTTTGCCAATTCAAAGAAGCAAATACAAACACAAATAGTACGGAAGCCAATCTCTCAAGGATGACATGCATTATCAATTGTTATTTGTATTGCCTTTCGAATGATAGCATGACCAACACATTGTCAATAACAACCTGAACATGAGAAGCGTAGACCCTTCAACAATAACTCAAATAACAATTAATTGGCCCACATCGCGCGAGCCCAGACGTAGCAGAATTCGTTGATGCAGTCAGCCCGGCTATTCAGTTAGCTTAAACCGTATATATAATCTGGCAACAATGACCTCGATTCAAACGTCTAATCCCACCTGCACGAATCAGTCGGAACGCGCCCTGGCGAGAAGAGTCGCCTAAGCCAGCGGCGGAATGATTTACGAGGTCCCCGTCATGCCGCCCCGTTCCATCACGCTCGTCCGACAGTTTTATCCCGAACACGGAAAGTCAGTCCGGCGTTTGCCATCCGAACTGGGCGTTGTCTGTGAGCTTGAGTGAAACAAATGTTCCGTCGCTATTATCGACCGATGTACCGAGGAAATCCGAAAGGCCCTTCTAGGGACGCGCGTTATGGATGATGAGAAAGGTCGACACAACTCACCTCGACACACGTAAAAACGGCACTCGCACTTTTCAAATTTTTTGTTTGCCTCCCAATCGCGCGCGAACGAGAATCGCCGCGCGTTGTAAAGGCAACTTGTATTGGCTGCGTCATCGAGTTATACGTGCGCATTTTTAACTGCGTAGGGCAATGCTTTTAGGAAAAAAGGTGACATAAATGCATAGCATTTACAGCTCCTCTGCGACGTCATGGCGTCATCTGACTTCACCATACGTCATGTGATCATGTGACATGATGTCACAGTGTCATGTGGTAGTTTAGGTCACGTCAAGTGACACCATGACGGCAAATATTGTGTGACGTCATTGAGACATCACAGCGTCACGCTCATATCTGCACGGGACATCATAATCCCTGGCACGAACACCAAAGCGCTAAGAACTTAAAAATAATTTAGTGGAATCCCCCCCCCCCCCCCCCGTCCTATCCCGGGCCTGCATGTCTTCCGATTTCAATTGTAGGACAATAAAGGGTCTTCCGATGATCAAGGTCAGACACCAAATGCGATGTGCGGTTCTGGCGCTTCAGAGTGTGACTTGGGTACGGATCACTACGCCTTTATTGCTCCCTTTCGAAAAGTTGAATAAGTTTTATAAAGTTTCTGTTCGATTAATTCTATATTGTAGCCACAATTACACGCGTTGCAGCGCAGGAGTATTAACCGTGTGGTCTTGTAAACTACGCTAAAACTCACAAGAACAACGTTTGCCCCAAAACAATGAAAATATTTCGATGATCAATGACAGAGGACGCTTCTTTCTAGTGAAATGAATAACTCAAACAAATAAAATCTGGCTAAATTTTCAAATCTTCTAGTGGTTTGTAATGTTGTAGGACCAGGCGCACTAACGAACTTGACATGACAGCCAAAAGAAAGCTACCGAAGGCTACCTAATCGCTTACTGCGGAACCATAATCAGTGGCGGGGGAAGGATATAGTAAAGGCTTTGCCTCAAGCGCAAGCTTTCCGCTTTTGTTGACACCTTAGCGCACACGCAGCCAAAGCCCGGCGGAAGAAATCAAGCGTGTGCTAGAGTCGGAGCTTCTACTGGGTTCTCAACCTGTTACCGACTATTGCAAACCTTGTCGCTTTTTTCAATAGCTATTGTCTTTATATGTGTAGTAAATAATAATTGTGTTGTATATATGTTCATACAGCCTGAACTTTAGTCGGTCTCAATGGGCGTCTGATGTCTCAGCTGTAGAAGAGAAACTTAGCCGGTGCAGTACCACTGCCAGCCTGGAGTCTTTAACGTGCACCACGCAGTAGTGATTACACAACCGCACGCCGGTACGATGCTCATCTAGATCGAAACGGACAGGGGGGGTATTCGCAACTTTCACGACCTATAGGGGGCGCACCGGTGCCTATCAAAATGGCTGTCATCTGGATGATCGTCGTAGAACAGCGGTTCGAGGCTGGGTCTGCGACGCGTGAGTAATTCTAGTTTTGCTGTATACGCGCAGTGGTAGAGCCTTACTTTATTTTGTCACGCCAGGAAGGTGTATGCAAGCCCTTTTATTATGAGGCCAACCATCCAGGAGCTAGGGAGATCGATTCTCACACCGCGGTACCACCATCGCTGAAAGGTGCGAATTGAACCTGATCCCTGGGTTCTGCAGCGCGAGCTATCGCTCCACGTGCTCCGAGGGTGTGCGCTAGCCCACTCGGCCACCGATCGCATTGTATATTACCGAGTATTGTCGGATTTATGTTAAATGCATGCCTCAAAGTGGCTTCGTTAATGTAGCCCCAATTATAATGTTGTCTACTGCTTATATGTATTATGCATTTAGTGGTGTCGTATCGGACTATTGGCCGAGATAATATCGAGTTTTAGAAGATCATTTCGATGACTCTGGTAACGATACCCGATACTCTGCGGCTGCCTTAGCGCATGCATCGTTTCGTTATCGGGTATCGTGATCTACTAAAACTCTCTATTTTATTACGATCGGCAACGGGATCTTTCATGCGTAAACGCGCTCAGCACACCAGAAAAAAAAAATCTGTTTTTTTTATGCTTATTACTTGAAATTGACTAGTGGTTGCGCAGGCTAATTTTTGCCATCCTTTTAACTCTATAAAAAGTACCGCTGGAGCAAGAAAAAATATACCTTGTCGAACCGTTTTCATTCATCCTTCCGGCCCATTTTTCTAAAACAAGAAAATTCTATAGTTCAACGCGGGCCGGGAGGGGGGGGGGGGGGAGAGAGAGGGGGGTACGACGACTATGTCTGTCCAGTTCGCCATAATAAAAGTAAAAATTCAAAGCAAGAAGTATTAAAAAGCCTGTCACTACGAGCATATTACTCTACACGTAATGCATTTTTGCAAGAAAGCAAAATTGCTGCCAATAAATTATACTCATGTATAAAACCAAACTTTTGCATAACGAAGCAAATGGCCATAACCAGCTGAGATTGTGCCAACCCTGTAACCATGCATTCCCCCGAAGAGTATTAAAAAAAAAACTATCAATGTTTAGTTGATCTTTTGAGACGCCTCAGTTTAAAGCGAACATTTACTTTTGGGCCATAAAGAGGAAACCTAAATTCGCACATCAAAACTGAAAGAAAGAAAGGACAACAAATAAAGGGAAGAAAGCATCCGGCTGACGTAAAGTTCAACAGTATCGTTTATAATAGGGTCACTAAATGAGCTCCACTATTCCCCGATTTTCTTGCGGGCGCCGCCATTTTGGTGCTTGCTGATATGCGGGCGCATTTGGCGATCGTACACGAAAATGCAGCTTCCTGAGCCATAGATATGGTGTCGCGAATCTCAGGAGATATCGGATTTCTCTGTCGCTGACTGTTTTAACATTTTTGGAGAACGGGAAAGCGTTTCCTGCGATTTCATATAAATCATCGGAAAACTGGCAAACATGTATTTAAGCAATCGGCTCAAGCGCCGCTACTTTGAAGCGAGTCATATTTAGGGACTATTTTACTGCTTTCCGTGAAACCTTCAAAAAGCCTCAGAGTGAATGCTTAGCTTCTTCGGGGCACCGAAATTACAGTTCCAACTGAGGCGTTGTCGCGGTGGTGCGGAGCGACCATTGATCCCGCGCCCGTAGATCTAGGTCAAAGAGCGACCGGGTCACGTGGGTACACGATGACAGCCGCAACCACGTGACCCCATGAGCTGTCACGGTCGGTAATGGCGTGTGCCACGCTGCCGCGTCCTATTAGATGGCGAAACGGTCGCTGGAGCTTCCGTGCACGCCTCTATTCGTTACTTTCAGCTTTCTCTTTACGGAAGGGGCAGGGCGCGCTGATGACACCACGTTAGGCGGGAGGAACGTTCGTTCTCGCCCGCCTGCGTGATGGCGGTCGGTCACAGCCCCAAATTTCAGGTTCGGTATCATGGTGGAATACGCCAAAACAACGAGGACGAAAACGAGGGAAGAACTAGACAGGACGCGTTTTCGTCCTCGTTGTTTTGGCGTATTCCACCATGATGCAAAACCATAGCCCAACTAGCCATCCTTATTCAGGTTCGGGTGTCATTTTTTCGGCAGTGTTGCGAGGAAAAATGCAACAAGGCTGAAGTTGGCATTCCATTGGGGATCCCGATGTTTGCGAAACGCATGCTAACTTGTACTGCGCTTTGTTTCGTAAGTGTCTTTTAAAGAGACAGCTTTCTGTGGGTACCCTCCCCGGACCTCTCTTCCTCGTGTTGTTGTGACCGCACGACGTCACATTATCACGTGACTTCATGATGACGTCATGGTGTGATGAGACGTTACGTCCAAATTTCACACTCTAAACTGAACGCAGTGATATATCCGCTACATTCCAATAGAAAGTGCCGCTCGTCAAAATCTCCATCAAGTGCTCTTGCACCTTCTTTATATTTGACGGAAAGTCAGTCCATTTTTTTTTTTTTCACGGCGAACTAGAAGCTCCGCCTTCAACGTGAGCTTTTTGCCCTCGTTAACGCAAGTGTGAACGCGCAGGCACGCGCAATCAGAGCACTGCGGAAGGCAGCGAGCTCGAGCTGAGGGCGGAGCTTCTAGTCTCAGCTTAAGGGTGAAAGGAGTACAGACCACTGATCTCTATTGTAGTAGGCTGGATCGCGGATCGGGAGCCCGTCGGTGTCGCCACCGGCGACCATTGCTTGACACCAGGCAATACACGCAAGTCTATGGGAGAAACGCACAAAAGTGATAATATTGAAGCATGTACGCTGTGCTCGGAGGCGAGTATTTTATGGTGTGCTGCGATCCTTATGTCGGGTACTTGGAGATCGAATCGTTATTTGTCAAACGTTCGAACGCCGATTAAAAAAGTCAAACGTACCGCAGCACCTACGGCTGAGCTGGCAAGCTTGCTGTCGTGGTGGAGTAAACAAAGGAACTTGCCATCAATGAGACCGTCCTCGGGGAAGCCCAGAAGTTCATGAATGTCATAGAAGTACCATCTCGACAGCGGCTTTCCGGGAGTGAGCGAATTCCGCGTAGCAGAGCCTTCGAGCTTGTCGTCTGCTAAACCCAACTCAACGAAACCGCCACCCACTCCGCGGTAACTCTAGGTAACTCTCGCCTCATTGAGCTGCTCTACAGCGGAGTCACTCTCGACCACAAAATATTTATTTATAGGAACTGCGAGGGCTGTCAGTTTTAATGGTTGTACGCAAGCTATTTGAAGGGCTTATCGAAAACCATCCAAAAAGTTTCAGTGCCGACAACAACTTAGAAACGCGGGAAACGTCACTTTTTCTCGTTCTTCCCATAGAGCCCCATGCGTTGGCTGGTGTCAATCAATGGCCGCCGGTGGCGACACTCGGCCCCAGCTGCCGAGGCCGCGGTCCGCGATCCAGCCTACTACAATAGAGATCAGTGGTACAGACGCTTTAAACACGCGCCAGATTGAGCCGCCATTGCCGAAGTTCTCTTTTCTTACCGAGATGCCGAGCCACTGAAGCGGGCGTTGACGCGCCTTCACATAGGCCTATGCTAGGGAGAAGGACACAGTAGCGCCTAAAATGGCAATAACCTGTCCTGCGGTGGCAATGAAGAAGTGAGGCGAACGGAATAAGAGGAAACAAAAACTGGTGGTTGGCTATGGCGGCGTCCATGCACAGCTGCCTGAAAGCGTCTATAGGAACAGTCCAATTCGGGAGTTTTACGTGCCAAGCCATCGAAGGGCATCTGGAACGCCCCAACGGATGACTGAGGATTAATTTAGACCACCTGGGGATCTTTCGACGTGCAACCGAAATCTCGGTTACACGGCACCTTCTTTGCAATAAGCCTCTGTAAGATTGCGGGATCCTTCGCCGGGATTCTAATGCGCTACCTGGGGATTCGCAGGCCGGCGCTATGCCTCAGAGCCAACGATGCGTTTTTTTTTTTATTATTATTGCTTTTTGTATGACTATTTACACATGTACAAGGCTAAAATCGGTTATCCTGATTTGGGCTGAGAGGAAATGTTAAAACACTTTTAAAGGGAAGCTGAAACACTACTTAAAAAAAAAAAACGAGTTGGAGGTGAATTCTGACGTATCTTCACTCCATGAATCTGAATATCATGTTCGTTTTGTCTGAAGATTTAACTGAACTCGAGAAAACACGAAAAACCTCCTACCAGTCGTGACGTCGTACTAGGATCTTTGGGCCACCAAACGCGTGTCGCTCGTTTGGGCAGCGCGTGCAATTGCAAGCTTACCAGGTATATTCCTCCGTACTGACACCTGTCTTGACGTCTCTTTCGGACCTTTTTGAAAACAGCAAGAGTGCACGTGCATAGCTTTGGCAGGCGCTGAAGATTCGCGAGAGCAGAGATTCCGAAAAATCCTAATATGGCCTTCGTATTAGGAACCGTCCTTCATAGGAACAAGACTCCTTCGCGCGTGAAGTACTGGAGGCCTTGGCCATTGAAGAAAAAGGAGAATATTGCGTGAGCACCTCGCCAATTACGGTTCACGAAAAAGAACGACAATATTTGCGGTTTGCCACACCCCGTTGAGTGGTAGGCTAAAATGTTGTTTTAAACGTGTTTAAGGCTCTGTAGGACTACACTGTAGTAGGACGAAGAAGAAAGTGCCTAGGCTGGAATGAGGAAAAAGTAAAAGTCAGTTGTTAGTCAGCGGTGTGATCGTCCAGTCCTTTCCTTTGTGTTCTTGTTTTTCCGTGTTCAGCTGACCTGATTACCAACAACCTAATATGACGTCACGCCCCGGGAAGCAGGGGCTTCAGCGGTACTTTAAAAATAATATCTGCAGCCTTCATGCACCAATTTGAAAAATAATCTTGATATGCGTTATCCTAAAGACGAAATGAAGATGATTTAGGCGTTTTTCCTCAAATACAAAACCGCTTCAGTTTCCAAGTTGCCAAGTTTTCCAAGACTGGCTGCCACTCAAGTTCAAGAAAGTGCAGCCTATGAACCTCTTTGAAAAAGCACGCACTTTGAACGAAATACCTTTCAATCGGCTGCGTTTCAATATCAGCATAGCGTACCGCCATGCGACACCATCATATGGCATGCAGACCCTGCAACATTGTCATATCGTAAGGTAGTACGCGATCACTCTCAATGGGCAAGAATCGCATACTATGGGCTGTCAGAGGAAGTTCCTTCTTAAGGTTCACTGAAGGACATCCCAAGAAAAGATGGCGTCCCAGCAATTTATAAAAGCGTGTTCTATAGTTCCTGGCTACTTGCGCAAGAGACAGTTTGTAGACCAAGCGACAAACAACCCCTTCTCCTCAATCCACATTTTCACCGGAAGTATCCCCGAGTGAAGTTTGAAGAAAAATGTCTTCACAGACGCTGGGACGGCCCTCTTTTTAATACGGGAAAAGACATCCTGCCCGGGGCCTTCCTCATACAAGGGGCGGTAGAGCGGCACACTAAAAAGCGATCCTTTTAAATGTTTCGTCAAACAGTTGCGTGAAACTGTGGACAAATATTCAAAATAAAACCGTGTACTTAAAAATATAACAGAACTAACGATTTCTTTGGGATACCCGCTAACAACATAGCAGCCATCATCAATCGTAGAAACCTCGAACTCTAATAGCTCCTACGGCAACACAACTTGGAGAAATGTTCGCAGAAAAAAGACCCGCTGCATCTCGAAGAAACAGAAAACGATTGACAATCTGCCGTAGAAAGACATGGGACAGACCGACTCTCCCGGAGCGAACAGAACGGAAAAGGCAACCTCCACTAGGTCGCTCCCACCTTGAGCTCCACACAAACACTGCAAAACTACGGGGCATCTTTTGGACCTGCACTCGGAAGCAAATGCAACACTTGCATCACATACAGAGTTTTCGCAAGAAAGAGTACATTATAAACTGTTGCTCTAGCAAACATTGATTATCCGTGACCACCCCACTTTGCTGATTTCTAGCGCAGCTTTGCCGTTTCTTCGCACCAGAATTAATTGCTGTCTCGATAGCAGATCAAAGGCACACTTAGATAATTTATTAGCAGTGATGTACCACTTAATGCTTTCGTAAAAAATCGGTGCGTACGCCTTCTCCATGCCAAAAGCCAGAGCACTTTTCCTGCTTTACCGAGCTGCTGGTTGTGGCACAAACTTCCTTGGTTATCGCTATAACTTTGCTCACGCTTTACTTGTCCACACAAAAAAACAGCCACATCATCGGCCTATGTCAAAAGTCTTACTTCACTAGAGTGCATCCCAAACCCACGTACGTTATCGTTATGAATTGTCTTTAAACAAAAAGGCTGTAGGAAGATACAAAAGAGAAACGGAGACAGGGGACAGCCCTGTCTTACCGACGACGATCAGAGCCAACGAGGCGGCTTTCTGTCTAGGAGAGATAGTTAATATGAATGTGATGATATTGCACCTCCTTGAACCAAAAGTCAAATTTACTGCATCGATATTTTGACAGTGGAGGTCCGTCCGCAAAATGGTATTGAGACGGTAACCGTGTGTATATATCGATTGTCGTTACTTTGTCCTTCCAGATTAAGAATATTTTAGTTAAAAGCAAGTGCTTTACTAGGGGAATAAAAGACTCTCTACTTATTTGCATTAGATAGTATCACAGGGGGGATCGGCGGCCGAGTGGGCTAGCGCACACCAGCTCGGAGCACGTGGAGCGAAAGCTCGCGCTGCAGAACCTAGGGATCCTGGGTTCAATCCCCACCCCTGCCCCGTTTCGATCTGGATGAGTATCGAGCCGGCGTGCGGTCGCGTATCACTACTGCGTAGTGCACGTTAAAGACCCCACGCTAGCGGTTGTACTGCACTGCCTAAATTTCTCATTTACTGCTGGGATGCAAGTCGCCCGTTCAGGCAGCTGACTAAGTTCTAGGCTGTATAAACATATACACACCCCAATTTCTTTTCGGACAGAATGACAGCACGTTATATACCAACCCTGGTTGAGTGGTATATTTGGCGACGCCTCTCTCCCCACCCCCTCCTCTCGCCACCAAAGTGCGTGAAAGCAGTGTTGTGCCCGTTACCGAAAAAAAGTAACGAAATAGCGTTACTCGTTAGTTTGGTAAAAATTAACGCGTTATTGAGCTACGTTACTTTTTTTACAAACGTAACGATATACCGTTACCGTTACTTTTCAAAAATAACGAACGTTACTTTTACGTTACCTTTACGTTACTTTTGTGTTCGAGTACATGTTTGGCAGCATGCGAACGGGGACTGCTGGAGCACAACCCGCCAACCAACACCCCTCATCTTTACGCCGGTTTTAGTAACAGTCCGGTTCATACTATTACCAGAGACTGATTTACTTCACTATGTGGAACAGGACACCGGTTACCAGCACACTGGTTATAATCACGTGCTGCCTGTTACCAGCAATGAATCTTAGATTTTCTACGAAAAAGAAAAGGTTTAGTGTTCGTATGTTCTCTTTCCAGGTTTAAAAGTTTTTTTTTATTTTTTTATTATGACCTTAGGGAAGTAAAGACTAATCAAGCGAAAGATTCTCCTTGTACAAAAGTGGGTCAGGAACTTTCAGGCAGCGAGGGGGAGAGCGAGAGTAAAAAATTTCACAAAGGGTGTTTCTTTTTTTTTTTTTGTAACTAGAGTTTTAAACAGAGAGAGACACTGTTTTAAACGAATGTCTCTCTCTCTCCCCTCCCCCTCCCCCCCCCCCCCCCCCCCGCTGTCCACCTCTGCTGCACAAAGCAGAGGAGGAAGAGGAGGGAGGGGAGGGGAGGGGGCTGTAACGCAGTCGGTCGTTCAAACCTTGTGGGTGGTGACACTATGAAAAAAAAAAAAAAAAAAAGGGAGGACGAACGGAATTAGTTGGTAGCCGAAGGTTTTTTTTCGCCTTCGAGAAGCGAGATAGTGTCGCTTTTTAACGGATGTCTTTTTTGGTCAGAAATGTTTTTTTTTTTTTTTTTAAGTTTACTTTCACGGATGCTGGTTCCGTGCAGCGATAAGCTTTTGCAGGATTTTAAGATGGATTTGTGAATAGATGGACTGATAAGTGGAAAACCCACCGTTTTAGGAAATCCAAGGCTCATAAGTCTTAGCAGCAAGTTACGGCATTGCCTGGGCATTGCGTGCTCGAGCGCAAGTAGTTGCCCCTCGAGCAGAGATGCTAGATCCTCCATTGAGCTTAAGGTCTGTTCACACGATGCATCTTTTAGGCGCGCAACAGTTTCGCGACACTCAAGTTTCGCGAAATGTGCTCGTTCACACGTACCGCTTCACGTGCAACAACGATGACGTTTAGACTCGCGAAAATAGTTTCGGTGTTGACCATAATGTGGCGCTCCGAATCAGATCGCTATTTATCTGGGGACCTGCTTTGCGCATTTTATACAGTCAATTCACTTTAATTTTTTTTTTCTCGCATACTGCACTACTTCGAGCGATCTCGCATGTGCGCAAAGCCGATTGAGGCGGACACCTTTACGTGCAGGACATGTGCCGGCGCCGAGCACGTACGCAGCCAATTCATTGCCAAAGCTCCTATCAATGCACATGGTATTCATAGAAACGCTACGTGCCCAATCTGGTTACTTCTCGGCGCCCATGTCTGCCCCGATTTTACTGTGCACTGTTTCAGAGAGCGCAAATGGTTTCACGTTCGCTTGTAAACAAAGCAAACTTAGTTTCAGTTTACTCGATGGTCTCTTAAACCCTTGTTACACGGGCGCACTTAACTGCAGTTACGCTAAGCCACAGTTAGCGCACAATACTTGCGGACAACATTCTGCGGCTATGCAGTCAAAGCTATTGGCGAACGTGCGCTTGAGCATTTTGAGCACCCATCAAAGCAGTGCACACGCGCTCTTCACTTCTTCTGAAATAGCTGTCTGAGAGTATAGTGCGGTAACTGTGGTGCCACGTAACAGCAGTTAAGTTAACCACGGTTGAGGGTGCCCGTGTAACAGGGGCATTATCCAGCGGTATCGTCACGACAACAACGCTATGAGCACTATTCTAATCTCGCCAACTCCCGCTAATTGTCTTCGTCCATCGCTGGATTTTTTTTTCCGATATGCTACTCACTTTTCCTTCAGTGGTGCTTGACCTGCTTGCGGAAGCGCCGGCAGTATCCACCGTTCGTGGTTTCGGTTTTTTCGGATTTGGCTCGGCTACAACACCGGCAGTGAAGTGGTCTTCTCAAACAGCTCGCTCCCCCCTCAAAGGCCACGTGAGAGCGTTTCTGAGCGGCCATTGGCGGCGCCCTCAGAGTGATTGACAGGACTCGGCAAAGTTTCAGCAAAAGCTCGCTCCAGAAGCGAGGTGTGCGCGCAACTTTTTTTAGATGCGCGCGTCCTTTTCGGACTCGTTCAGACGGCGCAACCATTTCGCGAAACTACATTTCGCGACACTAGATGCGCGAGAAAAATGCATCGTGTGAACAGGCCTTTGGGGACCTAAATTTAGTTCCCCTAACGTCTCCAGTTTGATGCACAAGATTGCTATTCTAAACGTTAGATCAGGCGTCGTGACCTCTTCTCAAACACCTAATGTATTTCACCAGTTTTGGTCAAAAGTAACGAGTAACGTAATTTGATAGCCGATACCGTAAAAAAGTAACAAAAATACTTTTACTCGTTAGTCATTCAGAATACTAACGAGTACGTTACTGCGTTAGCGAAAAATGTAACGCGTTACCAGTAACGTCGTTGCTAGTAACGCGTTACCTCCAACACAGCGTGAAAGTGACGCCTCGATATGAGGTGAGGTTGGCAGGTTCGTGGATGCGATGATAGTATACCGCTGTTGTCGTCACGCGTGTTTCCGCAGATCTTCGCTGTCGACTGTGTTTATGTATTTTCGGGAACTTTCCTGTATTCCCCTATTAAACTATTTGATTAATAATGTATATCAAAGGGACAATGAAATTAATTTTGGGCTGGGATTAAGGATTTTGGATTGGGATTTTAATAATTGCATATCGTTTTATGGCCAAATGAAAACTGGTACACTACGGTAGAAAAACAAAAGCCCGCTTTTCGGTATGCAAATGGTCACGCACTCCGGCATGTAATAATTTCTAAACGATTACAAAGTAATACAGGAGAAGTTTACAAGTGCTATTAAAAAGAGGGTACAGGGAAAAACCTTATAGAAAAGTCTTACTCAGCGATGGTGAAAT
This sequence comes from Ixodes persulcatus, assembly GCA_013358835.2. Lineage (NCBI taxonomy): Eukaryota > Metazoa > Arthropoda > Arachnida > Ixodida > Ixodidae > Ixodes > Ixodes persulcatus. Next base: position 611,733 of record JABSTQ010009058.1, read on the forward strand.
TAACAAATGAAAATATAAAGGTACCAAACGTACACGTGCAACTTAGAAAAGAAAAACAAAATAGATGTCATGATAAAGAGTCACGTAACAATGAGACAAACGCGTCATGGTTTGTTGTCTGTGCGATTTCGCTTGCCAACCCATTCCAGTCGTCTATGGCCTGCAGAAGCGGGGAAAATTTATACAAGTTTGTTTTTGCGAAGGGAATATGGACTATGTTGGGGTGATCATGACGAGGAAAGATACAGGGGGGGGGGGGGGGGCGTGTTGACGTTATTTTCGCGAAATTCAGTTGAAGAATGAAAGAGCTTATGGAAATACGATAGCCTAGCAAGATATCTTTTCTGCTGAAGTGTTTGTAAGCCAATTGAGGCTTTAAGTTGTGTGACGCTTACAGGTGCGCATTGTTTGAGTATGAATCGAGTTGCCCTGTTTTGAAGAGATTCTAGCCGGTCATTTAAATACTTTCGATGCGGGTTCTAAATTATAGATGCATACTCCAACTTTGGCCTAATCAGAGCAGTGTATGCTAGTAGTTTTGATTATTTTGTTGCCATGTACCAATGTCCTCTCATAAATCCAAAAGATTGATTTGCTTTTTTAAGAATGTAGTCTATATGATTATTCCACGAAAGATTAGGACTTAGATGAATACAAAGATATTTAAATCACGTTACTTTATCTCATTTATAATCTAAGAGGGTGTTGTCATGATGTACAATGGAAGAACGGTTTGTAAATGTAATCGTTTTCGTGTTTTTTATATTTATTTGCATTTCCCATGTCTCACACCATAGCATTATGCTATTCAAGTCATTTTGAAGGACAATGCAATCTGATTGATTTGATATATGACGGTATACCACACACTCGTCTGCAAACAGTCGAATTTTTGATGAAACATTGTTAGGGAGGTCATTTATATAAACTAAAAACAGAAGTGGCCCAAGAACAGACCCCTGTGGCACTCCAGATTTAACACTTACGGGGGGTGAACTTATGCCGTTTGCTATTACGGTTTGCTTTCGATTGCTGAGGTATTCTCGAACCCACGTAATGCGGAGGGCAAGTTCGTCTGCTTCTTGCGCAGGGGGTAGCGGTGACGTCAGAACGCCGAGCCCTGATTGGCTGATCGCGACCCCCCTATCTGAGCGTCGTCTGCTCCTTTGCAACGTCGTCTGCTCGCAACGTCGTCTGCGTCTGTCTTACCTTTCCTGTGACTTTCGGAAGGGCAGAGGCCAGATTCACAAAACCATCTTACGCCAAAAGAGTGCGTAAGACAAAACGTGAGAACAAATTCGTATTCGCGAAACGAAATTATCGTAAGTTTTGCTCAGGTTACGACGGAATCCTACGACGATCAACGGACGTTTATTTTTGTACGTGCTCTTCTAACGCGTCCCGACTGCAAGCAGCAAGAAAAAAAGTAAAAAGTACTTGAAATAAACCACGACGAACAAGAACGCTGGATCCACAAACACCCGGGAAATTCTCCAACGGCCACGATTGCACCGACCCCGAGTAAGCGAGCTCGGCAGATAGGCCTAGCAGGCACAGCGGTGCTCCGACGGTCCTTGGCCAAGACCGTCTGCCCACGACCGGCTGGCGTGCTGAATGGAATATGCCCGCGCGACCCTTGTGAACCCTTCAATCTCTTCCTCTTGTCATCTCCTTGTTTTCCGAGGCAGCGGTGACTCTCGCCGGTGAAGAAGCGGTGAATCTCCGACAGACGCAGGAAAGTAAAGCAGCCATCGCTTTGACTAGCAAACGTAAAGCAGACGATGTTAACTGCGCCGACCCGCCGACGCCGTTAAAGAGTGAAGAGTCTCGCCGCACACGAAAGGAGGGAAAAAGTATTTGGGAGGTAACTTGCGGACACTAACACGCTCACTCTCGGTTCTTAGCAAACAAACCTCGGCGCCTCGGGACACCTCGCCAGTGAGTCCATTGACTTCTCTCATTGATGCGCGTCTGCTAGTTGTTAAAAACAACGTACCGCTCGATTTATTTTGTCTGCCCTCACTGAAAGGCGAAGTCGAGCTCGCTCGTAAAGACCTGCACTTCCGAAAGTCGCAGGAAAGGTAAGAAAAGACGCAGACGACGTTGCGAGCAGACGACCCTCAGATAGGGGGGTCGCGATCAGCCAATCAGGGCTCGGCGTTCTGACGTCACCGCTACTTCCTTTCTCATGCGCAGAAGACGAAAATGAGCCCACTTGCGAGGCGTATTACCTTTGCGTTAATTTTAAGATATTGCAATTTTCTAATAAGACGACTGTGTGGTACGCGATCAAAGGCTTTCGCGAAATGTATGAAAACTGCGTTGGTTTGCGAGGATGCATAAATGTTGGTGTGCAGGTCAGTTATCAGTTCAAATAGCTGAGTTTCGCAAGAAAGACCGCGTTGAAATCCATGCTGGTTAGGAAAAAGTATATTGTTTGTGGCGAGGTGCTTCATCACGAATGAATAGATGTTATGTTCTAGAAGTTTACATGAAACAGATGTTAAGGATATGGGTCTATAGTTTGTTGCACAGTTTCGGTTTCCGGATTTGAAAATTGGGACTACATTTGCTAATTTTCATAGCGGAATTCGCTAATTTTCATAGCAATTGCTAATTTCCATAGCGGAATCTTTCTTACCTCCTGTTTCATGAAAGCTTTCCGCCTCTTCACTGCGATGCATGTATGCATCCGGGGTTCCCAAGCACGTCAACCGAACCCAGCTCACGTATTTGACACGAGTACTGCGCCACTCAGACGTATGCTCTCGTAAACAATCAATCCGTTTACGAACATCTGTATTCGCGTCCGTGGCCACTCAATTCTGTGACGGCACTTATTCATCCCTTGCGAATGATAAGTCCAATGGTGGGCTTAAAAAGCATGGTGGTAGTTGGTGGTAGTTTGGAGTCATCGCATTTGGTGCCCAAGCAAGCACATCACGACCACGTGATTTCTCATTTCGTTTTTGAGCTGAGGAGTTTAGCTGAGGAAGAAGTTCAAAAATCATTTCATGGCCCCTTTAAGCAGAAAAAATCCTCGAAATAAGAAAAAAAAACGTATTTAACAAACACGGGGGATTATTTTCGCACACATTACTAAAAATATAAAAATATATCGTGCTTTCTTTTAAATGCCAGTATTAGGCGTTTTTTTTTTAAGGTTGCTTTGCATTTTTTTCTAACCCCACCACTAAATATAAGGTAAACATTCATTACAATATACTAAAACGTCAAAATTTGTAGCTCGCCTATACCTGATATTGTTTATGCGTTATCGTCAATACAATCGCAGCAAGCCAAAAAAAAATCCTGCTTCGTAAAATCGCAGTGTCTGTGAGCGCGCAAGTAAACGCCTTTATAAAATGCTACCAATAACAAAAAATCAAAGACCATATTAGTAATGTGGACAGTTGAATATCGATGAAACACGGAGACAAGGGAGTGGATAAAGACTCCGTTACCTTAGTGTTTCGTCCAAATTCAGCCGCCTACGTTAACAAGCTCGAACCAACTAGCTCGACAAAAGCCTGTAGAGACCATAGTATATGTCGTATTTATTGGATACTCCTATCAGTGAACTCTAATTTTTGTCACATTACACAACACAAGCCACCGTCCACCCATGAAGCGTGTATTTGTTGGATCAAGCGATTCTTTTCAACACCTCTCTCGACCTTATCGTCGTGTATAAAACCTTGCCCTTATGATTTCTAAATAAAAGCGTGTTTTCCGTCCAAGCACACCACAAGAAGAAGACAAAAATAAAAGACGAGCTAACGGAAACGAAGGTTGTCCAAGAGCTGTTATCGGTGGTCGTGTCCAACGCTGGCAGCCCTCGCAGCTTTTCCGTGTGTGACTTTTAACGGCGGCGATTCCGCTTTCTTGTTTCCCGTCGCTGACCGCCTATCTCTTTCATCCTCCGACCCCATTTCGTGTTCCGAGGCCATCTTCTCGACTTGCGAGTGGGGCTCATCGCGAAGTCGACTCATCGCCGGCCGTATCTGCACGCGAAGGGAGTCATACGAGTCGGACCACTGCCAAAATAACACTATTCGGGAACGTTTAAACAGCTTCCAGACCTCGCCTTTAGCCGTACCTTTGCCAGTTGCTGATGGTATTGAAGCATCTTGCGAGAAAACAGGGTCTGAAAATAAACTAGATTTGTTGTGTTTGTTTGTTTACACGATTATTCGCCTGCTCGGTGCAGTTCAAACGGTAGACCTTTTGCTGAACTACAAAGCACCAAGGAGCGTGCGCAAGTCTAGTCCCTCCCGCTGCGTGTGCAGGCGTCTGCAGCAGTACCCAGAACCTACGGCGCTTTGCACGCGCGTTCGTGAACGCCTTATATTAATTATTGATTTCTCATCTTTTATACAGATAATACGAACACCTGCAGTATGAGTATCTACTTTTTAAGAATTCCACTTGACGCTTGGGTAATCCGACGAAAAGTGTATTGCAAGCCGGTAGAAGGTAACTACATTGAGCAGACCAATGCGGAGCGCAAGTTCGTCTGCTTCTTGCAAAGGGGTTCCGATGACGTCAGAACGCCAAGCTCCTTTTGGCTGTTTGAACAAAATAGTGGGTAGACCTCGAGGCCCCTAGCTTTGAGGTCTACCTACAACCCTTTCAATCAAAGCCAGTTATACCTCGACATCGTTCTCACGTCACCGCAACTCCTGCGGAAGAAGCAGACGACTTGTTCTCAGCCTACCACCTATTCCCACCTATTCCGTCTTGGGTAGTAACGCGTTACTAGTAACGCGTTATCGTGATTTTGTTTCTTTTTTGGTAACTTGTAACTGTAACGAGTTACTTGTTTAAAAATGTAACTTGTAACTGTAGTTCTATTACTCTTCTCAAGTAACGATCAAAGTAACGATGCTACTTTTGTCGTTACTTTCCAGTTTTTTATTAATAATATGCCATTGAACCAGTACAATCTAGCTATTCCTTGCACTTTCCAAATTGTTTGGTCCGACATTTCGAGTGTCAAGTTGGCCTTGCACAAACTTGTGAATACGTTCTTTCTCGAGAGTCACGACCCGAATATAGCCACGTGTAGATTTGATATAAAAAAGATCTAGTCATCTTTAAAACGGGCTTGTGCTTTGTGATTCAACACTTACATCTAAGTATCTTTAAGCCCTATCTAGTGTTGCGGTTTTTCTTTTTTTTTTCTGCGCAAAAGCTTTTTAATCGGGTAAATGAACCGTGAAGCAACGATACACGCGGAGGGTACTGCGCATGTTTCGTATTTTGATTTGCGCTAATACTCCGGCGTGGCGTCAACAGTCGAGGCAAAATTTACTGCTGCTTGCGCGGGTTTTGGTTCTGGCTTGCCGGGTACGAACCGAAATATGTCCAGGGACTCTATGAACCGAGCGCAACCATTAACGAGCCAGCAATGTGCGTGCTACCAAGGATAGGGATGTTGATGAGAACAAAGAACTACCATGGCCGGCGTACAGAGAGTATCTTGCTGTGGTGAAGGTGGTTGCTAACAAAAACGTGAAGAGCGTACTTTTTAGTTTTATGCAATAAAACTTGGTAAAAGGCGTTTTCTAGTTTTTCCTAATTTTTTTGTTGAAGAAAAGTAACTGAAAAGTAACGTCGTTACTTTTTAAAAGTAACTGTACCTGTAACGAGTTACTCTTTTGTTGCGATGACTGTAACGGTAACTTCGCTACTTTTTTCTGAAAGTAGCTGTAACTGTAACGAATTACTTTTTAAAAGTAACTTACCCAAGACTGCCTATTTCACACTATCTTCGATTGCAGCCAACGATATATGATTGGACGGTGCCGACCCGCCAAAGGCGCATTGACACGGCGCTCGATGTCTCGGTGCTTTTGTTTTGACGGGTTAAACTAATCAGACACAAAAATAAAACGCAGGACCAGACCGCATTTCTTGCGCGTGGGTTTAGTTGGCACTGTAGAACACATAAAGATGACGAGCAGCACCGTGGCGATGCACACTTGGCGCTGCTTGAGTCGCTTCATTCGATAGCAACTTCGGCTGCGCTCGGATTTCGCGTGTAACAAGTGTACAGATCAAAATGTCACATTGTTCCATTTTATTCGTCGCCTAGCAAGAGCCAGCGAGAGGAACATTATGAACGGGAGAACTACGCCTGTTTTCGGCTAGAACTCGCGTTCAGTGGGTGAGAAAACGAGTTCCTGCTGAATGCGGAAACAGCACTTGTGTCCAGTATATGTAACCCGCGGTAACCTTCGGTAGATGACGTCGAAAAGTTTATCGCGCTGCTTTCTGTCTGTACTACTTTTCACTTCGAAAACCGCAGTTAAAAAACAAAACAAAAAAAGAACAAGTACGACTTTTCGTGGAGCATTACTAGTTTTTCCCTGTATGTAGAGAATTAAGATATATGTAGACGCATTTTAGATTATATACGTGTTATCTTAGCAAGACGTACTATCGCGGACAATATGAGCTGAAACAGCGCTCCGGCTTGTGCACGGTAGTACCTGCGCCGCCTGTCGCATCGCTCCCTAACCCTGAGGCCGAGATAAATTCTCACTTGCGCTCACTGCGCCACTGCGCTCTTCCTGCCGTCTGCTATCGAATACTTGTGACGGCTTGAAGCAGAGCTAGTTGGTTCATGCTTGTTAAAGTGCCAGCTGAACGTTTTAAGGACACACACACAGAGACGAACAAAAAAGGCAGGCACACCGCTGTATGTTAACTAACATGCTATCGAATATATTGGCCGACGGAACCACCATCACGGTGCGTGTGCCGTTTAGCCCAATGTTTACGTTTTCAGCTAACATGCATTTCAAGAAAGCGCCCAAGTGGAAAATGCGTTGTCACGCTCGTATCTCCTCGAGGAGCGCTGCCTGACGAAGCTGCCTTGGCCCCCAAAAGCAGCCGATCTGAATATCATCGAAAACATTTGGAGGTGCATCAAGGTAGTCATTTCACGGCGTCCCCTCCACCACGCCACTGCCCACAAATTGTGGAAAGCAACGAGGTGAATGGCAGTGGCTTCGGGCTGAGCCAGACTTCGTTGCCGCGCTCTATGATTTCTTACCAGACAGGATGGGAGCCCTGGTCGCGGGTCAGGGGAGAATGACGCAGAATTAAATTATTTTGTAAGTTTTACTGCGCCTCAGGACTCCCTGAAGCGGACTTCTGCCGATTGGAACAAAGCTTGATGCCACGGTTGCGACACACTGTTTGACGCCGTTAACCACGCATACTTTTGTGTGGTGCCGCCTTGATCCCGATCTTCTTGTATGGTGCTGTTGAACTTCCACGCCGACTATTAATCTATTGTGTCTGACATTGTCATCTGCAAATATTCTTTCGATTAAGTTTCAATCTTCTTGTCCTGGCAAATATATGTCTGTTTGTTCCACTTTAATAATACTAGGAATTTGTAAACAAAAACGGGTGTCTTGTCAGCAACTTGTTTTGTTTGAAACGAATACGTGGGCCCAGTAATAAAGAAATAATACTTTTGACCCTTTTCATACCCATCAAGGTTACAAAACCTTCCCAGTAACATATATATGCTTGCCGTTTTTTTTAAAAAAACTGATAAATGAAAAAGGAAAAAAAAAGTGAATACCTTGGAGCCGGACTAAATAAGGCATACAGATTTTCGGCCTATATTTTACGATGTCCTACTTTGTGCCATGCACCTATAATCAAACAAAAACAACCTGCAACGTCTTTTGAAGTGACTTTCAAAACGATAATTGCATCTGAAATTTAAGACACTTCAAAATTTTTTCTTTACCAGTCAGCGTTTTTTCTACGGGATTCTGCGCGATAGAGTAGAGTAAATCAATTCCAAAAGAGGGACGACAAGTGTAATATTTCGTTCCCCCCTTGCCGCCCTACCACACATGCCCGCTGTCGCACCCGCCGTCTCGCTTGGAGACAGCCGGAAGAGCGCAGTGGCGCAGCGAGCGCAAGTGAGAATTTATCTCGTACTCAGGGTGCGCCATGTGTGCGGAGCAAGGCGACAGGCGGCGCAGGTAGTACCGTGCGCCGGCCGGAGCGCTGTTTTAGCTCATATTGTCCGCGATAGTACATATCGCGACACTGTTAGTGCGAACACGACATCGGCGCATTTTTGCATTTTACCTCTAAATAGTATTAGCGAGCACAAACTTTTATCGCTTACATTATAGAACTAAATGAGCTCTTTCCGTAGCAATAATAATTTGGATGACATCCCTTGGTTTCAAAGAGAAAAACTGCAAAAAACCGGCGATCGCTTGTTCGCGCTAACAGTGTCGAGCTCTGTACAAGTGTTTCAAACGCCAGAGGCATCGCTTCTTTTTCCGACAACCAAATCTTGCAAGAACTACTTCTTACGGCATACAAACAACGTGCAAAACATATTTTTTTTAGGTGACAACGACTTAAGGTAGTGTTTACAAAACTCAATACCGTGATAAGAAAAACAGAACAAAAAACCTTATAGTCGAAGAAAAGAGATAATCAACGTTCCGCTCCTTTTTTTTATTTAATACATTTTTTTTAGTCTTGAGTTTTTGCGCAATAAGAATCGTTGTTTTGTTTTTATTTTTTCTTAAGAAACGCGTAAATACCTAAAGCTATGCTCTTTTTTTTTTTTCGCTTAGGTTATCAATTTGTGTAGGTTCGGTATCTTGGCCGGTACATTGCCTCCCTCTTCCCGCCTTTCTTTTTTTTTGGTTTTTTTGGGGGGTGGGGGGAGGTAATAGTTTGTTTTTAATTGGAATTTTAGTAAGCGACAGCTTAAGAAACGTAAGGCTTCGGCGAGTCTTGCAAATCTTATTATCTCTCCGCAGGCAACCCGATTGTGCCATTAGTCGTTAAAACGACAACAAACAAATTCCCTATTAAGAAACACGAAAATAAGAAGCTACGCCCTACGTTTCTTCAACTGTCAGCGAATATAGCGGAGTAAAGTGACTTTAGAACAGCTGCGTATTCCTTTCCCCTTCAGAATGCCGTTGATGCTAATGTGAATTTTCTTTTCTGAGACTCGACCGATAGAAGAGATGGGAATATCGTAAATCAGTGTCTCAACCAGACTGACCGAAAGCAGTACCTTGCTGACCCATGCCACCCTGGGCAGTCCGTGCTGGAATCGGAAAGAATGAAATGTCTCTTATTGGATTGTGTCTCGAAATGTTTTTAAACCTATCGTGCTAAAACACTGACAAGAAGGGCGGACGCCCTCGTTTCATAGAACGATCTCACCAGCCAGTGTCGTTACGCTACCGCTGTCGGCATGCATCGTGGCAACTGCAGCCTTTCCGCACGCGAGACAAGCGCCGCTGAGGGTATACGCGCGAGCAGAAAACGAGACGCCATGGGCTGTACCGTTCACTCGCGTCTGCCTCTTGTGGGCGACAGGTATGGCGGCATCACGCATGCGTGGAATGCTCGGTGAGATCAGTCTATTCTGAAGTGTAGAACACATTATCTTTGTCCCACTCGTATGAAAGAAAATATTAAAAGGAATACTTACTACTCTGGGAAGAAACGGCGGAATAAAGAATGTCGCCACTCCCAACGTTACCTCCAAAAAGTTACTCGATGTCAAGCCAATAATGCAATACATTAACCGCGTTTTCTTTCTCTGTAAAAAGGTAATTGTCAACCACTTATTACGACAAGAAATCGATATAGAAGTATCTCGTACATTTATATTATATAAGTACAAAAATGAAGGCGACCAACTTACGTGGCGTATGGCGTGGAAAATGCTAGCAGACGCAGAGATGTTGAATAGTTCCATAAGTATGGCGGCACAGGCCATGACCAGCATAACTTTTAACAAACAGGAGAACAAGGACGTACCGTTAGGACATTATATTGTTATGCAAGGTATCCTGCTTCAAACGATAAGCTGCAATTGGAAGTTTCTATCACGGTGGTCCCCGTGGCGATTTCAATCATAGTCATTCTCACGTCAATCCAATCGAAAAACCAATAAGTAAAAAATATAAGGTCTCCCAAGCGAACCTTCCGCTGTGAGACGAGCCAGAAACATTGGTGCCTGCACAAAGAAAGCTCAAACTTTCACCGAATGTGCAATGAGCACGTCAATTTTATCGTGTGAAATTACCAAGCAAGCTCTCTTCCTGTGAAAAAAAATGAGAGCGAACAAACTTGCCAAAGTCGAGGTTGAGCGCGTTCGCAGCCGACCGAGTTAGCAACGCTATTTATTTGAAGTGCCATCTCGCGATAGGAACAGCGGGCAGACAACGAAGATGGCGCCACAAGTAAATAGCGTCGCTAACTCAGTCGTCTGCGAACGCGCGAAAGTGTTTTGCTCTCATTTTTTTTCACGGGAAGAGAACTACGCCTTGGAATTTCATACGGTAAAACTGAATTGCTCATATGGCATTAGGGAAAGGCTAGAGCTTTCAATGTGCAGGCGCCGTTGTTTTTTTTCTGGCTCGTTTTACAGAAGAACGTGCTCTTGGGTCACCCTACATTGCGCATATATGGAGAACTTGTCAGTGACAGCTTAAGGAACACAGTGAATTATATTCACTCAACTTGCTTCGTGATTGGATCTTCGGCGTCTTTGTCGGCTAATGCCTCAATATCATTGCTTTCAAAGCGATAATTCGATGCTTGGGACTCGCTGTGCCCTGGATTACTTAACCTTTGGTGACTATGAGGAGCGCAAGGTCGTCTGCTTCTTGCGCAGAGGTTCCAGTGACGTCAGAACGCCGAGTTCTGATTGGCTCTGATTGGAAGCATAGTGCGTAGACCTAAATACTAGTTACCTTGAGGTGTCCCCACTATCCTTCCAATTGAGCCAACCAGAGCTCGGAGTTCTCACGTCACCGCAAAGCAGAGGAGCTTGAGCTCCGCATAGCCACTACAGCAGAGTCATCCTCGTCGGGACTATGGTGCTCCAGCTAAACCCCTCGGAAACGTTCATTAGAGATAGCGAGATAACCTCGAGGGTTTTAAACAAACTTTGCGTGCGCCAGAGCAATCATAAGTTTGGCCCTGATGCCAGATTCACGAAAATCTTCTTACGGCAAGAAAACTTAGATAAGAAGTTCGTAAGTTAGGCGTTGCAACGTAAGCTAAGCAAGATTTACGATCATTTTGTTTTGCGAATACTAATGTGTCTCCTAGATTAAACATTTATTAAAAATACACAAATAAATATCAGTGCTCCTCGACTCTGGGATGTTCGGTTAAGATATCCAAAAACGTGCCAATATCTGCCACTTTGCGTCTTAATACAGGTACTGTCGGCCTCAAATGAAATGCGAACCGCGGACCGCGTGGCCATCGGTACATGCTGCGCCTCCTGGAGGCCTCCTGAAACTGACAAGAACCACGGGTTGGAGAGTAGAGCGCTGCGAGGGTGTGTCCTACTACGATGTGTTTTACCCTCGCACAGCACAACCCAAGCTTCGAAGAGGCGCAACATGTACCGACGGCCACGCGCTCCGCTGTTCGCATTTCATTTGAGGCCGATAGTACACCTATTTATTTCTATTTAACCGCCGCGTGCACACATGTCTTTGCAACAAAATTAGTGCATTTCAATAGTTCGTGACTTACCACTTTCGAAATTGCTTGAATCGTCTATATCGCCTGAAACATAAATTCACAAACACTACAAATTTTGTGAATTTCAATATTGTATGGCACACTTCGTAATGTTTTCTCTTCTACTTTAGATAGCACGAATGATTTTAGTAAACTTACCATATAAAAGTATAAAATGTCTGTCTTTTCCTGTAATTCGAAGCCACTAACATGTCAACAAAGGTAATTTTTTGCGCGTTGTTAAGATAATGGTGTCGCTTTGCGTATAACTCACGAATTTTATTTGGATCAATAAGCAGAGTCACCAGGAAGGCCATAATGATTCCCATAACCATCCAATGATAAATCTATGAGAGAAAAAAATACTAATTTTAAAGCATGAAGCAGCATTTGAGTTAAACAAACTTGAATTCATGACGTTATGGTGGTTTTACATAATCGATAAATTTGCAAATGAAAAGACATCCTTTGCATTGATTCTAAAAGAAAAAGACAAGCTTTAAATGCAAGTTTGTTCAAGACTTCTGCTTTTTCTTTAAGTTTCTGGTTTTCATCGCACGTCAATCTTAGCGGAACTCCCTTCTAGCACCTCTGGTAAACATGCCATCAATTGATTTATCTAAAAATGATGTAACTTATCACCTTTGCTAGCATAACGCCGAACTGTTCATTTTCTAACAAAATTGCATACCTTGGTCTTTTTTTTTTTTTTTTTTTTTAGTATGCGAATTTCTTCGAGTGTGTGAATTTATACGCCCTCGTCCTCTGTAATGCCCTAAGGGCACTGAGGGTATTCATATAAATAAATAAATAGCAATTTCTGTCCACTGGCGCAGGAGCCGACGGTGGGGTCCGAACGTTCAGAACTGTTAGATAACCACAGTTAAGTTTATAAAGTTGGAGAAAGTTCGATTTTATTATTTACTTCATAAACATAAAACCGAGACAATACACGGATTTATATTGTATGTGACATCATTTCGCGGTGCTGATGGTTATTCCAATTTATTCCCAGCTACAAATATCAGTTCAATTCTACAAATTTACTATAATAAAAACAAATTAAGGACGCACGGCTTAAAGAACGAATACGCGAAGTAAGAGAAACACAACACCAGAAAAAATTACCTCACATAAAAACAGCACCATTCCGTGGTGTGCTCTTTGTGTCTGTGTTCGTTTCTTTGTGTAGTACGTCTTAAAGTACGAATAACAGACTCGCCCAAGCTTCCATCTTACTGAATCCATCCAAGGCTGGACAAATTACCAGCATGGGTGGTCATATCACGTGAGTAATCCAACTAAAGGTGGAATTCATTGGCACCCAGTGATAAGTTCATTGGTAAAGCGCATGCTGTCGGCGAGTTTTTACGTACATTTTAAAGGCCAATATGTGGAACCTTGATAAGGAACGTGTAGTCAATAAAATAAATTAAATTGATAACCTGTCATTCACTGGTTGCTACTGAGAGACAGCTTTCACTTACTGGATTTAATCTTTCATGCTGATAACCTTCCTTCTCTAAACTTTTTGATTTTGCTTTTACTGGAGCTATTTTGCATAATCAAAGCTGCGCGTCAAAGGAAGCAATGAAATATGATTAACCACTAACCCCGGTCAGACGGGCCCATTAAAGGCTTTCAGAACAAACTTCTTTAAAGTATCGGTGAATTAGCTCGGTATCTTGCGCTTATCGGCGTGCGCTGGTGAGCCGACCCTTTCAAGGAGATCGTTCTGAAGGCCTTTGACGTGCCCGTCTGACAGCGGTATTACACTTCAAAAGGACGTAGCTTACAAGCGAAGCTATGTATGTCTTAATTTTTTTAATTAAATAGTCAACATTCGGCTACTTTTCAAGCAGAGCGTTATGAAGACAATCCTGAACATAACCTGGAAAAGTGTAGTGGCGTATTCACCGATGTTTGTTTGCAAACAAGCTAGCTACCGCCCGCTATCGGCGGACCCCTGCACGCCTCAGTTTTTCTCTTCTTTTCTTTTTGTTTCGCATCTTTTTGTTATTTGTACTACTTTCTACAATGCGCGCAGATTATGACAAACGTGTTACAGGTGCTCCTCCGAAAAAAAAAAAGAAAAACCTTTACCCAATCACTGTGTGTTGCTGATGAACAAATAACTACACCACCGGAAGTCTACTGGGGCACCAAATACTGTGGCGTCCTCGTGGTACCAACTCCCGCCGAACGTGGCGTTACCTGAGAGCGGGACTCCTGAGCGCTTGCTGAATGCGAGGTTGATTTTGGGACGTTCATTTCGCACAATAAAGAATGCCGGTCTTAAGATTCTTTAAGTGTTAGCTCCTTCTGAGTGTGTGTGCAGGGAACGCAGGGAAGAGCGAACTCAAATACGGCGTCCGGCGGAAACCCTTATACATTCTCAGGATTTCTGTATGTCACGCTACTCGAGATTTTTTCAAGGGCCGGTAAAATATAATAGCAAGATACTCACGAAGCATGATATGACGATGGATTCAGCGGTGGCTTTACTTATTGAGTCACCGAGGACTTTGACCATGCCTGGATGTGGTACCTGCCCTTGCTGGTTTGGGTCTAAAATTTAACCCGTCATTCCTTCGGAGCGTTCCACAAACCCGGATTCAGTGGCCTCGTCAGCGGGATGGAGCACGAAGTTGAAAATTATCTTCCTCTTGAGTTGATGGGAGATTGTTAAATTGACACTATTCTTTGAAATGCCAAGAGGCCTGCTTCAGATTCTTCTCCTTCTTTGTCCTTTTTTGCTCTTGCTTTTTACCAACAACACAATATGTTTTTGCTTCTAAAAGGCACGTAGATATTGACAGGTATGATTTTGTATCAGAGGTGGTCATACCTCGCAAAATTTAGCAATTTCCAATTAAACTTTTTTTCTGTATATCTTGAAAACCGTTGTTTTCAAAACAAATGAATTGTGGGCTGGGATAAATAATTTTAGATTGGAATCTTACTAATCGCATATCGTATATGGGGCCAAAAGAGAAAGGGAAGAAAGTCAAAAGTCTGCTTTCGGTACGAAAATTCGAAAATAGAGCGGACTATTCTGTACAACGATAAGGCCATATGCAAAAGTCCTTGCCAGCTATCATTATCATGCCATTAGGAGCAGCCATATTGGGGGGTTTATCACATCTTCCAGTTGTGGACGAGGCGCATCTGCATTTAACTCGGTTTTCATGATATTATGGCGCTTTATTTGTACATTCAACGGGTTGCTGGTTAGTTTCGGTTCAAAGAAGAAAAGAAAGACGGCCGCAAAATTCTGGAAAAGGAATTTCCAGCAACGAGGTCGCAAGACTCGTCACTCAAGCAGTGAACTGGGCCATCCAGGACAATGAACGGTATTTCTCGAAGACATTCTGTGACGGGTTCGTACTGGACTTGCAGCAGGTGATGATATTTTTGTTCTACGACTAACACTTTGCCGGGACTATTGTTTCTCGGGCGAAACCATCGGTACGGGAACCCCCCAATATGGTGGAAATCTGATAATTTATCATGAATACACTAGATGGCGCTTCTTTTCGCGTATGGTCTATTCCACGACAACACTATACTCACAACCTACTCAATACCTTTATATATATATATATATATATATATATATATATATATATATAGAGAGAGAGAGAGAGAGAGAGAGAGAGAGAGAGAGTTGGTTGTGGTCAGCCTACCCCAGTTCACGCATTGGTACAGTAAACTAGAATAGTTCAGTGTAGCATTGGACACGTGCACTGCGTCACTCGGACGTATGCGCTCGCCAACAGTCAATCCGTCAACGAATATTTAGATTCTTGTTCGTGGCCAATGAGTGCCGTGACGGCACGTATCGTCAATTGAGAATGGCATGTTTCATGGTGTGCTTAAAAAGGACGGTGGAAGCTTGGAGTCATCGTACCGGTGCTCAAGCTTGTCACGAACGCGTGATTTCTCATTTCGTTTTTTATCTGGGGAGGAAAGCTAAGGAGGAAGAAGTTGAAAAATCATTCCTTGGCTTTTTTAAGCCAGAAGGTGACTATTTCTTCTATTTCTTTTATAAAAAAGATAATGCAGATTTTGCTCGTTATTATTACAGTAGGACAGAGAAAAATTGGTTTATTGGAAAGATGAAGAGGGTGAAGAGGTTATCCCGCGGAGATTTACAGGATGGCTACTTCACACTTTGGGGAGGGGAAGAGGGAAGGTGAAGATTATAAAGAGAGAGAGAAAGATAAAAAAAAAGGAAAAGAAAAAGGTATGTCCATACATATATGCATACTTATATACATACATCTATGCACACACAGATATACATATATACACTCACACACACACACACACACACATATATATACATATATACACTCACACACACACACACATATATATATATATATATATATATATATATATATATTGTTTTTTTTTTGTTGTTGTTGTTTTTACGGGTAAACCAAAAACCGCCGTTCCAGTCTTGTTTCATCGTCTTCTACTACTACCATTAGTCCACCTCATCTACCTTTACCGCTACACTCGCCCCTCCCGTGCACTGGGCTGTCCGTCTCGGACAGAAGCAACATGTTCATCGCGCGTCACGTAAAGTTTCAGTTGGCCAACGTGAGCAGTGAGAGTCCGGTGTCTACCTGGTTGAGGCAGCGTCCGAAGCTTCTCGAGGCGATATGTTACCGGACCGAGCTGTTTGCATATTTTAAAAAGTCAGCAGTACCTTCGCATTAATTTCTCTGATCGCTGTGGGCGTCTGAAATGACTTCGAAGAAGCACTAAGTCTCCCGGGTTGAACAACGGTCTCCCATTTACTCTTCTTAAACGCCCTGCATGCAGCGACTGCTTGTGAAGGATGGCCAGTCAAGCTCTTTCCCTTGCTTCGATTAATAGGGCGGAAACGTTTCCATCATAGTCTTCTGCTCGGCGGGTCCATGACATCTCGATTGCCGTCTCCCCTGGAAGCGTGGGCAGTCTAACTCACTAACTCAAATGGCGATCGTCGTTTCTTGTTGAGACGTATTTAGTGCAAACGCGGCTGTGCAGACGTATTGGTCCCAGTTCTTGTGGGACGCGTTGACGAATGCTGCCATTAGATCGACCAATGTGCGGTTGGTGCGCTCGACAAGACCTAGACGTTGTTGATGTTCGTCAAAACTGTCGGCATAGACGATTACATCGCCGAGATAGACTAATGCCATGGTTCATTTTAGACGGCCAAGAACCCTGTCCATGAGACGCTGGAAAGTCGCCGGCGCATTACACAACCCAAATGGTAAACGCCGGAACTCAAACAGCCCGTCGGGTGTCACAAAGGCTGATTTTTCAGCGTCGTTTGACTCGAGTTCAACTTTCCAGTATCCTGAAATGAGGTCTAATGTCGTGAAGTAGTGGCAACCCTGGAGCCGATCGAAAGCATCATCAAGCCGAGGCAGGGGATACACATCGGGCTTAGTAATGCTACTTAACTTTCTGTAGTCTCTACAGAACCTTGTCGAGCCGTCCTTCTTCCTGACGAGCACGACGGGTGATGACCATGGGCTGTTGGAGTGTGCCACTACGCCTCTCCGGAGTATATCGTCCACTTCAGCGCTGATCTCCTGTATTTCGGAGATCGACACTCGTCGGGGTTGGTGATGTATTGGCGCGTGGTCACCGGTGTTGATGGTGTGGCGAATTAAAGGCGTACATCCCAATTCTTTTTTTGTAATAGCTATAGACCTTTCCAATGTTCACAAAATCACAGTCCAGCGTGCGATCTTCACAGCCCAGCACGTGCGTGTTCGTCGCTTCGGAAAGCGAGCAAAGCACGCGCCATACGCACGAACGCTCAAAATGGCACCGGCCACAAGCTTGTTTTTGGAAAGGTCTATACAGTGACGGAACTTTTTGAGTAACGACTGTATGGACTCCCTCTGCGTTGCTGTTAGTTCTGGTTCAAAGTTAAACTCAGTCCACGGAATGTTGTCATTTTTGCGGAGTCTGCTCTCCGAGGAGATTACCACCGGAGAACACGAAACAGTTGCGATCATGGTCTCTGGCAATATTTCAAAAGCTATTCCTAAATTTTTACCTCGCTTAAGGTGAATGTCATCAGTGGCCAAGTTAACTACTAGAATGTTAAGGGCACCTCGTCTCGAAGAGATGAGGCAGCGAGGTGTTGCAAATTCGGTCCCAGGCTGTGAGTGAAGAACCGCTTCGACTAAAAAATCTCCTGAACGCCGATTACCCTGAATCGATGATTGAACCCAGACCGCTGAAGACTTCGGAATCGTTACGTCTAGCATGGAGAGGACTAAGCAGGTGGGGGATCGTGGGTGAACTTCAGAGGTAACAGAGGATAGAAAACTTTCACCCGTGTTCGACAGAAAACTTCAACCGATGTTCTGGCTACCAGTTGGATGTTACCCGAAAGTATTCGGAAACACTTAGCCAAGTGTAGCAGTAGACAGTAGAAGTAGTAGAAAAATGTACTAGGTTGTTTAATGTTCGGCTTGGGATCATCACAATGGATCGAGGGAAACGTGTCTTCTGACGTCATCTGGGACTTAGATGGCTGTGATGATGACAAAGCAGCGTGGCCACGTGCAAAGGATACTAGCAACTCCACCTTGGAACACCAGTCACACCCGTGAATGACTGGTGGGTTTACGTTTTCCACAATAAAAAACAAAGATTTACAGTCCTGCTCAGAGCTTCGACGGTCAATTCACAACGCCCCAGGTAAGGTATGAGAGTACTGTTTGCTGACACCAGTCGAGTGTCCTTACAGTCAGTGGCCGCTGCCGCGTGGTCCGTCGATCGCAGCAAGGCAGCATCAATGACGCTCACACCAGCCCCCGTGTCTATAATGGCATCGATTGGTTGCGTGACTCCGTGTATTTGAATTGAAAGGTGAGGTGTAAGCGACCTGCTCACCGACGCTGCGGCCAGAGGGACTTCGTGAACTACGCGGGACCCTGCCCCGTCGGGCCCGCGTGGGTGTTTTCCTGGTGTTGAGAGGTTGGATTCGGGCACGAGCGAGCAAGGTGACCTGGACGTCCACAGTTGAAGCAGTGGCGCCAGTCAGGCCTACGACGCCTGTATTGCGAGTTGTCGGGTAGAGGATTCTGAATTATGGGTCGGACGGTGGAGGTGGTGGCTCTGTTCGCCGCGTCCATTTCCAGCGCGTGACCCAGTGCCGCGCTGAGTGTGGTAGGACGAGCGAGCCGCACAAATCGCTGGATTTCGGAGTTGTGGATGGCATCGATGAAGGCTGATGTAGTCATCAGGTGAAGCGTGGCTTCGGAGCACCCTAGAAGTGCTTTCCTTGCCAGTCTATCGATGGTGGCGGCCAGTTCTTGGAGTGATTCTGTGCCCTGGCGATAGGTTTTGAGTTACGTCAGATGCAGCTGCTGTAGATGGGCATCATTAAAACGAGCTTCTAGTGCTTGCAGGAGGAGCTCATACCTGGTTCGACTTGAATCCGGTACACTTTTAAGGAAGTCGGCGGCTTTCCCATGGAGCTGGGCGACCAGGGCTCCAGCCTTACCATGGGAATGCCACCCATTGTGTTGGGCTACCGTTTCGAATTGGATGCTAAATGCGCGCCAAGATCCAAGTCCATCAAAAGTTGGAGGTTTGAGACGCATACCATCGGAATGTAGATGAGCAAGTCCAGCCTGGGGTCTCTCAGCTTCGCCGGGTGGGCGGCGACGTACGGTAGATGTCTCTTGAACTTGTGGAAGGTCACCTGAGTCTCCTGGGGGGCTATGTTGCACGTTTTGGACTCCCAGGAGACTAGGGAGAAGGAAGTGACGTCAACAACGCTCTTTGGATGTTGATTGGAGGAGTCGCTGATGACGGTATCTGCAGAAGATGGTTCATTCCAACGAGGTTGGTTCATTCACACCTACGTCACTTCCTTCTCCCTAGTCTCCTGGGAGTCCAAAACGTGCAACATAGCCCCCCTGGTCGCATGGTAGGGAGAGCTTCTTCAAGGTGCTGCAGGCGATCTTGTACAGACGTAAGGTGGTGGTGAACCTCGGTGAGCCGTTGGTTCACGTTCTCTTCAACGTGAGTGACGCGGGCGACGAGGCGACTGTCGAACTGTTCAAGCAGAGTTGAGGCATCTGTCGCGCTCTTCTGTGCCAACCGGTTGTAGAGCTGTTCAGTAAGCTCGTCCCACGGTGTCTCCGCTGTTTCTGCGTGGGAGCGGGTATTCATGCTGTTTGGAAAACCGCTGCCACCATTTGTTACGGGTAAACCAAAAACCGCCGTTCCAGTCTTGTTTCTTCGTCTTCTACTACTACCGTTAGTCCACCTCTTCTACCTTTACCGTTCCGTTACAATATATATATATATATATATATATATATATATATATATATATATATATATATATATATATATATATATATATATATATATATATATACATTCATATGCAAAAAGAAAAAGGAGATTCCGTACGTTATCGTCTGTTCACGTAAAAGCATGTCCTGGATTTAGAGTATTCAGTCCAGTTTTGTTTTCTGAAGAAAGCGGATGAAGGAGGTCGTTCTTTCGACCCTTTCCGATGCTGAGTCCCATGGTCCGAGCAGGTGAGTCAGGGAAAGAGATTCTCCGTTGGGAAGATGGAGAGAGTTTGCCAGTTCATTTCGCTGACTTGTGTATACAGGGGTAGAACGGCTGCGCCATTTGCGCCATTTTGCGCCAGACGCATTTGTCTGCGCCATCCTGCGCCATGTAGCAGAAACTGCACCACAACCAATACCTCGTGCCACTATGCGCTAAATCGCAAAACATGCCCCCAAAAAATTGTATTTTGTCTTGGTTTCGGCTTTTATCTACTCGATTGGCAACAATGAGCGCGTTAAGCTTGGCCGGCCTTGTAATCCTTTGTTCTGTTTATTCTCCCTGTGTATCCCGAGTCGGAAGCGCGCGAAAAAACTCGGATTCTAAGCGCTACACCACCTACGAATGGATTGTTAAGGCCTGTTCACACATGTAGTGGAGCGCTACAAGCATAGCGCTCACCTCGCGCTAAGCGCGAGCTGACGGTAGCGTTCACCAGCTTTGTGTCGCACCGTCGAAACTGTTGCTCATGGCGGACGATAAGTAGCTGAAGACACGTGAGCAGCGCTACATCAGCGCTTCGCTGCATGTGAGAACCGGCCTTTATTCTTCAACCATAAAGGCCCCTACGCACATTCGCGTTTGACAGCGTTTGAGTGTGTTTGACTGCGTTGCGTCGCGAAACGAAAGCGAGTCATCGGCACTTCTGTGCTTCATATGAAGCGTAGAATCCAAATACAGGAATAGCTTGGCACGCGACATAAGAAGCAGGGATGTCCTGGTTTCTCGCAGGCGCAACGCAGTCAAACGCACTCAAACGCTCTCAAACGTTAACGTGCGTAGGGGCCTTAAGCGGTTAAGCAAGTCGGCCGAGGTGAGGTCGAGTCGTTGAGCGTCAGATTGCCTGAGGCTCTGCGGCCCGGGATCCCAACGTCAGCCAATTGAAAACAAATGAGCAAAATATTTCTTTTAGTACTTCATCGTTGTCGGAACCGCATTCTCGCATGACTCGCATGATAAATTGTGATTTGATAGAACTGAAACGCGGTCTGATCCAAAACCTTGCCGGCCAGCAGCCCTCACGCGAGCGGTAGATCTGCTCGGCGTACTTTAACCTTGCTCCTGCTCATCGCTTCAAACGCGATAACTCCGTTAATTGTAGTCTGCTGCTTCGATATTGAGTTGCACAATAGGATAAACTCAAAATTTGTTTGCCCTGTTCCTCCGCGCAACTGCACGTCCGTTGCTTACGCCCGTCACGTGGTTCGCACATATAATTACTATGTCGAGCACGTGTGGGTTGTGCGATAAGCAGCGCTGGTTTGCATTTTGAGCAGCTGAATGCCACTCAGAAAATATTAAGGCTCACAAAGTTTCAAGTTTTTGCATCTATTACACTGTTACCCCATATACCTAGGTCCCTGACCACTCATGTTCATCCATGCTGCTAAGCGCAATTGAAATTGCTCCCGCGCTTGTGTAAGGCACAAGCTGAAGTGCAATGAAAACTGATCGTAGCTGCTCCTAGCCTGCTCCAGAACGTAGTTTTAGCTGCTCCCAGCCTGCTCCAAAACAGCTGTTTCAGCTGCTCCCGTGGCTGCTCCCAAGTACATTTCTTGAGTTCCACCCCTGGTATAGGCTACACTGGCACAGGACATGTTTGAGTGTGTCTGTGACGGCACAGTTCTCACAGAGAGGAGAGTCTAGCTGGCCGATGAGGTTGAAATAGAATCCCATTGAAGCTACGTTGAGTCGAATTCGGTGGAGTGTAGTTTCACTCCGGCATTTATAACCGCGAGGTGAACGAAAGACAAGGAAAGGGTCAATGCTGTGCAGGTGTCTCTAATAATAAAGCGGATTTGCCCAGAGGGAACCTATCATAGTTCCCTCTGGTTCTCTGGTGTAGCCGTTTTGCTTATTGTCGTCAGATATACAAGGCAGTTATAGAGGAAGTATTGGTACGTTTTCATGAGACAAAGAAAAACAACCCTACCGCCCTTTATTTCGTGAAACCGTGAATTCTCGAATGATGTCACTGAGCAAATGAGCTGTAATTCATCATCTTTATTTCAAACCAAGCAAAAAAGCCGCTGAGTTGTACTGGTTTTACTACGGGGGGGGGGGGGGGGTGTAAACATCAAAACAAAAATAAAGAAAGATGTACATTCGCGGACAATGTGAAAAAGCGCAGGCACGCGCGTGACTTAGAATGCCTGCAGCGATATCTATCAGAAGAGCTCAACCATTATTGAGGCTTCAGTGACTGGAAAATATTCGTCGTCGCTCCCGGCTGTCGCTGAGTTAATGCTGATTTCAGCGCCCATCATAGAAATATTTTCGCAACTAAAGGGCAAAATTAAGCGCGGCTCAAACACCGGGTCAGCGAGTCTAGATCTAATTTTTGGGAAATTCGGTAATAAGTTCGCGGGAGAAAAACGATAAGCAATTTTTATATTATTAGACCTAACACTATACTATTTGTCAACTCGCCTTTTCTATTGGAACGCCCCAATTTGATTTAAAAACAGTGCCGAAATTAAAATTGGTGATACGCAATCGTTTGCTGACAACTATGGAGTAAAGAGAAAAATTAAACAGTCGCTGAAATGCCCCTCGCGCGCACAATAGCCTCGATGATAGCTAAGATTTTTTTTCCGTTAGATAGTACTGTAGGTCTTCAGAACCGCGCAACTCCCTGTTTTTTTTTGTGTGTGTTTTTTTTAATCGTTCGCAGCAGTACCATTTACCTCTTCTCGTTTGTGGGACATAACATAAACCGCCAATAAGAAGAGAAACGTCTTTCCTCTAGCCTGTCCAACGGCCGGCCAAGTAGCGTTATTGCAACGAAGTAATTTTGAAGGGGTTTATAGACCCTTTTTAATATTACGCCCTGTTCTGGCAAAGCTCAAAAATACTGCAATGTGGCTTCTACTAAATCACCACCAAGCTGGCAAGAGCAAAATTAATAATTTTCATTTCCAGTCCACTGTATGCAGTTCTAAACGATACTCACAGTGGCAGCTACTCCACCATATTGAAGCGAATTCGGAGCTTTGAATGAGTTCCTAATATGTTTAATGCGGCCTACTTTTATTAGAAACCACCATGTACTTTTGTGTCCAGCTTACAGCAAGTAACATAACTGAGAAACTCGACCAAACATGGTGAGCTGTTGTGGTAGCGCCATAGACACTTCATATTCGCCAGAGCAGTTTGTGTAAGAAGCGTGTATTACAGGCGAGAGCGAGAGCGAGAATCAGGTTCTGTACTTGTTCGAGCGCATCATTCAGGTTTAGGTAAACCACGCGTGCGGGCATCGGAGCCCAGTCGGTCAGGTCTCTTGAGGAATTGTCTTGATTCCTCGGCAACGTACGGCTGACATGACTCAACTCGATGGTTGTTTCAATGATACATTCCTTCAAGCGAATTAAACCAAGCGACCGGTGTAGGACGGACCGACACCAATTACAAACTCAAAAACTAGTCTCGTTCGCCTCTGACATGGGCTCAAAGGCCAAACTTGCACTTCGACCGTAGCATCTGAAAACCAGTTGAAGCAACCGTGACTTCACGAGCGCGGGTTGCGTTGTCTTCCGGTGACGTAGCATCTAACACACAAAGTGACAACCCATATTTTAATACTCTACACGTTACTATAGATTACATTTGGTTTTAGTTTATCTCCGTCGTCATCCTTGTCACGAACTGTATACGACCCTAGCAGCTTACTCCAGGGACTCTCCCTCTCCTACTAAAATTGGTGGCCGAGGCTGTTAACGTACCGCAGTTCGGAGCACGTGCAGCGAAAGCTCACGCTGCAGAGCCCAGGGATCTTGGGTTCAATTCCTACCTCTGTCCATTTTGATTTAAATGAGAATCGTACCGTCGCGCGGTTGTGTATCAGTACTTCGTGATGCACGTTAAAGAGTCCCGGCTAGCAGTAGTACAGTATTGGTTAATTTTCCCATCTACAGTAGGTAACATGTCGCCATGCTCTGGCAGACCAAGCTCTTGCTGTCTAAACTTCTGACGACTAATTTGGTTTCTCTCCTTTTCCTGTTTTTCAAGTACCGCAGTAGTAACTTTACTTTCCCGTGTTTACGAGCATGTTTCCAATGTAGACAAAACTCAACATGTGTGTACTTACTATGCGACGTTTTTCGATTTTCTGGGTCACTCTATTAGTTGCTAACTGTCTATGACTCACAGTTGAGCGTGCAGCTACATAGGACCGTAGCTGATTTTTGTATTAAAATGTACGAGGCTGTCTTCCAAGAGGCGAAGTCTTTCAAAACGAAAAATAAATGCCGCTTGCAGCACGAATATTTACGAGCTCTGACATCGTAATCACAGGCTGGTAATTTCTTGCGGCGCGAAAACGGCCTAATCCTTCTTTTATACGGTGGTGCTCAGCGATGACCTCTACGGTGTGTCCGAGAATATGCCCGTGGCAGTCCAGCTAAGGTAGGATACAATGTTGTTTCTTCTATGTTCATTTATTGGCAAGCACTCCCGCATAACGTTCTCTCAAAGATCCGCTACCGCGCAAAACTGTGTGGATGGCCCTTCTACAAATCGTCCGAAGCAGATTGGCAAAATTCCCAAAAAGAATTTAAGAAGACTGCCAAAAACAAAATCAGTCGAACACCGGCTGCTTTTGTCAGCACGTGTGAGGCAAGTTGTAAATTAAATTGACCGGGGATTTTTCTTTTCTTTAATGTCCTTTTTATTTATTTTATTACATCGCAGCGCCTGAAAAACGTGTTATTGAAAAACAATGCATGTCAGCGAGGCTAAAAACATGGTACAGTTGACATGAACGCTTACGACACAACTTTAAGTTACATAGTGGATGTTCGAAGAGGATAAACCAACACCTCCCAGAGTTGAAAGTCGTCGAGCTAGATTTATGACGTCACCAAAAGAGACAAACGCAGAGCTCTGATTGGACACAAGTGCTGCTTCAGCGTTTGGCCGAGACTCGTATCCATATAGCGAGAACACGAATTGCAGAAAAAATGATGACGCAGCACTCTTTTCCAATCAGAGCTCTGCGTTTGCCTCTCTAGGTGACGTTTAAAATTCAGCAGGACTTGTTGTCCAGGAGGTGTTGGATAAACAAGACGAAGTCGGTGTCAGTACAGAGTGTCAGTACGTAACGCACGATTGAACAACACTGGTGTGGATGTTATGGAGACCATATCTTTATTGGTAGCGAGTTCCAAGCGCTCTTGAACGCGTGCGCTCTGTATGAACCACGTGTTTTATAGTTCATTTACATTTTGCGGTTATGCGTCGAAAAACACCCGCGATGGCTTAGCGGTTATCACGAGTTATTTGGGTATACCCGAAGAAATGCCAGCCTGTCTGATTTCCTTCTGAGAAAAGGTGGAGTCCATCGTCATCATTTATTTTCCTTGAGGGCCCGTGGGGCATTATACAAGGGGGTGGCAATAGAACAAAAAAAAATAGAACAGTAAACACAATTATAACACTGTAAGCTAGCTAGGTAGGTTAGGTAAAAAGAGGGTAATGCACTCTAAAAAAAAAACCCGTGCGTCTACTTTTTCGCACAACACTCGGAGAGCTAGTCACCGCAACTTACGGAGGCAGCTCAGCGAATGACGATGCCGAAACGTAAGTTTAGACCAAAAAACGCAGTCCGAGTTGTGACACAAAACAATGGAAACGTGACGTTTTGCATTGCTTAATGTACCAACTCAGACTGCGTTTTTTTTTTTTTTTTTTTTGTCTAAACATATGTTACGGTATCGTCATTCGCTGAGCTGCCTCTGTAATTTGCGGTGATTGACCTTCCGAGTGTTGTGCGGGGAAGTAGACGCACGAGCCTTTTATAGAGTGTACGCGGCCGATTTCCTTACTAAAAAACCAATCGAAGATCGCAACAAAACCGAGGTCATCTCCGACGATGGGAGGAGCATGGTCCCCGAAACCAGGACCACTGTCAGTCAATAGCGAGCAAAGGAACCTCGCGCCTCCGACCGGTGGAACCGCTGAGTTATATCTCATATGCGCGCGGCTTGTTGCCCATATAGCCCGGACTATGGGCTGTATACAACTGGACACATATCACTCCCGCGGAAAAAAAAAAATCCTAGTGCGTTGTTTTGAGACGATTTTTCAAGTATTATGTTCCCTCTCCGCGAAAAATTAACATATTTCGACTACTCTCATTTGTTTTTATCATTTACAAAAGCATCCAATTTCTGAAATAACAGTGTTTACAATCTAAACGAAATGTCACGTTTTCATTGGTCACATGTCGTCCTGGCTGCCTGAAGAATGCTCCTCCCATCGTCGAAGATGACCTCGGTCAGTTCGATCTTTGAATGCTTTTTTAATAAAGAAATCGGCCGCGCATCGTTATGATTTATGGATTTCTAGGATGCTTAGAGCGCGCAGAGTGAGCTTTTCGCCATATTTAAGCGATCTCAGAAACCCCGTCCAAGGCAGCTTTAAGGCGCCGTCTTGGCTGCCTAATAAAATTAGCTGAGACAACATTTTCTTTCGTTTTAAAAGTTCATTCCCATGCATCACCGAGAGAAAATGGCCAGTATTGCCTGCATATGCACAACAAAACGCGTTTGCTCGCGCGTGTCGACCACTTAAATGCAGCCTGAAGAGAAACAGGCAGGGTGTACTACCCTGCGGGACACCAAACTATGCGTGCTGAAAAGAAGAACGATCGTAATTTACAAAGACACTGCTTATACAGGGCGTTTTCTGAGCGTTATGCGGGCGAGAAAAAAAAAGAAGTCATATAAATAAACCGAAGAACGGAGTGCTTTCAAACTTTTCAGAAAGGTGTCTATAAGTGTTGCATATATCATAATCACTTTTTGTCAGTATGGGCTTCAGAAAAAAATTTTAAACATAAAAAATTATGTTTCTTTTTCTTCTCGTTTTCTTATGCGCAGGGAGTAAAATGGTAAAAACCACCTGGTTGACGCGCTACTGCATGCTCACAGTTGGGTACGACACACACTCGGGCCTGCTAGATCTGCTTTCGGATGTTCTTCTCAAAGAAGCATTCACGGTTTGGTTTTATGTTGTGCCATCTGCGCTTGACCGTTTTTCGCACCGTGCATAGAAAAAAAAAACACACACACACAAACCTTTTTAATCTACGCTTATTAAATTTGAGTATGATAAATGAACTACGTGAAAACTTCTTTGCGAAAAGTTTTATTGCACTTAGTTTATTGGCTTATTTATACAACCTTTTTTATTCTTTTTTGAGGCTCAAATAGCACTCGGTAACCATCACGTAGGTAGGAAAAGCTATGCACCACGAAAACAGATGCTTTGTCATCCACGAACTCTGCATTTAATTTTTAACTCCCGGTTCTCAGACACTCAAAAAAGCTTCACGATTTTCGGGTATGTTTTATTTTATGGGCTAGGTTTTCAGATTAAGTGAAGTCACAAAAAGAGTAACCGCAAGTTAGTGAAGTTAGCACCATTACCTCTAACTCTAACTAACTCTAACTCTAACTACCGCTAACTAACCACTAATTCCACTAAACAGTTTGTTTTAGTGCTAGTTGTTTAGCATCACTAGCGCTAAAGCAAGAACGTTTCACGTGACAACATAATTGCAGGCAAATTTGCCCTGCAATTTCCTCTTCCACTCGAGCGTGTGTGCGTTGGACACCAAGTCAGCAAACGCCTAATAAAAAGTAAAAGAAAATGGAAGCGAAGAAGAAATTCACTTCTAGGGATAAGCCCCGCAAACATCCGTGCATTTGTCCTATCGGTGCTCTATGGTTCAATACAAACTCTTTTATTTAGTTTTGCCTTTGCAGAATATTTTAGCGAGAATACCGGTGACCAAAGCACTTTCCGTTTTGAAAAAAAAAAAAATAAAGAAGAAGAGTGGGATGTGTCCCGACTGCAAATGAGAGGCGAATTAAGTGGAGGGTGGCTTTCTTCGCACAGCGGGAAAAGCGCGGGACGACCTTGAGATCTGCAAAAAGACTCCTGTGGCTATTGAGATTCGTAAGTACGATCCATTTATCAACGACTCGCCGTGCAACTGGACCAGGATACGCAGTGGGAGAAGCCGGCCCCGTTCCATCCAAGTTGTCCTATTTTTTGTTAACGCCGGTTTGTTTTGATTTATTTGATCACCTGAGTAAACGGCAGTGGTGTAATGTGGAAATTACTCGGTACAGACAAATCGGTGAACTGCGTCTTCGCAACGTTCTCCGTTGTGCCGACGCAGTCCGGACTGCGTCTGCGCAACACGGTCGAGAAGATACCGTTGTAGGATAGCGTTAACGTAATACCGCTACCATTGCCGCCATGTTGGAACTAAGATGAGAGCTTACAGTCTCAAACAATATGAAAGACCCATTCGCCGAGGCAGTTTTAGGCGACCGTGCTGAAATAGCTTGAGGCAGGCCCATGATGTTTAGGTTGAGGTAAATAAATGCAAATTTCTATTATCTATTTAAAAATAAAGTACCTCTGGCTGAAGTGTGCTGAGTACCACCGCCTAAACTTCCTCGACGAATGGGTCATTTATATTGCCGAGATAGTACCTCGAAGAAAACGTTTAAGCCAACTGTCATCCTAAGCACCGAACTCGCTGGAAAAAAAATGGTGACAGCTTATGGCGTTTTGGTGTCGTTTGCATTTCCTGGCTGGTTACGGCACAGCGGTAACTCTAACGGCATTATGGTAACTTCCGACTAAACCTTCCTAATCACTCGAGTTCTTTAACGCAGCGACGGTACTCACTCGTCCATTCGCGTCCTGGGATGTTTCTGTCGAAACAGGCGGCACGTGGGTGTTAGAATACTGTGGCGTAGAACTTCACGGGTGAAGTTAATTACAAGTATGGTTTACGGTGCGGCTCTTTGAGCTATAGACGCGACTACTGCGTAGCAGTTTAGTTGTGCCGCAGTCCAATGAATTTTTTTTTTCCGTTAGGCATGTCGCCAAAGCAGCTGACAAGTGACAGCAGTGGACACCACAGCCCCGGAAAAGTGTGTGTGTGTGTGTGTAGGGGGGGGGGGGGGGGGAGGGGGGTATCTTTGTAGCGTACTTTATATGGCAGCTCTAATGCTGGCGCTTTGTTATCAGATCTTGGATGAGTTTTCAGATCAAGTCTTAAGCATCCTGAAGCCTTCCTTGTGCTTGGGCGTGTAATGAGCGTACAGCCTCTCAATAAGCTAGAAGGCGAGATGGAAGTAGCGCAATACGTGATTCGGTTAAGAATAATCGTGGCCTGTTTTGCGTGCGTGTCATCTAAAATTACGGTGCTTTTTATTTTTGCTTGTTTTGGGAATTGGCATAATTACGTTCAAGACAATAGAATAGGGCCGTCCTTCACGTTGCTGCTCAATATCTCGGAAATTGAGCATAAAATTTGCCTCGAAGAGATTTACGCTTCTTGAAGTCCCCAGAAGCGTTTTGTGATGTCACAGGTTTCCTTGGAGCCCTTTTCCGGGCTACGTCTTCCGCTTCTACGCGCCTGTTGCTTTCCTCACAATTCAAAATTGCACTCCCACTGGTCCGCAGTGGACGCCGGCAATGCGCCGCCCTTTGCAACTCAGGCGCATCCCTCCATGCACGACTTTGGTGGAGATTGCACAGCAGTCAATAGAACCCCTATCACTGTTTCTTCGAGGCTGGCAGCGCTGTGAATGGAACTCATAACAGTTGAGTTTTCAGCCTAATCTTTTACTACATATGCTGCCAAGCACAAGAATGGTTGGGAAAGTGTTGCTCCACTTTTACCGCGCTGTTCAGCAGCTCATAAAGTGCATGTCAGCACGAGGGCTGATTAAAAAGTAATAGGACTGCTTCGCTTTTTTGTTTTGTTTTTGCAAGGAGGTAGGTGGGCATTGTAGTGCTGATGTTTGTGAAGTTTATGTACCCAGATGTATGAACTCGCAGTTTAACCATCATAGTATTAGCGTTCTGTCGCAACGAACGAAGACGACGTGCTGTCATAGCAAACGACGAAGACGTGCTGGCGATAGCACGGCGGAGGTGCTTGATTGAATTTCGAGTTAATCCATAAATGGTAGTACCTGCTTTGTAACGCTCTTCGTAACGCCCGAAATAATCGCCGTGTGAATTTCGGGCTTTCCAAACACTGAAAACAGAGAAATAATTCTACGGAAGGAAGTTCTCTACCTGTGCGATGAAGAGTACAAACACGCGCGGATGCGGCGCTGAAAGTAATATCGCAAGGAATTTTTTTTTTACTATTTATTACTTTATTTAGATTGTGGTTTCAACTTCTTGTACAAATATATTATAGCGAATAATGCTACTTTGAAAATAAAAAAGTCAAAGCCCGCAAAGTAACCCGATCCCAAATTTAAAAAAAAAAAATCGGTCTTATTACTTTTTAGTTGGCCCTCGTACAAAAACAGTAGATCCTTGGAATAACAAGGCAGCATACTACTTTTACGAGAATATTTTTTTTATTATCATCCAACAAACAACTTGTGATGGCAGTGGCTATAATACAGTTGACAGTCGAATCCCGAGTCCTGTTCTTGTCCAGGATTGGCTGAGGGCTTGGCTCATACCACTCTCGAGGATGACGAAACGATGTGACCTGAGCCCCTACGTGGTTATTTTTTTGTTTTCTGCAAATAAACAAAAATGAAACATACAATCACTCAACAACAGCCTGCAAGAACTCTACAAACGTCGTATAACGCAGTCTCATAATGTACCTGAACTATTAAAGTTGTTCTATTTGAATATTGTAACTAAGCCATGTACTCACGCTCCAGTGTGCGCTTGTAGTGGCCTCATGCGCTCCTTACTTGTAGACTAGTATATATTGTTTTTACTAAAAATAATGCAGAAAACACAATATGGTGCGAAGCAAAGTAGTCGGGCTTGGTGTCGCCTTCACGATGCAACCAAGATAAAATAAACTTAATTAGAAATATTAGTCAGAAATCTAACCCCTCGAGCGTACGTCTCACAGCTATACCTTGTACAACTATATTACGTTGGTTATTCCGAACTGGACATGACCCAACCATGCTACTTCAGAAAGACAGCTGCTATACAAAGCGACACCGATATTAAACAAGATACATGTGGAAAGCCTGGTAACAATAAAGTATTGAAATAAAGACCGTTTTAGCAATAATCGTTTTGTTTTCTTTCGGTCGTGTCTTTTTGTATTTAGGTAGTTTTGTTAGGTAACTTTTGAATAACACAGCACTAAAAATCATGGACTCTTGAGAACGTTCGAGACCAATTGAACTGCGAGTGCCGCAGTCGAGAGTGTGCATGCGTGCTTTTACCACCGGCTCTACGAAACATGAGAAACTTTTTTCGAGATCATACAGCGAGCGAAAATCACACACCATCATTAAGTACGCCATACCTTGTAGAAATTTTCGATACAAGTGCCTCACGCCACTTCCTGAACAAACATGGCAAGTTATGATCCTGCTTCTGATTTTCGGCTCTACATCGCTCATGCAGCAAAAAGAAAACCTGGATGGCATCTCAAGTGCATGCTACGTTAATTTAACGGATTTTGTAGCATAAGCTACATGGCCGAGGTTGAGCAGTTTCGCAGTGGCTCCTGGAGAGCCACGGCCGAGGTTGAGCAGTTTCGCGTGGCTCCTGGAGAGAGAGGAGGAGGAGGGAAGGGTACTGAGGGGGGGTATGCCCCTTCTCCTCATCCGTACCCTCTCCTCCTCCCCTCCTGCTTCTTTCACGATGCGAAACGCGCGTCGTCACGCGACGTTTCGGAGCGGTGCCGAAACGTCAAGTGACCTTTCGGTAAAGTCACGTGACGTTTCGGCACGTGACTTCCACCAAAAAGTCACGGTGACGTTTCGGTACGGTGCCGAAACGCCACCTTGTCGAAACGTCACCGCGGTGCGATATGGGACGTTTCCCATAATGCACCGCGCGGTTACGCCGACGGCGACGGCGACGCCGTTCAAGCCGGAAGTGGGTGCCTAAGAGCTGCGCTCTAAAATAGCCGTTTACATTGTCTACACCAAGCTATACAGATAATACGCATGATAGGTCACGGATATGTGTCTTCAGCTCAGGTATAATAACGTAGAACAGGACGCTGCGAATATTATGTAAATGAAGTAGTCCCATGACGCAACGTGCCGTATGGGTATTTCCGTAACCTACCACAATACACTCTTAAAAATGCCTGCGCGTCCACTTACCCGCAAAACACTCAAAGAGCCAATCTCTGCGATCTATGAAATCAGCTCAGCGAATGCGGAGGCGGAGCATCTGTTTAGACCTCGAAATTAAGTCTGCGGCTGTGGCATTACGCAATGCAAGCATGACGTTTTGCATCGCGTAATGCTACAGCGCAGACTTCATTTTTAGGTCTAAACAGATGTTCCGTCTCATCATTCGCTGAGCTGATTTCGTAGATCGCAGAGATTGGCTCTTTGAGTGTCTTGCGGGTAAGTGGACGCGCAGGCATTTTTTAGAGTGTAGGCGGCATCCACTGAAAATTGTGGAGGCCCAGAGTGAATGAACTCTTGTTGAAGCAAAGCATTCAGTAACGGTGTGTCAGTATATGTTATGCACACCGAGGAAGCTAACTACAGTGCCATGGCCATAAAGGCTCTGGGGAATTATATAAATATATCAGAGACGGAAGTGTCAAACTGCTTACATTTCTTCTTGCGACTAAGAGTGTTGTAGTCAAGGGGGCCAAGTCCATAGGCGTAGTTGAGACCGTAGCGAGAAAGTCCATGTCCGTCTCCAGGTCCGACAGGGGCGACACCATAACCAAGAGTGTTCACTCCATAGCCGTAGGCTCCAGCAGGTGCGAAACTAAAGGCTGGACCTCCCTGTACAACTCCGGGTGCTCCCTGAACAGTGAACCCGGCTGGGGAAGCGTGATACGCGTCCACGTTGCTGACTTTAGACACCGTTGAAGTACCGACTAGAGCCCCTTGATAAGTTGTGACCGATGGAGCACCGTGCACTGTAGTAGCTACAGACGGAGCAGCATGGTACGCAGCTACGGCGGGACCACCAGCGTGCACCGTGTTGACAGATGAGAGCCGTGGTAGGTTGTAACCGCCGGGGAAGTTTGATAGGTGGTAACAGCTGGGGATACTTGGAAGCTGGCCACCGCAGGACCGCCACCGTGAACAGTGGTGACCGCTGGAGCAGACTGGTATGCAGTCACCGTTGGGGCACCGCCGGAGACAGTAGTGACGGTCGGAGCTGAGTGGTAAGTGTCTACCTTGGTCACTTTAGTAACGGCTTGGGCTGGTTGGTAAGATGCGGCGCCGGGAGCACCATGGAATGAGGTGACAGCTGGGCCGGTTGCGTGAACGGTGGTTACTGGGTCCGCCTGGTAAGTAGTCACTGCTGGAGAAGCCTGGTAGGTTGTCACGGCTGGTGCAGCATGGTAGGTGTTTACATTGGTAACCTTAGTGACGGCGGGAGCAGACTGGTAAGTGGTAACGGCCGGAGCTGAGTGGAAAGTGGCCACGGCTGGACCAGCCTGATAGGTGGTCACAGCTGGAGTAGCATGGTATGTGTCGACGTTGGTGATCTTGGAGACGGCAGGAGCAGACTGGTAAGCGGCAACGGATGGAGTAGAGTGGAACGTGGTCACGCCTGGACCAGTCTGATAGACGTTGGAGACAGTCGGGCCGGTCTGATAAACGCGAGCAACAGGTGGGTGAGACTGGACAGTGTCGACCTTAGTAACCTTGGTGACTGCTGGAGAAGTGTGATAGGTGGTGACGGCTGGAGAAGTCTCGTGAACGGTAGTGACGGCTGGGGCGGCCTCGTGAACGGTAGTTACAGCTGGGGCTGCCTGGTAAGTGGTGATAGCTGGACCATTTTGATAAGCAGCGATTTTGTCAAAAGCTGGAGCTGTTTGGTAAGTGGTAACTGCGGGACCGGCCTGATAGCTGGTGGTGGCGTATTTGGTGACAGCTGGTGCAAGCTGGTAAGTAGAGACGGCGGGGCCGGTTTGATAGGCGGCACTGGCGTATTTGTTGAATGTTGGAGCAGCTTGGTAAGCGGGGAAAGCAGAACCAGCGTGGTATGTGGCAGTGTCAACCTTGGTGACTGCCGTGGGACCCGCCTGGAAGGTTCCTACGGCTGGATAGGCCTGGTAAACCCTGGAGAATGCCGGGCCAGCCTGGTAAACTCCAGAGAAAGCTGGGGCGGATTGGTACACACTAGAGACGACGGGCTGGGAGTGGTAACTATCGACCTTGGTGACTTTGGTGACGGCAGGCGCGGACTGGTAAGTGGCGACAGCTGGGGTAGCAGCGTGTACTGCAGTGACCGATGGGGCAGATTGGTAGCTGGACACTTTAGTAACAGACGCTTGACCCACAACTGGAGCGGCCTGGTAGACGCCAGTCACGGCAGAAGCGGGTTGGAAGGCAGCAAAGTTGGTGAAAGCTGGAGCAGGCTGGAAGTTCTGGTAAAATCTACCAACGGCTGGCTGATACAGACGGGCGAATGCTGGGCCAGCGGCAAATGCTGGGCCAGCGGCAAATGCTGGTCCTCCCTGATACACGCGGGCAAACGCCGGGGAAGCCTGGAAAGTGGCGATGGCTGGGGAAGCTTGAACAGTGGTCACTGCCGGGGCTGCCTGGTATGCTGCAAAGGCTGGGCCGGTCTGGTAAGTGGACACCTTTGCGACCGCCGGGGATGTCTGGTAGGTGGTCACAGCGGGAGAAGACTGGTACACCTTAGTCACAGCCGGAGATGTGTGGTAGGTCGTAGATGAGACCTTAGACACTGCCGAGGGAGAGTAGGTTGCAACAGCAGGAGTGGTGTGCACAGTGGTCACAGGAGCCGTATGCACGGCAGACACGGCTGGGGCAACGTTGTAGGAGGCCACCGCTGGGGTGGTGTGGACGGTTGTCACAGCTGGATTTGCACCGTGAACTGTAGCAACGCCCTGGGAAGTAGTGTGAACCGTAGCCACATTCGGAGAAGCAGAGTGAACGGTGGTCACACCAGGGGTACCGATGCCGAAACTGACAGTGTTAAGACCGGCGGCATAGTTCAGGCTGTTCGGACCATTAAGACCCACGTGGTCGTGGTAGGCGCCGCCGAGGACGGAGCAAATAAGAGACAAAACCCAGGCAGCACGGAACTGTAACAGAAATTATTATTCTAGGTGAATACTATTTGAAAACAACTTTGAAAACACGGCAGGAGAAATCCCTTCTTTGTGAAACATTTACCAGGTGTATGAAGTAAGCCCTGCAATTTATTGAGAACATGATGTATAAGCTTGATATTTCGTTTATAAAAGACGTTACTATATTTTCATCACTTAATTTATTTACATCTTTGAAGAATAAAAAAACTGTATTGCATAGAAGTCATTCAATTTTGACAAAACAGATAAGTTAAAAACTAAACGACAGGGAGAAGATTATAACGAGAACTGTAAAGTTTGGGTCCATTTAATAACTATTAAACAGATGCGAAATAACGGAGAAAATACTTGATTCGAAAAGCTGCGATAGCACCTGGTAAAAAGAGCTTTCATTTGGGTTTGGCCTTGAAAGCTCTCCCAAGATTTGTCGTAGTTAATTCGTGAGCAAGATCCATTCAGATTATATCTCAAGGCATGGCGTAGGCGCGCATGACTGCAATACATCTGTAAAAGAAACGTAAAGTCGCACATAATCTTATCAAGGACGTGCGAGTGTGCACTATGCTCTAAAGTGCGCTGGCACGGCAATGATGGGTTTTAGAATATCACTTTTTTTAAGGCTATTGGACGCGGGCCAGGAGCGTTATCGGACCTGCAGGACCGATCTGCTGAAACTTAATATTATAAGAAAAACATCGGCGCTGATCTTTATTTTCTCGACACGTTTAACAACAATGTGGGTAGAAAAAATATCGACCAAGTACGCAATTAGAATTTTCACGCTTGTGAGACCATCACAAT
The DNA here is from genome assembly GCA_013358835.2 of Ixodes persulcatus. Taxonomy (NCBI): domain Eukaryota; kingdom Metazoa; phylum Arthropoda; class Arachnida; order Ixodida; family Ixodidae; genus Ixodes; species Ixodes persulcatus. Next base: position 647,770 of record JABSTQ010009058.1, read on the forward strand.
TTCATAATTTGTCACACATTTTGTTTTGTCTCTAGAACAATTTTTGAACGCGGGAAGTTTTTATTTAACTCAGGTTCTCTGTAACGCTTGTCGATTGAAACGGCATTTGCGAATTGACAGATTGCGCGTTGTTTGAATTTTAGAGGACTTAAACTCGGGTGCAATAACTAACACTGGCTATCACAGTCAATTTGAAGACAACAGGTTCAGTCTAGGCGATTTCATATCATCCGCCCAGGAAAGCATTAAAAAGCTAATAATGACCGATAAAACAAAATAGAGCCAGTCTTAAATGGACCAAAGTCGTCATACATAATAACGCCCTTTTTCTTAATCTTTCTTATGACGCAGAAGTGAATCAAACACTGATTCTTTTCTTACATATACGTTGTTTTTGTTCTTTATGACTTCCACTATCATCTAGAAGGCCGATAACCAGGAATAATCGGCAACATATTGTGACGCCTCCTGTTTTGAGATTGTTGTTTAGGAGGTCTTGTACTGGAGACATTAGCTGGCAACTACCTGGGGGCATTACTTTTTTTGGGGACTAAAGTAGTAAATAGGGTACTTTCATTCGAGCCAAAGCAAGGCCTGTACCGCGCTTACCATCGCCGCCACGGTGCAATCAATATCTACTGAGCGTATTCCTACGCCTTTTGATTCGTGATTAGTTTTGTGGCGTTTCTATTGACTTATGTCGCAATTTCATTGGCCATGGATCGACACTAATATGCTCGAGGCTCGCCACGTCCAGGGTTTTTTAAGCGGTAAGTGATCATAGAAAAATTATTAAATGTTAGAAAGTTCCGGTCTAACTTGACTGTACACAATAATCCGTCGCAGCATAACTCGGCAAAGAAAGGACTCTTCGGCTCTCTTGAGCCAATCAGAGCGACGAAGCGAAACACGTCGGAGTGCACATTCGTATACGAGGTGTGCACACCGACGATACGTTGTCATGCGATTCCTTTCGACGCTCCGATTCACTCGCTGGAGCCGAAGTTTTGACCATTTACCAAATAATGGTAAAATGAAAAATCGATGCCTGTTCGTCAATGGCTGGACGAGAAGAGCGCGAGAAAAGCCAAGTTTGGAATTCCATAAAGATCACTTTTTTTGTCAGGTTGTAAAAGGAAAAGGGGGGGGGGGGGGAGAGAGAATCACAGAATGGAAACGTAAAGGTTGGTTATACTGGCATATGAGCCTTCTCAGCTCGGCATTCGTTTTCTTTTCATTAATAAAACAACAAAATAATAAGCACGTCATTCAAGGTACAATTGCGAAGAGACCTACAACAATCCATAAAGTACTGTGCTTCTATTTTGCCTAAAACAAATTTGAGATGCTCTCAATACTCCAGCATCCCCCACCAGAAGTTTGCGAGAGTTCCTACCGGGAACCCTAGCTCGCCGCTAACTTTTGCCCAGCATCCACGAGACGCCAAGATACTCACCCCGATCATGGTTGTACGTTCCATCCAACCCTACAACCGACTTCCTGCCGGACCGGGCAGTAGCGTTCGTTTTTATATGCCAGCGCGAGCGGAGAGAGCGTCGCCGAGTCCGGTGGGCGGTATACGGGAGTCTTGCCCCGGCCACTGCGGAGCATCCGCGCTTACTCCTCACGGAAGGGGCCGCAACCAGAAGCCAGCGGTCAGGCAAGGCACATCGTCACCCGTTCCACCCTAACCTTGCGCCTGAAGGCCAACGGCGCGACATCCACGTCTGCCGCAGCTTAGTACGTGGCCGCAATTTTGAAAGCGCCTCAAAGCTCTTTTTCTCTCATCTATTGTGAATTGGATGCATGTTCCGCTGTCGACGCATGTTTTCTTTTTTTTTTTTATTGTGGGTTTTGATGATGCTTATCACGACATCGAGATGGCATTTGATGACATCTGTGGTGGGCTTTTAGTGTTGTGTTCTTGAGATAACCTGGGTCGATAATGTCTCTGGGCGAGAGGGATTTGCTGAAAGTGAAAACTGAAGACGTTGTTATTGTTTTCTTTTGTTGTTGTTGTTGTTGTTTAATGTAGTTCGTGTTGTTTAAATGAAGTTTCAGTTTCGAGGACCACGTTTCTAGTAACATGTTGACACATGCTGTTCAGTTATTTGAAAAGCAGATAGATAAATATTTAAAAAAGTAATCTTCGCCTAATGTGGGATAAAATTACGTATTAAGGCATCACTATTCCGGGAAGTAATGTTCAGTTATTGGCGTTTATTTATTTGTGGAAATCAGGCTTTCTTCATTTCCATCTAAAAAAATATGAATGGAATGTACGCATGTAAATATTAGAACGGCAAGGGCATCTGACATTGAGACATGTGTATTACTTGTGTATTTTCTTTATTACGGCGTCATCGAATTTCTTTTTCAGATTTGTAAGTACAATTTTACAACTATTCACGAAAACATAACTTATATGCAGTAGCTAAATAAAAGCGCCACACGGTAAAAAAAAGTGCACACAGTCGACATCGGTTAAACATGAATATTACATGATATTTTAAACATCACAGTTTGCGTCAAGAATTGCGTTCATAAACCTATAAATGAACCGAAAACACCACACCGCCGGCTTTATTAACGGGCCGTCAAGGTATCAGAAAACAAAACGCTATCTGTCTGTAGTGGAAACCTTAATTGTTTCGTATATTTCAAGAGTGAGTATATTGTCTAAGATATATTAAGATGGGAACTACCATGGGATGTGTGTTGAACTGGAACATCAGTCAGAGTGCGTCAGCTCTCCCAACCCAACAAAAATGCCAGACTAAAGAAAAAAATGTTTTCTTTGGCCATAATTTTAGAGTGGCAGAACCCTAGTCGATAAAATATTTATGTTTATTTGGAAGGACCACTTATTATCTCCACAAGCTGCCTACCTTCGGAAATCATGTCTTTATTCAGAACGCTTCAGTGGCGTAAGAAATTGTTTAATATTTGCTCATGAAACATCTCATTTTGATTAAAAATACCCCAGAAAAAACTATCGTGCGAAAGTAATAAATATTTGTATGTTTTAGGGCACTTCAAATTAGAAAAGAAGTTGCTTACATTCCCGTGCGTCGTCAAGTTGCCGAGTAACTTAACCTGGCGATAAGTAACCGCACAGAAAGCTTGGGCTTTGAACACATGCGCCCTTTGGTTCTAGAAGACAGTTATCTTTCGAATAACCACAACGATTCAGCAAATTAACTTAAAAAAGAAAAGACTAAAGGCACTAAAATCCTCTGGCATACGCAGCTACCACTGAAAGTACTTAAAAAAGCGTCCAAACATTTTGGTTAAAAATGAATCAAGCAATATCTCCTTCTAAAACCGGGGTTTCCAAACATTGGCCAGCGGAGGTCTTCCGACCGGCCCGTGACTGGCCGCGGTTCTTCCAAAAAGTCCGACCCACAGCCTGCTCCCAACAAACCCGCTGTTACCGGCGCAAGAAAAAAAAATTAATAAGACATTAAGAGATGCTTACAAAGCATTCCTACACGCAACGCATTCCTACAAGCAGCGCGCCATGTCTTCCTATCGTACACGGCGCTCCGGCGGTGACATCAAGCTCCCCCACTGCGCAGGCGCGGCGAACCCCGCCGGCCCCACGCCTTCCGTGACGACGCATCTGCGTTGCTGTGTTTTTTCTTTGTGTTTTATTTCTCTGAGCGCGTTCGCTTTGGCCTTGAGGGCCCCGTCGACTTCTGTGACGAAGCATCTGCGTCGCTGTACTTTTGGCCAATGGGAATTCAACAGCCGTTTCGCTGCTCCAGACGGTTAAGGGGGCACACCCCCTAGGAGTGTCAACTTTTGAACCCTTGGATTAAAATTAATTAAATTAACAGGGTAGGCTGGTGGTCACGCTAGAGGGTGCATAACAAAATTTCAGGTCTGTCTGGTAAATGAGAAGGAAATTAGAACAGCTTCTATCAGCAACACGTCCACATTCTTTAGTAAACCTATCGTCGGAAAACTATCACAATATTCAAGATTTGTATTCGCTAGATATGTAGCAGAATGCCTAGGGGGTGCGGCTATGGAAAGGTGTTTGTAAGAAGTCAGTTATTTCTATAAATTTTCTCTTCTGCAAAATTGGTCAACTTTTTGGTCAAATGTCAACATTATTTATAAAAGACATCTGTAAAGTGACAAAAGCATTCCATAGCCGCACTCCTTATTAAATTTCAGTCAGGAAAAGTGAAGAACGAGCCTTCTCTGTATTGCCATTATCAAACGATAGGCTGACTAAAATGGAATATATACCAAAAAGTGGAACGGAGAAAAGATGCGTTCAAAGTGCTCCAAACCCTACCTTTTCTTTAGCTTCAATGGACAGAAATAATTTATTAAAAATTAACTATGCAGTCTAAACTAATGAAACTTTCTGGGAATACTCTCTAGATGTTGTTGGATGTATTTATGTAATTTTTCAAAATCAACTTTTTTTTTCAGAATTTGTTTTTTTCTGGGTAGTGTCCCCCCTTAAGGCCCGTTCACACTCTTGCGACCTCTTAAACCTGGGTTCCTTAAAACTTCTTAAACCAGAGGACACAATGGCGCCATCTATTGGGTAGCAGTGTAAACTCAGCGGTCCGGCATATTTTTTTTTTATTTCTCTCGCGCATTATCCTTTCTTTCTTGGCTCGAAAAACTTTCGTCAATGTTATAAACGAGCCTTTTTATGGGTATTACGCACATTTGACCTCGGAAATCCCGCAAAACCTTCGCTCTTGTGAAATGCAGTTCCAGGGTCACCGTATAAATGGCGCCACAATGCCAGTGTGTTCCCTCGTTCTAAAAAAATTTAAGAAGTTTTAAGAGATCTCGTCTCTCTCAGTCGTACTCGGTTGCAAGAGCGTGAACGGGCCTTTACAGACAACGCCGGCTTCGCTCCATAGGACAGTTATAATAATTTCGCATTGGAACGGCACCGGAACGCGCACCAACCGCGTAAACAAAGAGACCAGAAGAGAAAAAAACGAGAGAAAACTGCCTATCGCTAGGCGTATCACCTCGTCATGTTATTAATTTGACATTGTCATCACCAGCTTTACCCTTCTTCGTTTCCTGTTTCATATCTCTGTAACTCGTATGTTAAAATTATTTTGCGTGCCCACGCGTATTGTGCTCAATGTTCTGTGTCGTGTCAATTGCGTATTGTTAGCGCCAGTTCAATCATTTTTATTAGTTTTTTGCCCTGTGGAAACATGCCAAAGTTCCTGAGCACTTTGATTTATGCATGGAGAGCTTCCTGGGTTTCATTTATGCGTAATGTCATAATTATAACTAAATACTGGATTTCAAACTAAAGTAGATGTATTAATCCACCTTATAATATTATTTCTAAATTTGTACTCCCACTTTAATAGTGTATAAAAATGCTTATATATGATTATTTATTTATTTAGTTATTTATGTTCCGGCCCTCGAGACAACGACAGATCTCTTCTCTGGCCCCCCAAAAAAGGTCTGAGACCTCTGTTCGAAAGTAATGAAAAACAAATAAGTTACTGTGCTGAAAACTTGCAGAAGCCCGAATTCGTTGTATGTATAGTTTAGACCAGTGGTTCTCAAATGGGGGTCCGCGGACCCTTAGGGGCCCGCGAAGACATTCTAGGGGTCCGCGAAGCCCTGCCTAATCAGTCAAGCCAAGCCCGGCAATAAACGTTGTCTTGTTTCAGATCGAGAAGGAATTTTTTTCATTTTCGGGCTAGTTTTTTCGTGTGTATGTCAATAAGAGAAGTCTACTTCGCACTAGCTCTTAGTTAAATCCATTTATTACGTCATTATTATATTTAACCTTATACATCCCCCCTCACTTCATCACGAAAGGGGTCCTCCATCATCTCCGCTGATCCACAAGGGGTCCGCGAAACATCGATGGTTGAGAACCACTGGTTTAGACAAGGGATTAACAATTCGGCTGGACGACCAAAACGTCATGGCACTCTTCTTTCTTTTTCTTTTTTTTTTCTTCCGCCACATTCCTTGTTTGTTTTGTTTTTTTTTTTTTTTTTTTTTTTCAACTCACACGAATATTGAAGCATGGGCGTGACTCCCACAAAATATTGTATCAGAGGAAACTTCCGTATTTTCCGGACTGTAGCCCTCGGACTATACACGTTTAAAAATTAGGAAATTTACGGGGTGTGGACTATGTAAGAATATGCATCTTAAGGTCGTTTTATTATGACAAGATGTGACAAATTTTGTGAGTGACAGGCCATGTTAATACTTAATTTATGAATAATACACGCTTCTTTGTGAGTTAATAAAGCAGGAATTTGTCAAGATGTGCTGTGCATGAACTTTTTTTTCTGCGCGGTCTAGGGTAGGTTTTTGAGTGCGTACTATTTACCGTGTGCGACTATGCACCAAGCGCGGTCCACACCCAGTGCTGGACTCCGGTCCACACTGGGTCTAGACCGGAGTTTAGAAAATACTGTACTGTTTTTAAATCTTCTGGTTCTGGGGTTATTTTCCTCTGTTTTACAGTGTATTTCAATTTCTCTCACGTGTATTGTTATTCCGCGGTAGTCGAAGGTGTGGCATAGCCTCGTCAGGCATCTATTGACTTTAGCCATGACCCACATACGACAATGTTTTTATCTTGAACGTATGTGTATGGAACTCACCGTCATCGCAACCGCGCGTACATTTCCATTTTTCTTTTTTTTTTTTTTTTCTTTGGCCGAGGATTAGTCGATAACGTTGTCGACTGTTGAGCACCCTAATAAAATGTGGCTGCACTTACGCTCGAGAGCAGTCGTTTATTTACTGTCGCACTTAGGTTTTTGTTGCGTCTTACTCCTTGCGTTTAATATGAGCTCGGCTTCTGCAATTCCGAAGAGCACGAAATTTGTGGGAGCGAGATTTACTCCCATTTTTCTTGCTGACCTGTTTCGGTCTCACGCGAACATGTTTAGTTTCCTCTTTAACCTCCTCCCTTTAGCCTGATAAAAAAAAATGTCGGCACTTTATTCGCTTTTTGCGTGCGTGACCTTAATTCTCGCCTCAACTCGACTTTGGTAATGTGACAAACCGTTCGCCTTCAAATGTACTTCTTTTTCCAATCGAGAGCCTAAAAGTGCAATTCGCTGCCGCGTATCGCATTAGTGTGGAATTCGGAACTTGGATGAAGAAGTGCTCCAGTGAACCCGGGCTTTCCCAACACCGTTCCAGAAATGCATTTCTATAAAAGGCTATATAAATAAATGTTTCCGTTTTGCTTCCCGGAAGTGTTACACATAAACGTATCATTCTAAGGGCATTGCTTTATTATATTTATATGAAACCTACTCTAGTTTCGTCGCCCACACTCATAACAATCACTGTTGTTGTTGTTCTTTCGTGTAACAAGCAAAGTTCGATATTATTTTGTTTTTTTTTTCAGATAAAATGGGCTATTTTGGGCATCCCGGATGAGTCACTGTAGGGCTCCAACATGCTTGTTGAGTGTTGTCCACTTTCGGTAGTCCTCAGGTGCACCAGGTTTATTCCCTGTGCCAGGGCACGCTGGCCGAGGAGGTGCTAGAGGTTTGGGCAGCTCTAGAGAATATGTCGAAGATCCACCTTGGAGGCTCCGGTGGAGCAGGGGGGGCAAGCTGGGTTGGTATCACCGGGTCCCCGGTCCCGTGAGGCCAGGACTGCGGGGATGACTCCGGAATATGCCAGGATATGCAGGAACGAGTGCGGGCGTCGCGACCCTGAGACGGGCTTTCACCTCGACGAGTGAGGCCCCCGGCTCATCAGGAATGGAGACAGGATCATGGGAGGAGGGGGGTGGGTGCTCAGTGAGGGCTCGAGCAGGTTGGCTTTATCCTGGTGAGTGCCGTGTTGATAGCCAGGAGTCTAGTGAACCCTGACTTATATGTGGGATGCACGATATAAAGCCGGAATGCCATGGCAAATGCGTAGCGGTGATCGCGTTGACTTGAGATGTCGAATCGCAGAGGCAGAGTGAGTGTGGACGCGGACCCGAGTAACATTCGGCGCCCCTGTTAATGCTTGGATTGCGTCCTGGGGGGTATATAGTTCTGCAATTAGGGAATCGTCCAGCTGGGTGGCGTGAAACGGCTGAGGTGGGCAATGCACTGCGGCAACGATGCCTTGCCGACAAGTTGCTTCGTCAGTGTAGACCTCCAAAGCCGGCTCGTCCGGGATCTCGGTTGCGGTCTTCTCCGCCCGCGGTGGCGTACGGCCGGACGGTAGCCTGCAGACGGTAGCGTGCAGACGGGGGAGGCTTGTTGGTTGTAATTGTGGTCATGGGGGTGGGGGAGTCCCGACATAGGGAGAAGAGCGAGGAGCTTTCTCCTGTAGAGGGTTGGTCGTATGCTTCAGTACATGGGCCTTGAAGGGGAATGCCGAGGGAGCTCGCCAGTAAAAGCGCGAATGGCGTCTCTGTTGATGATCTCGAGAAACTTCCACTGAGATGAAGTGAGACGCTGGAATTGCGCTTGATATATTACGCGGGACTGAATGAAATTTAACGAGGTGTCGGTCAACCTCACTCCTCGCTCCGCCACAGTGCTTGGCGATACGTCGGATGAGATGGGCAGACGCCGTCGCCTGGCATGCCGCTTGGGGCCACTGCCTGACAGATTCGGACTGGTAAATGAGGAGTCTAAAAATCTCTTGTTCGAGGAACCATCGGAAGTTGTGTTGCTCCCAACTTGAGGGACATGAAATTCGATTGCAATTTCTTCCGGGCCGTATTGTTACCTGCATGAAGATAATGGGATTTCTAGTGGGATACCGTTAATCCAAAGGTCGTACGTAGAATGGCGTTCGAGGGTGTTCAACCCGTTCTGCGAGGCGGTTTGTTGCAAATCGAGGGATCTGTTGACCGGCTACATTGTGACATCATGCGCGTAGATTAAAAACCGAAGTTTCTGTATATCAGCGAAAGCCCAGGAAAGGGGCAGGCAACCAATGTTAAATAGGAGTGGTGCTAGCACCGGTCCCTGGGGCACGCCGCAGTTCGATGGGAATTTAGACAACTCGCCATGCGATAGGTGGACGGCGAAAGTCCTATAGGTGATAAAAGCATGGACAGACCTTATGACCCGAGATGGTAGGCCGAGGGTCACCATCGCCTCCAAAAGTGGGGCGTGCGCGATATTATCGTAGGCCTTTGATATGTCCGTGGCTACAATGGTGCGGACCAGGTGGCTATAGAGCGAAAGATGCAAGGTTTCTCCTCCAAGGCGGTAAAAACCATCTTCTGTTCGGAGGTTTTGCCGGAAGCCAATTTGGTTTGAGTAATAGCGAGAGTGAGCATCGAGCCACCAAATATTACGTGTGGCCAACATTCGCTTATATATTTTGCAGATGTTAGGTGTCAGTGATATAGGTCGCAGCGCTGCGAGTCCTGTCGGTGCCTTTCCCGATTTGGGGATCCAGCCACTGTGTGTCTGGGACCTTACCTTTAAAAGTTTCCTTTTCTTAAATGAATCATGCAGTGCGCATGAGCAAACGTGGCTTCAAAATCTGCTTGAGTTGCGCGAAAGGTTTATTTATTTATTCATTTATTAATTTATTTATTTATGCGCTTACCCTCAAGATACAAGGTATAAGCTCGCACATATTAACATGTTTATGCCCTTACTCCTGGGCGCCGACATGTATTTATTTATTTCCTACAGAAGGGCATTCCGGTCAAAAAGTCAAATTTGGGGGTTTTACGTGCCAAACCAACGACGGGCATCTGGCACGCCCCAAAGGAGGACTGAGGATTAATTTGGACCACCTGGGGATCTTTTGACGTGCAACCGAAAGCTCGGTTACACGGCGTCTTCTCCGCAATAAGCCTCCTTCATATTGCGGGCACCTCGGCCGGGATTCGAACCCGCCGCATGGGGATCCGTAGGCCGACGCTCTCGCCTCGGAGCCACCGAGGCGGCTAGGCATTCCGGTAAAAGGGGGTCACAAAGGAGGGGTCACAAAATAAGTACATATATAGTTGGACACATCATAGGTCATCGAGACACATAAGTTACACAGTGTAATATAAACAAGCTGACACATGGATATAACATAGATACATAAAAGAAGCAAACTTGGTTCTCATGGAAAAGAACACAAAGGCGTTGATACAATATTTGTAATAAACTATTCAGACACAATGCTGGAGTTTTGTAAGAAACGAATCTGGATTTTCGAAGGCCATAACTTCTCTCGGCAAGCTATTCCATTCTTCTATTGTTCGCGGAAAAAAAAAAAAAAAAGCATTGCGAAACAAGTCAGACATTGAGGTGTTTTCCCGAACTTTGTTCTCGTGATCTACTCAGCGCGATACATAAAATGGCTCAAACAGGTATTGTGATTTTTCGATTTTGGGCAGACCATAGAAAATACTGTGAAAAAAGTTGGGACGCAAATACTTACGTCTAACTGCAGATTGTTTTACTGCGGAAACACTACTTTGAAAGTTGTAGTTATTTGTTATAGATCTAGCGGGACGGTTTTGAATTCTTTCAATTATATCATTGATATACTGTTGGGATGGTTCCCATACAACGCAAGCATACACGAGAATGGCCTTCACGCGAAAAGAAAGATTTTATTTTAGGGATGGTGAAACGCACGAAACGTTTCTCCGTAGAAAACCCAGTGTTCTAGTAGCTTTTCTTTTGGCGTAGTTTACGTAGTGAAAGCCATCTTAAATCATCAGAAAAGAGTACTCTCAGATATTTAGCTTCTTTTTTAACATTTAAAGTATCATGTTGACAGGCAAATGTTACGTTCCCTTGTGAATGTTGAGTTTCCTTGTGACATGTGCTCTGTCAATTGTATTAAAGGGCCCATGAAACGAATTTCGGACTGCAATGATTCAATTTATATTGGTATTTTACTAATAGCACATCGTTCAGTGGGCCAAAAGAAAAAAGGTAGGAAGCCAAAAGCCTGACTTTCGGTACGAAAATTGAAAAACCACAGCGGACTATTTTGTACCTCCTTCCCTTCGTAAACTCGCTGCCTTTTCTCTGTGATACATCCGCGGACCCCGCAGCGCGTCATTGGGACCCCGCAGCGCGTCACCGGGCCCAAACGAACGTCACACGACACCGGAGCTCACTTAATCCGTTCACCCCTAAGCTGACATTGTGGTGGAAGCTACGCGCTTGCCGGACCAATCAGCCGCTCCCCTTTCATCACCTCACCCCATTCTCTGCGCGTGGGTATGCGCGAGAGAGCGTGATCACGTGGCGAAAGTGTGGCTGGCCCAAGGAGCACGTAGCTTCCACAGCACTGTCAGCTTCGGGGTGAACGGGGTGGGGAAAGCAACCTTTGTCTGAATTTTGAGCGACGGCTAATCTTCTAGGGGGAGTATGGATGTGTCCGGATTAGAGAAACGAGAGTCCGAGCAAGAGGTGACTCCCCCTTTTCGTCTTCTTGAACTGTTTGGTACAATGCGCGATTTGTGAATTGAGGAGGAAAGCTAAACAGGAAAAAGTTGGAAAAGCGTTTCATGACTCCTTTAAGTTTAGGCTTGGGCGAGTTGGTAGATACTTCGGAATTAAAAACAGCGCGAAAAGACGAGGACCAGACGAAGAAGTAACACGGACGCAGCGGTGCGTCCGTGTTACTTCTTCGTCTGGTCCTCGTCTTTTCGCGCTGTTTTTAATTCCAATTGTATTATTTTGAGAAACACGAGGTACAAGAAAAAGTCTAAGGCCCACCAAAGGCACAGGTTACAGGGTGTAAATTTGCATAGAGTACAGTTTCTTAACGAGTAAGTTTCTTTCATGTATATGTCCTCTCCATCACTGCGAATTATTCTAGCGATCACGGTTCGGTAGCACAGTTCATAGCCTAACAAAAACAGTTAAAAAAAAAAAAAAAAACTTACGCGGCCTGCTCTTACTTCGCTACAAACACGAATACGCAGAAAATGCAGCCAAAGTTGAAACCTGTGCCTCATGCGCACTAGAACGAACACTGGTGTGCATTCATCCGTGACGTAAACCACGGTGCATTCATCGATGGCCCTCAAATGCCTGCGTCACTACATGAACTAGGTGGTCCTCTTAGCAATGAAGGGGGTCAAATTTAGCTGGCGACACTGAATTACTTATACAACGAAGTTTTTATGAGCAACAACACAATTTTCAACTTTCGAAGCAAAAAAGAAACATGCCGAGATTTATCCAATGCTATCTTCTCTCTCTATCTTTTTTTTGTAGTTACCCTTTAAAATTTTAATTAAATAAGCTCGGATTGTGCGCACGACTCACGAAGGTTATTATTCATCGGCTTAAAGTTAGAAACAGGACATACACTCGCATTAATTAGAGAATTCATACTGGGAAGTTCTAAAAGCACTAAATCGACACCCTGGTGTCGTAACCTATTGAAGTATCGTAGTGAATAGCAACTATACTCTGTTCCCCCCTAAGTTTCTAGTGCGGTGGAAACTGCATGTTCCTTGAATCAGTTATAGGTCTATATATTTCTCCATGTGGTCCTACCACCCTCCATACCCACGCGTAAAGAGCTGGGTCAGGCGACGAAAGGGAGGTAGTTGATCGGTCCTGCTAGCACGTAGGTCCTACTACACTGTTAGTTTAAGGGTGAACGGAGTATATATGGGAATATTTTCAGCACCTCGGTAACTTACAATTTGCTCAGTTTTCTTGATAACATTACGCACAGTTGATTAAAACTAGTTTTAAATCACATTTTATATTTCACCATTGCCACTCTCAGTACAAATACTCGTGACTACAACGAAGGGCCATCTTCATAAATATCGCATCTTTAATTCCTTTCTAATGAAAGAAACCGCCGCGATTTTACTTTTATTTTATTAACGACACCATAAATTGTTTCACTGAAATGTACAGACGTCACAGGTTATCTTTCAGGTCCCGTCGTTGTATGATGTTATGCTTCGTTTCAGCTTTAGTCCAGATGCACTGCGCTACGAGATAATGGGACCAACCAAGCCCCGCCAAAAGCACAGGTCACTAGGCCTTTTCTGTTCATGATTGGTTCCGCGGTGATAGAACACGTACAGAAACATGACGAACACCATGATGGTGCGTTTTTCCCAATGTCTAATTGGTCCCATCAGCTCGTAGCGTCGTCTGCGTCTGGACTTCAACCGCTACGTCAACCATTGTCCTCCATACTCTCTCCAACGTCTAGCCTATTTAGGGCCTCCAGTCTAGCCTATTTATTCCTAATGTGATGCGTGCCCCTCCCCCCCCCCCCCCCCCCCCCGGCCCCAAAAAAAAGAAAAAAGTTTTTTTTTGTTTTTTTTTTATTGCAGGCAAAAAGAAAATGAAGAATTACTCTCGCAGAACCTTTATTTTCTGCCCAAATGTAGCGCTAGGGGTCTGAACCAGATGCCAAAGTTTCAGCACTAACCGTTATCTTATTCAAAAGTTATAAGTGATCTTCTGAAACTTTCGATGGGAAACTGCATGGGGCCCATTTTTGCCTGTCTTCGGTAACTGGCACCTTAGAGCTCAGTGTATTTGCTTGTTAGTGCTGAAAGTTTGGAATCTGAATCGAACCACTAGTGATATGTTTTGTGCGAAGAATTAGCGTTCGGCGATACGTAGTTTATGTTTGCAGTAAAAAAACTGCAATGTTTTTTAGGGGGGCATTTTGTGTAGAATTTGGTTATTTGTTGCGTTTTTGGCGTATTTAATGGCGTATATCGTATATTAACTACTTAACCTATTTTAAAAGTGTGCATGATAACAAACGCTTTCATTCAAAAATAAAATCGATGAAATAACATCGACATAGAGCTTTATATAAAAAAGTCATTCACCCCTATATAGTAATTTATCACGGTGGATAAACTGTCGTATACTCTGGTCATAATTCTACAAATACAAAAAGCGCGTTAAAAAAAAAAGAAAAACAGAACGAAGATAGAAATGAAGGATCTGCACGTAAAGGATGAGACCTTGGGTCAGTTGGTCAGGGGCTGTTGCAAACTATCCAAAGAAAAATAAATGACAGGTGGCAAAATGAATGGGGGTAAATTTTTGCAATCAATTATGGCAAAACAAAAATACAAGTAAAGTATCATTTTCAATGATAAACTGAGTTTCACACAAATCGCATCAGCGCATGATCGATGCTTTATCCTCGTTAAAAATTAGAATAAACGACGAGGATTCACGATAATGTATCATCGGTTTTGTGCTGCAATTGTTCATAAACCTCTTCATTTTTACGCCTAAACCCAAATCTCGAAATAATTCGTTTTTAAATACAAAACCTGAGCCGTCATCATTCAAGCTATACGAAGCAAGAAAGAAAGAGAAAAATATACTAATCGGAGATTTCGTATTATTAGTTTAAATATATCATGACACAACATTGGGTTCGAATGTGGTGAAGTGCGCGACCAAAAGCGTCACTGTTGTCGGCCTTCAAAATTGAACAAGAGACCAGTACGACGTTTTCAATAGGCTATATTTTGGTTGGAACACACGGACAAAGCACCAACCAGAAATTGCACGAAATTAGAAATGCAAAGAGTTACAAAACATTAAAAGAGACGCGCGGGTAATTATTTGCACGGAAATAGTAAATATGCTTTTAAACTGTAAATACATTTTTTTTTCTACAGCTATATTTGGGAAAGGTTTTCTAAAGTTTCAAATTGTATGCGATCTTCGACTTTTTCACGTGTGTCTGAGATCTACCATGCTCGTTACACGCCGCTGAATTTGGCCTTCACATCCTCCCGGTTCACAACCGTTTAGGGAAATCCCGGTCGTGACGTTACGGGTAGGTTCTCATAAGGGGGAGACATTGAAACGTCTCGCATTCAAGGCATTCGTACTAATGTCCTGTGTGCATTCGCACACAGGACATTAGTACAACGGAGGGTATGAAGCCAGAAACCTGAATATTGCAATTATATTTATTTCGAAAATTATAGATCCATTAACGTACGAAAAGTATGTCAATTCAGAAACCAAAGTTACATTTGTTTTTCCTCCCTCACCGTGAGGGAGGAAAAACGAATTTCAAATTTGTTTCCGAATTGACATACTTTTCGTACGTTAAAAAGAGTCTTTTTAAAAACAGGTTGACTTTATAATGACGCTCCCAACTTAAAGATGGCGCCGGGTGCATCACTTCCGAATGAGGTTTGCGGATTGAACACGGAAATGCGCCATCGGTCGGCTTGCCCTCGGCAACAATAAATTTGCCGGGGAATATTCAGGTTCGCCTTCGTGGCCAATAGACTGCTTCCAAAAGCTAGAAGAAGAGGTGTCAGAATGGGAAATGCAGAGAGGTTAACCTAGGCTAATCGTCCTGGTTGGCTACTCTGTTTGGGGAGGGAGTATGCAAAATTAAAAGAGAGAAGAAAATATAGGAGGAGAAAGAGAAACAGCAACTAACATGTCGCAAAGTACACACATATAGACTCGTGAACCAAAATCACGTTCATCTCCTAAAGGCAGAAGTCTAGACTACGGTACTTCCCCAAATCCCTGCATGCAACACTGTACGCTTTGCGTCACGGGACCTCTTTGGCCATGGAGAGGAGAGGTATGACTTTGATTTCGCATGCCCCGTTGACGAAGTAGTGCATCTCAACACTGCGTGAAAATAAAGTCAGCTCTCGTTTGCATCGCACCCATTCATCTTCGTGAGAGCCCCCATTGAAACACAGACCTCCAGCAGCCGTAAGGACCTGCCCAAACTTAACGAGGAGTAGGAGCAAGGTCTGCCGGGTCCCACACCTTTCTGGCGGCCAGGCTACCACTCCAGAGCGCAGCATGACCCTCCCGGCTCACAGTTCATTTAAGAAGCCTAGGACATGGGGACGATGGAACAGGATGATCGGCCCAGTACACTTCTGCTTCCTTTGTTTACCTGCGCACACACTCTGGTACGCCGGGAGCCCCCCCCCCCCCCCCCCCCCCCCCCCCAAACAAAAGTGCCCCAGCATTATATCCGTATTGGTAGGCAATACAATAAATTTAAGGAAAGTGACCCATTCGAAATTGCATGCACTGCAATTTGTATTGACGGGACATCGCGAAGTGAAATTGGCAAATCGAAACCGCTACGGTGGCCAAAAGGTACTCAATGTGCCTTGCGCGGCACAACGCCGTTAGGGTCGTTTCAATTTTGCGAGAGGTATATTAGCGCGGGAACAGAAGTCTCTGAATGCTAACCATGTCCTGAGCACAACACGGGCTATAAGCACTGCCAATTCGGGCATCTGTCTGCGATGAACCTAGACGGCACAAGCCGGCGAAGGAATTCTACTGACTTGATCTGACTGATTTATTATGGTGCCTAGAACGTGTATCCGACTGGTTTGTTTACCGCATCCAACAGAGAAGAGCGGTCTCTCGATTCCCACCTCATGACGTCATGAAAATGTCGCGTTCTCGCCGGCCGCGATTCTCGCAGAGTCGCAGCAGCACTGGTGAATCCAGTGGTGGATCTGGCAGACGTCTGTTCCGCTACAAGTCGCTCTGTATACTTGACGCTCTACGGAACATCCAGCAGCCAGGAGTTGGAACCTCGCGACGACAGTGACACTCGCCTTCGTTTGTACTTTTTGCCGGTACTTCTAGCACCAGCCGCCAGGATCGCCCCATCCGACAACATGACCGACCGGCTTCTATGACGTCATTTTTTGCCAATTCGGGACGAAGTAGACGCGTTTCAGGCACTGCAGATTTATGTAACACCGCTAGCACAGCGAAGGTGACAAGCAACACGCAATCCTTGCGTTAATACATACCTTTCTAGCCCAAAAACTGGTTCCGCGAAAACATATTTCCCACCTGCGATCTCGTGCCTGCAGCTTTCACTCTTCTTCAAGCGTATTACTGAGAGGTGCATGAAAACAAACGGATTCTAGTGTACTATGAACACCGCTATTCTGAGAAATTGAGAAAAACGGATCTATTTAAAATTGATCTTTCCTGGAAGCACCATGCACCACTTCGTGCGAGTCAAGATCGGTACGTCCGTAGAATTTATAGTCGCTGCTCTTCTCAAGGCATGACCGATTTCAACAAGATGTAAAAATATATTTAGAGTTATTTTTGCGTCTTTATAATACGGCGCACGGAAAACTAGAAATCGTTTCTTCAGGATATTCTTGACGTGGCTTCCGAGTGCAGATTTTTACTTCAAGACTGGCCTCGCTCGCTGATTGAATGCCTGATGTTTCTTCAGTTCCCGTCTTCCTTTCCTGAAGACGTGATGTCCACTAAATACAGCGGTGAACCTGACTTTACCTGGAGGTCCCGTGACGTCAGGTAACGTGTCATCAATTTTCCCGTTAAATTTAGAGGGGAAACTGAATCGGTGCTAGGGTCACGAGACGTCAATTTTTTTCGCTAAATTTAGCGGGAAACTGAATTGGTGCATACATCAAGTGACGTCAATTTTTTCGCTAAATTTAGCGGGAAGTTAAATTTGTCTGTAGGTTCTGTGACGCCAGGTCACATGACACCAATTTTCCCGCTAAATTTAGCGGGAAACTGAATCGGTGCATAGGTCACGTGACATCAATCTCCCCGCTAAATCAAGTAGAGAAATGCACATACCAATGGGCGGACGGAGAAACAAAGCTTTGGGATTAGATGGTAGCGTTAAAAGCAGTTCATGCTTTAATTAATCGGGAAAAGGAACTGTGCCGCATTCTGCAATGTTTAGCACTACCAAGCGAACTTTACGTGCGGCCTGATACCTGATCTTGTACTTTGAGAATATATATATTTTTGTTTAGTTCCTCATCACCCAAAAGGCTATATAAACTACAGTCGACTGCAGGACATTTGTTTACAAAAAATTCGTGTTGAACCGCAACGCCGCCTCCCGCAAAATATTTTTTGCCGCTTTATTTTTTAGTCCGTACTCCGAAGCTCTAAAGTTTCAAGTTCTAAGTTTGAAACTTTGAAACGTCAAAACAATAAGAAAAAAAAAATATTTTAATGGGGGACGTCAAAATTATTTTGAAAATATTTTCATGTCTTCTTAAAGTGGCGTCACGAATGTCAAAATAATAGTTGAAATTACTTTGAACGTGGTTCTATTAAAAGAAACGTTCGGAGCGAGTAGCAAAAAGACGACGAGCAGAGCACGTTCCTCTGGGCTTTGCTCGTGCGGTTACAATCACGCGTTTCCGGCTCGTCAATTCGATTTGTGGCCTGTTTCTACCCGCGCAAGCCCCAGTTTTATAATATCGAAGCTTTTATTATTGTGTTACCTTCAAATATTTTGCGCACATCCACGTTGATTTCATCGTTGAACCATCGCTCATCAACGTCTTCAAAACGTAAGTTAAAATTTTTGGCATTTTTTTTTTCGGACGAGAACAGCGTGAATCCATACTCAATGCACACACAGTGAACTATTATTGAATACTAAAATAATTAACTGGATGCTATAGCTCAACTGCTAGGTCCGACTGAGAAATTGAAGCGCGGTTTTGACTTCACAAAATCTCACCCGAAGGGGTGTATGTGCGTAAACATTGTACAGCGAAAACATCGGTGGCCGAGTGGTCCAGGGGGGCTATGTTGCGCTTTTTGGACTCCCAGGAGACTAGGGAGAGGGAAGTGACGTCAACAACGCAGCAAATGCAGATTGGATGTTGATTTTGTTTTCTTCTGTCAACATCCAATCTGCGTTTGCTCTAGTCGTTGACGTCACTTCCTTCTTCCAAGTCTCCTGGGAGTCCAAAAAACGCAACATAGCACCCCTGGGCCGGTTTGCTCATCTTGCGGCCGCGGCTGCGGCTGCGGCCAAGAGGGATTTTTCTGTCACGGGACCAGCCCCTTGGGGACAATGAAGTACCTAGCGTCCCTGCCTAATGGCGGAGAAATCCGTATCGCTTCAAGCACAAAAGCTTAATTTCGCTCGCAGAAACTGACTGCAGGAACTTTCAACTGGAGTCCAATTGACCACCCCTTTATACTGTAGGAGCGGCAGGTAAAGTTCCGGCCAGGGAGGGTAAATATGAGCCAAAATATAAAAAAAACACACAAGATAAAAGCGGTTGCAGTACATTTATATACCTGAGCCAGCGCCGGCGGCTCGCGCCTTCTGTTGTGGTCGAGGGGTTAGAGCGTCGGTACTTCTAGTCGCGGCGTGAAAGTTCCGGGTTCAAATCGCGCTAGGAACTTTCTTTTTTTGCGTAGTTTTGCGCGTCTCACTTTTTAATTGTGATCCTTTTTACGAATCATCCACTTGCACTACTACGCCTTACACTGTTTTTACTGTTAGTCCCACCTGTTCAATTGACCTTTTTCAGAGATCGCTGGGCGCATGCGCTAACTCTGAGAGAGGGGAGGAAAGGGAAAGGCGCCATTTTTGGTGGCTCTCTCGTCCGCTCGGTCGTTCAGACAGTGCTGGTTCAGCTTCACTCCCTACGCTATTGTCGCGTCTTGGCTTCATAGTCGCCATGCCTCACCACAGCGGGGCTGTTAAGTTGCACAAATAGCAGCAAAAATGGTTGAAATGCAACATTTTATAGAGTTCCAGCAGCCTTTTGCGGGTGGTGCACGAAAGCGCCTGATGTCAAACACCCTGCCCTGCCCTTTTTGCCTCTCTTTCAAAAGTCCCCCCCCCCTTTTTTTTTTTCCTTTTTTTTTCAGAAGCCTATGACGCAAATTATCCGTGTCAGGTGACCAGGTCATCAACGTGTCGGTGGGCCATTCTGATTTTAACTTAAATACAGTAAGTGTTCACAATAGGTTGTACAACGTAGTCATAACGTACCCGATACTCAAGTAAAGAATAAATGGATAAAGCTTTCCGTTCTTCAGGAATGCGCCATACACATTCGCGTCATGCCACGTTAAAACTGAAAAAAAGTAAACGGTCATTGGCGAAACATTTAAAGCGTGCGAAATGGATTGAAGCCCTAAGGAGACGGAACCCTGACGGAACGCCTTGGCAACCAACAGCGAACTCCCTTGTTTGCAGGGCCCACTTCGTTGGAGGTTCGTAAACGTGCTGAAATCAAAGCGAGATTGTTTTTACGATACCGTTCCTTACTTTTTGGCGGTGAAAGCAAGCCTTCGCGATATCAAGATCGCCCGGATTTCAACTCGTCAGGAAGTGTTTACCCGTTCCCGGGTACGGCGATGCGCCGTGCGCTCGCGCGGTACGAAAGACGGCGAAGTGAAGGAATGCAATAAGCTTGAATAATACCCCTGTCAGACGGGCACCTTGAATGTCATTTACGCTAAAGGCCTTTAGGATTTTCAAATGACATTTAAGTCGTGTCGTGTCAGACGGGCAACTCAAATGTCATTTAGGTGATGTCTATCACAATAGCGGTCTGTTGTTAACCCGGCAAACTAGTGTTTATTTTATTGTTTACTAAGTAAATAAATGTAATGAATTCTCAGAACATAAAATTCAAACACGGTGATGAAAACTAAGTACACGTTTTGACGGAGACAAGGTGTTTTGTGGCAACTATGACACGACGTCAGCAATCCCAAGTAATCCGTAGCCGTAGCCGTTCCGCCGCTCGGCTCGTCTGCTTTCGGAACTCCGTGCATCTTGCTCGCCGTTGTTCCTCGCTCTCTTTCGTTCTTCGCCGGATTCGTATACCTCGTTGACGTTTACGTCTGCGATCGATTCAAGCGAAGACCGTGACCCTGTAGCGATGGAGCCTGCTGACGACAATGATCGTAGTGCGATGGATCCGGAACTGCCGGAACGTCGGATCGCTTTCCTGACGCGCAACTGAGACCGCGAGTATATTAAACAAATATATCGCAAAAGGTGTGCGAGATATACACGTTATAAGCATTTTTTTCTAAAAATAATTGCTACGAGCATTGTTTTCAATTGTATTTAT
This sequence comes from Ixodes persulcatus, assembly GCA_013358835.2. Taxonomy (NCBI): domain Eukaryota; kingdom Metazoa; phylum Arthropoda; class Arachnida; order Ixodida; family Ixodidae; genus Ixodes; species Ixodes persulcatus. Next base: position 668,582 of record JABSTQ010009058.1, read on the forward strand.
ATTATTTATAATGTTTTATTTCAATTCGCGGAACTTGTGCTGACCGCTGTTGACGAGACTACACATTTACGAGCCGTAAATGAGTTTGGGAGAACTCAGTTGAGCTCGAATGTCATTTAAGTCAAATGTCATTTGAGTTGCCGTGTGACACTGCCTAAATGACATTTACACTGAATGTCATTTGGGGTAAATGTCATTTGAGGTGCCCGTCTGACAGGGGTATAAGTTAGGCGCTCAATGAGTGCGAAATCAGCTGCCTGTAGTGGCCGGGCCCAGGGGCGGATTTAAAGGGGGGGTCCGGATGTCCTGACCCCCTCTTGATTTCTGCATGTGTAAGCTTTAGGGTGTGAAACGAGGGAGAGGGGGAGGGTTTCCTAAACAAATGGTACGCTGACCAACACCTGACCCCCCCCCCCCCCCCCCCCCCCAGGAAATTCCTGCATCCGCCCCTGGCCGGGCCTCATAAACGGAGCACGCAAGCTCCGCACAAGGTGGATAATTTAGTCGGGATCGAAGCTCCTGTCATCACTTATCTTACAAAACACTCTGCTTTGAAAGCCGACCCCTTTTTCCGTTGCTTGCACGAAGCCACACCGAAGTGACGATTAAGTGACTCCGAGTCGACGGTAGGAACCGATGCGGCGTCGGCGATCTATCAATCTTTGAAGGTATAAAAACGAACAAGATCGTCTGTATTGTAGACAGTAGCTTTCGTTAATCCTCGAGGGTCGTCCTCAGCCATTTCGAGGAAAAGATGCACGCGAGGCGACGATCGGCATGGCCTGGCGCTAGCGCGGACCACTGAGCGACGAGCCTTCAATACTGTTTTGATCGATTCCAGCGAGGGTGCGCCACGATCGTGGCCAAACTCTGAAAAAGGTCAATTGAAACACCGGGAAGAAGAAAAAAAGTCAAGGCAAGCTAACGCGCTAATCCAATCGTTTCATAATGTTCATTAAAAGGAAACCAAGGTAAGGACATCGGTATGGCTTTTACACTAACGGAGCCGAAACAAGCATCCTTTCCCCAGCAACTACAATTTTATGTGTTTTTAAATATACAACGATATTGCCGCGACTCCTTTCAATAACAGTAAACGCCTATTTAGTACTAATAAAAACTGCAGTTGTGACAATTAAAAAAACAAAACAAAAAAACTTCCACAAAATAAGCAAAAAGAAAAAAAAAGACTAGCAGCTCTGGATCCTACAGGCAAGGCAGCAAGTCAAACGTCTGAGAAAGTAGTAAAACCGAAATAAAAGAGATCATACTTTTACTTGCATGGAATGTGATAAGAGGTATATTTTTACTCTTTACACTTTGCTGTGGCAATTGTTTTGTAATATTTAACACATTACTTGTTGAATTTTAGTTAAAATCGCAGACGATCGCAACCGAATTCAAAAATGAATCAGGGGTCGACATCGCAAACCATCTCTCTAACGCAAACACCTAAAATTACTTTGGATCAACAAATGGAATTAATTAGAGCAGTTGGAAAACGGAAACAACAAATTCTAGAGAAATTCAGCAGCACAGTTACTTGGCGAACGAAGAGACGGGCATGGGAAGATATTGTCAACTTTCCGCGGTGTGTACGGCAGATGCAGGAGGCGTGGCGGAAATTGGTAAAGAAAGCCAGAGACATGTATGCGCTCTTCCGAGGTCATGAACAACGAACTGGGCCCGTTTGCTCGAAGCTGGTTAACTAACCGCGGTTAAACGGATTTCCCTACGAGGGGGCATTTTAGGTCATGTGACCGGCAGAGTAAGGACGGTGGGGAAACATGGCGGTGCCCCGGTGAGTGAGCGCCGCTCGCTTTGGAACTAATACGTCGCTGTAGCTGCAGTATTGGGCGCGTTTGTCAGCAATGAATGGTGCAGGAGGCTTTCGATTTGCCTTCCCTTACTTAAAACGCAAAGGATGAGATTCTGGCGATTCCTAAGCCTAAATGAACGCGATAGTTGTCGGCATGGCAACGTCTTTGAAAAGTGGATTGCCTTGACTCAATTGGCCGGGTATTGATAGCACACAAAAGCAGACAGCGTCCCGATAGACCTCTTGCTAAATTTCCCAAGCACCGAGGTGCATGCTACGAGTGTAGTTACACGCGCTGCGCGTGCTGGCGTCTGCAGTAGTCAGTATTCTAAAGCAAAAAACCTACAACAAAATTTGCCGTGCACGCGCGTTCGTCAAAGATTTATTATGATTATTTACCTCGAATATTTTATAGACGAACACGCGGCCCTGACGTCACGCAGCTGCGGTGGCGCTGTCGACGGCACTGCGCATGCGCAGACGCCTCACTTCACGCGAATTCGGTTTCTGCGCACGCGCAGTGCCCACACCTTGTGTGGGCAAACGCGGGCTTGTTTGTAAACAGCGTGTCGGTCTATAAGTGGAAGGCCAGCGCGCACCGATCGTTGAATTACACTTACAGTGTTCTCCTCAATGTTAGGGTAATTTACTAATGGGTCAATTTTCACTGGAGCCGAATTACAGGTTTTTCAATTTATGACGGTGTTATATACAGTTCTTACATGCTGGCCAACCATGCTGCCGGGGTGACGCCAGCCTTTTACTGCTCACTTCTTTCTCATCGTTTCTAGGACTGAACTTCGTCGTCCTCTTTCGAACTTGGAAAGAAATTTCAACGAGGCTTGTCTTCACTTCGGACAGCCAAATATTTAGAAAGTTTCCAAACAAGGGTTAATTTAGTTTTACCTTACTGATTTTCTGTACCACGAGCAATAAAAATTGTTTCTTAAGCTCAAATGTATGCCGCGCTGCGTCGCGAAAACACGGTAGCGCGCATTTTTGGGTCTCCCCCTTTCGGGGACCTTTCCACGGAAGCCAATTATATTCGCTACAGCCAGGAGGTGACACCAGCTACCACCCCATAATAAAACACGGAGCTATCGCTCATCCAGCCTTCGTCAAACTTGGCTAGGTACTTTTAGGTACCTAGTAGGGAAGGGTGGTTAACTTTTAACCGCGGTTAAAGTTAACCGGCTTCGAGCAAACGGGCCCTGGTGAGTCAAAACTACCCGCCCAATGATTTTATAGCGCTCATAGGGCCTTGTCTACATTCTTAGTGGGAGTGCAGTCAAATACAAAAAAAAAAAGAGTTTCTGGCGTGATTTGAACCCGGGACTTTCACGCCGCGAGGAGAAGTACCGACGCTCTAACCTCTCGACCACAACAGAAAGCGCGAGACGCCAGCGCTGGCGGAGGTATATAAACATACTGCAACCGCTTTTATCTTCCGTGGTGTTTTCTTTATTTTGGCTCACATTTACCCTCCCTGGCCGGAACTTTACCTCCCGCTACTACAGTGCTCATCTTGCGACCGCAGCCGCAGCCGCGGTCGCAAGATGAGCAAACCGGCCCAGGGGTGCTATTCTGGTCGCAAACAAGAAAGTGACGTAACGAGAACGTTGGGGCGGAGCCTCAAACTAGAATGATTCTTGTTTGAGGCTCCGCCCCAACGTTCGGGTTCACGCACGCGGTCAGCTAGAATCTGACGATCCCCCTACGTCGCGATGACGTGTCCACGCAGTTGAGGCGCAAAAATCCCCGCATTTCCCCCTGTTCTTTTTTGTTATCTTCTTTCTTTCCTCCGGGAGTTAAGGCCGGTTCAGACACTTGCGTTTGAGTGCGTTTGACTGCGTTGCGGCGAGAACCGAAAGCGAGTCACCGGCACATCTGTGCTTCGTATGAAGCGTGGAATCCAATTCAAGGAACCTTCTTGGAACGCGATATAAGCAGCAGGAATGTCCTGGTGTTTCGCAGCCTCAACGCAGTCAAACGCAGTCAAACGCAACTGTGTGAACCGGGCTTTAGAACGAGCGAATAACGGATAAAAGGCTACCTACCGGAAAATGGAAAAAAAAAAAAAAAAAACAGAGAAAAATAACATTATCTTTTTATAAAATACGAAAGATTATTTAATAATTATGACGTAAAGTAAATTTAGATAAGATATCTCAACTTGTTTTCTCGAAGTCTTTCGTTAAGGTCTTTCAAAACAAACATGGTGAAAACCGCGGTAGCGACCTTGTGGTGTTTGTGCCTCGTTTGCGTCATTGCTTTCCCTGTTTCTGCATGATACGGATGGCATTATGAGAAGAAAATATTATGTGAAGGTACGCTGCGACACCGATCATCCTTTGTGAAGCCGCCGTGAACATAAGCTGCAAATGAAATGTCCTATTTGCCTGTGAAGGAGACTCCAAATGGATACAGCGCTGACGGCTCTGTGGTAATATATGACAAGTCGTGAGATCGACGCAGAGCGCACCGGTTGTGAATATGCGGTGGATGATGCAGGAAAGTTTCTGCGGGCAGTTTTAATAATGCTTTGATCCCTTTGCTCACTGCAGTGATTACGACGGTAGTCCCCATTAGGGTGCCTTCATGTGCGCTTTGCTTAGGGTCGAGACATCTCGCCATTTTGTCCCACACGTTTATTTTTATTTTTGGTTCAGAAGCACGTGAAAGAGCGTGTCCCTGAGCGCGTTTGTGGCGCTGACTGTGCTATGGCAATATTTTGTTTTCGTCAATTTCTTTGTATTTTACCCGTGCGCGCGTGCTGTCGGCATCGGGTACTACAGAGCCGTATATGTAGAGAGTTTGGCCGAAAGCGGGCTGGGCGTGTTCCAGGGCGTCTTCAGAAATTCGAATGTGACCAACCAGAAGCCGGAAATAATACCCTGGCGGTGGTCGCGAGAAACAAACCTGATAACTGCATCGGAGTAACTCTCGGTGACTGAAAATATGGTACACGTGATGTTTCAATCACGCTCATCCAAAATGATGGTGGAAGAGTGCGACTAGCGGAACGATCGACATAATCCTTACGCAAAGCGCCGAGGGCAAGGGAATCTACCGTCCGAGCGGTCACACTCTGTCCGAGCAAAACAAAGTTGAGCGGCGTATTCGTTTCTTACATCTTTCTGCATGATCATGATCAAAACAACACGTGCACCCTATTTTCAACCACAAAGAGTTACTAGACTTCACTGTTACGCGCTTATTAAAACCATAAACGAACATATACCTTTGATCAGAACTGTTTCTCGCTACCACCGCTAGGGGATCTTTTCGGTTTCTGGTTGGTGAAGAGAGCATGCCAAGCCCTCTTTCCGAGTCTGGCGCACGCCCTGGCTCTGCCCGCGCCTCCCATTGACCGAACTCTATCTATACACGGCTCTGGGTACTACTAAGGCTGGCATCACCCTAAACAGAAGGACATTGAGGCACCCTAGTCCCCATAAGCCATGCTCTTTTTTTTTCGGCGCTGAAGAAATGGACGCGACCGCATAATCTCGAGCAGTCTTTTTTACTTACTTTTTTTTATTATTTGCAGAAAAGCTCGTGCAAAAAAAAAAACTGCTTTCACTTTTTTACACGTCCCTACATAGGTACCTCGCTATCCCATTGGCTTCATTGGGCGTGACGATTCAATGTTCTTTGCCATGGGAACATTCGTGAAACTAGAAAGCTTTTGTTTGCCGCTAACAGTCGCTTTTCGCGTTCGGGTTGTGACGACAAAATGAGGTAAGAACAAGAATGCACGGGAGTATTTGCATTTTTTTAACTCGACAACCGTACCCTTGGCGAGATAAACTCGAAAGAACATGGCCGCGATGCTCGTCGGATCGACCGCGGCTGGGGATTGATATGCGATTGGTAACTTGATCAACGCGCACACGAATGCTTTCGTGCTGTCGGATGAGCCCATTCGGCGGCAGGACCGGGTCGAAGAGCACGGTGAGCTGCCGTTCAGCGTCTCCGATATAACACTTGGCGAGATGCAAGACTTGGCTTCTATTTGTGCCGGTGTTATGAAGCTTGAAAGTGGTGTTGTTGTGGCTCGTAACGGCAGCCTTGCTGAGATTATGAAGACGGTAATAGACCTTCATTCAGCGTTGCCATGTGTCAAGATTCAAAACCTCACCTTGACACAAAATGACCAACGCTTCCGCGAGCACGGAGGCAGCAGCCAACGGTCTGAGAAAGAATTGTGCCGCCGCCACGACCGCCAGCGATCGCCCCAACGGCAAGAAAACAAACGACAATCTCATTGAGGTTTGTGTAGCGCTGACTGCTGATTCATCGGACGACAAAGGTGAATGATGTAAAACGCAATGTAAGTTTGCCAGCGTTTTGCAAAACTAACGCGTTTAGTTGAAAATTTAATTTGTGGAATTTGTTAACACCTTGGAAGTTTGACGGGGATTGCATTGTGAACGCAGCCTTTACACAAGTGTTTTCTGAAGTGTGTGCTTTCCCTGCATGCATATGAAGACAAAAACACTACCTATATTGTGCATAAAATGATGGAAATTTCGCTTATCCTGATAGTGTTGACTATCTATTGAGTGCCGTTGATAGTAGTGGCGTAGCCAAAAACTTTTGAGGGGGTGAGGGGGGAGGGGGTTTGAGGTGGCTGGGATGTTCATGACTTGGTGTGCGGGGGGGGGGGGGGTATGGTGTCGAAATTTGTGTGTATATTCTAGGGCCCGCCGGATTTGAGTAGGGAGGGGGGGGGGGCGAAGCCCCATAAGCCTCCCCCCCCTCACCCCCCACCCCCTGCCTTCGCCACTGGATGATACCATATGGGGAGCATCCTACATTCACGGGCTGCCATAAGCATGTGCATAGCCACTGAGTTCGTACCACAATGGCAAGATAGTTGCTGACATTCTTCATATTTACGTAGGAGTTCTTTCCTTAATATCAAGAGATTTTAGCCTTCTTGTTTTATTTACATATTTGCAAATGCTCTATAGGGGCTATTCACTGGACGCCATATTTGAGGTCATTGTTTAGAACGCATGCTCGGAACGAGCTCACAATAATAGCCTGCTAGGACCGGCAATGTTGATGGTGCGGAATGCACGTTGCAAAAGAACTGCGGAAGCTCGCCGTCAGCACGCGCTCAGCAGCCGCGCACACAGATATGGCCGCCAGTGAATACTCCCTATAGACCTTTCCAAAAACGAGCTTGTGGCCGGTGCCATTTTGAGCGTTCATGCGTATGGCGCGTGCTTTGCTCGCTTTCCGAAGCGACGAACACGCACGTGCTGGGCTGTGAAGATCGCACGCTGGACTGTGATTTTGTAAACATTGGAAAGGTCTATAGTCTGCTTGCCATCTGGGAATGTTCCGTGACCGTGATGGTGTCGGCTTCAGGAGGTGCGTGCCGGTTCCTTCTGCCTCTCGTGCCTCTCGTGCCGTGCATTCGTGTCGCCCGTCGTCGTCTTCGCTGCTGCTCCGCTAGCCGCTACATAGTTCCCCTCCCCCCCCCTAGCGAGGAGCCGGGGAGACGAGCGGGTTAGCTTGTTGTCGGTGAAACGCACTCTCTTAGGACGTTTTACTGTTGATGTTTTTGTTGTAGGGGCAGTTGCAAGGCTGCCTTCATTGTTTAAATAGGAATTGTCCCAATGTGCGGGCTTCACTCGGTCCATGGAGATGACGTCGGTACGACCTTTTATAGCCAACGTCGTGGTCTTGTCGGTACGGCTGATGACCTTGTAAGGTCCGTCGTACGGTGGTTGGAGTGGTCGCCTGACGGTGTTGTTGCGAACAAAAACGTGCGTGCAGTCGGCCAGGCCCTTGCTCACGAACACATCACGCGATTGTGGTCTTGTTGGGCACGGCTTGATGTTTTGAAATATAACTCGGAGACGACTCGCGTAATCCTCCGGATCGATACATTCTTGATGTTTGCTGTTTTGAACGAGTTCGCCTGGAAGACGCAGTGTCGTTCCGTATACCATTTCTGCTACGCTGCAGTTGAAGTCGCTCTTGACGGAAGTCCTAATGCCTAGCATCACGATGGGAAGGACTTCGAGCCAGGATGTGGAAGGACCGTGTGCCTTGATGGCTGCTTTCAACTGGCGGTGAAATCTTTCCACCATGCGATTTGAAGCAGGGTGGTAAGCCGTTGCTCTTATGTGTGATATGCCCAGCAGGGAAGAGAGCTGCCGGAAAAGTGCAGATTCAAACTGCCTCCCTCTGTCGGTGGTGATGGTTGCTGGTACACCAAAACGGCTCACCCACATGTTAATGAAGGTTCGTGATACGGTTTCGGCGGTGATTTCCATCATCGGCATGGCTTCTGGCCAGCGAGAAAAACGGTCAACACACGTCAAGATGTAGCGATGCTCCTGTGCAGGTGGCAGAGGGCCAACAATATCCAAGTGGACATTGCTGAACCTGGCATCCGGAGTGCGAAACGTGCCAAGTGGTGTTCTCGTGTGCCGGTGAATCTTTGCTCTCTGGCACTCGGTGCATGTGTGCGCATAACGCTTCACGTCAGCGTTCACCCCTGGCCACACGAAACGAGCAGTGACGAGTTGCTGCGATGCACGAATTCCCGGGTGGGAGAGCGAGTGCAAACTGTCGAAGACAACTCGTCGAAAACTTGCTGGGACGTAAGGACGAGGGTACCCCGTCGACGTGTCACACACTAGGGTCTCGCTGTATTCCGGAAGTGTGACTTCCTTTAGAACCAAAGCCGTGGGTGATGAGCGGAGGTGTTCAAGCTCACTGTCACTTCTTTGGGAGAGGGCAAGCTCGCGATAGTCGATTGTTGGGTGTGTACTGTTGCACAGGTTCACTCCTATACGGGAGAGTGCATCGGCCACGTTGTTGGATTTTCCGTCGATGTACCGGATGTCGTTGGTAAACTCTGAAATGTAGGCCATTTGCCGGAGCTCTCTTGGTGAGTGGGAAGTGCTGCTCGATGTTAGCGCATACGTCAGAGGCTTGTGATCGGTCAGGATGAAACATTCGCGTCCTTCTATGAAGTGCTGGAAGTTCTTTACACTAAGGTAGATCGCGAGGAGTTTCCGACCGAACGTAGAGTACTTCGTTTCCCGAGGAGTCAGCTGCTTGGAAAAGAAGGCAATTGGCTGCCAGTGCTTGTCGATAAGCTGTTGCATAACTGCTCCGACTGCGCCATCTGAAGCATCAGCCATGATGGAAATCGGAGCACTTGGATGAGGATGGGCAAGAAGGGTTGCATCTGCGAGGTCTTGCTTGATGCGCTGAAAGGCTAGGCTGGCAGCGTCATTCCAGGGTATCGGGGCTGAGGATTTTCCCGTTACTGCAACGAGGAACTTGATGAGAGGCTGGAGTGTTTCAGCGCAATGCGGGATAAACCGCCGATAAAAATTAACCAATCCCAGAAACTCGCGGAGCTTCTTGATGTTTGTTGGCTGGGGAAAATCTTGGATGACCTTCACTTTGTCTGGGAGTGGACGGATTCCAAGGCGGTCGACGCGATGTCCTAGAAAGTCCGATTCCGGAACGCCGAACTCGCACTTGGCGGCATTGATGACGATGCCGTAGTCATGAAGTCTAGTGAAGAGTTGACGCAAGTGGGCCTCATGCTCCCCGTGGGTTTTGCTGAAGATCAAGATGTCGTCCATGTAGGCGAAACCAAACTCCAGCCCACGGAGAACTTTGTCGATAAAACGCTGGAAGGTCTGAGATGCGTTTCTTAGTCCGAAAGGCATGCGTACGTATTCAAACATGCCAAACGGCGTCGTTATGGCAGTCTTGTGAATATGGCTTGGCTCTACCGGGATCTGGTGATAGGCCTTGACTAGGTCTATCTTCGTAAAGATAGTGCATCCGTGCAAGGCCCCGGCGAAATCCTGCAGGTGGGGAATCGGATAGCGGTCGTGTACTGTGGCTTGATTTAGCGCCCGGTAGTCGCCGCATGGGCGCCAGTCTCCCGCTTTCTTGGGAATCATGTGGAGTGCACTGGACCAAGCGCTGGATGATGGACGTACGAAACCGAGCTCCACCATGTGTTCGAACTCCTGCTTGGCGATCTTCAGTTTGTCAGGAGCAAGCCGTCGTGCCTTCGCGAACACTGGGTTGCCTGTGGTCTCGATGTAGTGAGTCACATCATGCTTTACCGGCGTTTGGATGGTGCAGGGCTGTAGAAGCAATGGAAACTCCTCAAGCAGGTTTTCCCAGGGAGCTGCAACCGTTGCACGTTGCAATATAGGACTGATGGTTGGCGAGTTGGACAGAACACCTTGAACGCTGAGGTGTGTTGCGGCGTCGAAAAGAAGTCTTCGTTTAACGTCCACCATTAGTGCGAAGTTCCGTAGAAAATCTGCTCCAATGATGGCAAAACGGACGTCTGCCACCAGAAACACCCACCGAAAGGTTCGTCAGAGGCCAAGATCTAGCGTCAGGGATTTCTGCCCGTAGGTTTTGATTGTTGATCTGTTGACCGCCTGGAGAGGTGGGGATTGCTGTTTTCGCCTACGGTCTTCTGCCTGTGGTGGAATAATGCTGACTTCAGCGCATGTGTCGACAAGGTATTGAATCTTCGTTTTCTTGTCTGTAATGTAAAACAGAAGGCTAGATTCAAAACCAGAGGCGCCGGCCGTCTTCAGCACGTGGTCTTGGAGTTTCCCGGAAAACGGCAAGGTTGTTGGCATTTCGTGGCGAAATTGCCGTGCTTTCGGTGGTACCAACACCGCAGGTGATCACGGGAATGGGAAAAACTGCGTGGTCGGCTGTTTCCTGTGGGTGTGTCGCGAGGGCTTGGGGACCGTGACTGCGTGAGTTTGATGTCCCGCACCTCTTTCGAGAGTTGGTCGACTCTGGCTAGTAAGCGCTCGTTTGTAATGCAGAGTTGTGCGAGTTCGTCGCTGAGCTCTTTGAAATTTTCGGTTGGCTCGGGCTGTGAAAAACGCTGGTGCACTGCGTTCAACCCGACCGTGCTGGCGTCCATTATTTTGTCTGCCATAGATGCTAGGGTCTCCAAAGATTCCGAGGATGATGTTACCAGGATCATGCGTACCTGCTCAGGAAGCCTCTGGAAGAAGAGCTCCCGCAGGATCGATCCATCTAATGTGTCGACGCGGTCTCCGAGTAGCTGTTGCATGCGACGCAAGAGCTCTGACGGCTTCCTGTCCCCTAACTCCTCGGTGGTAAGGAGTTGCTGGAGGCGACGCTGTTCTGAAGCTGTTGTTCTGCGGATCAGCTCTCGCTTGAGAATGTTGTAAGGTTCATCCTCGGGTGGCGCTCGCAGAATATCTCGAATTACCGCAGCTGTGTGTTGCGGCAATGCGGCAACGACGTGGTCAAATTTCGAGAGTTGTGACGTGATGCGGTTCTTGCGGAACAGGGAGTCGATGGTAAGAAACCATAGTTCTGCGTCCGATGTCCAAAACTCTGGCAGCTTGAACGTCAGAGCTGCAGCAACGTCTGGGAATGCAGGGGAAGCGCTGGTGGAGGCGGGAACGTCACCGGTGGAGCGTTCCATGATCGGAGTGTTTGGCCAATGTTGAAGTCGGTTGCCGAATGTCCTTGTCCGGGTCACCACTTGAAGGGATTTTAGCCTTCTTGTTTTATTTACATATTTACAAATGCTCTATAGTCTGC